>CM076583.1:555841846-556441846 GCA_034641835.2 Pinus albicaulis | reverse complement strand
GGACTGTCCCTTGGAAGATCTGCGTAGTCCTTGCATGAGCCCTGCGTGGGCCTGTGTCACCCCTTCTGGAGACTGTGTCACCTCTCCTAGTGGCCGCGCTGCTTCCTATGCTATCTTTGTTGCCTCTCTGCTACGTACCCTTGGTCCTCTGGCCAATAACTACTTTTGCCCCTCATTGCTGCTAAATCACTCAAATCTTATCTTCATCTATGCACTGCTCCGTCAGAAGAATTCGATCTCTAGATTCACTCACTGTGTGTGTTCTCCAACTGACCATCAACCCTTCCTTTATACTTTTCCTGTTGAGAAATCAACGACCGTGATCTAATCTTTAATCAACGGCTAAGATTAAATTAGACTTGATCCTTGTCACTTAGAAGCTTCTCACCCACATTTATATTAATTCACTTTAATTATTTTGATTCGCTAAGTTTTAACTTAGGCTCCATACAAAATAATTAATTATTTGAATAACATTCATTCTAGGCAAAATTTCTCCAAACGATTTCTGGGTCTTGGAGATCTCATGTGTTCTAGCCCCTCCACAAAATTTTAGAGCTAGAGCACATCCGATGCTACCCAAAAAATCAACACTGACTGCTGCTAGTCTTTGCACTGAACCTCTGAAGCCTCTGTGCTACTACTGACTCTGCACTGTGCCAATTGCATTGCTGCCAACTCTGCTCTGCGCTGCTCAATCTCTGGCGCTTCTAACCATTGCAACTATCACTCTGCCACTCTTTTGCATCAACTGACACTGGTCCATCCTGCTATTGCTGCTATGGGCTCCTGTAGCAAGGAATTGATCCAAGAGGTGGACTCCTCAAGGATCCTTCCCATCTGTCGTTCTCTGGAATTGCATTACTAGATCACCCCACCTCTCCCCCGGAGGTATATGGGCAATCATGGCAAACTCCTCTTCGATCTTAGCAGTAGCAGCTCGCTGATCCTGCTCCTTCTCCTTGTCCTTCTTCCGAAGAGGACACTGAGAACTGAAGTGGCCCATTTCACCACATCGAAAACACTTTATCTTCGAAATGTCCTTCTTTTGCCCACACTGCTCCTGCTACGCCTTTGATGCGAGGGCTGCATTTTCTTCTTCGTTTACTTTTGCTTTTTGCCCGTTGCTGTTGCTGCCATCCAGCGTGCTCTTTACTAGACCACACCTCATCTCTTCTTGTTGGAGAGCAACTCACACCCTTTCCTAATCCGACAAATTTTCTTTGCTAAAAATACTCTAGACGAAAACTTTTCGTTCTTCTGAGATGCTGTTCAGGGCTAACCTCACCATCTCCATAACCTGAGGCATTGACCCTACAACTGCCAGTTGATCCCAGACTTCCTGAAGCTTCGTATGGAAGGGATCTATGCGCTCCCCCTTCTGCATCCTCGTGGATCTCATCTTCTCCTCCAAGTACTTCTTTTGCTGCTCGAAAGATCCCTTATACAACGTGGCCAATGCATCCCTTATTTCTTTGACTGTGCCTTTGCCTGCTATGTGAGATACAATGTGATCTCTCACTCTGTCGATGATCAACCTCTTGGCCTTTGCTTTTGATTTATGGTAGCATCAGATGTGCTCTAGCCTTGTAACTTCGTATATAGGCTAGGACACATGTATTCCATAAAACCCAGAAATGGTTTTGGAAAATTCCACTTAGAGATGGTTTAATTAAAAAAATTAATCATTTTTTAATGTTTTCCTAAGTCTAAACTTAGGGAAACTGATTAATTAAAGGGTATAATTAAACTAAGTGTGAATCTTCTAGATAAAGTCATGGATCACCTCCAAGTTAATCTTAGCCCTTGATTATGTTTTAATCTTGGCCGTTGAAGGTTCAACAGAAGAATATGAGGGTGAGGGGCCTATGGAAAACACATTGAGACACTTGAACCATCGAGCATTTTTGAATTTATGCGAGGAGACACAACTTTTGATCAGAATCAAATCACTAGGGCAGGGCATGCTAAGTGATTGTGATTTAGTGATCAGATCCAGAGAGGGGCAGAAGCAGAGACTGGTCAGGAGGACCAGGAGTGCATTTTAGAGAGAGGCAACATTTATGCAGAGAGAGACAACCCAGTTTTCTGAAGGGGTGACGTAGTCCCTGCAGGAAATCACGCAGAAGCAGCGCAGTGTCTCTTGGAGTCAGTCCGGAGATATAGCTAGAGGCTGGGGTTTCTAAGTCAGGAGGAGGGCCAAAACCCAGTCTCAGATTAGCTAGATCAGTTGCAGAAAGGGGTGGCGTAGTTCCTCAAGCATGCCCACGCAGGGTTACGCAGTTCCAGCTTAGGCAATCACACAAAAGCAGTGAGGGCTTCACCAACGCTGTTTAGATCAGCCGGAGACTTGCAGAGTGAGGTATATCTTACAATTATATTTGTTGTCTAGATTTCTCTGAAGGGTTTGACGGATGTTGGCACCCTAGTTGTATTCAAGATTCTACTGCTTAATAATACAAACCCTCAGATTTGCTGCATCGGTTTTCCCAAGTTGGGTTTTTCTAGGGACTTAGTCCAAAGATAACTGTGTCAAATGTGGATGTTTTTCATTGTATTTTGTTCATATTGTTTCAGCACTTGGATTTATTCCGCAGCGTTATTTGTGTAGACTGCTTCAGAAATTACTTTGATATTTCACTGTAATGAAATAATTATAATAGAAGAAGTAATTCAGATTTGTTGTAGTAGGAATCTGGATCTAGGATTTTTCACATGGTATCAGAGCTTATTCAAGCTGAAGTGCAGGTGAAACACAAGTGAACCAGCGGATCAGCGCTGAAGAGTCTGGGATCTGTGTAAGCAGCGACAGACCCTCCCAGAAATTACGCTGTCCAGGCCAAAAGGACATTCCAGCACAAAAAAGGCTCCCTTTGAGAGAGTTGAGAGAGGGGTTAGCTTTTTCAGTTGTAGAAGAGGCAGTGTAGCAGACCAGTGTAGCTGAAGGACGCAGTTACTGCATTGTAGTAAGAGCCAGTGCATAAGTGTCAAAAAATTTCTGAAAAACACAGTTGGGGAATTTTTGACCTCAGAGGGTTTCTTACTCAAAGAAACTCAACTTTTGTAATATCCCTTTTCAGGGATATCTCTAAAACACAGGCAACTCTAACCAAAGATGGACTGGGTGGGCATTTACCAGATATTTCACCTCTGAAAAGAGGATGAGATCTGGAGGCTATCTGGCCCTTTCTAGACTTTGTCTAAGAGTTTGGGGAAAAACACAACAAGTGGTACAGAAATCTAAATGCAAAGGGAAGAAATAACAGATTGCAGACATACATTAGCGTGTATATAAAGCATGCACAGATACTCAAGAAATAAGAGAACGCTGAGCCATTTTATTAATCTGATAAATATAGAGGAGTACAATAGGTGATTAAGCGATAGCACCTAAACTTGCACAAGGAAAGTCAAGATCTATTCTCAGAAAGCTACATGGAATGACTGCGTTTCAGATCTGCGTTCCCGCTGCTGAAAAATGGCTGTCGCTTCCCAGCAATACCTCCTTGCGGATCTGTGCTTTCCTCCCAATGATCATGCCGCCTCTATCTGTGATCTTCAATATTATGTGCATCCGCTGATCCAGAAATCCCCAATAGACCAAGATCCTCCACGAATACCAACTGGAGATTTCCCCAATACGGACTGCGTCCTCCACTCAGGACTGCGCAGTCAATAAACGCGCTGCTCCTCCACAAATGCCGCGCAGTCAAGAGACGCGCTGCTTCTCCACGATTATTGCAAATCGATCCTCCTACAACAACACTAATAGGATTACCTCACCCGAGCAGGCACTCGAAGTCCCCCGGGGCTGAGGGCGAGATATCCGAACGGAGACACTCAATGCGCTAAACAACGCTGCAGACAGGCTAAACAGCCAACATGCTCAAAGTCGCAATGACCAATTTCGAATTCATAAACTTCCATGATGATCCAAAATGAGGTGGCTATCATCTTTATATATGGTTGGCCGCTCTCAAATCCTGAGGCCGCCTCCACCCACGATACCATGGTAATATCCCTTTGCTGCGTGCTCAATTTCCCTACGGTCACCTTTACCAACGTCGCCTCCCTTTACTGCGCTGGTTGACTTGGTCAAACTTCTTTGCAAATGTCTCTTTTCACACACGGGGTTGTGAAATTTGGTTCCATGGCTGATCCCTTTTCAAACTAGAGGGATTTCATTTATGTTTTTATTATTATTGGGCCTCCTTTTCCAAATATTCATCTCCTAAATGAATTTAGACAAAAATTAATGTTCCAATTTATTGAAGAAAAATTTGGAACATTACAGTCCTCCCCTCCCAAATGTTGCTTGTCCCCAAGCAACTGCAAGGATAGAACTGGAAAGTCTCCACTCAAGGCATGGAGTCTAAAATATGGTGAGGAACATCTCCCTCATGTGGATCCTCCATCCCCAAGTAATCATCCAAACAAAATGAGCCGCCTCTAACAAGGTAACTCCTGAAAATCTCCTTCCACCTCAAGCTCCGGTAATGAAGGTGGGCTGAAAATTTGAACTTGGCAAGCATCATAGCTTACCCCATGCTGTCCTTCTCTCCACTCATGACAAGTGTAGAGTGTATGCTGATCCTGGGCTGCAAAAGTATTGCCCTCAAATGGCAAAATGAAGAAAAATCCTCCAAAGAGTTCTCCTCCAACAATGAAGAACAGGCGGGCCCAAAACATATTATCCATGATGAATAGGACATGGTCATCATAGAATATCCCAAGGAGAAGTTTGCTGCAAGTTTTACATGATGATGCATGATGCAAACAATATCTCACAAGGATACAGTGCAGTTCCACCCACTGCAACTTCAGAAAATTATATGGCAAACAATGTACAAGATTCATCACATCTACTAAAGGATAGTAAATGACTGAGTGTAACAACAATACATGATCAAGCACTTGCCCATGGCTGTACAATGGATGAATATCAGCCTCATGGCCCATCTCAAAATGAAACAAACATGTGGCTGTGGTGGCTATATCTCCTCTCATGCCCCCATTAGAACATGTAGTGCAGAAAATGTGGGAATTCTCCCCACCCAAGGACACATCCATTTCATGTGTCACTCTCATAATCATGCTCCCTTGACAAATCTGATCTATATCAACATATGAAGTCATGATCAGCAATGATATGAAGAAAATGCTGAAGGTTTCAAGTGATGCTAGAAGGTACCAACAGCTTCTCAAACAAGTACAATGCAGTTTTACAAGTCGCTGCTTGATAAAAGTACATGGCAAAATGTTTCTTCTTACATGGTTAATCATGCATGTCTTCATATGACACATGTTAGAGTGCACAAGCTGAACATACATGTGATGATAAAACATTTGCCCAAGGCCACAAAAGAGATGGCTGCCTCCATCATGTAGATTGGCCCAATATAACTCATGGAGCAATGTGACAAGCTTGCCCTCTTGTGAAGCAATGCACTGCATAAAATTGGTAAGAGTGTGCAAATCAACGAATGTATAAACAAACTCCTCACCATATGTTGGAAGTAAGATGGTACATGGGTCCATAAATGAGTCCTCCACAGTGATTTGGCATGCTATGAAGAAGAATGAACCATGTGCTGCAAAAAGATAATCCTCCTCATGCTTGGAAACCCAAGTCAAGAAGAATATGCCATAGTGATAGATGTCTCTATCATCATTACCTCCTCTTTGTTCATCAAGTGCAACAAATATGAAATGATCATGGGACCTATGGGTTATGGATCCTCCATACTTCCGCTGGGCACATTTCATCCATAAGTCTCTGCTCCAAAGTGATAGCGCTGTGAGCTTATGCAAATAAGCCCCTGCCAATACCAAACTCTGTTCTTTGACATGCTCCTTGTCAAAGATTCCTCTAATAATGCTGTAACAAATATGGAATACTCCCCAAGATGGAAGAGCTCCCAAATCATCAAAGACCAAAGAGATAATGCCATCTCCTCTTCTTGCAACATCATGCAAAGTGTGAGAGCAAATCTGCTCTTGCTCTCCCAGAAACAGGCAAAGCAACAAGACATTTTGCTGCCTCCCCATACCTCCATCATACCGATCATGTGATGAAGACATGATGAATGATATGAGTATCATATCAACACCATGCATCCATACTCTATGCTACTCAATGATGTAAGTACCCATCCTCTTACTCTTAGGAAGAGTGTTTTCCAAACTCTTTCAAGAGTAACCAATGTAGCCAAGCCTCCTACTGTCCCATATCATAGGTCTACAAGTATCTTCCTAGCTCCTTGCTCATCAACCAAATCCACTCAATCACTTGTGGATGCCCCCTTCTTCTCCTTATCTTGGTACTCCTCCCATGAGGGCTACCATCCTCCCAAATCAAATTCTTGTCTTTGCACTTCATGGGATTTTGAAATGTAAGCTTCTCAAGGATCAATGAGACCCTATCAAGAATCAAATAGGTGGTAGGAAAAAACCTCCCATCATGATGTGTATGGCTCAAGGAATGTCCAACACAGGCATGAGAGATGTTATCCATCTTAAGATGTCCTCCATCTTCTATCTGTTCTTGTGAGAAAGGAAGAAAATATTTGCACTCCATGGTGTGTTGAAGTGCACCTCTGATGAGATCTCTCCTTGAGACCTCCCTTTTATCAATAGTCTTCCAAAACCAATGAGGTCTTGGATCTGAAAGTAGAAGTTCCTTTTTGAGCTGAGAGGAGCTCATTGAGAAAGTGTCATCTTGAGGGGAAAAAGGGTTTCTTACTCGAAGATGTCTACCGGCTTCAAACCCCAACCTCCAATGTGATGTACAATCCAACAATGGCCCATGAGAATGATGGTTTGATTCCTTCTTGAGTGTTTCCATGTTGCACAGTGCAGTGCAACCAAGCTGCTCTATAGTAGCAATGGGATTCGACCCTTGGTCATGCAAAAGTAAATCTCCACATTGATCAAAAGAATTTGCTGCAACAATGGAATGTGGAAATCTTTTCATACCTTGATGTGCATTTGGAACTTCTTGCAGGGCTGCAAGAGTCCCTTCCTCAAAAGTGTTGGCTGCCCCAACTGTTGATGCATGTGGCTGCTCCTCGATGAGTGTGACAACGTTATCACAAGCCTCCTCAAGAGGTGATGTGACCTTTTCTTTCTTTGCTCTTTCTCCATCAAAGGTTTGGATCAACCTTTGAGTGAACTCTGCAAAAGTCTTCACCCTTGCATGGCTCAAGTGGCTACACCACCAGTCATAGGCTTCACCCTCCAAGTGCAGCGCTGAGATTTCAACAGCTTCTTTCCCTGCTACAGGATGTAGTAGGAAAAATGCCTCCAACTTTCTCACCCAAGTTTTTGCATTAGATGACCCATCAAAGGTAGACAACATAAATCTATTGCCTTTGATTTCTTTTCTGCTACATGGTCTCTTCTCTTCCTTCAACTGGATGAAATGAGGAAAATCTAGAGTCTCCTTGAAGGCTCTAGGTTGAGATCTATACTCAACAAGGTAATCATTGAGGATTTGATGATCCAAGTATCTTCCATGCTCAATATCTTCTTCTTGATGAGAATAGGAAGTGCATGATACTTTCTCTTCTTTTTCTTCAATCTTCTTGACCTCCTCAAGGGTGGATGCATCTCCTCTGGATCTGAAAATAGATGAGAATAAACTCATCTTTTTCAACGTTCTGATCTTCTTGGGCTTAGACTCACTGGGTGTATCCACATGCTCCCCATGATCTTGTGTGCCCTCATCCTCCAAGTGCGAGGTAGCCATTTTGATGGCTTCCCCTTCCGTTATTCGGTCAAGCTGGAAAGAGGTATCCAACCTTTCCACCCGATCTCGCACCGTGAAATCAGTGGATCCGTCATATGTGGGAAAAGGTGTCCTCCTAGTGGTATGCTACAACTTTGAACTCTACGTGCTAGACTCCCCACTGTTCCTTCCTCTGTCCTGCCTGAGTTGACAATAATCTCTGAAGGGCAAAGCCGCTCTGAAGTTTTCCCCCATGCACTGCCATTCGCGGGAATAATCTCCATCATGATAATGTCGATGTCCTCTGTGATGGTCGCGGGGTCTGCTGTCCCGCTTGATTTGAACAAAGTCTTTGAATAAAATGGCATCCTTGAACTCCTGCCCAGCTGCCTGGTACTCAACAAAATAATCACCTATGCGGTCAGACTCTAGTTCCTCCTGTGCTTCTGTCTCAGTGTCTGTGTCCAGGAAAGTGGGCATAGTGGAACGAGCGGGGGCATGTGAAGCTTGGTGCGGAGTGGCAACTCGCTCTTGCAAATGGTGATATGTGCCCGACCCCTCACTAACCTGGCGACCCCTTGAGGTTTCACGCTGTCTAGCCTCCATAGCAGTGAATCTCTGACCCATCACCTCTATCTGCCTTGCCAGATCCTGCACTGATTTGAGGAGTGCTTTCCCAAACTGTTTTGCATCGCTATCATCCGCCATTGGCTCTCCCTGCTCTGCTTCTACCACAGGCTCCTCCTGTTCTGCATCCACCACTCGAACACAGTCTCCATCTCCGTAGGTGTTCTCCAAACTACAATCAATATCTCGGTACTTCCTACCTCTGTGGCAGATGTAAGGTTTTTCTTCCGATGACATAGACAACTAGCTCCACAGGCTGAGCCAGATCTATGCTTTGATACCACTGTAATATCCCTTTTCAGGGATATCTCTAAAACACAAGCAACTCTAACCAGAGATGGACTGGGTGGGCATTTACCAGATATTTCACCTCTGAAAAGAGGATGAGATCTGGAGGCTATCTGGCCCTTTCCAGACTCTATCTAAGAGTGTGGGGAAAAACACAAGTGGTACAGAAATCTAAATGCAAAGGGAAGAAATAACAAATTGCAGACATACAATATCATGTATATAAAGCATGCACAGATACTCAAGAAATAAGAGAACGCTGAGCCATTTTATTAATCTGATAAATATAGATGTTACACAGCAATTTGTCACCGTCCCTGCAATCCCCATCCCGCACATTGGAGGGCTCATTCCGTGACTTGTGGGCAGAGTTAAGACTTGAAAATACTTTCATTGCATCCCTCTGAAGATGAGCTTTAATTGCCCTGAAGACATCTCCCTGCAAAAAACCCTAAAAACAGCTCTTTTGCCATTGGCGCGCCCTCTTTGGAGGATTTCCCTCTTGGCGCGAGGGCTGAACTATGGAACCGCGCCTTCAGAGGGATGCAATGAAAGTATTTTCAAGTCTTAACTCTGCCCACAGGTTACGGAATGAGCCCTCCAATGTGCGGGATGGGGATTGCAAGGACGGTGACAAATTGCTGTGTAACAATAGAGGAGTACAATAGGTGATTAAGCGATAGCACCTAAACTTGCACAAGGCAAGTTAAAATCTATTCTCAGAATGCTGCATGGAATGACTGCGTTTCAGATCTGCGTTCTCGCTGCTGAAAAACGGTTGTGTTGCTGCCTAGCAATACCTCCTTGCGGATCTGTGCTTTCCTCCCAATGATCACGCCGCCTTTATCTGTGATCTTCAATATTATGTGCACCCGCTGATCCAGAAATCCCCAATAGACCAAGATCCTCCACGAATACCAACTGGAGATTTCCCCAATATGGATTGCGTCCTCCACTCAGGACTGCGCAGTCAATAAACGCGCTACTCCTCCACAAATGCCGCTCAGTCAAGAGATGCACTGCTCCTCCACGATTACTGCAAATCGATCCTCCCACAACAACACTGATAGGATTACCTCACCCGAGCAGGCACTCGAAGTCCCCCAGGGCTAACGACGAGATCTCCGAATGGAGACACTCAATGCGCTAAACAGCGCTGCAGACAGGCTAAACAGCCAGCGTGCTCAAAGTCACAATGACCAATTTCGAATTCATAAACTTCCATAATGATCCAAAATGAGGTGGCAATCATCTTTATATAGCGTTGGCTGCTCTCAAATCCCGAGGTTGCCTCCACCCACGATACGATGGTAATATCCCTTTGCTGCGTGCTCAATTTCCCTACGACCGCCTTTACCAACGTCGCCTCCTTTTACTGCGCTGGTTGACTTGGTCAAACTTCTTTGCAAATGTCTCTTTTCACACATGGGGTTGTGAAATCTAGTTCCATGCCTGATCCCTTTTCAAACTAGAGGGATTTCATTTATGTTTTTATTATTATTGGGCCTCCTTTCCCAATTATTCATCTCCTAAATGAATTTAGACAAAAATTAATGTTCCAATTTATTGAAGAAAAATTTCGAACATTACAACTTTTCCCGTGCAACAACAGCAGTAGTGACTTACTCCTCAAGGAGTGTGTAAGTCTAGCTGAGCAGAGAGTTAGAGGAAGATTTCGACAAGTTGAGGAGATGGCCAGCAATGGACTACGTGACCAAGATAGATTGGAGGGTGCCTCCAACTATGTTATTTGGAAATCAAGGATAGAGTTTCTCCTTGATGAGCATGATCTAAAGGCCTTCATAGAGAGTGCATGTGCAGAACCCTTGGATGCAGCACATTTGAGACAATTCAAGAAGAATATGGCAAGCAATTGATCCTAGATGGTGTGAAGGATCATATCGTACCCCACATAGTAGCAAAGACCACTGCTAGAGAGATGTGGGTAGGGCTGGAAAAGCTATATCAAGATCTTTCGAGCAGCGGAAGATGTACCTTGAAGAGACGATGCGTAATATCAAGATGAAGAAGGGAGAGCGTTTTGACTCCTTGTCTCGTATTTAGGAAAACCGAGATCAACTGTCAGCAGTAGGATTTGCTCCTAGAGACTCAAAGCTAGTAAGGCTCACTCTGAACTCTATTTCAGAAGACTATCAAGTCTTTGTCCAAAGTATACTGGGCAGAGAAAGACTTCTAGGATGGGAAACGATGTGGGCAGCGTTACAGCAAGAAGAGTTGAGGAGAGATCTCCTCAAAATCCACTTGGAGGATGGTAGTAACGGTTCAAAGGTCAAGAAGGAGGAAGAAGATAACATTGCCCTTGCATCCAAAGGGCAACAAAAGCAGAAGAAGAAAGATCTGTCCAAGATCAAGTGCTTCGAGTGTGGGGAAATGGGACATTATGCCACATAGTGTCCTCTTAAGAAAAAGGATAAAGAGGAGAAGGAAGATACACAAGCAGGAGCTGCCAAGATTGAGGCAGAAAAAGATTGTGCTATGTTAGCTCACATTCCAAAAGGAGAGAAGTGGGCTGACTTGGAGTTGTAGATCCAGAATCTACAAAAGGCAGGATCCTTGAGTATTTCCGAACTTTTGGATCACATGTGAGCTACGACAGCCTAAAGACAGTAGCAGGATGGACAGTTGCAGCAGAAGATGATGAGATGATGCAGTGACTAGCAGTACTAAATCCTAATCAACGTAGAGAGGGAGCAACAACATCAACAATTGAGCAGCAGTAGCGCAGTCGATTGCAGTGCTCACGCAGTGTAGAGTAGCAATAACGCAAAATTTTCGGTGAGCTAGTGCAGAAGTTAGCAGCAGTCAGTCTTATTTTTCAGTTGGAGATCTACTTGTCCAATTTCGGATGTTTTTTTGAAGCAAGCATTGCAATAACAGTAGTTGAGCAACAACAGCAACAGATGAGCAGCAGCAGCGCAGTGCAGAGTAGTGCTCACGTAGTGCAGAGCAGTGCTCACGCAATGCAGCAGCATGGTTGTAGAATTCAGAGGGAGTTGTGGTACAGTGGCAATTGGCAGCATTATGCAGAATCAACAACAGTACAGATGCAACATTTTCTTGTGCAGTGTTGGTGAACAACATCCATAGCACAACAATCGATGTTCCAGAAGTCAGAGCAACACATTGAGTTGTTTTGCTAGAGCACTTTTCTCGCTAAGAGGGAGTGTTGATTTATGGTAGCATCGGATGTGCTCTAGCCTTGTAACTTTGGATATAGGCTAGGACACATGTATTCCATAAAACCCAGAAATGGGTTTGGAAAATTCCTCTTAGAGATGGTTTAATTAAAATAATTAATTGTTTTTTAATGTTTTCCTAAGTCTAAACTTAGGGAAACTGATTAATTAAAGGGTATTAATTAAACTAAGTGTGAATCTTCTAGATAAATTCATGGATCACCTCCAAGTTAATCTTAGCCCTTGATTATGTTTTAATCTCGGCCGTTGAAGGTTCAACAAAAGAATATAAGGAGGAGGGTGAGGGTCCTATGGAAAACACATTGAGACACTTGAGCTATTGAGCATTTTCGATTTTGTGTGAGGAGACACAACTTTTGATCATAATCAAATCACTAGGGTAGGGTTTGCTAAGTGATTGTGATTCAATGATCAGATCCAGAGAGGGGCAGAAGCAGAAACTGGTCAGGGGGACTAGGAGTGTATTTCAGAGAGAGGCAGCATTTACGTAGAGAGAGACAATGTTGTTTTCTGAAGGGGTGATGCAGTCCCTGCAGGAAATCACGCAGAAGCAGCGCTATGTCTCTGTAATATTCCTTTTTTTGGTGTCACATATGACAGGGCTAGGATGGACTTCTAGAGTTAGAAGCAGACCGGTCACAGGTACAGGTTGGTATCATCAGCGGGCTCAAGAGCTCTTTGGAGGAGTTTTGAGGAGTTTTCATGGTTTCCGGATGCATTCACTTGATATACTCCATCATCTGAGCGGTTTTAGCTTTCGTTCCGGTGCATTCCGATAACTTTCAGAAATTTGAGTTATTTCTGGGCTTAACTCAGCTGATTATGCTCAAGGTGGCATTCCGGGAGGAATACATGATGGAACACCTTAGTGTAATAGCTCATTGGAACCGGGACGAGGATACCTACATGGTGGGATAGTTAGACACGGATTTCAGTGACCGGAGGAGGCGTGGTAGCCGATTTACCCTTTTTTGCATTAAAAAGGAATATTTTAATAAAAGGGAAAAGTGCTCCATGAATAAAATAATAATAAAATAATGCTCTAGAAGGCTCCAAGACATTTATAAAAGAAAGGGAGGAGGCCATTGGGGGATATCTTTGGAGGAGATCATTTGCTTGTGTATGAGAGGTTTAAGGACGTGGTTCTCTACTTCAGCCGTAGCCCCAGGATGGAAACGCTCGGGTGATTTGTGAGTGTTGGATGGAAACCAAATACTCTTGAGGAGACTTCACTTAGAATTTTCATAGAGCATCAGAGATTGGTGTGAGGATCATTCAAATCTTCAACTTGGGCTTCATCATCTTCAGTGGGTTCAGTGACAGCTGTTGCTGGAGGGAGAGTGCAGCAGTTCAGTTTTGGAGGCCATCGCCGTGTAGCAGTGCAGCAGATTGTATTGTTGGCCAGTTTTCCATCTCAGCACTTTCTGGGTCAGATCTATATGTAAATCCCTCTTATTAGTTATAATAAAAGCTGAGATTTCTCCTGTTCTATGTGGTATTGGATTGCAGTATTTTATGTGTTAATTTTACATGGCAATCTTCTGTTAAATAAATGTTGAATTTATGGCATATAAGTAAATTTAGGCAAATTCAGTGAAATATCCCATTTGGGGATATTACAGTGGTATGAGAGCCTTGGTCTTGGCTCAACTGTGGGTTTCAGTTTTGATTGAGGTTGTTCAAGGGTTTATTCTGAATGTGCCAGAGTTTAAGACGAGGCCACATTTGCGATCAATGTTTGAATTTTGGGTCATTAGATTGAAATCAATTTATTGAAAGGGTTCCATTAATTGTTTTTAAAAAATGGCGTGAAGGCATAAAATATGGGTGCGGGCCATGAATTTTTATGAGGGCAGCGATTAATCTATCGTCTAAGAGTTATAAGTGCCGTCAAAATAAACTGATGGAGATTCGTATACTGCGATGGCCAAAGGTAGTCTACGGTGGCATCAATATCATTAGCGGACGTTGAATGTTTCAAATTGCCTCACCAAGGACCGCATAAGAAAAAGAAAACCCATCGGGTTGATTACATTTCGGGGGATCCAGTTCTACGTAACTTGTGGTGGGCAATACGCTATCAAGGAGAGGTCGCAAAGGGACAAGTAATTCGAGCTGCAACCAAATTGTGACGACAATGCCGAAAACCATCACTTGTTGGGCAATCGAGCTCTGTTGATACGAAGAGGGCCGAAATGAATGCAATTGAATTCCCCAGAATCTGGGATCACATTCTGAAGCCACCTGAGAATCCAACGTCGAGTTCACTGTCGGTATAATAGGGAATCGAGCAGTGGGCATCTTCACCGTTGCTGAGCGGAGCATATGGAACCTACATGAATGGTTCCACTGACCACCGCCAGTGACTTTCTTTCATAGCAGAATTACAATCGACGGTAGTGGCTTTGTAAGAATTCACAGGAGTTATGTCGTGATGCTGGAGACATTTTGTGTCGCTTGAGTTATCAAATTGTCGCATTTAAAAAAAAAGAAAAAAGTAATCAACAAATTCGCTTTGCATAATATCTGTGCGACAAATTTGATCGAGCCGTCTAAATCATTCACTGAAGCCATGAATAATTTTCATTAAAAGTCCATATTATTAAAAGGGGCGCATAATTCAAAATTTTCTCAAGGGTCCAATAATTATTGTTCACGAGGCGTTCAAGATTATGTGAAGGAGCACGAATTTGGATAAGCCGACTTTGTTCTAAGTGCAGTGTTCGTCTTGCCAGTTAGAAACCAAGGGTTGCGGGTTTCTCCCTCCAAAATCGAAGTCTTATGGAGGAATCTTTGTTTCCAGTGGCCGAATTATCTCAGCTCCGAAATTCAATTGGGTAGTTATATATAGCAGTTCGAATCATCATAGGAAGATTGTGATCTGTTTCAGCACGTGAGTAGCATGATTGAGTCACATTTTCGAGTCGTATGTTGGGCCGACCGCTTATTTGATGAAGTCGGAGTAAAATTATTTAGAAGGCCATAATAAAATTGAGCTGAGGCTTATTCAGGCAGAGACAAAGCGGAGCATGCAGACATTGAGGAGCCGAGATCAGCCACCACCAATTGCTCCGAATTTTGAGCCAAAATTTCACATTTAAGGAGACAAGAATTATTCATTCTAAAAAGGGGGCCGTGAAATTCAAATTGGAGGCCCAATTCCTTATGCAGGCATTTGGTACTTCTAGGTGTGGCTTTTAATTTCAAGACCAAAATTCTTGCTTATTTGCTGAGAGTGTTTTGGCACTCGAAGTGGTGTATAAACATCAAGACAGAGACCATTGCTGAGAATTAAAATTAGGCAGGCACTCTTCTATATGTGGGTAGCTTCCTCAAATCATATTAAATATGGGAAATAGCAAAGAGGGACTCGAGTTTCTTGGATTCCCGTATACTGCGCTGGATGTGGAAAGACTGTCTTGCATCAACTCAATCGACATATCAGTCCAGGTTCTATTGCACATCTCTTCATAATATTTATTTCTGCTATATAAAGATTGAGGAAATCCATGCTGTGAATTTATAGGTTGTTTCTATGCTCCAATTTGTATTATTCCTCATTGTGAAATTGTTTGTTGAAGTTGTAAATCATTGTTGATAAATTTAAACTACCCACAAAACATCTACTATAGATTATAAGCAGAGTGGGGGCAACATTACATATCTCTATTGGCAATCATTTATCACAACATTCCTGTTATCATTGGTTGAACCATGGAGGGATTCCTAAATAGATTGATGAGAATAAAAATAGAAGTTGGTTCCTTGAACCACCATGCATCAGAAGACCAGAAAACCAAGCAGAACAACAGACCTTTTTCAAGAGGAATTTATGCAGGAAGAATTGGGGGTTGGTCACAAAATTTTTGCACTTGGGACAGATCTGAAACACATGAAGATGTCATGGACAGTTTTGTCCAAACTAGAAGAGTTTAATGAACTCCTGTCCACAATAGACCAAGCAGAAGGGAAGAAACTGATTTGGGCTCTAAAACCTGCGATGCTTGCTCTTATACAGCCCAAATTCTTGGAGCCTTGTGAAGGGGTCACACTCCCAGTTGTAGCTTGCCTCAGTAACATCATGAAGTTGACTGCACCTATAGCTCCATACAATGATGATGTTATGAGTAGGATTATGAGATTGATTGTAGAAACTTTTCAGGATTTGGACAACAATGCAGGCTCTACCTTTGGGAAGAAGCTTGAGATTCTATGGAGTATGGCCACATTCGAGACTTATGTCATCATGTTTGACCTTGAGTGTGATGACTTGATCCCGTAGTTGTTCCAATGCTTCTTCAGCATTAGGATACATCATCTTGATACTGTCATAGCACACATGCAGTCCATCTTGTCATCATGTATGAGAGACCATGAGACCATTGGTCGAGGGTTGCAGACTCGGTTGTTGAGCATTTGGAGGAGAGAGCAGTTGGTCTCACCTGCTGCTTATGAGCTAGCCCAAGGGCTGGTTGAGCAGAATATTGGGCTATTCAGGAGACAGTTGACCAGGGAGGAGCTGCTCCAGTTTGGTGGGTCAGGCAGCAGAAATGAGCTGAGGAGGAAGGGACTTTGCTTCATTTGCAAAGAACCTTGGGGGCCTAATCACTCATGTTTGAGAGATGTAGATGATGTGGGGGAGGCAGGACGGGAGGGCATTCCTTCCGTATGCCAGAGTGAGGACTCTTCTTCAGATGAGTCCATAGGATCAGTTGAGGACGCTTCTGGGGAGCGAGAGCAGTCATGCAGAGATGATGACAGTAGACCGGAGCTGTGTTCCAGTGTGCAGGGTGAGCAGTCACGGGACTCTGCGGGAGATACTCTGGGTGAAGAGTTATTTCTGACGATTCAGCCAGAGCAACATGTGATGGAGCTTGAGTCGGCAAAGGAGGACACTATTCACATCAGGCATGATATTCCTTTGGGGAAGAGCCAGATGGGCGCCCACATTGAGCCGATGAGGGATATGCAGCTAACATTGGGGTCAGCCATTGAGGTGGAGCAGTCAGATGCACTGATATCGAGTACGGTGACAGTAGTTGCAGATCCATATCCTCTAGAGATGTTGGAGGTTGATGGGATAGTTCTGCAGGGGGCTAGGGGACAGCAGGAGCTTTACATTCCCGATGAGAGGGATGAGTTGTTGGAGATGGTGGAGCATCCATCTTTGGGCCGACACATTGATGAGGTACAGATAGATGTACATACAGTCGGCCGAGCTGCAGTACTTTCAGTGAGTAATACTCTCGAGGAGTACATCGATGGGGCTTGCAGCATATCTTGACCACTTTGGCCCATTATAGAGAGAGGGGCGTTCTTCTACAGGCAGCTTTCATTGGTAGACAGGGCAGAGCAGTGTGAGTTGATTACGGGCTGGTGGCAACACTCTAGGCGTGTTCCATATGCAGTTGTCGCTACATCGGATTCTTCTTCCAGGATGGACTGGCGGGAGATCATGAGTTGGTACCCTCTTGATGGTACGGTATTCTTCGTAGGGAGCACAGCGGAGCAAGGGCCCTTAGACATAGCAGAGGTTACAGATTCTAGCTGGCAGTGGGGCCCAGGTCATCATTTCATCAGCGCTCTATCCCGATTTCAGGAGAGCAGGAGCAGCATGGGATTGAGTCAGGACTTGGATTGGAGAGAGGTGATGAGTTGGTATGCAGTTGGTGGGGTAGCTTATACAGTTAGAGGTACAACACAACAGGAGCCAGGGAGCATTGATGCTTATTGGCAGGCTTCACCTCATGGGGCATCAGCTATAGCCAGAGGCAGTGCGTAGCCCGAGCCGTGGGACTTGGGCAATGATTGGCCATGGTGGCGTTAGGGTCCAGGAGGATTGTTTGTTGGCTAGTACAGTGAGAGATCAGTTTGGGATCCCGGCATTGAGGCGTCTATTTCGAGTGGTTTGACACAGGTGCATAGCAGCACCCAGTGGTTTGTATGGGATCCGGGCATTGGGTCTCAATTGCGGCGGGCCAACAGAGTGGCCCACATATTTCGATTGCTTGAGGGCAAGCAATCTTGGGGTGGAAGGTCTGTAATATTCACTTTTTGGTGTCACATATGACAGGGCTAGGATGGACTTCCAGAGTTAGAAGTAGATCGGTCACAGGTACAGGTTGGTATCATCAGTGGGCTCAGGAGCTCTTTGGAGGAGTTTTGAGGAGTTTTCATGGTTTCCAGAGGCATTCGCTTGATATACTCCATCATCCGAGCGGTTTGGCTGCTCCGTGCATTCCAATCAATGCTGCAGAAACGCCCCCGCTCGGCGGTGGCCCGAACCGCGTCCCGTACGAGATCCGTACCCGAACCGCTATTCAAAATCGGAACCGCGTCTTCAAAAAATTTGCGATTCCCGCCATTTCCTTGATCCTACTTTTAAAAATCACATCTGCTGGCCGGGATCCGCGTCTGAGACATTGCCGGGGACGGGAACCGCCACGGTTCCGCACGCATCCGTATGACTTTAATGCCCCACCGCGCGCATTATCCACGTATAATTTAAAAAAAGCGCATTTTAATTTTTTTTTTTTGATTTTTCAGTTAGCTTGTTGAAGCAGTGAGTTAGCTTAGGTTAGGGATGAAATGAAAAGTTTATAAGCTTCATTCTTCATCTTATTTGCTCGTTCTGCGTTTTTTTGAGAGCCGAGAAAGAGGAGAAGAGAGCTTGGAGAAGAGAAGAGAAAGAGAGGAGAAGAGAGCTTGGAGAAGAGAGAGTTGAGGAGAGCTTGGAGGAGTGAAGGAGGAGGAGCTTGGAGGAGTAAAGAAGGGCTTCTATCTACAAGATCTAAAGAGGTAAGTGCAAACCCCAATCTCTCTCATTTTTTTTGTCATTGTTTTTTGTATTTTCTCTCCTCCCTCTCCTACACTTTCCCATTCTTTCTTCTTGTACATTTATTTGCAGGTTGCCCACCATCTATATTTATACTCAAAGATGATGTTTCTTTGGGTTCTATGTATCATTCCCCTCTTGGTTTTGATGATGGTAAGGGGGAGTAGAAATAGAAGAGGGGAACATGAAGAAGAAGAGGAAAGTGGTTACCATATGAATGACCCATGTATCATTCCCCTCTTGGTTTTGATGATGGTAAGGGGGAGTAGAAATAGAAGAGGGGAACATGAAGAAGAAGAGGAAAGTGGTTACCATATGAATGACCCAATGTATGATGAGGAGGAAGGCTTTGAAGAGGAAGAGGATGATGAAAACATTGAATCACAAGATGGGAAAGCTGCATTGACACCCTTGTGGAACTATGTAACCAAACTTGAAGGGGGAAAAGGTGGTGGAAGCTGCAAGTTTTTGTGCTCTCATGGTTGTCATGGAGGAAAACCATATAGCGGTTCATATACCCGTGTGAGGAGGCATCTTTGTGGGGTGATGGACAGTGATGAAAAAAAGGGTGCTGTGGGGATAGCAATTTGCCCCAAGGTTTCAGCTGAACAAAGAAGAAAATACATCCAAATAGAGGAGGCTGCATAACAAAAAAATAAAAAACAAAAAACTCAATCTGACTCAAGTGCAAACTCTAGATTTGGTAGCTCATCTGGTCATGGTGGTTCTGCAAGTTCTAGAGGTAAAAAAACTATAGCAGATTTCCTTAATGTTGCTGGGAGGGATGATGTGGATGGAAAGATAGTCCGATTTCTTTGTGCTTGCGGTGTACCATTCAATGTGCTTCGCTCTCCCTATTGGCATGAAATGGTGAAGGGCATCAATGAAGCCCCAAAAGGATACAAGTCCCCCAACTATGAGAAAGCTAGAACAGTGTTATTAGAAAGAGAAAAAGGAAAGGTTCAAGCAGCTTTGACACGTTTTACAAATGAGTGGGTAGATAGTGGGGTATCCATTGTATCAGATTGGTGGACAAATATCATAAACCAACATTTGATAAATGTTCTTGGTGTTTCTGCTACTGGTTCAGTGTTTATTGCATGTCATGATTCCTCCTCTGTCAGTGCAACTTCCCAAAACATTGCAGATCTCCTATTGCAATCAATCAGAGATGTTGGTCCTAGCAAAGTGGTTCAAGTGATCACAGATAATGCAACAAATTGTAAGGGAGCAGGTAAAATTATTGAGCGTACTTATCCACACATATTTTGGTCTGGGTGCTTGGTGCACACATTGAACCTTTTGATGCATGATACTGTGAAGCATAAAGAATGTGGGTGGATTAATGAGCTTTACAAGAGAGGGAAGAAGCTCATTAAATTTATCACAGAGCATACAAGGGTTAACTACTTCTATGGCATTTACTCCAAGTTGCAGTTGCTTAAACTTGCAAAAACTAGATTTGCAAGTTATTACCTCACCTTTAGGCGGTTAGTGAAGGTGAGACAAGCTCTAACTAATATGGTCACCGCTGAATCATGGGAGGAGATTAACACTGATAGAGATGGTGCTAATGCAGCAAAGGACACTATTCTTGACATGTTCTTTTGGTCATAGGTTAAATATGTTTTGCAATTCACCAAACCAATTTATTACATGATCAAGTTTGGCGATTCAGATAAGCCAATAATTGGGGAGGTGTATGAGCAAATGGATAACATGTTGGGGCAGATTAAAGACATTGTTGAGCCTAGAGATACCACCTTGTACAAATATATTCGTGCAGAGGTGGTAAAGCAATGGGATATGCTAAATATTCCATTGCATGCATTAGCACATGTATTGACACCTAAATATTATAGTCCATCATGGCTTTCTACAACAGCCCCTGGGGGGGCGAGCAGGAGAAAACCACACCTAGATCCAGAGGTCCCACAAAAATATATGCTTGCACTGGATAAATTAGTCCCTGATGAGGATGAGGCACACATGGTACGGAAACAGTTGAGCAGCTATACACTTTCCAATGGTCCATTTGGGAGCATGCATGCTATTAGAGATCGAGACAGTTTTTCTTCTATTGAGTGGTGGAACATGCATGGCGGTGCTACTCCACTTCTATAGAATTTGGCATTGCGGGTGCTATCACAGGTGGTAAACACTTCTTCTGCAGAGAGGTGTTGGAGCTCTTATTCTTTCATCCACAGTGTTAAAAGGAACAAGTTGAGTTTAGACCGGGCAGAGAGCTTGGTTTATGTTCATTACAACTTGAGATTGTTGTCCCATTACTGTGATGATGCAAAGAGCAACAAAGACCTTATTGTTTGGGACAAGCATCCAGAGGAGAGCAATTTGGAGGATGGAGTGTTGCGATTAGAGCAATTAGAGGATGCTCTTATCCATGATGATGAAGATCGAGTTGACATGCCACCTCCCACTAGTGCCTTGGTTCCTAGGTCCCATGGTTCAACACCAACAGCAGGGGCTTCGTCTTCAGCAACTGTAGTGCCATTGCCACGGCTTCCACAGCCACCATCTTCTTCATTGCCACCACGTGGAGGCGCACCATCACGTACTGTTCGTGGTGGAAGGAGGAGAGATGAGTAGATATTTTCAGTGTTCACAGTGCACACTTTACTGCTTTTGTCATAGATTATCATTAGACTTGTAGGCTTCTTGTGAATTTGAACTTTTTTGTGTTGGTGGTGGCCAAGTGGCCTATTTTGTAAACATTATTATTTGAATTTTGGACATGACTAATGTTGACAGTTGCTCACTTTAACACTTATAATATGCTTTATGTTTTATAATATGGTTAAATGCTTTATGTTTATCATTTATGTTTTGTAGTATGCTTAATTTTTAAATGTTTTATCATTTTATGTTTTAAAATTTATAGTATGCTTAAAGCCTTAAATGTTTTAAATTTTTATCATGCTTAAATGTTTTAACTTTTAACTTTTATGTTTATCATTTATGTTTTATAGTATGCTTAAATGTGTTATGTTTTATAGTATGTAGCATGCTTAAATGTTTTATCATGATTCATGCTTAATTATTTGATGTATGTTTGCAATTGCTAGGATCTAGAATCTAGATTCTAGATTTATGATGCTCGAATAATTAATTATTGATGTCCAATGGAATCATGGATGTCATATCTATCTTGATTTATGTAAGAATATGCATGTTTTCATGTCTTCTACAACTAATATGGTATTTGGGATTGTTGTTTTGAATATAAATGCAAAAAAATATAAAAATATATATATATATATACTAGACGCTTCCGAAACGCTTCGCTTCCTAAATTTTTGGAAAATGACGCTTCCGCGTCCCCGCTTCCAAAAAACGTCCCCGCTTCGTCCCCGCTTCGTGCAACATTGATTCCGATAACTTTCGGAAATTTGAGTTATTTCTGGGCTTAACTCAGCTGATTACGCTAAAGGTGGCATTTCGAGAGGAATACATGATGGAACACCTTCGTGTAATAGCTCATTGGAACCGGGACGAGGATACCTACATGGTGGGATAGTTAGACACGGATTTCAGTGATCGGAGGAGGCGTAGTAGCTGATTTACCCTTTTCTGTATTAAAAAGGAATATTTTAATAAAAGGGAAAAGTGCTCCATGAATAAAATAATAATAAAATAATGCTCTAGAAGGCTCCAAGACATTTATAAAAGAAAGGGAGGAGGCCATTGGGGGATATCTTTGGAGGAGATCATTTGCTTGTGTATGAGAGGTTTGAGGATGTGGTTCTCTACTTCAGCCGTAGCCCCAGGACGAAAACCCTCGGGTGATTTGTGAGTGTTGGACGGAAACCCAATACTCTTGAGGAGACTTCACTTAGAAGTTTCACAGAGCATCAGAGATTGGTGTGAGGATCATTCAGATCTTCAACTTGGGCTTCATCATCTTCAGTGGGTTCAGTGACAACTGTTGCCGGAGGGAGAGTGCAGCAGTTCAGTTTTGGAGGCCATCGCCGTGTAGCAGTGTAGCAGATTGTATTGTTGGCCAGTTTTCCATCTCAGCACTTTCTGGGTCAGATCTATATGTAAACCCCTCTTACTAGTTATAATAAAAGCTGAGATTTCTCCTGTTCTATGTGGTATTGGATTGCAGTATTTTATGTGTTAATTTTACATGGCAATCTTCTGTTAAATAAATGTTGAATTTATGGCATATAAGTAAATTTAGGCAAATTCAGTGAAATATCCCATTTGGGGATATTACAGTCTCTTGGAGTTAGTTCGAAGATAGCTAGAGGCTGGGGTTTCGAGCCAGGAGGGCCAAAACCCAGTCTCAGATCAGCTAGATCAGTTGCAGAAAGGGCTGACGCAGTTCCTCAAGCTTGCCCACGCAGACTTACGTAGTTCCAATGTAGGCAATCATGCAGAGGCAGTGAGGGCTTCACCAACACTGTTTAGATCAGCCGGAGACTTGCAAAGTGAGGTATATCTCAATTATATTTGTTGTCTAGATTTCTCTGAAGATTTTGCCGGATGTTGGCACCCTAGTTGTATTCAATATTCTGCTGCTTAATAATACAAACCCTCAAATCTGCTGCACCGGTTTTCCCAAGTTGGGTTTTTCCGGGGACTTAGTCCAAAAACAAATGTGGATGTTTTTCATTGTATTTTGTTCAGATTGTTTCAACACTTAGATTTATTCCGCATTATTATTTGTGTAGACTGCTTCAGAAATTACTTTGATATTTCATTGTAATGAAATAATTATGAAACATAATAGAAAAAGTAATTCAGATTTGTTGCAGTAGGAATCCAGATCTAGGATTTTTCACATTTGCCATATCCTTCTTGTAAGCTTTCAATGGATCCGGATCTGCGGGGACAACTGCCACATTATTGATGAAGGCTTTAAGATCATGCTCATCTAGAAGGAAGGAGATCCTTGCCTTCCAGATCACATAGTTGGAGGAACCCTCCAACCAATCCTAATCTCTCAACCCGGTTGCTGCCATCACGCCCAAAAACAATGTCGAAGTCTGCCTCTAACCCTCTGCGCAACTGCTGACTGGGTTTACGCACTCTTTACTGGAGTGAGCAAAACTTCTCTCGGCTACTGTTGCTTCTGCATTGGAAATTAGAATTTCTGGGAAATAAATTCTGTGAGGTCAGAATTCCCTCAGTGTGCTCTTCTTCCCTTCTGAGGTTTTTCTGCTTTAGCAATTGCTGTAGAAAATCTGCATCCCAGCTGAAGATTTGCTCTGCGCTTAAGTTGTTTCGTTGCTCCCTCTGCCACTGACAATTTTCGTTCTGGAAAATCTTCTTCTCTGTCGACTCACTCAGAGAAGGATTTTTCCACGAAAATCTTGCCCTCCTGGCTCTGGACTGCACAGTCCTTCTGGGGATTCGATTTGCTGCCTACGCGACTCTTCGAGCTCTCTCTTCAGTTATGCTTCTGAGCTTTTCTCTGCTTCACTTGCACTCTGATACCATGTGAAAATTCCTAAATTTGGAATCCTATTGCAACACTAGAAAATATTCACCTAATTGTTAATCTTTACTTAACAATTTATTTGCAGTTATCTATGACAAACATTGAATACATCACACTGCAACCTACACAAATATAAAAATGTTGCGGAAACAAATTACAGCGCAAGAAAGAAATAAACACACAATTGACGCCGTTATTTTTGGACAAATGTCCCCAGAAAAACCCAATGCGGGAAAATCGGTGCCACAAATGAGGGTTTGTATTATTATGTAATAGTTTCTGAATACAAATATTTGGATGTGTTACTGGCTATCCAATATAGAGAATATAACTGGCAGAAATGAAGTGAGAATTAACCTCAAACTATCACTGGCGATCCGACACTGATCCAACCTCTGAATGGCTAGCCCCAAGCTACCTCTGCGCAACCTCTGTTGTCACAACTCGTAGGGACTGCGTCACTCCTCTGGCTGATCGATCTACTGGATGGATGCTCAGATCTCTGATCCTCTAGTCTCACACCCCGACTCCCGACTCTAGATCTAAACTGCTCCTCAGCAAAACTGCGGAGCTGCCTCACCGTGGCTCTTGGGCTGCCTAGCGTGGCTCTACGCTGCTTCTCTGTGCTGCCTGTGCTTCGTATTCACCGGATCAAGAAAACTTCCACCGACCACTATCCTTGCCCCTTAGTGCAAGAAATCAATTCGATCACCCCTCCGGTAACTGCTGTGCTTCTCTTTTGAGAATTCGATCTCTAGATCTCTTCCCTGATGTGTCCTCCAAGTGCCCATCGAGCTTCTTCTTATAATCTTTTGGTTGAACATTCAATGGCCCAGATTAAATCCTAATCAATGGCTCAGATCATCTTGACTCGATCTCCGTCTTTTTCTAGAAGATTCACACCCAATTTAATTAATACCCTGTTAAGTGTGGCCAATTATGATTTTTTCTTTTCTTTTAGCTGCTTCAACCTCCGGGGCATCATTCCAGTGTGAAAATTTCTGAACCTAATTTATAAATACCCTATTGCCGTTTTCTGATTTACTTCTATTTGTTCTGTTAAATTAACAAGTTATTTTTTTCTGAATTATTCAGCAAGAATATCAAATTAAACACTACTGTAACCTACACATACATACAAATCATTTACTGAAGCATAACGCACATATGACAAAGGACATAGTATTTTTTGAAATTTGGACAATGTCCCCGAAAAAATCCAATGCGGGAAAACTGGTGCAACAACTCTTAGAGGGTTTGTTTATTAAACAGAATATCTGTATACAATCAAGGGCACCAGTAGTGGTTTTCCCAATAGAGGAATCACGACAAATGTACCTCTATCACTTAGAGACAAAAAATATGGCCGATTCAGCTAAGGCTTCACACCTTCTGAATAATGCTGAATATGAGTCCTTTCTGGCCCACTGGAAATCCAGTGCTGCCTCTCCTGGCATTGCGTCAGCTCTGCATAGCTGTTAGAGCCTTTGCGCAACGCAGGCTGCTCCTATGTCACCCCTATGGGCTCAACATTGCCTCTGCGTCACCCTGAAGGGCTTGCGTCAGCCTCTGCGTGAGTCTGGTTGGGCTACGTCCCTCTTACTGGGTCTCTGTGCTGCCTGATATGGATCTGCCTCTCTGCTTATGTATTCTTGGCCTCGGATTTGAATATCCCTCACCGATCTGCCCCTCACTAGCATTGCAAGCTCACTTGAAAATTCTTAGCAAACCGCGCCCCAGAATTTCGGCTTAGCTCAAGTGCTATCGCTTTGTGTGCGTGTCCTCCAACTGACCCCAAGCCTTCCTTTAATACTTTTCTCGTTGAAAAATCAATGGCCGTGAACGACTAAGATTAGAAAAGACTTGATCCATGTTACTTAGAACATTCTCACCCACATGTTTAAATTAATTCCCTTTAATTATTTAATTTCCCTAAGCTAGAGTTAGGTTCTCCATTAAAATAATTAATTTTTGGAATAACTTAGGTTGCGGGTGGAATTTCTCCAAACGATTTCTGGGTCTTGGAGATCTCATGTGTTCTAGCCCCTCCACAAAGTTTCAGAGCTAGAACACATCCGATGTTACCCAAAATCTCAACACTCCCTCTTAGCAAGGAATGTGCTCTAGCAACACTTCACTCTAGAAGCGTTACTCTGATCTCTGGCATCGGTCCCCCGTGCTGCTGATGCTCGACCTGCTGCCCTTCATCTTGCGTTGCTACTTTCTGTATTGATGCCGTGTCACTGTCACTGACACTGCCACATCTGTACTGCAACTCCCTCTCCAATGCTGCATCATGCTGGCCATACCACTGCCACTGCTAACCGTTGCACTGCAACTCAATTGCTGAGAAGTAAGCAACTGAAGGACATCACCCAAAATACTGATTGACAAGTCAGTTTGGCTGCATCTCGATACTGAAGCACCCTCTGCTACTGCTCTGCGCTGACCATCTGAAGCTATGCGTTGTTTGTTGGTCTACATTGCATAAGAACTACCTCTGCGCTGTTGAAATCCCATCAGCCTTTGCGATGTTGCTTCCACGTTGCTGCTGCCTCTCCTATGTGCTGCTCCAGTCTTCAGCGTCTCAACACTGCCATAGTACCTCCACGATCCTCTGCACCAACTAACTTCAGTCATCCTGCTACTGTCTTTAAGGGCTCCCGTAGCTCGTATGTGATCTAAGAGTTTGGCCACCTCAAGGATCCTGCCCCTACCATCTGCAGTTCGAAGGAACTACAGATCAATGTCACCCCACCTCTTTTCTCGAGGTACATGAGCACTCATGGCAACATCGTCATCATTGCCGCTATCCCCTTTGGTTGCCGCAACCTTGGAATCAGAATCTTCCTTGCACTTCTTCTTAAGACAAGTATTGGCGAAGTGTCCCAATTCACCACATCTGAAGCACTAGACCTTTGAGAGGTCCTTCTTCTTCTTCCCTTGCTACCACCTCTGTCCCTTCGATGCGAGAGCTGAATCTTCCTCCTCTTTCTTTATCTTGGCTCCTCCGCTGCTGCTGCCCCTCTTGGTTATTCTCCTGATTTCTTCCTGATGAAGGATTGCCCACATGTCCTCCTAGTTTGGAAGTTGTGCTCTGCCCAAGATACTTTGGATAAAGGTCTCCCAATCATCTATGACTGCATTCAGGGCAGTCCTCACCAAGAGACCGTCATCAGGAGTTGCCCCCATTGCAACTAGTTGATCTCGAATAGCCTTCATTCTGAAGAGGAAGGGATCGATCTCCTCTCCCTTGTGCATCGCAAACAGTCGCATATGATCCTCCAGAAGCATCTTCCTTTGGATAGAGCTACCTTGATACAACGTTTCCAGAGCCTGCCACATTTCCTTTGCCATTTTCTGCTAGGAAATATGTGGGACCACGTGATCCTTTACCCCATCCATGATCAAGCGCTTAGCCCGCGCCTGACTTTCCTCGTACTTTTTTAGAGGATCAGCATCGACCGGAACGACCACAACCCTCTCGGCGTGTTCTCTGATACGATACTCGTCAAGGACCGACAAGATCTTGGCTTTCCAGATGACAAAGTTAGACACACTATCCAACCTGTCCTGATCTCTCAATCCATGCGAGGCCATCTTTGCTCAAAGATGTTGAAGCGAAAAGCTCTTCCCCCTTCTACTGCTGCTACTCTCAATAAGAGACTCGATCTGGGTTTCTTGGCGATAGAAATCCTCTAGAGACTATGCTCCCTCTGACTTGTGATTTCCCTCCGGAAAATCCTCCACCAACTCTGTCGAATCAACCCTCTACGATCACTTCACGATCGAATCTCAAATTTCTTGGCTATATAATCTGCTGAGGAACTGTTCCCCCTTACTTTGTCAACCTTGCTAGACACTGTTCTGCACCAACAGAAACAATGCCCCACCAGCAACTTCGAAGATCATAAAACTGCACTTCTCACCACGACAACCGACACAGTGTCACTCCCTCCTGGACTGCGTCACCCTCTTGGGTCTGCGTCAGCTTTGTGTGAGCTTGACAGGCTTTGTGTCACCCTTCTGGGCCTGCGTCACCCTCTGCGTCAGCTTTACGTGAGCAAACAGGCTATGTGTCACCCCTGATGGGTCTGCGCTGTCCCTCTGGCGCTGCATTGCCTTTTTATGGATCTGTGAGATTCAACTGCCCTCCTGCAGCAAAAAATCTTCAACTCTTTGCTGATGGCTTCAACTTGATCTGCAATCGCTCTAATACCATGTGAAAATTTCTGAACCTAAGTTACAGAAACCCTACTGCAGTTTTCTGATTTACTTCTCCTATTTGTTCTATTAAATTAACAAATTATTTTTTTGAATTATTCAACAGAAGTATCAAAGTAAACACTACTGCAGCCTACAGATACATACAAATCATTTACTAAAGCATAACGCACATATTACAAAGGACAGAGTATCTTTTGGACAATGTCTCCGGAAAAACCCAATGCGGGAAACTGGTGCAACAACTCTTAGAGGGTTTGTTTATTAAGAAGAATATTTGAATACAATCAAGGGCACTAGTAGTGGTTTTCCTAACAGAGAAATCACGACAAATGTACCTCTATCACTCGAAGACAGAAAATACGGCTCATTCAATTGAGGCTTCACATCTTGGGAATAATGCTGAATACGAGCCCTTTCTGCCCCACTGGAAATACTAGTGCTGCCTCTCCTGACACAACATCAGCTCTGCGTAGCTGCTAGAGCCTTTGCACAACACAGACTGCTCCTGCGTCACCCCTCTGGGCTTAGCGCTGCCTCTGCATCACCCTGAAGGGCTTGCGTCAGCCTCTGTGTGAGCCGGGCTGGGCTGCGTCCCTCCTGCTGGATCTTTGCACTGCTTGGTACGGACCTGCCTCTTTGCCTATGTATTCTCGGCCTCAGATCTGAATATCCCTCGCCGATCTACCCCTCACCAGCATTGCAAGCTCACTCGAAAATTCTCAACTAACCACGCCCCGAAATTTTGACTTAGCTCAAGTGTTACCACTCTGTGTGTGTGTCCTCCAACTGACCCCAAACCTTCCTTTAATACTTTTCTCGTTGAAAAATCAACAACCGTGATTTAATCTCTAATCAACGACTAAGATTAGAAAAGACTTGATCCATGTTACTTAGAACATTCTCGCCCACATGTTTAAATTATTTCGCTTTAATTAACTAATTTGCCTAAGTTAGACTTATGGTCTCCATTAAAATAATTAATTTTTGGAATAACTTAGGCTTTGGATGGAATTTTTCCAAACGATTTCTGGGTCTTGGAGATCTAATGTGTTCTAGCCCCTCCACAAAGTTTTGGAGCTAGAGCACATCCGATGTGACCCAAAATCTCAACATCCAGGCCTGACCCAAGGTGGGGGGCAAGGCATTAGGGACGCTGACCCTATGTGGACCCAGGTGGGAGAAATGATGAATGGGAGTACAATGAGTGGAAGGGGAGTAATATATGCGGATAAAGGAGCGAGACCACACACCCAAAGTCAGGGTTTCCCAAGTAGTACCACCCTAGAACCAAATGGTCAATACGGGAGATCCCACTGGACTAAGATGCAAGGGTAACACTCTAAAGAGATCAAGGGGACATGAGCACAACTAAGCCCACTCTTTTTGCCAAATCCCCCCATCAATCCATGCCCAGAAGTATCCATGATAAGTAAACCCAGTACTTAATTACCAAATGACAAGACATACCTTTAGTTTCGAGAGGCCCACCTTCAAACATTCGATCAATACAGATGGGTGAGGGACCACATGGCTGGCTCAGGTGGCGGAGAAAAGGCACAATGAACTAGTAGGAGGTTGCTGGCTGCCGGCTGAGGTCCATCATGGAGAAAAATTTCTCCTAGGGATATCACCCTCGAAGTGGTGGGTAATAGGCTCATTTTTTAATATCCTCCATTCACCAAACTCATAATCTTCTTCCCGTAATTCTTTGTTAGATTCCCATGAGCAAGTGAGCATAGGGACAGTAAAGTCATGCCTAGATATGATAGCATAAGAATCTTCTCCCATGGGAAGGCGTATACTAGACCGGTCTTCGTTAGAAGTGATGCCTAGTTCTTGAACTAGTTTCTTGGACAAAATCATTCCCCATGAAGGAGGAGCTTCCACAATGAGTATATCCATGGTACTTTCCTTTTAAGGATGGTTTTGGTAACATAGCTTCTTTCCTTCTATTACCCCATGGACCTCAACTTATTTGGAATCATTAATACATTTACCCGAGTATCCCGTTGAAAATTTGAGTCCCAACTTTTGCATTATTTTCAAGGGCATAATGTTAACCAATTTTTCCAAGTCAAGGATACAATTTCTCAAGGTAAAATCATTAATGTTTAGAGCAACATAGAAAGGATCTTTCATACCCAAAGTCACTATGATGGGAGGTTCTATTTCTAGAACCTTGGGTGGTTCTTTTTCATGTCTCTTCTTTTTTTGTTTCTTGGTTTTTGGCAACACTAGGTCCTTACTAAAGTGCCATCATGAGCCTTAGGAGGGCTTCGATCCCATATAGGGAGGCCAAGCGCAAGATGAAGACCCACTTGCAATCCTATATAAGATCCAATGCGTCTCCTCACTTTCCAGTACAACAATTCATTAGAACAATTAAGTAAATAAGCTTGCAAATGAGGGGCCCAGTGAACACTTCATAGTGGCATGCCCTTCCAAGTGGGCCTTAAGATGTACAGGTGTTCCCAAAATCAATAGGGAGGTTAATAAAGGACCCTATTAGGTCGTTTCAACCTCTAAGGGAGCGACAGGTCCATATTGGTGCATCTGTCAAATCGTAGGTGTCCATTGTCATGTGAAATAATGGTGGATTGGGGCAATAGGGAAGGCTCCAAGCCACATGCCATGGCACAAGGGTAGCAATGATGATGGAATCCCACACATGGGTGTATAGATGTAGGAGGGAGTAATCCTGGTACATGAGTTACCCCGACCTTTGTTTTTCCGCCCTTCTTCATATGCCTTTTTTCCTTTATTGATTTTTCTTTTTTCTAACTGCTTGGGGCTCTAGGGAATGAGAGCATGATGCATATCGTAAAGCAATGAATACCCCCTTAAGGTTAGGTATTTCATCGCCCATCAGGGTTTGGGACAATCATGGGTTTCTTAATGATGTAGGGGGCACAAGTAGGAGCCCTAGGAACCAATGTGATGGCCATAATGATAAGGGGTAGAACTCATGTTCGTCTTTTTCCCACGTGCTAAATTCTTATGTCCCAACCATATTTTGCATTTTATGGTACATTTCTTGTTGTAAGTGGCCAAATTATGCTTTTAACTTTCTTTTTAGTTGCATCAACCTCCAGGCCATCGTTCTAGGTCTGATCCAAAGTGTGGACAGGGGGGCGAGGCTATCTCTTTCTGGACCCAATGGAAAAATGTGGACTCGAATGGGAAAATTGTGAAAAGGGGGTATAATGAGCAAAGGGGAATGATACATATGATGTTGGGAAGTAGGACCACGCAGCGAAAATCAGGGTTTCCCATGTAGTGCCACTTCTAATGCTAGTAGCCAATAGAGGAGATTCCACGGGACTAAGATGCGAGATTAATCACTGAGTTGGGATAAGGGAACAAGAGTACAATCAAGATCATTCTTTCCACCAAATTCCCCCACTAATCCATGTCCAAATGTGTCCAAGAAAATCTAGCAAATATACCCAATTACATAATTAAAGACCTACAATCATAACATATGGTTGAGGGGACATAATGGATGGCTCAGGTGCCAGAGGATGGCGACACATCGAGCTATCTGGTGGCTGTAAGGGGTTGGTGGCTGCCGGCTGAAGTCAAATCTTAGGAGAAAAATTCTCCTATGGATGTCACCCACTAGTGGTGGGTAACACGGCCTACATAATAATAATAATGTAAGTGCTCAACAATAACAATAGTGAGCTTCTATGGGGCATAGCAATAACAATATGGGGCCTACACTAGTATTAGAGGGACCTAACATTTTACTTCTTTTTGATAATGCTTTGATAGGGAACATAACTTAGGTGTCCAAGCTTGCTTTTAATGATATAACTTTTATGTACCCTTTAATGATGAGTCAGCTTCTTGCTCATTAGGGTTGGGACATGCAAGGGTTTCTTTATTATATGATGGATCATCAAGTGCTCAGGAGTCGGGTGATGGCTATTGAGGGGGGTAGAGCTCATGCTAGGCTTTTGCACACATGCTAATTAATGTCGTAACCATCTTTTGCATTATAACTTTCTTTTACTTCGGCCATATTATGCTTTTATCGTTCTTTTAGCTACATCAACCTCCAAAGCAATGTTTTCGGGTCATACTCAAGGATTAGGATGAGGGTGCCAATCCCAATGAACCAATGACCACAAGCCCCAAGAATGGAGATGAAATCTGGGGAATGGTGGAAAATCGTAAGTATGAAAAACTCATGGACATGCTACCCTAGTCCAATGGGACCTCCTTTGAGGCCTTATGGTTATAGGAGGGGCACTATTTGGAAAACTTGGATTTTACAGTCAAGATCAGGCAATCATCCAAATCATCCCTTAATCCACGTGAGAATGCCCAAAACATTAAGTAAAAGCACATGAACGCAAAATGGTTAAAGCAATGTTGCAAACATCGGCATCGTGATGAGATCCGCAGGGGTTTGAAAAACCAAAAAATCATAAAAATTGAGAAAATACCAGTAAAAATCAGCAAATATTTGCAAAATTAAGATACCATTAAAATATTGGTAAAAATCGACTAACATTGGCTAGGCCAAAAAATTGCGATTTTGTAATTTTATTGCGATAGAATTAGGATGCTTGCAAGAATGGGTTAAAGTACCTGCTGAATGGTGACCATCCTTCTTTCAAGAGGAATGCTGGATAGTGAGAGGTGTCTGGTGGATGCAAATGGTGGAGGAATATGGCATATCATCATGCATTGAACAAATATAGGACCACTGGCTGGCTGGCTTCCCAAAGAAGTAGAATTTTTTTTCTCTTATGGGATTACCCACTTTTTGTTGGGTAACGCTGAACAGGGACCTTGTTGAATTAATTTGTCTCAGTCTTGTGATTTCTGCCCTAGTGTATGGAGCGGGAACACCTCAAAACTCTTGAGAAAGTTAGTCAACCCATCATTTGTGGGAGGTGGGGTCAAGATGTAATCCAAGGGCTCACTAATTTGATCTCGAAAACAGTATCTACCTTTGCTAATCTTCCCTATGTGGACTAGAAAGCAAGGAAGAAAGAGGTGATCTGCTTGGTCAACTCTGTCTAAGGTAGTCATTATAGGGACTGCAATCTAGGCCTGAAAATCTCCCTCATGAATAGAACTAGGCATCACTGATCTAGATAACGAAAGGAAGTGTAAAAGGAGCCACTGAAGTCCTAGTAGAGGTAGTGAAATCTCCCTCCAATCTCATAATAGATAGGGCATCTGAATATGATATGTTACTCTGACTTGGTCTTCTGCAAGTGGCATAGATGCAAGTCCTATCAAGGCATGGGATTTAGTGATTAGCCTCATTAAGAAGTCAATGAGAGGGTACCTGAAAATATCCAAATGGGATCAGGAGGGCGTGCAGCTAGTACGCCTGTATATATGGGTTTGACAAGTCTCTCAAGTCTCAGCTGTTTGAGTGCTGGGAATAAAAGGCCATCTTGGGACCTGGTTTAGATCCTACTTAGATGACAATAAGTGACATGGAGTGCCTAAAGAGTACTTGAAAGGAGGAACATGATAAAGGGAGATGGCTACCGACCAAAGTAACTTGTAAGCCTTTGAATCCAACGTTATATCCATCCAGGAGGGCTTGTAGAGGCAATAGAAAACCATCATCTTACTTTACCATGGTGGCCACCTGGTACTTCAACCAGCCAGAAATTTCTCCTTAAGGGCTACTTGATGGACAGCTTGGTAAACAATGTGCAAAAGCTCTCTTTATTGATTGTGGTGAAGATAAGTAGCTTGACTGTAGACTCTAGAGAGTAAACATAGTAATGGTTGAGTTAGATGATGTGTTTATTTGTTTCCATGGACCAAATTGGATGCCATAAAATCCTTGTGGGCTTCTCGTACAGATATTACATAGCCATCTACATTGCGAGATTATCTGTCAATGTGTTTCTCTTGTTGTAATCTGGTTTGGTGGATCTGATGCTCATGTTCTAGTCTGCTAATTTCCTGTTTGGTCTTTAACTGGTCATGGTGGCTCCAATGGGTGCACAGCCATTTTTAAGGCTGAAATTGCATGCCTTTTTTTATCTATCTTCACATTCTTTCTTTGTCCAGCCACCATTTTTTCTTTCTTCCATGGTTTATAACAATTTCATCCTTTATTTTCAAATAGATCATCACCATTTGCTGATATTTTATCGTTATGACTTCGCTTGATCTCCCATGCCGTGTTCCCTTGATTTCTTGTCATTCCTTGAAAGAAAACGAAGAGTTGAAAGCTTATTCTCATTAACTCGTTAGGAAAACTAACAAAGTAATTACTAATTAGGAATGCTTCATTTGTCTTGTTCTGCAATCACAAAGATTACATTGATTGGGTCACCAAATTGATCGGATGTTTTCCCTTTTGAGAAGAGATATTCTCTAGATGCTTAATATTTAAGAAATCAGATTTGCATTATTGCGAAATTCCTTTATTTTTTATTTTTTTTATTTTCGTTGAAATGCATATCCCATGGAAACCCACTAGGCACTTTGCCTCATTCCAAGGATGGTACCCAGAGTAGACCTGCTGGTTGCAGTTTTGACAACCTAACCTGGTTGGGAGACTGAGTGAGGCCGACAATATCCACAGAGGCAGCCAGCCCAGGGTTTTGACCCTGTGACGTCCTGCTTGGAATTCACAACACTCAACCACTTGGGCTAACCCCACCAGGCTTCTTATTGTGAAATATTTATCATAAGAAAGAAAAAGAATCGATTGAGATGTAAATTCTATTTACAAAATTCTGGATCAGACAAATTCTTTGGATTTCAGTGCTTACATGGAAAAGTATAGTATATAGTCTTGTGTTTCTAGCTTTAATTTTGCAAGTTAAAAAGGCTCTTCTGAGGTTGAGTGTTACGTATGGCAGGGATCTGCTCGATCAAATTTTCACAACATGAGATTTGGAAAAGCATCTGCAATTGCTGGTTTATCAGGCACTCTGGCAGCTTTGCTAGTGTTTATACGAGTAGGAACACTTTACCAATCGCTTCTTCCAGATTGGGATAAAGTTAATAAGAATATTTACCAGATTCAGTCATTCATATATTTGTCAGTTGTTGAATTCTAATAGTTGTTATAATGGTACAGCTTAGTCTTTTATACATTTGCTTCTGAAGATTTTTTTATGTAAATGCTTTTGTAACAGTTCAAAGTTATTCCATTATCTCAAAAACAATTTGGATGCAAAGACAGTGTGGTGGGTGAGCGTCCACAGAAAGAGGATCCTCCCTTGCCTTCTCCATCCGAGTCTCAACCAGATGATGGAGAAGCAGATTCTACTCACCAGGAGCTAAATGCAGAGGAAATTCTTAGGCAATTTCAAGACTTGCGAGTTTTGGACACTGTATATGAAGTTGACGAAGAGGAAGAAGCTGATGAGCCCGCTCCAGCTCTTGTAAAATGCAGTTCTTTTCTTGCACGGCCAAGGGTGCCTCTGAGACAGTTGTTGGCACAACATTCTTGCAGGACATCATTTAGTCGATTAAATCAGAAGCGCAAGTTATCCACTCAGCAGAAAATATTGAAATTTCTACCTAGATTCAGTGTATTGACATTTAGACATGTAAGTTTGCTTCAGGAGTTTCATTATGTATTTCAGGACCAAAGATTTCGGCAATATTTACACTCCTACATATATAAGGGCATCAATCTTTAAAGTCTAGACATGTAAAATTGCATCCATCTCTATTATTTCAGAAAATCCAGTACAATCAGAACACATTGGTGCGGCATGCTTTGGCGGAGACTTTTGACATAAATGCTGAAAGATTATTTTGCTTTCTACAGATTCTTATAGCAGGTGCTTTTTCGTGAGTATCATTCTGTAATATTTTTCATAACTCTTGCATATTTTGAATTTATCTCATTGTCTTTTGATAGGATGTTTGCTTCAGCAAATAATGAAATAATATTTCTATTATTTTGCATTAATGTCACTTTGAGATCTTGTGCACTATTTTTCAGGTTTTCACATGGTTCAAATGAGCTCCCCAGCATCTTGAATCCATATCTCGCAACTGTCAAGATTTATAAAAGGCAGCAGTTGGTTGATAAGCATTCCAATGTCAGCACCCACCTTCTCAATAACTAAAAAAGAGTTTTGGCTGCTTATTGCCTTCACATAGTTCTAACAGATCAGACTACTGCAGGTCTGGATCCTTGCAATGGGAGGGTTTGCGGCCAGCATTGGTTTTGCTACTGTCGGATGGGGGCTTGTCAGGTGCTTTGGGGGTCATATTACATATATAACTCCTTCCAGAGGTTTTATTGCACAATTTTCTGCTCTCATGACTGTCTTAATTGCAGATAGGACAGGATTACCACTTTCCACTGAACATATTATTATTGGGGCGATCCTAGGGGTTGGCGCAGCAGACAACATTCAGGTGCAGCTTAGCAGTTTATAACCTTGAACTGAATTTAATGAATGCATTGTATTTGTGCTTGTAAAATTACTTTAGCACTATTTTATAAATTGTTAGTTGTACTTTTGAACATGTTAGCTCCTAAACCCTCCCCTTGGTTGGAAAAGTGCTAGCCAAAGGTGTAACACTAAAACCCTATGGGTGAAGATAGAAAGTCTACCCACTGTCACATCAGTACCACTTAGTTTTAACTCACTTTAGGCTGCCTCTCATCTGGCAGAAGGGGAAAGTCCCAGAGGAAGCTAAGTCTAGCAAATGACAGCAAATTGGAAATTTCTTTTGGACTTGTGGCAAATCTGATTTCTTATTATTTCAGCATTCCATATTTGCAAAACAGAAAATAAATTATAGATTTTGTATTTTTTGAGGGTGGTTGAAAGGAAAGACAAGTGTGTAAATCCAAATTGAGCATATGGGGTCTGTTGCTGCAAAATCTAGCAGGCCTTGGGGAGGGGGTACCCTAAAAGGCAAAGACTAGACCAAGTGACCACTAACAACAATAAGGTAGTAACCCACTGTCACCATAGCTACTACCCCCTGCTCTTTATTGATTTTCACCAATGGGAGGAGTCGCGGTACATAGGTCACCTAAGAGATTTTCTATGCTTAAAGGTATAAGGTGACTAAGAGGCTTCCAAGGGAAAGGCACAATTTAGGTACAAGGCTCCAATAATGAAGAAGGGGCAATTTTCTTTCCAGGTAGAGGCCAAGTTGAGGCAATGCAAGACCTAGGGTTTGATTGATATGTTGTGTGTTGGGATGACCCAAGGTTAAGATTCCAAGAAAAGGTTTCCAATTATGAGTATTAGTGAGGTAAAGGCACATGAAACCTCCAACAAGCCCTCAAGTTGAAGCTGTCGCCAAGCTAAAGTCTTATCCTAGGGCAAACAACTAGGGCAAGATAAATTATGGATGAAAATGGAAGGAATGGCCACCAAAGGGGAATGATTTCAAGGCAACTACTCAACCCTAGATGTTGAGACCTTCCAAGACCAAAAGCTCCTCCTCCTAGCAAATTCACACTAAGCCCTAGTTGGCTGCTTGGCCTTAAGAGGGCTGAATTAGGGAAAGATAGAGAAAATTCAAATTTATGGATTAAAGATGGATTGATCACCAAGACATGGCCAACGTCTATTCCTTGGGTCGATGGAGTCTATGGATGTGATAGATTAGCCAATTCTTGCAAAGGAGTAAGGATGTTTGATGCCCTAGCACAAACCCCTAACTATTGCCTTTGTGAGGGATTAAAATAATTGGGGAGAGATATAATCAAGATCACCAAGGGGAATGCCATTCGCACATCATATAATGAGTAATGCATGCAACAATGAGACCTAGCTTCCATATGATTGGTATTCAATAAATTAGGGTGCAATAGAACAAACCCTAGATCACCAATTTAGTCCATACATTAGACATAAGCATAAAGATTGTTAAAAAATAGGCACACTTACAAAATGAAAATGCATGAACATTCCATTATCCAAGAAAACTTTTCCAAAGTCAAGAATGAGCTCCAATAACCAAGTATACTCCATAGTTCACATCTTACCAAAGAGAAAAGAGGCTGAAATTCTCCTAAGAGAGGCCGAATTGTCCAAGTGATGATGATGAGAAATGAAATAGTCCTGTCCTCTATTTATATGAGGAGGCTGAGTCTCTAATTAGCCTAAGAGTGTAATATCCCTAAAGATAATTTACAGTAATAACAGGCACTCAAAAACATAAAAATGAACAGAAAATAAAATCACACCATCATAACACAATTGAGCCATAAAAACTGCGCTGATCCATTTTATTAATTTGAGGAAATGTGTACAAGATGAGGTGTTGGAATGAAGGCACCTGTGCTTGTTCAAGGCAAGCTAGAGAAGCCTCTGAAATATGGTTGGAATCCCTCACTGCGGTACACTACGTGGCTGAAGCTTTGCACTGTAATTCTGCCCAAAAATGCTGCTGCTGTGCCAAATGATTTGCTGCTAAGGCCTGCTACACTGTTCAGAAAATTCCGGGGCTTTAACCATGGATTCTACTCAAGAAACCCACAATAACTCGCGAAGGGTTTGCCAAATGCTTGACCTCGGAAATTGGCCATCTTGGGCTTGGCTCACTGAACTACTGGGAAATTTGGTCCTCCTGCAAATTCTGCTGTTGAAGGCCACCTAAATGCCTCGAAAACACCAATTAGGAAGCTCTAAGGCTCCCCACGAAATCTCCTGCCAAAACTTCCCTCACTCCTCAACTCCCGGAGTGTCCTCCCAAGACTGCGCAGTCACTGCGCTGCTAGTGATGCCGCTGCGCTATGGATGAAGCTCACAACTGCTAGATTGAATCAGACAATGGTGAAACTCCTTTCTTGGGCTGACACTCGAAGTCCACTGAAGCAAAGGCTAGGATCTCTGCTTGAAGACACCCGTGTGCTGAACAACACATGCAGACTTGGTGCACTGCTCAAGCGTGCTCTTGTCAAAGACAAATTCGAATAAGCTGAATGAATAACCAAAATGACCTTCTTGCTTTCTTTTTTCCAAGGCTGCACAACGTTCCCTTGGGCCCCACCTCATGACTGCATTGCCTCTCTTCGAGCCAATCACTATGCTGCCTCCTTGTGGGCCGCAATCCCTCCTCATTGGGTCTTTGTTCTCCTCCACTAAAGATACAATTTTTGCCTTAAGTCTAATGTGAAAGGCCTATAGTCTCCTAAGTCTAATTGTGGCCTCCCAAGCCCACATCCGTTTGGCCAAAACTTTAGCAAAATAACAAAATTGTCAAAAATAATATTCTAATTAGCAGAATTGCTAATTAGGAATATTACAATCCTCCCCACCAAGATGTTGCTTGCCCTCAAGCAACTGCAGTGATGGGTGCTAGAGGATTTGCTCTTCTTCCCAGGTGGCATCTTCATCTGGTAAATTCCTCCATTTGATCAAGAACTCCTTAATCACCCTGTTCCTTACGTGCCTTTCCCAACCAAAATAGCTTGTAGTTGTAGCACCAAGTGCCCCTCATCATCCATAGGGGGTAGCTCGGTCGTTGCCATAACCTTTTGCCCCAAGGCCTTCTTCAGGCAAGACATGTGGAAAATGTTGTGCACCAGGCTTCTCGGGGGTAGCTCCAACTTGTAGGCCACCTTCCCCACCTTTTGAGTGACTTGATATGTTCCATAAAAGCGGGGCTTTAGCTTCTCGACCCCCTTTTGCTTGAGTGTGGACTACCTCTAAGGTTGAAGTCGAAGGTATACCAATTCCCCAACTTCGAACTGTCTCTCCACTCGGCCCCTGTCTGCATACATCTTTTGTTGGTTTTGTGCCATCCTCAAGTTATTCTTGAGATCCCTCAAGATGTCCTGGCTCTCTTGGATCCAATCTTTGGCCCGTGGGGCCTTGCCGTCTCCAAACATAACGTTAGCAAATCACAAAGCATCATAACCATACAATGCACAAAAGGAGACATACCTATGGACATGTGATAGGTGGTGTTATACCAATACTCCCCCATATGCAGCCACCATATCCAAGCCCGCTGCTGCCCTGTCACATAGTTACGCAAGTAGCCCTCCAACCACTTGTTAACTATCTCTGTCCGCCTATCCGTTTGAGGATGGTAGCTCGTGCTAGGGGTTAGCTCCATGCCTACCAACTAGAATAGCTCCTGCCATAATGCACCCATGAAACGACTATCTCGGTCACTAATAATGTTCTTGGAAAGACCATGCAATCGAAAGATCTCCCTGAAGAACAATTCGAGCACCTATGAGGCCGTGTGCCGCGCTGAAATAGTGAAGAAGTGTGCGATCTTCGTCAAGCGGTCTACCACCACGTAGATGTTGATTTTGGGTAGCATCGGATGTGCTCTAAGTCTCAAAATTTGCAGAGAGGCTTAGACATATGTATTCTAGATAACCCAAAAATTGTTTAGAGAAATTCCACCCGGAATGTATTTTATTAAAATAATTAATTATTTTTAAAGTGACCCTAAGTTTAAACTTAGGAAAATAAAATAATTAACGTGAGTTAATAGAATATGGGTGTGAATGTTCTAGAAAAGGCGGATCAAGTCAAAAGTTAATCTTAGCCATTGATTAGAGATCTAATATGGGTCGTTGAAGTTTCAACGAGAAGACTATAAGAATGGCTTGAAGGGTCATTTGGAAAATACATTTGGTGGAGTAAAGATCAAGAGATCGATTTCTTTAGTGAGCAGTGCTGAGATAGAAACTTTGATCGAGATATCTTTTGTAGAGAGGGGCAGTAATTCCGGTTGGAAGAATTCCTGAGGCAGAGAGTGCATAGCAGAAGAGACAAAGAGGGCCATAGAGGCAGTGTAGAGCCAGTGACGCAGTGCTTACGTAGTCATTGTGCAAAGCCTGAAGGGAAGTCGTAATTTTGTTGAAGAGACAACGTTGGGTCAGTGCCAGATCCCGAAGAGTTTTTTCGGAGGCCAGGAGGCCTCAGTTTCTAGCTAGCAGAGAGACCAACGCAGAGACTGAGGGCAACCGTAGCTGTGATGCAGAGACTGCGTAGAGTGGGCCTCCTCCATAGCAGAGCATTGATTGCTACGCCATTGGATTCTTCAGCACCACCTATTACTTGTTCGTGCCCCAGTCATATAGAGATGGTGATGCACTTGGACCACATTGCCTAGCGAGCCACATACTTGCACCATACACTTGGCAGCTGATCCAAAGCCCAGACGGGGTTTTGTCTCACCCAGGGAGACATGAGTGGGCTCGTATCATCATTCTAGCCCTTATTGATGGAGCATTGACGTGTTTGATCCAGCTGGAGGCCTATGAGACCATTCATTGTGCCCCACAACCACTTGGGAGCACTAGAGATGTTTGCTTGGAAACCAAGGGGCCACCACCTTGGTCATTTTTATGAGAGCCCACCTCTTCATCTTGGCACATGTAGGACTTATATAGGCCTTCCAACGATCCTTTTGCACCATTTTTCTATCATTTCGACCTCATTAGGAAGGCTTGTTGAGTACTTTTGAGCTATTTGGTGGGCTTGTCACCAATTAAATTGTTATTTTGCACATTAAAGTTGTTTTTAGGGCTTCATTAGGCTAGTTAGACTAAATCGAACCCCTTGTGACTCATATAAATAGATGATGAGGCTCATTTGTATCTCATCATCATTTGGATTGGGATTTCTCTTGGAAAAAGAATTTGAACCTACAATTGATGGACGAAATTGGATCTAGTTGATGCATTTTGATGTTTGGATTTTTCGTTATTCTTGTCTTGAAGCTTCTAAACGCAAAAATGATGGATGGATATATTCGCTATACCTTGTAAGTGCCATTTTGATGATATTTATTTCCTTTTGTTACATGATTAATGTGTGGAATGTCTTGTCAAATCTTAATGTGTCCTAATTGAAATGTGAATTCATGAAAACACTGGGATTTTGAAGTATTGCATGCATTATTTGTTAGGTATTGTGAATGAATGTTCCTAGAGGTTGGTCATGTTTGTTCCATCCTTAAAACACCATCATTTCTTGCCATACGAAGTATAAATTCCTTTGTTGGTGGGTAGCTACCTCATTAGGTCTAGCAAAAGCTGCATTGGACTACTTGGTAGAGCAAAGTTCCTTCATCAAGGCCAATATTGACTCCACTTCTCCCAACTGTCAACGCACTGGGTCCCATTCCTAGTTGATCAACCTCCAAACCTTTTCTTTCACTTTTCCCCATTTTATGCCCTAACCCTAGAAGGTCTCCTAGGGCCTTGTGCGAAATGCATTAGGTGGTCTTCTTGAAGAGCGAGTTGGCATACTACTACGTTAGGGTCTCCTCTAAGTGTCCTCGAAGTTTCAAACGAATCCCATGACTAGATTTGGAGAAACCTCAAGCCCTAGCTACAACATCATTTCTACTTCTAGGCTTCTTTGGTTAGCGGCTTTCCACAGGTCAATCACTATTGAAAACGCGTTCGAAGTTAGCCATTTCTTGGCCTATCCAATCCTCGCTTGACCTAGGGCGCCTTGCCCCTCTTTGAATTTGCAAACCCTAGGTCTTGCTTGGATCCCCTAGGTCTCTCTTTTAGTCCCAAGTCTTTATATGATCTCTATCTCACAAAGCCTTAAGATAGTCCCTTTATTCCCTTAGGAAGCCTTGATTTAGGTGTATCTCTTGTAGTGAGTACACTTCCTCTTAGGTCTAGGCCTCCTCATAAGCCTTTCTTGGAGAGCCCTTATCTTTCCTTTGAAGCAATTAAGCCATTATTTGAGCCTCCCTTTGAATGGGCTTTGGAAATCACCTTATACCTTGCTATTGATCCTATCATCTTAGTGATTCTCCTCACACTAGGACCCCTCCCATCAGTGCGAGTCCGTAAAGAGAAGGGGACACTGACTAAGGTGCAAGTGGGTCTTTGTCCCATTGTTTTCATTTGGTCTAGTAGTTGTCCCTTAGGTACCCCTCCTAGGACACCTGCTAGATTGTGTGGCAACATTTTTAGTATTGATGTTGAGGAGGAAGCAGGTCTACCTCCCTTGTGAATCATTGAGGAATTGATTTTTTGACGACATTATAAATATTCCTTTGGCGACTCCACAATACCCTTATCGAAATGGAGGACCCTACAATTCTAACTTATCAAATAAGAGGTGATGAGCCTCCTCATACTCCTTTCTTTGATAGGGTTGTTAATAAAAGAAAACACAAGGAAGAATTTTTCCACCCTCTTAATTTTGGTAATATTCTTGGGGCATTTCGCCATCCTCTCCCTTACCATCCTGAGTTACCGACATTTTGTGGGAAGGAAAACCCCCAAGAGCATCCCATTCAATTCGAGTTCCTTGTGTGTAATCCAAAATATAGTGAAGATGAACGTCTGGTCTGTTGATTTTTGGGTAGCTTCGTATGTGCTCTAGATCTGAAAATTTGTGGAGAGGCTAGAACGCATGAGATCTCCAAGACCCAGAAATCATTTGGAGAAATTCCACTCGAAGCCTAAGTTATTCAAATAATTAATTATTTTAATGGAGACCCTAAGTCTAACTTAGGTAAATTAAATAATTAAAATGGATTAATTTAGACATGTGGGTGAGAGTGTTCTAAGTGACGAGGATCAAGTTTTTTCTAATATTAGCTGTCGATTAGAGATTAGATCACGATCGTTGAATGTTCAACAGGAAAATTATTAAAGGAAGGCTTGGTGTCAATTGGAGAACACACACATAGCGGTAGCACTTGAGCTAAGTCGAAGTTCTGGGGTGCGGTCTCATGGGAATTTTCGAGTGAGTCTGTAGTGCAGCGAGGGGCAGACTGACAGAGGGATTTCAGATCCGAGGCTGAGAATACATTGACAGAGAGGCAGATCCGTACTAGAGGAGCAACAAAGGCTAAGGAGGGGTGACGCAGAGGCAGTGTAAGCCCATGAGGGGTGATGCAGAGGCAGTGTAAGTCCAGCAGGGGTGATGCTGAGCCAGAAGGGTTCACGCAGAAGGACGCAAAGCCGGAAGAGGCTGATGCAGTCACTCAGAGAGCTGCACTGGGGTTTCTGTGGGTCAGATAGGGCTCGTATTTAGTAGATCCAGAAGGGGTGATGCAACCACACTGAAGGGTGACGCAGTCGCTGCGTAGGCATCTGTGGGGTTCTTCATCCTCGACTGAATCAACCATATTATCTGTCTCCCGAGATAGAGGTACTTCTACCGAGATTTTCTCTTTTGGGTAAACCACTAATGGTACCCTAGATTGTATTCAAAATTCTGCATAATAATAAAACCCTCAAGAGCTGTTGCACCGGTTTTTCCGCATTGGGTTTTTCTGGGGACATTTGTCCGAAAAATATTGTGTCCTTTGTCGATTGTGCTTAATTCTTCAGTACTTGATCTGTATGTATGTGTAGGCTGTAGTGTGTTTACTTCAATGTTTTTTGAATATTTCTGAAAATAACTTGTTAAATTAAAATCACAAGTAGGAGAAGTAAACCATATTTCTGTAGTAGGATTTCTGTAATAAGGATTAAGAAATTTTCACATGATCTTGTTTGCCCCAACATTCCAAGGTGATGCTCGTGTATTGTATAAATCCTTAAGCCCTTCATTTATCTCATCTTGGGATGCTTTTGTCAATAAGTTCAAAAGGAGATGGTTGAAAGAAAAAGATGTGGTAGAATTATACATATTTTTCCTCTCCATCGAAAGGGAAGAAGTAGAACCCATTAGAGAGTTGAACCAAAGGTTTAACACCCTGGTGCACTTGATTCCCAAAGAACTAAGACCCCCAAAGGAGGTAATCCTCGCAACCTTCATCAATGCCTTTACTGGAAAGTTGGCCTTTGATGTCAGGAACAAGAAGCCCACAGATCTCTTCCAAGCCCAAAACATCACCTTTGATCTTGATCAAGTTATAGAATAAACATCAATCAGCTTTGTGCAATTAGATGATCAAGATGTCACCATGGAAGGAAATGATCACTACGGAGAAGTAATGCAAGGCAACCAGTTTTGGGTGCTGATCATTGCCGGGTTCCAGTGGAGGAGTGAGGTTTTTCTCACGAGATCTTTCTTGTCAGTTTCTCTACATCATTTGACAGATCAGTCAATCATAGACTTGTACTCAGAAATAATTATTGCATAATAATACAAACCCTCAACTTCTGCACTGGTTTTCCCGCATTGGGTTTTTCCAGGGACATTGGTCCAAAAATAACTGTGTCAGATGTGTTGTGATCTATTCTTGTTCAGTTTTGTTTCCGCACTTGTATTTTTTCCGCAATTTATTTGTGAAGGTTGAAGTGTGATGTATTCAGTGTTTGTCGTAGGAAACTGCAAATTTATTGTTCAGTTAAAATTAACAATTAGGTGAATATCTTCCAGTTGTTGCAATAAGGTTCCAGTTTTATGGCATTTTCACATGGTATCAGGGCTTGTTTAAGCTAAGTGGAGGAGGAACAAAAGAACAGATCCAATAGATTCAGTGTTGGGGAAGTCAGGATCAAAGAGCTGCATAAGCAGCAGATCGATCTCCCAGAAGATTGCGTAGTCCAAGCCATGAGGGCTAGTTGCTGCAAGGAAATCTCTCTATGAGTGAGCCGACAGAGAGGTAGGATTTCCCAGATCGCAGTTTGTCCACGACAGAGTGAGCAATGCAACATATCTATGCAGATCAGCAGCTAGAGGGACGCAGTTGGCTATGCAGCAGTGATTGCTGGTGCAAAAGCGTCAGAAAGAGTAGTTGAAGACATTTTTTGGGGATTTCTGACCTCAGAGAGTTTCTTGCCCAAGAAACTCAGATTTCCCGTGCAGAAGCAGCAAAGTTTGTGGCTTGCTCCATTAGGGAATGCATAAAGCCAGTTGCGCAGAGGGTTAGAGGCAGCGGATCGATAGTCGTTGGGTGAGATAACCACCAGTGGATTGCGTGACTAGTACCGATTGGAGGGTGCCTCTAACAACGTAATCTGGAAGGAAAGGATTTCCTTCCTTCTAGATGAACATGACCTCAAGCACTTTATTGATAGCGCTTAGGCTGAATCAGTGGATGCAACACCTTTAAGGGCCTTCAAGAAGAATATGGCTAAAGCCAAGCAATTGATCCTCGACGGAGTGAAGGATCATATTGTTTCACGCATCTCTAGCAAAGAGATAGCCAAGGAAATGTGGGATGCGTTGGCCACACTATATCAAGGGTCTTCCAAGCAGAGGAAGATGTTTTTGGAGGAGAAAATGCGGACCATCAGGATGCAGAAAGGAGAGCGCATTGATCCATTCCTGTCTAGACTTCAGGAAAACCAAGATGAGCTGGCAGCTGTGGGATTAGCTCCTCAGGCCACAGAGATGGTCAGACTTGCCTTAAATTCTGTGTCCGAAGACTATCAAGTCTTTGTCTAGAGCATTCTGGGCAGAGAGAATTTGCCGGGCTGGGAAGTGATGTGGGCAACTCTTCAAGAAGAAGAGATGAGGAGAGACTTACTCAACTGTCAACTTGAGAGCAGTAACAACAGTGGTTCGAAGGTCAAAAAGGAGGAGGAGGAGAATGTCACCCTTGCATCAAAGGGGCAGCAAGAGTAGCGCATGAGGAAGAAGGATCTTTCCAAGATCAAATGCTTCCGGTGTGGCGAGATGGGACATTACGCCACATAGTGTCCTCTCAGGAAGAAGGAAAAGGATGAGAAGCATGATCCTCATGTCGGAGCAACGAAGATAGAGGAGGAGGAATTCGCGATGATTGCCCATATACCTACAGGAGGGAGGTGGGGTGATTTGGAGTTGTAGACCCAAAGATCTACAATTTGGGCAGGATCCTTGAGGAGTCTACCTCTCGGATCATCACCTTGCTACGAGAGCCCAAATTAGAAGTAGCAGGATGGACGGGTGCCAGTTGGTGCAGAGGAGTGCAACTGTGACAGTGCAATAGTTAGCAGCGCCAGAGTTTGAGCAGCACAAAGCAAAGTCGGCAGTAGTGTAGGAAGGCACAGTGCAGAAGCCAATAGCAGCGCAGCATCTTCAGAGGGACAACGCAGAGGCTAGCAGCAATCAGATCTTCATCATTGAGATGCATTATACTTTTCCAATTTTGGGTGGTTTTCAGTTGTAGTAAGCAACTATGATGTAGTGCGGTAGCAGTTGGTAATGGCAGAGTCAACAACAACATGAATGCAGAGTTGAGAGGGAGTTGCAGGACAAATGTAGTGTTGACAGTGACAGTGTCAGCAACAGTACAGTTGCAGCATTTGCGCAGAGTTGATGGGAAACAGTGTCAGACATCAACAGTGCAGAGGGAGATGTTACTGAGTCAGAGTAGTACTCAGAGGGTGTATTGCTAGAGCACATTCCTCGCTAAGAGGAAGTGTTGATTTTGGGCAGCATCGTATGTGCTCTAAGTCTCAAAATTTGCAGAGAGGCTTAGAGACATGTATTCCAGATAACCTAGAAATCGTTTGGAGAAATTCCACCCAGAATGTATTTTATTAAAATAATTAATTATTTTTAAAGGGACCCTAAGTTTAAACTTAGGAAAATAAAATAATTAAAATGAATTAATAGAATATGGGTGTGAATGTTCTAGAAAAGGCAGATCAAGTCAAAAGTTAATCTTAGCCATTGATTAGAGATCTAATCTGGGCCGTTGAAGTTTCAATGAGAAGACCATAAGAATGGCTTGAAGGGTCATTTGGAAAATACATTTGGCGGAGTAAAGATCAAGAGATCGATTTCTTTAGTAAGCAGTGCTGAGAGAGAAACTTTGGTCAAGAGATCTTTTGCAGAGAGGGGAAGTAATTCTGGTTGGAAGCATTCCTGAGCTGGTGAGTGCATAGCGAGAGAGACAGAGAGATCCATAGAGGCAGCGCAGAGCCAGTGACGTAGTGCTTACGCAGTCATTGCATAGAACCTGAAGGGAAGTCGTAATTTTGCTGAGGGGACAACGTTGTGCTAGTGCTAGATCTCGGAGATATTTTCGGGAGGCCAAGAGGCCTCAGTTTCCAGCCAGCAGAGAGACCAACATAGAGACAAAGGGCAGTCGTAGTTGTGATGCAGAGACTACACAGAAGCAACCCATGGTAGCCAATTTTGGGTGTCGATCAGTGCTGGGTTTCAATGGACGAGTGAGGTATGTATCACGAGATCTTTCTTGTCAGTTTCTTTGCACGATTTGACAGATCAGTCAATCATAGACTTGTACTCAGAAATAATTCACGCATAATAATATAAACCCTTAGTTGCTGCACCGGTTTTCCCGCATTGGGTTTTTCCGGGGACATTGGTCCAAAAATATGTGTCAAATGTGTGTGTGATCTATTCTTGTTCAGTTTTGTTTCTGCACTTGTATTTTTTCCACAGTTTATTTGTGAAGGTTGCAGCGTGATGTATTCAGTGTTTGCCGTAGGAAACTGCAAATATTATGTTAAGTAAAATTAACATTTACGTGAATATCTTCTAGTTGCTGCAATAGGATTCTAGTTTCACGAAATTTTCACAGTCGATGCAATCCTTGCCCTGCACCATGGGCAACCCGGTAATGAAATCCATCGAGATACTGTCCATTTCCCCCCAGGGATAGGAAGAGGATGCAATATGCCAGTTGGGTGCGACAACCCACCCTTGTTCCGCTGACACACCTCACACTCCTTGATATGTTGCAGAACATTGTCCTTAAGGCCCTTCCAAGCGAATCGCTCCCGAATGGCCCTGTAGGTCTTGGTGAACCCCTGATGCCCCGCCAAAGGTAAATCGCGGGGAGCTTGTAGAATCTTCTCTCGCAGTTGGGATGTAATATTCCTAATTAGCAATTCTGCTAATTAGAATATTAATTTTTGACAATTTTGTATTTAGCTAAAGTTTTGGCCAAAAGGATGTGGGCTTGGGGACCCACAAATAAGACTTTAGAGACTATAGGCATTTCACATTAAACTAAGGCAAAAATTGCGGCTTTAGTCTAGAACAAAGGCCCAATGAGAAGGGACTGCGTAGCACATGGTGGCAGTGCAGTGATCAGGTTGAAGAAGAGGCAACACAGTCATGAGGTTGGGCCCAAGGGAACGTTGGGCAGCTTGGGACAAAAGGAAGCAAGCAAGCTCATTTTCATCATTCACTCATCTATTTCGAATTTGTCTTTGGCAAGAGCACGCTTGAGCAGTGAGCCAAGTATGCATGTGTTGTTCAACGCAGGTGTCTTTGAGCGGAGATCCTAGCCTTTTCTTCGGTTGACTTCGAGTGCCAACCTAAGGGAGGTGTCTTACGATAGCTTGATCATTTTCCAGTAGCAGGAGCTTCATCCATAGTGCAGTCATCACTTCAGTAGCGTAATGGCATCCATAACAGCGCAGTCATTGAGGAGGATTACTCCGAGAGCTAGAGTAGTGAGGGAGATTTTGGAGGAGACTTGGTGAGGAGGCTTGGAGCTTCCTAAGAGGGATTTTCTTGGCATTTTAGAAACTTCCAGCAGCCGGATTTACAGGAGAATCGATTTACCCAACAACATAGTGAGCCAAGCCCAAGAGGGTCAATTTCCAGGGTGAAGCATTTGGCAAACCCTTCGCGGGTTATTGTGGGTTTCTTGAGTAGAGTTTAGGGTTAAAGTCCCATAATTTTTTGAGCAGTGTAGCAGGCCCCAGCAACATTTCATTCGGAGTAACAACAACATTTCTAGCAGATTGCAGCACAGAGCTACAACCAAACAACGTACCATCAGTGGGGAATTTCAGCATTAACTCAGAGGGCTTCTCTAGCTTGCCTTGCGCAAGCCCAGGTGCCTTCATTCCAACACCTCCATTCTACACATTTTCCTAAATTAATAAAATGGCTCAACTCAGTTTTATGGCTTAATTTGCGTTCTGATGGTGTGATTTTTTTTTGCTGTTTGCTTAATGTCTTTTGAGTGCTTGTTATTACTATAATTTACCGTTAGGAATATTACATGGGATTTGGCCACCAAGTAGATCCAGTCCCTGTAGTATATCACCTCCTCCATCACCCGGTATCTATCATCAGTCACCGGTCCATCAAGGAATTCACATGCAAACCAATCCTTGGAATACTCCACCAACAGTTGGGCCTTCCAATTTGGAGCAATGCTCATCAAATAAAGGGAAGCTGACCTCCTCGACAATGCATTCACCACTACATTGTGCTTCCCCTTGACATACTTGATGTCAAAGTCGTAGGCCTGGAGCTTGCTCACCCACTTCTGCTGCCACTCCTGTAGCTGTTTTTGCTCCAAAAAGAACCCGAGGCTGTTGTGGTCAGTCCTCACTCGAAATCTGTTCCCCGCCAAGTACTGTTGGAACTTGGCTAGGGCATGCATGATGGCTAGCATTTCCTTATCGTAGATGGGGTACAATCTGTCATGGGGAAGTAGCTTCTAACTCTCAAAAGCTATGGGGTGCCCTCTCCGCATCAAAACAACCCCCACTCCTGATGCATCACACTCCCTGACAAAAGGCTGAGTGAAATCCAGGAGTGCTAGCATGAGACAACTGCTCATCACCTGTTTGAGGCGCTCAAAGGCCTCCTGCGCTGTGGTGGTCCAAGAAAATGCCCCCTCTTGGTCAAGTCCATAAGGGGTGCTGCCAACTGTGATAAGCCCTTCACAAACTTCCGGATATAGGTGCAGATGCCCACAAAACCCTGAAGCTCTGTCACATTTCTGGGCTCTGGTTAATCCTGTATGGCCCTAATCTTCTCCTCATGCACCTGTACTCCATCAACACCGATGATATGCCCCAGATAAAGCATCTTGGTCAACCCAAACTCACACATAGATAGTTTGGCATAGAACGACAGCGCCTCTAGGATACACAACATTGCCTCCACATGCTACAAGTGCTCCTCCCAAGTTTGGCTGTAAATCAATATGTTGTCAAAGAACTGTTGAGTTTTGTAGCATCGGAAAGTGTTCCAAGTCTCAAAATTTGTGGGGGGGCTTGGACATCAGTATTCCAAAGTACCCAAAAACCGTTTGTGAAAATTCCACTCAGTTCATGTCTTATTAAAATAATTAATTATTTTAATGGAGACTCTAAGTCTAAACTTAGAGAAATTAAATAATTAATGGGTATTAATAAGATAGAGTGTGAATCTTCTAGAGAACGAAGATCAAGTCAAGTTTTAATCTTAGCCATTGATTAGACTTCTAATCTGGGTTGTTGATTCATCAATGAGAAGATTATAAAAGAAGGTTTGAGGGTCATTTGGAAAGTAAGCCAGGCACACACTCAGTAACCTGAAGGAAGTCGATTATGAAGGAATAGAATTCGATTTCAGAGGGAGAGTTACAGGGCAGAGTTGCAGAGCAGAGGAACCAGAGGGGGTCAATAGTGACAGAGGTCGAGGAGAGAGAGACGCAGAAGGCCAGAGAAGGCAGCGCAGAGCAGCAACACAGAGTGCCCACACAGAGTGACGCAGTCACACGCAGGCACTACGCAAAGAGACACGCAGAGGGAGCTGGGAGCCTCCCTGGTGTTAGGAATTTCTTCAGAAGGATTGTGAGAATTTATCTCAGGTGTTTTCTAAGAAGTTTGCCAATCATTTCCTTGTAAAGAATTTCATTGCTAAAGAATAATATATAAACCCTCATCTGCTGCACCATTTTTCCCGCCTTCGGGTTTTTCTGGGGATAATTTGCCAAAAATAACTGTGTTTATGTGATTGATTCTTATGCTTGTAGTTCTTACTGTTATATTCTTTGCATATACTTAAGTGAATGCTGCAGTAGTATTTATTTCAAAATTTACTGAAGAACTCTGTAAATAACTTATCAGAAACAATAAGTAGGAGAAATAAATCTATCACTACAGAAGTAATTTCCGAATTGAAATTTTCACATGGTATCAGAGCAAAGATGAGTAAAAGGAGCAGAGAGCCGGCGATAGAACGTGATTTAGACGTTGCTATAGTAGCAATGTAGAAGGGTTCACATAGTTCTCCAGAAAGGAAGGGAAGCATGAAAGAACAGATGGATTACAACGTTTCAGTTATGGCATCCAGATTAGAAGAAGAATTTTCTTGCGTGTCAAGCTCTGCTTCTCCTGAGATCTGGTATATCAACAGTGGAGCTTCTACTCACATGATGGGAGTGCAAGAATGTTTCTCAAGCTACCAAGAAGAGCAGATGAACTTTAAGATCACCATGGGCAATAAAGCGAAATGTACCCCTGTTGGAAGAGGTACCATAGTATTTCAAACAGAAGCCTGTAACAAGGTTCGGGCCACCAATGTGCTGCATGTGCCTGGGTTGGGGATGAATTTACTCTCTGTGTGACAACTTCAAAACAAGGGCTATGACATTTACTTCATTGGCAATAGAGTATATGTCAAACACCCGAGTTGGAAGAAGGCACAAATCGGAGTCAAGAGCAACAAAATCTACAAGTTACAACTCGAATCTCCAATGATGCTTATAGGCAACACTGATGAGAACGATTTGAATGAGCTATGGAATAGGAGAATGGGGCACTTGTGTATTTGGGGTACCATCAATTGTGCTCTAGATCCCAAACTTTGTGGAGGGACTAGAGTTCACATGATCTACAAGACCCAGAAATGGATTTGGGAAATTTCATCTAGTTTAGGAGATATTAAATTAATTAATCATTTTAATGTATTTCCTAAGTTAAAACTTAGGGAACTTAAATAATTAAAGTGAATTTAATTAAACATCTGATAAAATTGTCTTAAGTCACACGGATCAAGCTTTCTTTTAATCTTAGCCATTGATTCAAGATTGGATCATGGTCGTTGATTTGTTAATGAGAAAAGTATAAAGGAAAGGCTTGGGGTTATTTTTAAAGATACACAGAGCCAGAGCACTGAAGCTAAGCTAAGATTCTAGGGTGGGGTTGCTAAGAATACTCAGAAGTGTTTCAGCTACAAAGAGGGGAATTTAGACCAAGGGGATGATATGATCCCAGGGTCTAGAATACACAAGAGGCAGAGATCAGCTCAAGGACAACGCAGAGGAAGGCAGTAGCAACAGCAACAAGGACAACGTTATTTTCAAGAAACCCTTCAGGAGTTACGCAGAGACACTTAGGGGCAGTGTAGTGACTGCGTCACCCATTTTGGGGTAATGCAGTCCCTTCCTGAGCAGCGCTGAGGGTTTGGAGGCCATCCAAGGCTAATGCAGAGGCTTTCAGGGGCTTCAGAGGCTGACGCAGAGGCTTTCAGGGTCTTTAGAGGCTAACGCAAAGCCTTTCAGGGACAACACTAGGGTTTCTAGGCTCTAATCTTGGCTGAGTTCTGTAAATCTCATTTGAGGGCGTGGATCACTCATTATTTTGGCCCTAGATCAGCCAGAGAGTTGTAGATCTAGTGTTTTCTCTGTCAGGTTTTCTAGATCTGGAACCTAGACTTGTGTATTCAGAAATATTCTTAATAATAGAACCCTCCAGCAGCCAGAGACCGGTTTTCCCACATTGGGTTTTTCTGGGGACTATTTGTCTAGAAATAACTGTGTCACTTTGTCAATATGTGCATGTGCTTGTTCTAGATTTGAATTGGTAGAGATATGTTATGTGTTTTGCTTCGATGTTAACTTGAATTTATTCAGTTGATAACTTATCTAAAGTTGGAGGAGCTTAACCAGATTAACAGTAATAATTTCTGCATACGTATAAGATTCAGAAATTTCTACATGGCATCAGAGGAACAAGGGCTAGAACAGGAAGGGAGGATCTGGCATGGACCAAAGGAAGGGTTCACGCAGTCAAAGGGACTCACGTAGTCCTCCAGAGCACGCAGAAATGCAGAGGGAAAATGACATGAAGGTGTTAGCATCCAGACTAGAGGAGGATCTTGCTTGTGTGTCAAGCACAGCTCCTCCAGGAGTTTGGAATATTGACAGTGGAGCATCTGCTCATATGATGGGTGTTCAAGAATTTTTTTCGAGCTATCAAGAAGAGCAGATAAATTTCCAAATAACTATGGGAAATAAGGCAAAATATACCCCCATTGGGAGAGGTACCGTAACATTTTAGACAAAGGATGCCCACAAGATTCGAGCCACGAATGTTCTGCATGTACCAGGGTTAGGGATGAACTTACTCTCGGTGTCTCAACTTTAGAACAAGGGCTATGACGTATACTTCATTCAAGATAAGGTGTATGTTAAACACCCTAACTGGAGCAAAAAGGCACAAATTGGAGTAAGGAGTCACAAGCTGTATAAGCTCCAGCTTAAATCTCCGGTGGCCCTGATCGGTAGTACAGATGACAGAGATCTAAATGAGTTATGGCACAGAAGGATGGGGCATCTACATCATGGAGCCTTGGGGATTCTAAAAAATACTGTCATAGGGGCTCTTGAACTTAGCACAAAGAGAGACGAAGTTTGCACAGGATGCATACTAGGGAAGTACGCTAAGGTAGCATTTCCAAGAAGCAACAGTTGAGCCAAATGTGTATTAGAGTTAATACACTCTGACATTTGCGGTCCGATGTCTACAACAACTCTTAGTGGGGCAAAATATTTTGCCACCTTCATTGATGATTATTCTAGGAAAACTTGGATTTATTTTCTGAAGACCAAAGATGAATTCTTTAATCGGTTTAAAGATTTCAAAGCATTGGTAAACTCTACAGGAAAGAAGATCAAGAAGTTAAGATCAGATAACGGTGGAGAGCATATCGATAAAGACTTCACAAATTTCTGTGCATAGGAAGGCATCAAGACAGAGTGGACAGCTCCTTACAATCCATAACAAAATGGAGTTGCAGAACGGAAGAATCAGACCATAATGGAAGCTGCAAGGGCAATGTTGTACGACCAGGAAATGCCCAAATTCTTATGGGTAGAGGCCTGCAACACTGCAGTTTATATTCAGAACAAAATTCCAAATAGAGCTTTGGGGAAGGTGACTCCCGAAAGTGTGTTCACAGGCAGCAAGCCAGAGGTGAGCCACATCAGGATATTTGGCAGCACAGGATACTACCACGTTGCAGAGGAAAAGAGGAAGAAGCTGGATCAAACTGCAGAAAAGGGTTTTTTGATGGGCTACAGTGAGAATGCAAAAGCATACCGCGTTTATGTTCCAGAAAGTAGGAAATTCGTGGTAAGAAGGGATGTAAAATTCCTGGAGGAGAAGGCCTTTAGGAAATCTCGAGAGATGGCCACAGATACGCAGATTGAGGAAGCTCCACTAGTACAACCTCAACAACCTCTGGAGGAGAGGTCCAGTGCCTCTCCAAGGCACAATTGTTCTGAGGGAAGCTCCTTCAACGAAGAACAGGTGAGACCAGCCACCACTGATGGGAGACCGAGCAGAGAACTCCAACATATTCTTAGAGATGCAGAAGGATTTGTTGGAACACCTAGAGAAGGGAAGAGGATAAGGAAACAACTTGACAGATATCAGGCACTGGTAGCTCAGGTTGGAGAGCCTTCTACCTTTCAGGAAGCAGCTCAGCATTAGGTATGGGTAGATGCCATGGTAGAGGAGTATAGCTCCATCATGACAAATGATGTCTGGGAAGTAGTCCCTAGACCACAGGATAGATCTGTTGTAGGATCCAGGTGGATTTACAAGATCAAATATGCTGCAGATGGCAGCATAGAGAAATTCAAAGCAAGATTTGTAGCAAAGGGGCATGCCCAGAAAGAAGGCATTGACTATGAGGAAACCTTTGCTCCAGTAGCACGGTACATTTCTATCAGATCCATCATCTCTTTGGCAGTGCAGATGGGATGGGAGATTCACCAGATGGATGTCAAGACTGCGTTCTTGAATGGTGTGATAGAGGAGGAAGTGTACATAGAGCAACTAGAGGGCTTCGAGACACATGAGCAGAAGACTCATGTTTGTAGACTTAAGAAAGCCTTGTATGGCTTGAAACAAGCTCCCAAGGCATGGTATGGTCGGATTGATGGCTACTTGCAGAAGATGGGGTTCGTCAAGAGTGACGCAGATCCCAAATCGTACTACTTAAGAGTAGGAGATGAGCCGCTTATTCTTGTTCTGTATGTCAATGACTTGTTTTTGATTGGGTCATCCAAGCTCATCAAAGATTGCAAAGAAAATCTGGCAACATAATTCGACATGAAGGACTTGGGGCAGATGCACTATTTTCTTGGGTTAGAAGTTTGGCAGTAGGAAGGGGAAGTCTTCCTAGGACAAGGAAGATATACGACAGAGATTCTAAAAAGATTTCAGATGGAAGATTGTAGACCCATGGCCATGCCAATGGTCACTAACAGGAAGAAGATAGACACATCAGAGGATGATGAGGCTGATCCCAGATTGTACAGATAGCTCATTGGGTCATTAATGTATCTGGTCAACACGAGACTAGACATCTGTTATGCAGTGAATACCCTCAGTCAGTTCATGGTGGAACCAAGGAGGGCTCACTGGGCAGCAGCCAAACATATTCTCAGATACTTGAGAGGGACAGTTGAGTATGGGCTAAAGTACACCAAGGGAAATGAAATCCAGTTGAGTGGGTTCAAAGATGCAGATTGGGCTGGAAGCACAGTAGATCGGAAAAGTACCAGTGGGTATTGCTTCAGTCTCGGATCAGGAATGACCTCCTGGTGCAGCAGGAAATAGAAGTCTGTAGCACTGAGCTCAGCCGAGGCAGAGTACATGGCAGCAAGCATGGCTTTGTGTGAGGCCATATGGCTCTACAAATTGCTCTTGAACTTACTCAAGAAACAGATAGAGCCAACCGTGATCATGCGTGATAATCAGAGTTGCATCAAGCTCTCTGAAAATCCTGTGTTTCATGACCGGTCGAAGCACATTGACATTCGGTGTCACTTTATCAGGGACTAGGTCCAGAAGGGAGCAGTATAGTTACGATACACTCCTACAGGTGAACAAGTGACAGATATCCTCACAAAGGCTCTAAGTAAGATCAAGTTCACTTACTTCAGAGAGAAGATGGGGATGGTCAAGAACCGCTTCCAATAGAGGAAAGGGTGGTCTTCAGAAGAAGAGGGAGCTGCAGTACAGTAGTTGCAGTGGCAGTGGTAGAGTAATGGGCAGCAGTACAGAATGGCAGCAGGAGTGTAGAGTTGAGTGGCACGAGGCCAAGCTTCAACAACACAGAACCAGTACTCAAAGTCATGTAATGCATAAGTGTGATGTATTGCTAGAGCACACCCTTGATGCTAAGAGGGAGTGTTGAGATTTTGTGTATTTGGGGTAGCATCAATTGTGCTCTAGCTCCCAAACTTTGTGGAGGGACTAAAGTTCACCTGATCTACAAGACCCAGAAATGGATTTGGGAAATTTCATCTGGTTTAGGAGATATTAAATTAATTAGTTATTTTAATGTATTTCCTAAGTTAAAACTTAGGGAACTTAAATAATTAAAGTGAATTTAATTAAACATGTGATGAAATTTTCTTAAGTCACACGGATCAAGCTTTCCTTTAACCTTAGCCATTGATTCAAGATCTGATCATGGCCGTTGATTTGTCAACGAGAAAAGTATAAAGGAAAGCCTTGGGGTCATTTGTAAAGATACATAGAGGCAGAGCACTGAAGCTAAGCTGAGATTCTAGGGTGCGGTTGCTAAGAATACTCAGAAGTGTTTCAGTTGTGGAGAGGGGAATTTAGACCAAGGGGATGATCTGATCCTAGGGTCTAGAATACAAAAGAGGTAGGGATCAGCTTAAGGACAGTGCAGAGGAAGGCAACAATAGCAGCAAGGACAGCATAATTTTCAGGAAACTGTTCAGGGGTTACGCAGAGACCCTTAGGGGCAGCATAGTGATTGCGTCACCCATTCTGGGGTAATGTAGTCCCTTCCTAAGCAGCGCTGAGGGTTTGGAGGCCATCCAAGGTTGACGCAGAGGCTTTCAGGGGCTTCAGAGGCTGACGCAAAGCCTTTCAGGGACAGCGTTGGGGTTTCTAGGCCCTAATCTTGGTTGATTTCTGTAAATCCCGTTTGAGGGTGTGGATCAGTCATTATTTTGGCCCTAGATCAGCCAAAGAGCTATAGATCTAGTGTTTTCTCTGTCGGGTTTTCCAGATCTAGAACCTAGAATTGTGTATTCAGAAATATTCTTAATAATAGAACCCTCCAGCAACCAGAGACCGATTTTCCCACATTGGGTTTTTCTGGGGACTATTTGTCCAGAAATAACTATGTCACTTTGTCAATATGTGCATGTGCTTGTTCTAGATCTGAATTGGTAGAGATCTGTTATGTGTTTTGCTTCGATGTTAACTTGAATTTATTTAGTTGATAACTTATCTAAAGTAGGAGGAGCTTAACTAGATTAACAGTAATAATTTTTGCATACGTATAAGATTCAAAAATTTCTACAACTTGCACCATGGGGCGTTAAGGATTCTCAAGAAGATTGTCACGGGAGTTCCAAAATTGAGCACCAAGCGAGATGATGTCTGCAGAGGGTGCGTATTGGGAAAGTATGCCAAGGCAGCGTATCGTAGAAGCAACAATAGGGCTATGTGTGTGTTGGGCTTAATACACTCAGATATCTATGGACCAATGTCCATTAGAGCTCTTAGTGGTGCCGAGTATTTCGTCACCTTTATTGATGATCATTCCAGAAAGACTTGGATCTACTTTCTAAAGACCAAGGACGATGTCTTCAGTCGGTTCAAAGAGTTTAAAGCTTTGTTAGAAAATTTGACAGGGAAGTAGATCAAGGTATTGCAATCAGACAATGGTGGAGAGTACGTTGATAAAGACTTCACAGGGTTCTGCGCAAGGGAAGGCATAAGAAGAGAGTAGACCGCTCCATATAATCCAGAGCAGAATGGTGTGGTAGAGAGAAAGAATAGAACTATTGTCGAGGCTGAAAGGGCAATGCTGTATGATCAAGACATGCCCAAATTCCTATGGGCTAAATCTTGTAATACAACTTTCTACGTTCAGAACATGATTCCTCACAACACATTGGGTAAGATCACTCCAAAAAGTGTTTTCATTGGCAGCAAGCCTGAGGTAAGCCACTTTAAGATCTTTGGCAGTGCGACATATTGTCATGTGATCGAAGAGAAGAGGAAGAAGCTGGATATGACTACGGAAAAAGGATATTTGGTGGGATACAGTGAGAATGTAAAGGCTTATCGCATTTACATTCTGGAGAGCAAGAAAGTTGTAGTGTGGTGGGATGTGAAGTTCATGGAGGAAAGGGCCTTCAGAAAATACCGAGAGATGCCTTCTGCTACGCAGTCTGAGGAGGATCCGTTGGTCCAACCTCAACGACCTGTGAAGGGTAATATGAGTGCCTCTCCAAGGCACACGGATCCAAGGGATACATCTCTCGAGGACTTGCAGGAAGGGGAGTAGGTAAATCCGCTCACTACCAGTGGTAGAACGAGTAGGGAATTGCAACAAATTCTAAGGGACGCAGAAGACTTCGTCGGAGCCCCCAGAAATGACAAGAGGCAGCACAGGTAGCCTAGAAGGTACCAAGCTTTGGTAGCACAGGTTGGGGAACCCTCTAGTTTTCAGGAGGCAGCTTAGCACCAGGTGTAGGTAGATGCGATAGTGGAAGAATACAATTCCATCATGACGAATGATGTCTGGGAAGTGGTTTCGAGACCTCAGGACATATCAGTTGTAGGTTCGAGATGGATCTACAAGATCAAATATGCTACAGATGGCAGCATCGACAAAATTAAAGCCAGGTTTGTGGTTAAGGGGTACGCTCAGAAGGAAGGGATAGATTATGAAGAAACCTTCGCCCCAGTAGCCCGATATACTTCCATTAGATACGTGATATCCCTAGCTGCACAAATGGGATGGGAGATTCACCAGATGGATGTCAATACTACGTTCCTGAATGAGGTGATAGAAGAGGAAGTATACATTGAACAACCAAAGGGCTTCGAGACGCATGAACAAAAGACTCATGTGTGCAGGCTTAAGAAAGCCTTGTATGGACTAAAGCAAGCCCCTAGAGCTTGGTATGGACGAATCGACAACTACTTGTAGAAGATGGGGTTTGTCAAGAGTGACCCAAATCCCAATCTCTACTATCTAAGAGTAGGGAGTGAGCCTCTTATATTGGTACTGTCTATAGATGATCTATTTTTGACAGGATCATCTAGGCTCATCAGGGACTGCAAGGAGAATTTAGCTGCAGAATTCGACATGAAGGATCTAGGGCTGATGCATTATTTTATGGGGTTGGAAGTTTGGTAGCAGAAGGGTGAGATCTTCCTTGGTCAAGGAATTTATACTATAGAAATTTTGAAGCGGGTTGTTTTGGGGCCCTTGTTTTGAATTTTGAATAAGGAATAGATTTTGGGTTGCGGATCGACACATGGCAGGCGCAACAATGGTAGGTAGCGGAGCTGCCGAGGTTGCGGAGGAATAGGAGATAGCTGATGAGGCTAACACAGATAAGTGCAGACGAAGAGAAGATACGACAGAGAACAGATAGCGGAACTCATGGGCAACAGAAAGAAGTCGAAAGCAGCTGAAGAAGAACACAAGAGAAACTAGCAGTTACACTGGCGGGTGAATAAATGGGCCGTCAACCAGCCGAAAAGAAAGTCATGCACGGATGTAGAGGGATCGAAGAGATTAGAGCAGATGCCGCAGAAGAGCTCTGTCCTAAGCACGACATTCTTGTATTTCCTAGGCTTCTATTGATCTATCATGGCTGTATTATCTCTCTCTCTGTCCTGTGGGACGTCTGTACTAGAAATGGAAAGCTCTTCCTGTCGAGCGATGTAACTGTGGATCCAGCTGAAGGTTATTAATATACTTGAAGGTTACTGTCTTATTGTATGAGTTACACGTATCCATGATGTCTGTGGTACCTTGAAATTTTTTTTGCTTAGCATCTGCATAATGTTCTGAGAAGATCTTTTATGTATGATGTTATGTATGCAAATGATTCTATGTTAGCTTCGAGTTGCGGATCCATCCACCACTACCAATATGTTCCCCTTCTGCATGTGGTCGTGGCACGCCTCGGGTGAGACTCTTTGCTCTTCAGAGTAGGGTGAAAATGCCGGCGTGGTTCTAGACTACAGTGGACTCCTTTGTTGGCCCCAATCCCCGAACCTGGGTCTTGCCTGCGAGACCTGTTTCCTCGCCAACAAATGGTTCCGTTGCCGGGACCCTAAACTTCATTAGGGGAACTAAATCATGGCATCAAGGATCTTCGAAGGAGAAATACGGAGATGGTGGGATAACCACCTAGACCAGTTTATAGCTCAGCAAGCGGAGCTAATGAATCAAAAAGAGAAGGTGCTCAAGGATCTAGTCATTTTCTCGGATTCTGCCAGTGATACCTACGAGATCCTCTGGGGAAAATTCCCTAGCGACCTCTATAATTGGTTGCGGAGGTTGCAGACCAAGGTGACTAAGGACAAATTGCGGAATATCAACCGCAAGTGGGTGCACGGAGATCTGGTGGCCCTACATCGGCTGGATACTGAGTTGACCCGCGCTGTGGATTTTTGGGTAGAGTCTACCTTGGACGGGTATATTGTGGAGTTTGCAGCAGAGTGCTACCAGTCCTTCTCCAGAGCCGAGGCTATATTCCGATCCGGACTAAGAGAGAAGCTGCTTAAGGAAATTCCATTGTGGATTAAGGCCCTGATGGTGGACGAAGGGCTGATGGAATTCCAGAAATCGGGCATGGAAGCATAAACCTCCAGTGCTGGGGGAAGGGCCTGAGGGAGGAATACTACGTGAAATGTGAAGCGGGGGAGTGGGGGAATGGATGCTGAGACCGCAAGGAGGTTGAGGGAGCGACGTGCACATTGGAGTGCGCAGATCGCCGACAGGTGGCGAGAAAGGGTGATGCGGGAGTTGAAACAGCGAGGGAGTAGTCGGAAGGATAAAGAGGAGGCGCCTCAGAGGATAGTGGATATGGAAGGCCAGGTGGGTCCCCAGGAGATGGGAGGGACCATGGTGGGAGTACGGCGGGTGCATGGGAGCCCAGCCAGGAGGAAGAGGGAGATGATGTCTGATGAAGGAGATGCAGATGTGCGGCCCGAAGAAGGTTCCGATGGCGAGTGGTACGTCGCGATGCAGCGGTTATTCCAAGAAAGGACGACATTCATATCTCCAGGTATTCCTACATCCCAAAGTTTGAATGGCAAGGATCCCTACCTTCCCCTGGTACTCTATAAACCTTTAAGTGATATTTTCGTTAATTTAAACGAGTTGAGTCGATTGCATAGCAGTCCATTGTCAGCAGCGACGCATGCTAATAGCAGCATTACTGGTAGTATAGCAATTACTAGTGGCATAATTACGCAACCAGGACCCGGAGGGTTCATTCTAGTCACACCTTCGCAAGTGAATATGGCGGGGTCATTCACTCGGTACCTAGAATTTTCTGGGCGGGGTAATGACGATGTGGAACAACACTGGTACCTCTGTGAAGCCATATGGAGGGCTCGGCAGATGCCAGATGCAGGAAAGCTAATAGAATTCCAAACCATGCTGAGAGAAAGGGCATTGCGCTGGTTCATAAAGTGGTCAGAGGCCCACCCGAATCCAGCAATTGCGGACGTCAAGCGAGATTTTGTCCGAGAATTTAAGCTTCCCCAAATAGACCAGCAAGGTCTGTCCGAACTATGGGAGATCAAGCAAAGAGAAGGAGAGACTGCGTGGGAGCTGATGCGCAGGTTCAAAGATGCGATCGGGAAACTCAGCTACCCAATCGACCCAAATCATTAGAAAGGACTGGTTCATCAAGGCTCTGCTTCCCTTGACACGAACCACCCTCACTCAGCAAAAGATCGACAACTTGCAGGATGCTTTGGAACAGGCTATGAAGATAGAGGCGATGGCGGGCTACCCTCAGGAATATAAGGGAGGGCTGGCCCCGCAAGACCCATCCCTACTGGGACTGCAACATCAGATTGCCAATCTGACCGAAAAACTTAAGGAGATGCAGCCTATAAGACCAGCCAGGCCGAATGTTTGATGCACACACTGCCTGGTAGAAGGGCAAGTGGCAATTGAGTGTCCTCGATTGCGAAGCCCGGGAGTGGGGCCCTTAGTAGCAGTAGTACAGGGGACTCCACCTATCGGGGGAGGCGCGCCGATAAACCCGCAAGGGGTCTATCCGCCCCAACAACTGTATGCAGGGTTCCCACATCAACCAACCCAAGCCGCAATAGAGTATTGCGAAATTTGCCGAACGGTGGGTCATCAACCTCGGACGTGTCCGATTTTGTAGAAGTACTCCAATGTTCCGAACAACGTATACTGTGAGTTCTGTGCTTCCACAACTCACAACACCGGACAGTGCAGAGCTCTAGACGCACTGGCGAATCGATTGGACCGACCCTCCTACAGGGTGAATGAGGCTCCCAGAGGCAAAGGAGGCAGTGTGCGCAAGGGGCGCACAGGGGGACGGGGTTCGCTGAAATGCTACAATTGTGATCAGGAGGGTCACGTGGTCCGTGAATGCCCCTTACCCAGAAGACCGTGGTGTTCCCAGTGCCGCGTGAACACCCACGCGACAGAGGACTGCCCTGAACTTATCAAGAAGTGGGAGGAACGAGCAAGGCAGAGAGGCGCGAATCTGGTAAATGCCGAACCTCGAGGGACAGCGACTCTGGCCATGCAGAACGTAGCCATAGTGACGCGAGGAGGAAAGAAAACGAGAGAGGACGCTCGTGAAAAGGAGCCGATACAGGTGATCAAGCCTGCATCCCCGAAACAACTAATCAGGCCAGAAACGCAGAAGAAATATTTCCATGAGGCAGTAGAGACTTTTGCCCAGCTAGGGGGAAACAAAGTTATTGAGGTACCCGTGAAGAACGATACCGGAGAACAGAGCGCTACGGGGGCTCTGATTGAGGAATGGCTCCACCTATTCCTCAAAACTGTTGACAATGCTTCGATGCGGGAACAGCTCAAGCATACCCTGGAGGACGTATTGCAGGGGAACACAGGAACAAGGGAATCCTCGAACACAACACCCCAGTATGTACAGTGGGTCAAGCGGAACAAAAGAAGAACGGGGAAAGAGTTCTGGTTAAACACGCAGGTTGCGGGATTTCAGATCAGAGACACCATGCTCGACTTGGGCTCTGACGTCAATATCCTGCCTCGGAAGACGTGGGAAGCTCTAGGGCGGCCACGGCTAACTTACTCGCCAATCCAGCGCAGGATGGCGAACCAGTACTGCATTGTGGCGATCGGCAGACTTGAAGATGTCGAGGTCGACATCGCAGGGGTGAAGACTTACATGGATTTTGAGGTAATCGATATTATGGGAGACAAAGATCCCTACCCTGCATTGCTAGGAATCGACTGGGCTTTTGAAAACTATGCCATCATCGACCTCAAGAAGGAGCTGATGATTTTTGAAGATAAAGAGGTCCGAGTCACTCAACCTCTCGACTCGTATCAAGGTCCGAGATATACAGAAACTGTGGATAATAGGGAGGATGCTCAGATATTGGACAACCTCTATCAGATGACAGCAGGGAAGCGAGAGGACTATATTAACCCGACAGCAATCGGCTCCGTACACTGGCGAAGTGTCCAGAGCTTGGAGCTGGGATCGAAACTAGCTTGGGAGGACTGGTAGCAAGGTGGGTATGAGACCAGCATGAGGAGATGTGCCAATATTGCCAAAGTCCATTGGATTGGAGCTGAGATAAGGGGGTACCCCACCTTGTCCAACATGCAAGAAGTAAATACCTTCATCTCAAAGGTAGAAGACAAGGTACTAGAGGAAAACAAGATACCACTCTTGGACGTAGCACTACTGTCCACATCAGCCAGGTGGTGGAAAAATCACCGCAACTCTCTGTCGTGGTGGAGTTGTGTGGCAGAGGCTTTGAGGGCGCGGTTCAAGGAAGACGAAGGACCTCAAAGCAAGCAAAGGTACCAAGGAACTTCTAATCCGAGAGACCACCTGAAAACCTGTCAGGAGCAGTGGCGAAGTGTAGGGTACTCGGAGGAGCTGTGGGTACATCGGTTTGTCCACTCCTTCGATACCATCCCACATGCCTGGTACTTAGAAGAAGAAAGAAAGAGAGGGACCAGTTCTTGGCAGGAGGTTGCGAGCAAATTTGTTCAGTGCTTTTCATTTGAGGGGAAGACAGAGCTGGTGTCCCAAGCATTACAGGCCATAAAAGGGGTACTATTTTTCCACGATCCAGGCATCGACGGGAGGCCATTAGTACTAAATCATGATGGCAGACGTAAGTTGGCTTGCCAACGGATCGATAGCGAGCCAGACGATGACAGTTTGGAGGACTTGAGGCACCTATACTTTGAAGAGACAGAAGGAGAGCGGAACCTTAAAGAAGAGCCTACCACTAAAGGAGTCCATCTACTTCCGCTGAAGACAAAGAAACTAAACATTGACACAGAGGAAAAACCCAAGCTGGCTACAGTTGGGGACTACTGGGATGAGGAGACAACAAAGGAAATTTTCAGTCTCCTCCAGGAATACGAAGACCTATTCCCTTCATCGGTTGCGGATTTAAAAGGCATCAAAGGGGACCTCGGAGAAATGAGAATTGTGCTGAAACCGGACGCCAGGCCAGTGAAGCATCGACCTTACCGGCTGAACTCGCGGATCAAGGAGAAAGTCAAGCTGGAGATCGACAAAATGCTGAAGGCAGTTCTAATCTTCCCTATGGAAGAAGCAGAGTGGGTGAGTCCCATCGTCATTCAAAATAAGAAGGACAAGTCAGAAATCCGCGTCTGTGTGGATTACCGAAGTTTGAACAATGCCTGCATCCATGACCCATTTCCTACCCCATTCAGCGACGAAGTATTGGACAATGTTGCGGGAAATGAGGCCTATTCCTTTACTCATGGGTTCTCAGGATACCATCAGGTGCGCATCGCGGAAGAGGACAAGACGAAAACGACGTTCACCACCAAGTGGGGGTCTTTTGCATATCACGTGATGCCGTTCGGGTTGAAGAACGCCCCTATTGTGTTTTCCAGGATTGTCATAGCTGCTTTCAGAGAATACATTCATAAGTTCCTGGAAGTCTACATGGACGGACCATCTACAGTTTTCTGAAAGACCACGCCACCCTGCTACGCATAATGTTTGATCGGTGTCGACAATTGCAAATTTCCTTGAACCTGAAGAAATGCATCTTTGCGGTTCCATTCGGAATGCTCTGAGGACATGTGGTGTGCAGGCAAGGGGTCTGCGTCGACCCCGCCAAGGTAGCAGTGATCGTTCACCTGGAAGCCCCAAAAACGGTGAAGCAGTTGAGGTTGCTGCTGGGGCACACGGGTTATTACAGACGGTTCATCAGGAACTATGTGAAGATAGCTGCTCCTTTGGAAAAGTTACTATGGAAGTCAGAGGTGTTCCAGTGGACGGATGACTGCAAGTTGACCCTTGACACTCTAAAGGAGACGCTGGCAACGACGCCCATTCTGGTCCATCCAGATTGGGATAAGCAGTTCCATGTGCATATCGATGCTTCCGGTATTGCACTTGGGGCTGTCTTGGCGCAACCAAGGGAGACGACAGTTGACCACCCAGTCTACTTCGCCAGCCGCAAACTGTCTAATGCGGAGCGGAATTACACCACCACGGAGAGGGAGGCCCTCACAATGGTGTACTCGCTCCAGAAGTTCCGCCATTATCTCCTAGGAGTTAAGTTTAAGTTCTTCACTGATCACTTCGCATTGAAATACCTAGTCAATAAGCCCGTTTTGGAAGGATGGATATGCCGATGGCTCCTACTCTTTCAAGAATTCACCTTCGAAGTGATTGTCAAGCCTGGGAGGTTGAATGTCGGGCCCAATCATTTATCCAGGTTGGAGACTGGTGAGAATGAGGGCTCTCTAGATGATCAACTGCCTGATGCTGATCTTTTCCGGGTAGAAGCCATACCAGATTATTTGGCCGACATCGCAACTTACCTAACCACGGGGCAATGTCCTCAGCGCTATACCCCATTCCAGAAACGACACCTGGTCGTTCGCGCTGCTGACTACCAACTGATTGCGGGGCAGTTGTATAAATTGGGCCTTGATGAGATTTTGCGAAGGTGTGTCCTCAACCATGAATGCGAAGCCATGCTGTGGGAGTGCCATAGCGGCATCACGGGAGGATACGTGGGGGCGAAACCCACCGCCAGGAAAGTGCTACAAGCTGGACTATGACCAAAGGTCCATGTAGATAGTAAATCATTTGTCAAGAAATGCGATGTTTTCCAGAGAATAGGGAGGCCCTCTCACAGAGACGAGCTACCACTACACCCGGTGAATGTGTTGCGACAATTTGAGAAGTGGGCTGTCGACTTCGTAGGCCGCATAGCCCCTATAGCCAGGCATTCAAAGGCCCGGTACATTATCATCGCCACGGACTACCTCACCAGATGGGCCGAGGCAGCGGCGGTACGGGATTGTATGGTAGATACGGCAGCCAGGTTCATCTTTGAATACATCATCCGCAGGTTTGGCTGCCCAAGGAGCTTAACCAGTGGTCAAGGTACACACTTCATTAATGAAACGATCAAATCGCTGCTGGACACCTTCATGATCCAACATAACAAAAGCAGCCCGTACCACCCGCAGGCTAATGGCACTGTTGAAGCGTTCAACAAAATCCTCGAAAAGGGTTTGACGAAGATCTGCAATGCCAGCGGGATGATTGGGATGAATGGTTGCCAGCCGCACTATGGGCCTACAGAACAACGGTGAAGCGTTTGACTAATCAAACAACTTTCGAGTTGGGGTATGGCCATGAAGCTGTGATTCCTGCCGAGTTCACCATACCGAGTCTTCTGATTGCCACCTCCTTAAAGTTCTCGGAGGAGGAATCACTACAGGAATGCCTACACGAATTACAAGAACTTGACGAGGCCAGGTTCCCTGCCGAGTTTCATCAAAAGGTTCAGAAAGACAGGCATAAGGCGTGGCATGATCGCCACATCAAGAGCAAAACGTTCCAGGTTGGAGGTAAGGTTCTCCTATACGATAGCAGGTTTCAGAAGTTTCTAGGAAAACGGCAGATGTACTGGTTGGGACCCTACTTCGTCGTCGAAATTAAGGATTCTGGAGCCGTTCAGTTGGCTCAACTGGACGGTACTGTTTTATCGGGGTGGGTGAATGGCGCACGCCTGAAGCCCTACCATGACTAAGTTTCTTTAGCTTTCTGTTAATAACTCTTGCACCCGAGAGAAGTCCGTAGAGTAGAGTAGTTGAATAACTCTCCCGCAACCGGGATGAGCGTAGGTAGTGTTCTTTGTCCATGCATAAGTCGTCGATAACCGCTAGGTTGCAGGGACCGCAACTCAATTGATTGTGGTCGGGGAGGGGCGCGTCCAGCGTGTCATCCTCGTAGGATAAGCAAACGTGTCAAGTGTCAGTCCCTATCATTTCATTTAGTACTTGTGTCAGTTCGTAGGATCGTCAAGATTTGCAACATGAATTGCCATAATTAGAAGTAACCTTGCAGTAATCATTTTTCCATAATTCGAAGTAACCTCAACTGTCGCGTCCACCCATTTCCCCATACCACCGTCAGCAGATGTCAGAACACACCTTAGTAGGCGACTGATCACACAATTATCGCCGTGGTGGATGCCAACATGAATTAATTTGTTATGGGGTCTCATCAACCTCACTCGTGCTGGTTAATTACATAGCCTGCATGAAGAAAAGCGCGAGAATGTCGGAGAGATCTGAGTTAGAGTTAGAAATTTCTAAAGACGCAAAGGCAATTGGAGCAGAACCAGAGCAGCAGTTGTGTCCCGAAGCAAAGAGCCAAGAGAAGGGGCCGAGAACTATTCTGAAGGTGTATCAATGCCGCGCAAAGATGACAAGAGCCAATCCAACAGTAGTAGAACAGGAGCTTGACAGTCGGATTCATAAAATGGAGTCCCTCGTCGGGAAGTATGACAATGCCGCCCTCATCGATGCAGACCTCACAGACTCTTTCGAGTTCCCAGCGCTTAAATGCTAGGTGTACATGGAGAGCTATACCACAGAAGCAAAGCGAGCAGCAACAAGGATTTTCCCTGAGTTTCGAGGCATCCAGCAGTCCTCCATACTGCATTTGAGGAACCTGCCAGTATTCGGGACGACAGGAGCAGCCATGCAATGTACCAAGTTCTTGCTCAGTCGAATTCAGAACGGGTCCTTGTGGTTGGGCAAAGAAATTCCAATCCATGCCGAGGACATTCACCAGCTCACAGGGCTCTCACAGGAAGGCCCGGACGTTTCCTCCGCATGCCAGACCATCTCCAAAAGAGCAAAGAAGTCGGGGGACGCGGATTATTATGCAAAATATGGGACCCGGCAGGGAGGAAAGGGAGCGAAAATGGAACTCATCAACAAGCCGGAAGTTAGGTTCGCATGTTACCTCATTGCCAATAAGACAATGAGGCACTACAACAAGGGGGAATGTACCCTGGACACCATTTCCATCGCGGAGCACTGCGTCCACGGGACCAGGCTGAACTGGTGCTCCTTCCTGCTGAAGGAGCTATTCGACGCATGCGAGGATAATTACAAGAGGGCAACGAGCTTCATTTATGGATACTTGATAGTCGCGCTGGCCATGTGGAAGTGGCATGCCCCCCTCGTTAGGCTGCCGGCAGAAATAGTGGAGGGTCAGCCTCTGGCAATGAAATTCGTCCCATGGAAGGTGTCGGGAGATCCCAGCACCAAAGAGGTCAATGCAGAGGCCTTCCGGAGTTGGTATGGTTTAATGACTGATGTGGTGACAAGCCAGCAGAGGATTCCCAGAAACCTGCTGGACGGATACAGCGAGCAAGTCTGGTTCGGGGTCAGCCACAAGAACACGTTCCTCCGACCTACTTGCGTGCCGGAAGAGACATTTCAGATGAGGCCGCTGAAATTCCAACTCGACGACGCAGCCTTCCACAACGAAGTTTGTTCGTGGTCGGGGGTCACGATGGAAGTTCGAAGCGGGGTATACACATACAATTTCGACAAGAGGCAAAAAGGGTCTCCAACTTGCAGCTCTTCCCACTCATTCGCCAACTAAATACACAGGTACGAAGCTTCAACGAAGTGGTCCAAGTAGTCTCAAGCGGTGCCACTCCTTTCCCTGTTTTTTATGAATTTCAGATTTCTTAGTCCACTCCGCTTCTTCGCACGACCTCCATCACCTCCCCCATTCCCAATGTTTTGTTTACTTCACCAAGTCCAATGACCACCCCGCTGGGGGAAAAGAGTAAGTCCGCAAACCCCCTAGAGGGTCTCAAGGCCAAGAGGGCCAAAACCATAGAGTCAAGTCCGGTGGTTGACCTCACTGAGGAGGATCCACCCCGGCAATTGAGCACAGGGGTACCCATCCAAGAAGAACCGCTCATCGAGACAGGGGAAATAGGTGGGATTCCACCTCAACCTCCACTTGACCCCTCCAACTTCATAAACATCCGTATTTCACCACCCCGTACCGACCCACTCCCACCTACCACTTCATCCGCACCATCCAGCTCATCCGCCATCGTATTAGACCCAGTAATCCGGGACCTAATCAATGGGGACCACGGGACCGAGGCCGACTCAAGTACAACAGTGATACCACCGGTCAACCCCGTTGGGGACCCCTAGACCAATTTTTCTGATTTAATCACACAGATTGCACAAATAGTTGCAGACACGGCTGGGACACAGCCTGAGTCTACTCCACTCCAGCAGATCGTCCAAGCAGATCAGGGGGAGCGGCCGACCTGAATATGGCGGAATTTGCACCCCATCCAACTCCGCCGCTGTCCCCTCAAGGACACTCCACCAGATCAGTTGCCAGTGGGCAACCACTGCAGGAGCGGCGGCCGAATCAAGGTACTTCAGGGGCTGAAAGCATGGAGACATGGGGCATGGCTCAGCTGTACCACTTCATTCAGAGGGCAGCCCTGCAGGCAGAAAGGCTCCACTCCGAGCTACAACAGAGGTGTGAGCAATAGCAGCAGCAGATAATCGTGCTTACTGAACAGCGCGAGCAGCTCACAATGGCACACGGGCAGCTCTAGGACCAGATGAACGAGGTGGCCAGGGTTTTCGCGGGACTATGGCCTGCAGTAACGGCTCACTACACTCGGATGCCCGTGGATGTGCCAGAAACGGATGTATTACAGCGAGCAATCCACCTCAGGGTGGCGTACACCGACCTCCACTAGGAAAATGCAGAGCTCTAGGCAGCATTAGCAGCACGGCCAGCGCTGCCCGACCCAGCGGCAGTCCACACAGCACAGATTTCGGAGAAATAGGGCCAGGTAACCAAGATGCAGGAAGCTCTCAGTACTGCAGCGCGAGATGCCTATGACCTCCTGAAAGGTCTTCAGGAATGCTCGACGGCCCTTACAGTAAAGATTCCGCCCGTTTTGGCTCAACTGCAACAAATTTCAAAAGAAATTTAGGATGCCACGGACCCCTCGCAGCTGGACCAGCTGTACGCCCAGGCGGATGCTCTGGAATTTCAGATCCAGCAGACAGAGGCCAATTTGGCAATGGCCAAGCAGGCAATTCGAGAGCTTCGCCAGCCCCTACAAATCAGCGCCCGGACAATGCAACAGTTAGCCGCTGAGGCCGGAACCCAAATCAGCACGGTATTCGGCGCTGTACCGGCGAATGTTGGGGAGGAAGCTGTCACCAATATCGCCACAGAGACGGATGCATTATTACATGGGTGGCAGCAGGCTGTGGTAACCTTCAACGAGCTTAAGGCTTCAACGTTGAGCAAGGTCCCGGAGTTGGGGCCCTTGTTTGGACAGCAAAATGAAGGTGTGCAGCAGGAACAGGGCACAGGGTCCGGCGGAGCTATGGAGGTGGAGACAGTGATTTGCGATTGACTCGGGACGAGTCAAGAAACTGTGGTCGGGGCCTGTTGGGGCCCTTGTTTTGAATTTTGAATAAGGAATAGATTTTGGGTTGCGGATCGACACATGGCAGGCGCAACAATGGTAGGTAGCGGAGTTGCCGAGGTTGCGGAGGAACAGGAGATAGCTGATGAGGCTAACGCAGATAAGTGCAGACGAAGAGAAGATACGACAGAGAACAGATAGCGGAACTCATGGGCAACAGAAAGAAGCCAAAAGCAGCTGAAGAAGAACACAAGAGAAACTAGTAGTTGCGCTGGCAGGTGAATAAATAGGCCGTCACCCAGCCGAAAAGAAAGTCATGCACGGATGCAGAGGGATCGAAGAGATTAGAGCAGACGCAGCAGAAGAGCTCTGTCCTGAGCACGACATCCTTGTATTTCCTAGGCTTCTATTGTTCTATCATGGCTATAATATCTCTCTCTCTGTCCTGTGGGACGTCTGTAATAGAAATGGAAAGCTCTTCTTGTCGAGCGATGTAACTGTGGATCCAGCTAAATGTGATTAATATACTTGAAGGTTGCTGTCTTATTGTATGAGTTACATGTATGCATGATGTCTGTGGTACCTTAAAATTTTATTTGCTTAGTATCTGCATAATGTTCTGAGAAGATCTTTTATGTATGATGTTATGTATGCAAATGATTCTATGTTAGCTTCGAGTTGCGGATCCATCCGCCACTACCAATCTATTCCCCTTCTGCATGTGGTCGCGGCACGCCTCGGGTGAGACTCTTTGCTCTTCGGAGTAGGGTGAAAATGCCGGCGTGGTTCTAGACTACAGCGGACTCCTTTGTTGGCCCCAATCCCCGAACCTAGGTCTTGCCTGTGAGACCTGTTTTCTCGCCAACAGGTAGACCCATGGCTACTCCAATGATCACCAACTAGAAGAAAATCAACACATCTGAAGATGTGAGGTTGATCCTACCTTGTATAGGCAACTCATATGATCTCTGATGTATCTGGTCAACACGAGGCCAGACATTTGTTATGCTGTCAATACCCTCATTGAGTTCATGGTAGAACCAAGGAGGGCTCACTGGGAAACGACCAAACATGTTCTTAGATATCTACAAGGAACAATCGAGCTTGGACTGAAATACACTTGTGGCAATGACTTCAGGTTGAGTGGGTTCACCGACGCAGATTGGGCTGGGAGCCCGGTAGATCGGAAAAGTAGTAGCGGGTACTATTTCAGTATTGGATCAGGAATGACCTCCTGGTGCAGCAGTAAACAAAAATCCGTGCCTCTGAGCTCAACAAAGGCAGAATATATGGCAGCAAGCACGAATTCGTGTGAGGTCATATGGCTTTGGAAACTTCTTGTGAACTTACTCAAGGAAAATATGGGGGAAACCAACATTCTATGTGATAATCAAAGTTGCATTAAGCTCTCTGAAAATATCGTGTTTCATGATCGGTCGAAGCACATTGACATCAGGTGTCACTTCATCAGAGACTGTATCCAACGGGGAACTGTACAGTTGCAGTACACTACAACAGGAGAACAAGTGGTAGATATCCTCACAAAGGCTATGGGGAGGACAAAGTTTGTCTACTTTAGAGAGAAGATGAGGATGATTAAGAATCCATTTCAGTAGCAGGAATGGATAGAATCGAGATTTAGAGGGAGTTGCAGTATAGATGCGGCAGTGACAGTGACAATGTCATGGGTAGCAGTACAGAGGGCAACAACGCAGTAGATGAGGGGCAACAACGCAGAGGATGCTTCAAAGCAGAGCAACTTGCAACAGGCATTTTGCTAGAACACTTTCCTTGCTAAGAGGGAGTGTTGATTTTTGTAGCATCGGAAAGTGTTCCAAGTCTCAAAATTTGTGGGGAGGCTTGGACATCAGTATTCCAAAGAACCCAGAAACCGTTTGTGGAAATTCCACTCGGTTCATGTCTTATTAAAATAATTAATTATTTTAATGGAGACCCGAAGTCTAAACTTAGGGAAATTAAATAATTAATGGGTATTAATAAGACATATTGTGAATCTTCTAGAGAACGAAGATCAAGTCAAGTTTTAGTCTTAGCCATTGATTAGACTTCTAATCTGGGTCGTTGATTCATCAATGAGAAGAATATAAAAGAAGGCTTGAGGGTCATGTTGAAAAGTGTAACTAAGATTGGTTTTCATATTGACTATGCAATTATGAAAAGAAGAAGACAAAGATAATAAAATGTATTCTGTACTTACTTCATGGGTCTCATGAGCAAGATTTTATTATAGGTTAATAGACTTATTTTTGATGTCTATCTAGGGTTTTGTCTTCTAGGTATAAATGTAATTAAATGTCATATATATATGAAGGATCTAGTCTAATGAAATGCTCCAAGACATAGTCCAAGATTCCATGGAAGAAGATCTTATGATAGCCCTCAAACCTACGTTGGAAGAGAAGCTATAATAATGTGTTAAAGTTGGTCTCCCTACAGTTGATAAGTCGGCCTACAAGCTAACTAGCAGGCCGACCTGAAGACAGAGTAATTATCTATATATATACATCTGTTCTGCAATCATTTGAACACAGTTTTCGGTCATCTCTGAAGCTAAGTGTGGACCCTTTGGATGAGTTTCATTGCAGAATTTGGACAAGTCTTAGTGTGGATCTTTGACAAGTTTCAAGACTATTTTAGAGAGATACCTCCTTGTGATATCTTGCTGTGATAGGTGCCACGACTGACTGAAACAGAAGTGCGGATTTTGGACGAGGTACAATGCGGATTCTTGACGTGTTTTAGAACTGTTTAAGATACACATATCCCTATGGTATCTTGGTATAATTGGAGCTACGGTTTGTTGAAACAAGAGTGCGGACTATCCACTAAAATAAGTGCGAACTATCCTCAAGTATTTACAGTGAGAAAAGGGTCAGTTCAAAGTCACAGTTTATATGTTGAAGTATGGATCTGTTTATGTGTTGAAGTGCGGATATGTCTGCAGATAAAAGGTGACATCTGTATTCATCTCCTGTTCATGTAGAAGTGGAACAGTGGTCTGCAAAGAGAAGAAGCGATTAGACACTGGGAGAAAGTAGGAAAGTAAATCTGTGATTTACTTTCCTTACTACAGCTGATATATATCTCAAGTAACTGAAGTTTCAATTGTATACAAAGGAAGTGTTGGTGCAGAACAATGCAAGTTGGTGAAGGAAAGAAGGATCAACATTGAAGGACATCAAAGAAGTAAGGACAAGGTCTTGGATGCATATATAAGTCAAGGGGCCTAATTCTGGGTCATGGTACTTGTCAGCTGAAAATCTATAAGAAGAATTTATCGTGGGTTTTCCTCTCCAAGAGGGAGAGGCTTTGCCCTGGCTCTAGGAGCCTAATTCTTGTGTCTCGTGTCGTTTGATAATTTACTTGATGAAAGATTTATTAAGCTAACGAAGGGAAGACATAAGTAACTCAAGTAACCTCACAAGTAATTATCAAGAAGAGAATTTTGAATTAATCTCCAGCCCTCTAAATTCTCAACATGGAATCAGAGCTAAGGTGCTGAACTCAAGGGCTACTTGACAAAGATACACTTCAGGAAGCAAAAATCAAAGTTTGGGTGAAAAGTCAAATCAATTTACAGGGAAGATTCAAGCTATTTTCGAGTAAGATCTTTAACTCAATCAAAGGATCAACCTTTCAAGAAAATAATCTTTGCCATCAAAGATTTACATTCAAAACATTGTTAGAAGAGGAAATCATCTTTTGAAGACATCCTTTACCATCAAGGATCCAAGATCACCTAGATTGAAGATTTCTATCTTAGAAGAAGTTCTTAACCTCTTTGTCATCATCAAATAAGTTGCAGAAGGAGAAAGTCACGTACTAAAGTAAGTGTCTATGACTTTATCTAAATCTATCAAAATGACTTATTGTATAGAGAGCAACAAATTGGTTGGGTTATCAAATTTCAATGCATGGAAGAAAAGGACAGATCTGAAGCTAATTGAAAATGAAGTTATCGGCTTCATAAAAGGATCTACAATTCAACCTCCAAAAGAAGACATTCTAGCTTATATCAAATACATGAAGGGAGAAATAAGAGCTCGAAGGATTCTTATAGAATCCATAAAAGACTTTCTCATTCCCTATGTATCAAAGCTAGAATCCTCAAAAGAAATATATGATAAATTGGTGGAACTATTCTTGAAAGGTTCTACAAAGGAAATAATATCCCTGAGACAAAAACTATACAAATTGAGAATGTCGAAGGAAGGAATAATCCCATATCTGATGGAGATTTTCGCAATACGAGATCAATTACTAAAGCTGGGAGAAGTAATGTCTGATAGAGAAATACTCACTATGGTACAAAATGTTTTACTCAAAGAATGGAGAAGTTCCACTTCCAGCATAGATGGGAGAGAAGAAGTCATGCCATTCCAAAGTCTAGGTAAGATAGAAGAATCAAGATTGAAAGCAGGATCAAGTGTAGAGAATCAAGCCTTTGCCGCCATATCCAGGAAGAAAGGAAGATTTGTTAAATTTGGTCCTCAGAATAAGAAAAGAAATGTGGACAAAGCACGATGCTTTGGATGTAACGATCTTGGGCATTATAAACAAGATTGTCCTAAATTTAGAAAGGACAAGAGGAAAAAGGAAGAAGCACATGTTTTAGATATAAGAGAAGAACTTGATGCAAAGAAATCTAAGAAAGAAGAAGCGAGGGATCTCCACCATGATTGAGATCATCTTCTCCTTTAAGTTATTTCTGTTGGTTGTAAAATAGTATGATAGGAAGCAATGTATATTATAGCATCATGATCAAAGCATGGTAGGATCTCTTGGTGAAGCAGCTCTGGGAAAACCTCTCTGATAACATTACTAATGGAAGGCAGTCATCAAGATCCAGGGTCATCATGGAAACATAATTCTGGGATATGATGACATATTGATGGAGCAGGCCAAGGGAATGAAGCTCTTCATTCTAGTAAAACTGCTACAGGATGACTTAAATGATAAAGGTATGAGGTATGTATATATATATATATATATATATATATACGCTGACACTGGATGCTGTGAAGTCACGTCATATGGTTGCAGGTATTAGACTTCCATATTTAGAAGTATGATCTATGAAGGAGGATCTCTCGGTGCATTGACAGATAAATTCAACATAATATATCCTCGTGGAATGTGAGGTGGTTGTATATGAACGAGAAACTGGAAAATTTGTAAGTTCCTGGGAATGAAGAATGTGCATAAAGGAAGAGATCATGAAATGCAACCTTGTCAAGAGGCAGTTATCATTCGAAAGCCAAGAAGATGTGACTAGGAGATCTCTTGGGAGGATATGTAGACTCTGACAGAAGTTTGGTAAAGAAGAAGACCCTTGACAAAACATATCATTAGGAGATGTGTCAATCTGAATAAAGGATGCCGATGCGTACAGGAAGATTTCATGGTGAAAGATCATCACTGAGGTAACTTTTGTTTTAAAAGTTCATATGTATATGTTTATCTGGATGAATTTGTGCAGGGTTGCTAATCATGAGGAAGGATGTATGATCCTTGGAGGTGATTCGGAGGAAAGCAGCATGGCATAACGATGGATCAGATGAGAAAAACTGATGAATCACTTTCTAATAATGGACATGACTCGTGACTGTAAGTGATGGATGATCTGTGCCCTATGAAGCCAAAAGTTGAAGATTCCTCAATATCGAAATCCATGACATCGAGGGGAGGAATTCTTCATGAGTAGCTAGGTGTCTCACCATTGCTGCTGCAGGACCCTGGTTTAGAGGGAGCCTGGTGGTAAGTTTTTTACTTGGAAAAAACATGAAGTATGTCCTTCCTGAGTTGAGAGGGAGTGACGTATGCAATTCTCTAATACATGTGTCATGCACTAGACCAGGACTAATAGCCATAAGTCTTAGTGAAGGCCATGTGGAGAGAATGGATAGACACATCATTCTAGTCTTCACCTGGAAGACAGAATGGAGGATTGGGTAATCATCTGGCATTCGATACTCTTTGAGAATGAGATAGGGCATTCAAGATAAGAGTGGTCGAGGACTGATATTCTTTGAGGGTTGGCTACTCAATAGAAGAATAGTCCAAGACGGTCATACTCTGGGAACACCTGGGTGGAGTATGTACTTTGGAGAGACAATGACTATGGTGTCTATAAGTCATGTGTCTCGCCAACATTGTAGCCCATTGTCTCGTTGAGAGATGGGGCTGTTAGTCAATGCCTTGCACTAGGACAATGCTTGTTGATATGATGCTATATAGATGCGATTACCAATCCGATTCTTATGAGATTATTCAGTTTGAAAGCAACCATGTACCTGTATGTATACCTCCCTAGTTAAGAGGGAGTGTTGAAAAGTGTAACTAGGATCGGTCTTCATATTGACTATGTAATTATGAAAAGAAGAAGACAAAGATAATAAGATGTATTCTGTACTTGCTTCATGGGTTTCATGAGCAATATTTTATTATAGGTTAATAGTCTTCTTCTTCATGTTTATCTAAGGTTTTGTCTTCTAGGTATAAATGTAATTAAGTGTCATATATATATGAAGGATCTAGTCTTATGAAATGCTCCAAGACATAGTCCAAGAATCCATGGAAGAAGATCTTATGATAGCCCTCAAATCTACGTTGGGAGAGAAGCTATAATAATGTGTTAAAGTCGACCTCCCTACAGTTGATAAGTCAGCCTAGAAGCTAACTGGCAGGCTGACCTGAAGACACAGTAATTATCTATATATATACCTCTGTTCCTGCGGTCATTTAAACACAGTTTTCGGTCATCTCTGAAGCTAAGTGCAGACTCTTTGGATGAGTTTCAGTGCAGAATTTGGACAAGTCTTCGTGCAGATCTTTGACAAGTTTCAGGACTATTTTAGAGAGATAAATCCTTGTGATATCTTGCTGTGATAGGTGCCACGACTGACTAAAACAGAAGTGTAGATTTTGGACGAGGTACAGTGCGGATTCTTGACTTGTTTTAGAGTTATTTAAGATACACATATCCCTGTGGTATCTTGGTATAATTGGAGCTGCAGTTTGCGGAAACAAGAGTGCGGACTATCCACCAGAAGAAGTGCGGACTATCCTAAAGTATTTATAGTGAGAAAAGGGTCAGTTCAGAGTCAGAGTTTATATGTTGAAGTGCGGATCTGTTTATGTGTTGAAGTGCGGATATGTCTGCAGATAAAAGGTGACATCTGTATTCATCTCTTGTTCATGTAGAAGTGAAACAACGGTCTGCAAAGAGAAGCGATTAGACACTGGGAGAAAGTAGGAAAGTAAATCTGTGATTTACTTTCCTTAATACAACTGATATATATCTCAAGTAATTGAAGTTTCAATTGTATACAAAGGAAGTGCTGGTGCAAAACAGTGCAAGTTGGTGAAGGAAAGAAGGATCAGCATTGAAGGACATCAAAGAAGGACAAGGTTTTGGATGCATATATAGGTCAAGGGTCTAATTTTGGGTCATGGTACTTGTCATCTGAAAATCTATAAGAAGAATTTCTCGTGGGTTTTCCTCTCCAAGAGGGAGAGGTTTTGCCCTGGCTCTAGGAGCCTAATTCTTGTGTCTCGTGTCGTTTGATAATTGACTTGATGAAAGATTTAATAAGCTAACGAAGGGAAGACATAATTAACTCAAGTAACCTCACAAGTAATTATCAGGAAGAGAATTTTGAATTAATCTCCAGCCCTCTAAATTCTCAACAGGTCATTTGGAAAGCAAGGTGGTTACACACTCAATAACTTGAAAGAAGTCGATTATGAATGTAATATTCCCAATTAGCAGCAGCTAATTGGAAATATTAATTTTGTCTAATTTTTGCTTTTATAAAGTTAAAATATAAATAAAGTGGGTGAAAGGAGAATGTAACTCACTAAAATAAAGTGCGCTCCCTAGTAGACTCAACGTTGTGACTTAAGTGGGCCAAGGGGGGGGCCAAGAGACCACGTAGAGGGGGACCCACTTGGACCACGTGGGCCTTGACAGCGCAGTTTAGTTGGCAACGTGGGCCTTGACAGCGCAGTTTAGTTGGCAACGTGGGCCAAATGGAGGCTACGTTGGAGATGGTGGGGCCTAGGGTTGAGAGAGGCCCATTGTTATAAAAAGGAGGAGAGCCTCCCATTTCCTCATTCTGTTGTTGATGATATTGAGCTGGATGTTTGTCTTCTTGAGCACGCTGGCTGTTTAGCCTGTCTGCAGCACTGTTTAGTGCGTGGAGTGTCTCCGGTCGGAGATCTCGCCCTTAGCGCCGGGGGACTTCGAGTGCCTGCTCGGGCAAGGTTATTTCTTCAGTATTTTGTGAGAGGTTTTGGTGTTTGGGTTTGTTGCGGAGCTGGGCTTTCATAGAGACTGCGCAGTCACTGAGAAGGAGGACGCAGTCCATCTTGGAGGTGTTCCGAATCGGGCTTTTGCAGGAGATTGAGCCGAGATTTTGAGTAGAGGATCAGCCTTTGCAGTTGGGAGGATATTGGTGGAGTTTGAGGCGGTGTTTCAGTCATTCTCATTTAGCCTCTACGCAGAGCCTTGGAGGCCAGCGTAATTCCCCAAGGGGGTGTTTTCTGGAGGTTTTCCGGGGTCGGCCAATTTTGATATGGTTTCTGGGTTTTGTCGGGATTGGTGAGTAGAGGAGGATTGCAGATTTTCAGCTCATTCCGACAAGGGGATCAGCCCCTAGACTTCAGTCCATTCCAACAGTAGCAGCTACACGGCAGTTTTCCAGCAGCTGGGACGCAGTTCAGAGAGCAACCATTTCCTGTATATTCTGAGAGTATTTCTTCACTTGCCTTGAGCAAGTTTAGGTGCAATCACTCTGATCACCTATTGTACTTCATTATATTTCTCAGTTTAATAAAATGGCTTAGCATTTCCTCTCTATATTTCTGGATGAGTTGCCGTACGTTCTGTCTATGTTATTGTATGTCTGCTGCACTGTTATTTTTATATATTCTTGAGCATTCTAGTTCTATATCACTTGGTGTGTTTATCTTTCACTCTTAGACAGAGTCTGGAAAGGGCCAGGTAGCCTCCGGATTTTGTCCTCTTTTCAGAGGCGGTATATCCGGTAAATGCCCTCCCAGTCTATCTCTGGTTGGAGTTGCCGTGTTTTAGAGATATCCTCGAAATGGGATATTACAGTGGTATTAGAGCTCATAGACCTGGCTCAGCCTGTGGAGCAAGTTGTCTTAGGTCTATGACACCGGAAGAGAAGTTGTGGGGATATTTTTCTATGAACAGAGAGGGTAGGCAAAATCTTACCCACCAAACGCAGTAGAGGTGGAAAATATGGGGGTCCCACAAGACTGTGACCAACATTTATCAGCCTTCAGTAGGCCAACCAGGTTCACGATGCCTACATTCTTACCTCCAGTACTGAGTGAGAAAGGGAGGCAGCATGATCATATACCCTTTGCAGATTATTTCCGCGAATGACAGTCCATGGGGGAAAACTTCAGAGCGGCTTTGCCCTTCAGAGATTATTGTCAGCTTAGGCAGGATGAAGGAGGAAGGAACAGTGGGGGGTCTAGCACGCAGAGTTCAGAGTTGCAGCGTACCACTGGGAGGACACCTTTTCCCACGTATGATGGATCCACTGATTTCACGGTTCGAGATCGGGTGGAAAAGTTGGATACCTCCTTCCAGCTTGACCGAATAACGGAAGGGGAAGCCATAAAAATGGCTACCTCGCACTTGGAGGATGAGGGCACATAGGATCATGGGGAGCATGTGGATACACCCAGCATGATGCAGGGGTCACGTGTGTTGGAGACTTCCTTGACCGTATCGGTTGACATCTCAGCAGAGAGAGTAGAGCTTACCCCAGTAGTGCCATCCATTGAGGTGATGACCGGGGTAGCCCGAGTTGTCGGGTGGTAGCAGCACGTGGCAGATGGGTGCGGTGCCAGGAGATGTATCCACCTTTGATGAGGCACTAGGAGATACAGAGGTATTGGACGATGGTCGCACACAGCAGTGTCATCAACTTCGAGCCGACCTTCTAGTTTTGAAAGGGAAGGCTACATCAATACGAGAGGCCATTTTGTTACAGAACGAGGAGCTAGAGGGCATGAGAGTGGTTTGTGTCGAGTTAGCGGCCAAGTTGGCCCACATTGGGGAACAACTGGATTCCCTAATGGTACAACTAGAGGACACAGTTGAGTGTCAGAGCAGCCCCCTTTAGGCATGCATAGACGGGGTTAGTAGCATTGTTAGGTCACCTCTTTCCATTGGAGAGAGAGAGAGGCGGAGCCACCTAGTCAGATCTCATACGTTGACTTGGTTAGCGGGATGAGACGATTGGAGTTGCATAGGGTGCAACATCCACAGTTGAGGTTGGATGGCGAGAGATTTTGAGTGGTACCCGGTGAAGTGGGTTATGATGATAGTGGTAGACACGAGTGTAGTTCAGCAGGAGTTTCCAGGTGCTGGGAATACAGGAACCCCAGATTGGCATTGGGATCTAGGCAAGACTACCTGTCGTTTCCCAGGCAGGTCGGTTGACTATGTCTTGGAGGGTACAGTTGGCCTAGCAATGGAGCATGTGCATTCGCTAGGGGAGTTTCGGTCAGCTCCAGTGGCCAACCAGTTTATGGGCAGACTCCCTAGGTCGTCTTGGTATGACACTTATACACGGGATCATGGGGTGGTCAACATACCTTGGCAGGAGCTTGTCGGAGGAGGTGGCATTGGCAGGCCACCAGAGGGCACCTTGTATGGGGCCAAGGATTCTTCACCTTTGTGTGGGGCACAAAGAACACAGCGGAGCCGAGCAGTGGTGGTATCACTACTGACACATAGGGAGATTCACTTCTCGGACCCCTCGGGGAGGGTTTGGAGTGATGATCCATTCGTCGGCGGGTATAGCGATGCGACGGTGGAGATGATGATACCGATTGGGGGTGGTTCGACATGTAGAGGCACAACTCTAGGTCATCACGTCCAAGGATGTGTGGGAGCCTCTAGCATTGAGCAGTGGATTACTGGGGGACATGGAGTTGCATGGTGGTGTACCGTAGTGTGTGGGACTGCATTGTGGAGTAGGAGTGTCCTACATCACATTGAGGACACGCAGGCAGTGACCGATGCTTGGACACAGGCAGGGCACGAGACGGTACAGGGTGGTACAGCAATAGCAGGGGGTATCCAGCAGTATACAGGGGTATGCCTCAGTGTGCAGTGGCATGTCGAGGAGTACATGGATGATTGGTGGTATGCGAGGGCGTATGGTGCTGCACAGCAGTGTCTTAGAGTATTGCATCCAGGGAGACTCACAGACAAGGACACTAGGCTTACCTTTGGGGGTAGTTCACCCAGGATCGATGGGGAGACAGATGAGCGATACTTGACGGTATCTGTGGGGACTCATGCACCCGACCCTCTTCTACATCACTCATGGGCATAGTCGATTTTGTTGTTATCCTTTGGCACTTTGGGCATGAGCAACGGGGTATGCGAGGCTCACCCAAGATATTTGGATGGCACTCAACACACTAGGGGAGAGACTTCTCAGCAGTGGCACTAGGTCGGTGCGCTAGTGGACAACCACAGGTCAGGGGATGAGATGATCCTCTGCAGGGGTGGCACATCAGTCATCGCTGAGCCTACGATTTGGGAGCAGGTCATGAGGGAGACATGCGTCACTCTTTTCTCAGGGCATGTCGAGACCATGCATGAGCAGAGGATACTGGGTACAGCAGAGGTAGCATCCCAGTATATGTCTGGGCTCCAGACAATGTATCGACACATTATCGAGAGGGTGGATGGCATATTTAATGCAGATGATGTGGCGGAGGTAGAACAGGAGGGCATTCCTTCTGTATGCCAGGGTGAGGACTCTTCTTTATATGAGTCCATAGGATCAGTTGAGGATGCTTCTAGGGAGCGAGGGCAGTCATGCAGAGATGAAGATAGTAGACTGGAGCTACATTCCAGTGTACAGGGTGAGCAGTCAGGGGACTCTACGGGAGATACTCTCGACGATGAGTCACTTGTGACGATTCAACCAGAGCAGCATATGATGGAGCCTGAGTCAGCAGAGGAGGATACTATGCACATCATGCATGATAGTCCTTTGGGGGAGAGCCAGATGGAGGCTCACATCGAGTCCATGATGGATACGCGGCTAACCGCGGGGTCAGCCATTGAGGAGGAGCAGTCAGATGCACTGATATCGAGTACGGTGACAACAGTTGTAGATCCATATCCTCTAGAGATGTTGGAGGTTGATGGGATATTTCTGCAGGGGGCTAGGGGACGGTAGGAGCTTTACATTCCTGATGAGAGGGATGAATTGTTGGAGATGGTGGAGCATCCATCTTTGGGCCGACACATTGATGAGGTGCAGATAGATGTACATACAGTCGGCCGAGCTGCCGTACTTTTAGTGAGTAGTACTCTCCAGGAGTACATCAATGGGGCTTGCAGCATATCTTTCCCACTTTGGCCCATTAGAGAGAGAGGGGCTTCCTTCTACAGGCAGTTTTCGTTGGCAGACAGGGTAGAGCAGTGTGAGTTGATTACGGGCTGGCGACAACACTCCAGGCGTGTACCGTATACAGTGGTTGCTATATCAGATTCTTCTTCCAAGATGGATTGGCGGGAGATCATGAGTTGGTACCCTCTTGATGGTACAATTTTCTTCGTAGGGAGCACAACAGAGCAGGGGCCCTTGGACATAGCAGATATTACAGATTCCAGCTGGCAATGGGGCCCAAGTCATCATTTCTTCAGCACTCCATCCCAATTTCAGGAGAGCAGGATCAGCATGGGATTGAGTCAGGACTGGGATTGGAGAGAGGTGATGAGTTGGTATATAGTTGGTGGGGCAGCTTATACTGTTAGAGGTACAACACAACAGGAGCAAGGGAGCATTGATGCTTGTTGGTGGGCTTCACTTCATGGGGCATCCGCTATAGGCAGAGGCAGTGCGCAACCTGAGCCGTGGGACTTGGGCAATGATTGGCCATGGTGGCGTTGGGATCCGGGAGGATTGTTTGTTCGCTGGTACAATGAGAGATCAGTTTGGGATCCCGACATTGAGAGATCCCTCCATATCAGGGTGATACAGAGGACAGGGAAGATTCAATGGTGCATCTGGGACCCAGGCACATTTTACAGTGATGGTGGGGAGCATTAGCTAGAGAGGATGTTGTTCAGGCATTGCTTGAGGACAAGCAATTTTTGGTGGGGAGGACTGTAATATTCCCAATTAGCAGCAGCTAATTGGAAATATTAATTTTGTCTAATTTTTGCTTTTATAAAGTTAAAATATAAATAAAGTGGGTGAAAGGAGAATATAACTCACTAAAATAAAGTGCGCTCCCTAGTAGACTCAATGTTGTGACTTAAGTGGGCCAAGAGACCACGTAGAGGGGGACCCACTTAGACCATGTGGGCTATGATAGCGCAGTTTAGTTGGCAACATGGGCCAAATGGAGGCTACGTTGGAGATGGTGGGGCCTAGGGTTGAGAGAGGCCCATTGTTATAAAAAGGAGGAGAGCCTCCTCATTTCCTCATTCTGTTGTTGATGATATTGAGCTGGACGTTTGTCTTCTTGAGCACGCTGGCTGTTTAGCCTGTCTGCAGCACTGTTTAGTGCGTGGAGTGTCTCCGGTCGGAGATCTCGCCCTTAGCCCCGGGGGACTTCGAGTGCCTGCTCGAGCAAGGTTATTTCTTCAGTATTTTGTGAGAGGTTTTGGTGTTTGGGTTTGTTGCGGAGCTGGGATTTCATAGAGACTGCGTAATCACTGAGAGGGAGGACGCAGTCCATCTTGGAGGTGTTCCGGATCGGGATTTTTGCAGGAGATTGAGCCGAGATTTTGAGCAGAGGATCGACTAACCTATGGGTTGGGAGGTTACAGTGAGTTTGGCGGTGTTTTGGTCATTCTCATTTTAACCTTTGCACGAACGCTTGGAAGTCGGCGTAGTTCCCCAAAGGAGTGTTTTCGAGTTTTCGGGGGTCGACCAATTTTGATATGGTTCGGGTTTGTCGGGTTGGTGAGTGAGAGAATGCAATTTTGGCTCATTTCGGCAAGGGATCAGCCCCGACTCCCATCCATTCAACAATCGTGACTACCCGACGGTTTCCGAGCGGTGAGACGCCATTCGAGCGACCATTTTCTGTTTTTTACCGAAAGTATTTCTTCACTTGCCTTGAGCAAGTTTCGATTATACATCACTGCGGTCACCTATTGTGTCGTATGTTCTCAGTTTAATAAAATGACTTAGCATTTCCTCTCTATATTTCTAGATGAGTTGTCGTACATTCTGTCTATGTTATTATATGTCTTCTATATATTCTTAAGCATTCTAGTTCTATACTACTTGGGGTGTTTATCTTTCACTCTTAGACAGATTCTGGAAAGGGCCAGGTAGCCTCCGGATTTCATCCTCTTTTCAGAGGCGGCATATCCGGTAAATGCCCTCCCAGTCCATCTCTGGTTGGAGTTTGTCGTGTTTTGGGACGTATCCCCCGAAAGCAGGATATTACAATGAAGGAATAAGGTCGGTTTCGAGGAGGGAGTTGCGGGGGCGAGGTTGCGAGCGGAAGGGAGACGAGGGAGTCGGCGGTGATGAAGGTCGAGGAGAAAGAGATGCGAGAGAGAGAGCGAGAGAAGGCGGTGCGAGTGCCCACGCGGTGGCGCGGTCTGCGCGAGCAATGCGTGGGGGGGCGAAAGGGTATGCGAGGAGAGGGAGGGCAGGGTCTCCCTCTCCTCGAGGAAATTTCTTCGGAAGGACCATGAGAATTTATCTCAGGTGTTTTCTAATAAGTCTGCTAGTCATTTCCTTGTAAAGAATTTCATTATTGAAGAATAATATATAAACCCTCATCTGCTGCATTAGTTTTCCCGCATTGGGTTTTTCCGGGGACAATTGTCCAAAAATAACCGTGTTTATGTGATTGATTCTTATGCTTGTGTTTCTTACTATTATATTTTCTGCATATACTTAAGTGAATGTTGCAGTAGTATTTATTTCGAAATTTATTGAAGAACTCTATAAATAACTTATCAGAAACAATAAATAGGAGAAATAAATCTATCACTGTAGAAGTCATTTCCGAATTGAAATTTTCACAAGAATACCAAAACAAACTTCCTCAACTGGCCACGGAAAATGTGGTTCATGCAGGACTGGAAAGTGGCTGTAGCATTGGTTTGCCCAAAGGGCATCACCAAAAACTCAAAGTGCCCATAATGGCACCTAAATGCTGCCTTAGGGACGTCCTTGGCCCTCACCCAGATCTGGTGGTACTCGGACCGCAGATCAATCTTCGAGAAGAACTTGGCTCCCCTCAACTTATCCATCAGCTCATCAATCCGTGGGATGGGATAGCGGTCATTCATGGTCTTCTTATTAACGACCCTATAATCAATGCACATCCGCAGAGACCCATCGTTCTTCTTCACTAGAACACCTGATGAAGTGAAGGGACTAGAGTTGGGCCTAATGTGCCCCTTTGCCAAGAGCTCATGGATATCTCTCTCTATCTCATCTCGGTAGGCTTGAGGGTGCCTATAGGGAGTAGTGATCACTGCCTATACTCCGGGCTCTAGCTCTATGGTGTGCTCAAATCCTCTGTCAGGTGGCTGGCTGGGTGGTATATCTCCAAATACTATAGGGTACCTGTCAAGGATGGCCTGAATCTTCAGATGTGGTGGCTTGGTCACACCCCCAACCTCAGAAATCCTCAACTCCACAACCCACTCAATATCTCCATGCCTCAAGTCAGCCTGCATCCTGTGAGCCGAGATTGTCTGTGGTGGATAGGAGTGCATACCCCTCAACAACACTGGTTTTCCATCAGTCTCCAAAAACTGCATCTCCAACTTCCTCCAATCAGTGGTGACTTTGCCAAGTGCGTAGAGCCACTGGACCCCTAACACTACGTTGATGTCCGGAATGTTAACCAAAAAGAAGTGGTCTGTCATGGAGTAATTCCCCATGGTCACAATCAAGGCCGGGACATAGCATGTGCATTGCATAGTCCTGTCACTTGGCATAAGCACTGAGAATCCCTCAAATCCCTCTATGGTAATGCCTCTCTTCTGTACCATCTGAGCATCAATGAAGTTGCGAGTGGCCCCACTGTCCATTAACACTGAAACATGCTGCCCCTGTACTGTCCCTTTGATCCTCATAGTCAGGAACTTGGGTACCCCACGCAGTGATGCGAGGACCCTTCCTGAAGGTGCAAATGCAACTCCTGCTGCTGCTGGTAGGGGTGGTGGTTGAGGCCCTCCCTCCTAGGGTGTTGCGCTGTCATCTCCTCCCATCTCAAAATATGTCTCCTCATCCCCATCACTGTCTAAGAAGACCTCTATGTAGTGGGCCTTCCCTGCTGCACACCTGTGGCCTGGTGCCCATGGCTCTTGGCAAGTAAAAAAAGATTATTCCTCTGAAGATCCCTCCAATTATCATCATCCAGTTGCTCACGTCCCTGATTTCCTCTCGCGGGTGCAACTCTCATGTCCCTTCCTCTTTGTTGGAAGCCTGGTTTGTTTGGCAGCGGTGCTCTGGCCCTGGGTAGGGCATCCTGTAAGTCTCTAGCTCTCCCCACTGTGTCCTATAGCGTAGTGGGTATGTTTGATCTCACTAGACCTTGTAATGGTTCTGCGAGTCCCTCTATAAACATGTCGATCCTCCTGGACTCAGACAGGTCTAGGACCATCACCAATAATCTCAAGAACTCCGAGATATATACCTCTGCATTCCTGGACTGCTTCAGCTTGGTCAGCTCCCCAAAATACTCCTCCGTGGCCTTCCTCTGAAACCGCTCTAGCACCTTCCTAGTGAACTCATCATATGTTGTGACCCCAACGTGCACCAGTGTGGTCAGTCCATGGAACCATCAGTCATGAGCCTCCCCATCCAGATGTAGCGTGGCAATCTTGATTTCCTCCACTTCGGTCATCTAGTTCAGCTGGAAGTAAACATCTAGTTTCTAAACCCATGCCTTGGCTAAGCTCTTAGAGGAGCCATCAAAAGTCGGGAGAAACAACCTCCCCATAGTACGATGTAAGTCATTCCCCTGCGTGTAGCCTCCTCCATTCTGTCCTCTGGGTTTGTTTCTTCCCTTAAGTTGGCAGAAATATTTGAAAGTAACGACCCTCCCAAACTCTGGCTTCATAGTGACCTTCTTCTTGCTCCTGTTGTCCCCCCACTCCTGAAGCTAGGAATGTACGAATGGTAGACCGTAGGGCTGTATATGGTACTACAGGCATATTTGGGTTAAGTGATGCCTAGTGATGCGAAGTACCAGGTCCTTCTCCCACTTGGAAATACCCTTCGACTCCCTTCCCTTTACTGCCATTGTTTTTCCGGTGACCCATCTCCTCGATGTTCTTTGTAAGATAGTGCACTGCCTTCAATAGAAGGTGAGTGAATCCCTCCTCCTTGCTCCTCTTCTCCTGCGTCCTACATACTTATTTCCCTAACCTTCGGTTCATTGGTCACAAGATTTGGAGTGATTTCTAGCTCTCTTTCCCTGCTCCTGTACCTCTGCCTCCGGTATGTCATGTTTTTCTTGTCCTCTAGTGTCATAGACTGCGCTGCTCCCACAAGTTGAGCCAAGTCTATGAGCTCTAATACCACTGTAATATCCCTAAAGATAAATTATAGTAATAACAAGCACTCAGAGACATAAAAATGAAGAGCAAATAAAATCGCACCATCAGAACACAATTGAGCCATAAAAACTACGCTAAGCCATTTTATTAATTTGAGGAAATGTGTACAAGATGAGGTGCTGGAATGAAGGCACTTGGGCTTGCTCAAGGCAAGGTAGATAAGCCTCTGAAATATGGTTGTAATCCCTCTTTGCTAGTACACTGCATGGCTGAAGCTCTGCTCTGTAATTCTGGCCAGAAATGCTATTGGTGCTCCAAATGATCTGCTGCTAGGGCCTGCTACACTGCTCAGAAAAATTCGAGGCTTTAACCACAGACTCTACTCAAGAAACTCATAATAACTCGCGAAGGTTTTGCCAAATGCTTGACCCTGAAAATTGGCCCTCTTGGGCTTGGCTCACTAAACTGCTGGGCAGTTTGGTCCTCCTGGAAATTATGCTGCTGAAGGCCACTGAAATGCCTAGAAAATCCCTGTGAGAAAGCTGTAAGGCTCCCCACCAAATCTCCTGCCAAAACTTCCCTCACTCCTCAACTCATGGAGTGTCCTCCTCCCAAGACTGCGCATTCACCGGGTTACTGGTGATGCCACTGCGTTGCTCTTGAAGGGACTGCGCTATGGATGAAGCTCATAGTTGCTGGACTGAATCGGACAATGGTGAAACTCCTTCCTTGGGCTATCACTCGAAGTCCACTGAAGCAAAGGTTGGGATCTACGCTCGAAGACACCCGTGTGCTGAACAACACATGCAGACTTGGCTCACTGCTCAAGCTTGTTCTTGTCAAAGACAAATTCAAATAAGTTGAATGAATGACCAAAATGAGCTGCTTACTTCCTTTTGTCAAGGCTGCCCAACGTTCCCTTGGGCCCCACCTCATGACTACACTGCCTCTCTTCAAGCCAATCATTGCGCTGCCTCCTTGTGGGCCACAGTCCCTCCTCATTGGTACCCGATGGACTGGGTTGGACTCATGGAGATGGTCGTAGTCTGGAGTAAAGATCAATGGGAGCTCTCAAACACCGAGGGTACTAGAGGGCAAGGTGGGGCTTCCTATCTGATATCAGGCATGCAGGATGGCTATGGCATTGATGAGGTAGTCGACCCAGTGACTGAGCACATGCATTCCTTAGGGGAGTTCCAGTCGGCACTAGTGGCTAGGTGGTTTGTGAGTAGACTCCATGGGTTGTTTTGGCATGTTGGTTGTGCACGAGGTCACATGATGATTAGCATTATTTGGTAGCAGCTAGTTGGAGGAGGTGGCATGGGTAGGCCTCTGGATCGGGTGTTGTATGGAGACGATGTTCTCCCATTGAGGTATTATGTGCAGGAGTCACCGAGGATCGACACAACAGAGATATCCCCTCTAGCAAGTGTGGAGTTAGTACGCTTAGGTCTGTCAGGGCAGATGGGGAGATGTAGCCCACATCATGGAGGGCTCACTAGGAGATTGGCAGATACTTTGGCATATGCTGGATACTATATGTTACAGGGTGGTACAACAGTAGGCAATGGCACATAGGACTGCACAAAGTTATGTCATAGGGTTTAGTTTTATGTAGAGGGATGTAGACTGATGTGCACAAACCCAATTTTAGGCCATAACATCCAGTGGTGTGCTGGGCTATGTCGCGAGGAGCATTGGCCTACAGAGGAGCATGGGGATTCATGGTGGTGTGATGTAACATGTTGGTTTACACTGTGGAGTAGGAGTGACTCGCATCGAATTGAGTATCTGTGGGGAGTGTCATGTACAGTGACACCGACAGGGCACGAGATGATACAACATGGGACAACAATAACAGGGGGTATCTAGGGGTGTACAGTGGTAGGTCGTGATGTACAATAGCATGTCGAGGAGTACAGGGATACTCTGTGGGATGCATGGGCATATGGTGCTACACATCGAGGTCTTGGAGGGTTGCCTCCAGGGAGACATATGAATGGAGACACCAGGCATACCTTTGGGTGTAGTTCACTCGGGATCGACGGGGACACAGATGAGCAATACTTGATGGTATCCATGGGACTCACATGCTTGTCCCTCTTCTACATCATTTACAAGCACAAACGATTTGCATGTTGTCCTTTGACACTTTGGGCACGAGCAGCAGGGAACGGGGAGCTCAACCGAGATATTTGGATGACATTCAATGCACTAGGGTAGGGACTTCTCAACAGTGGCATTGGGTCGACGCGCGAGTTGACAACCATAGTTTGGGGGATGAGGTGGTCATCTGCAGGGTTGGAATATCGTTCAGCACTGAGCCTATGCCTGAGGAGCTAGTCACGAGGGAGACATGTGTCACTCTTTCCATAGGGCATGTCAGGACCATGCATGAGCAGAGTATATCGTGTACGGCTAAGGCAGTTTTCCAGTATGTTTCCGGGCTCCATACATTGTATTGGCACATTATCGAGAGGGAGGATGGCAGACTTAGTGGTGATGGTTGGCACGGGCAGTATGGATCCACATACACTGATTCGATTGCCAGTATCGTATACCCATCTATTGGCTGCATTCAGGGGGTAGCTATATGGCACATGTGGTTTCCAGCGGTCACCAGTACTACGCAGTGGAAGACACAAGGCAATTTAGCATACATCAGATTAGTTTATGATATATGAAGCCTATATATTGATTGCATGCAGGGACTAGAGTCGAGGCACAGATGGATTCCAGTAGTTGTCAGATCTATGTTGCAGCAAGTCTGGCTATGGGATCCATGGATTCAGTTGGTTGATAGATCACTCTGTCTTGTGATGAGCGGAGTCATGGCAAAGAGTGATCTAGTTAACTCTTGGGTCGACACATGGGGGTTTATGGAGGCCATCATCGTATGGTGAGGCAAGATTTCCCTGTTGTTGCACAGGTTCGGGGTTAATTTTGGATGGGTAGGCTTTGGCATCATGGAGATTCCTGGGCAAGATGAATTTGGCCTTTATGTATATTTCACCATTAGGTTCTAGGAGAGGAGGATATGGTATGCGCACAATGGGCAGTACGTTGTAATCAGAGTGGCACAACGTTGGCATAGTGGCATCTTTTTGAGATTAGCATGGGACCCTGGTATCGAGGGATTCATTTATGATAGGATGGTGCACGGATTCAGGGTGACTTAGTGGCACATTTGGGACCCCGATATTGTTTGCAATGACAATTGGGTCAGCAGAGAAAGGGAGCGCTTGTTCGAGCATTATTTGAGGACAAGCAATTTTTGTCGGGGAGGACCGTAATATCCCCAATTTTGTGAGCATGGGAGTCACTAAGGAATTTTGCCCAATTTTAGTAATATTAATTAAAAGAGGAAAATATTATTGCATAAAGGTGGCTAGTATTATGTTATTGGAGAATAGTGGCGAATTATTATTTATTAAATGGTGGCAAAAGTAACTTAGTGAAAAATGACCCCCACCAATAAAATAATATTAAAAAAAGGAGTCTAGAGGCATGAAGAGAAATTATAAAAGGAAGATGGACTCATTTTGTGGATTATATTTTGGTTATTACACTTCATATATCATCTTCTCTTGGAGCTGTTTAGCACAAGGGTGAGAGTGTTGTTTAGCACCAGGAAGTCCAAGCAGAATTCCACCTTCATTTCGGAGAACTTCGAGTGTCTCCCTAGCGAGGCAATTTGGGGAGCTCCATTCAGAGCTTCCATTGTACATCATTGCAAGAGTTTGTTCAATAGTGCATTTTTCTTGGGCGGTATTTTGTGGAGCACATTGTGGGAGCAAGCATGGTTTAGAGGCTCCGAGATTTTGTATGTAATTTTCTTATTGTTATACCAGAGTTTGGACAAAAATTTTCTGAGTTGGATTGGGGGCTATTACCTGGGTTGATTTTTCTGTCTTTTGGCAAGGGCGCAAGAGATATTGACCAAGTGCTGCGCAGGGGTTTAGAGAAGTGGAGTCGGGAGAGATAAGGGCTGGAGATAGGAGGTATTTCTCAGTGGAGAATTTAGTCGGAGCTGGGAGAAATTTCTTGTGGTAGATTTGGGCATAATTTAGTAGTATCAAAATTGTGGGGCGTTTTCTGGCCAAATTGGGCAATTCACACTTGTTGGGGGTCACCGGGGGTCAATGGATTCAACCCAAGCCCTTTATGGGTTTTTGTGGGTTTATTGAGAGGAGTCTCCGTCTAATTTTTCACAATTTTATGGGCAATATTTGGGCCAAAAATCGTCATTCTTATAGTAGGGTGTATTACTGATTAGCTAGTAAATTTGCATCACTTTGTGGGTTCAGTTTTGGCTTGGAGTTGGGCCAAACCCTTTCTGGGTATTTTTAGATATGAGGAGTGCAGGCCGTGGCTATAATTTTAGGGTGATATAGGCATTCTTCAGAGCAAAATCTTCAGTCCCATTCTAGCAGCAGCAACAATAATTTCCTGGATAGTGCGCAATACCAATTTGGGCTAGTATTTCCTCCAGATCAGAGTTGTCTCACTTGGGTTTTGCATAGGTTGCAGTATCAAGCCCAGGTTCCATTTTCCTTACTCATTTGTACTCCATTTTTCTTAGAAATAAATAAAATGGCTTAGAATTTTGGTGCACTTCCTTGTGTTTTGATTTTCTTTGTATATTGAATTTCCTAGTTGTTGTTATAATGCATGTTTCTGTTATTCACTTAATATTTTATTTTACATATTCCGTCTCCATTCTTCGGGTTTGTGGTTATTGGTCATAGGGATTGACACTTTTTTCATCCTCATCCTTGATTCTGGGTTGGGAAACTTTACCATGGGCGTTGATGTAGCTAAAAGAAAGGTAAAAGCATAATAAAACCACAATAAAAGAAAAAAGATAAAATGCAAAATATGGTTGAGACATTTGATACCACAATACCAAAAGCTCTTCCCCCCTCCTTAGCCATCACCCAATTCCTCAATCACATGATGCTCCATCTATAAAAGGAACTCTTGTATTGTCCCAACCTTGATAAGTGATAAAATAACTCATCATTAAGGGGTATTAAATGATAAATCTCAAAAAGCAAGCTTGGCCCCTCCGCTATGGACCCAAATCAAAACAAATCACAAAGAAGTAAAAGGCTCGCTAGAGGGGTGGAAAAAGTAGGCCAAGGAAAGGGGTAACTCATGCCTCCACGATTTCTCCCTCCTTACATCTATACACTTAGGATGTTGGACTTCCATTAGTTGGTCACTTGGTTATGGTGCCCCGCCCTGAAGTCATTCCCACTCTGTTGCCACTATTTTCACACACACATATGGATTGATAGTCTAACTTGGGACATGTCCCTTCCCCTTGGGTGGTGGAAACACCTAATAGGGTTATCCATCTAACCATCCTTAACATAAGGAGGTAACTTGTTTACGAGACTGGATCTAGCTAGACATTTGAAGGTGAACTTTGTGTGAAGTATTACTATGCCCCCAATATTGGGTATGGTCCACTATGATGCATCTATGGTTATTCTACCTAATGATTGTTGATTTTCACTTTATCTTGAGAGGGTTTTTTTGAACTGGTTTTGTCACAACAACAAAGAACTCTTGAGAGATGATCATCCTTCTTCTCAACAACATTGTAGAGGGCGTTTTACCCATTCTAGAAATAGGATGTGACCTTGTTGATGTAGCATTTCCTATCCAAAGTCGATCCTTGGGTTACTTGATGACCCCACATGGTACTTGACATTCCGAGGTACCCCTAGATGATGCTAAAACATTGAGCCCATGAAGCTCGGTGTTGGAGACACTAATGATGTGCCTAATGGACCTAGGACACCCGTAGGCTGGTCTTGATATTGTTTGATGGGCGCTGCTTGTTTTAGAGACTAGATGATGATGGCTATCTTTGTGGTGAAAGGGGAGGGCTTGCACATGACTTTTGAGCCCCAACATTTGCATTGAGAGTGCCACATCACCCCTCTTGCCCTTTAGAGGGTGACGTTGGGCACCATGGAGATGACGTCCTAGTATGGAGGCACTTTGGAGTCATGCCCATGATCTTAGAGATACATCTTGGAGTTTGGAGCACTCTTTAACCCAATTGACACTCACTTGTGGCATTTAGAGCTCATTAGGAGGATGATGTCATAGTGGAGGAGGTACTTTTCCACACTATGGGCATTTATGGCATCTTTCTAGTGTCTAATTCTTGGAATTTTTTGAGCAGTAGAATAACCTCAACACGCATGGCCTTTACAACCAACAACAGTAGTTCAGCCAGCACTGCGAAGAGGAGGAGCCACCCAGAGCAACAACGCAACAGAGATTTCTGAGTAGGGTTGAGGAGTGGTTTTCAGCCTGTCTTGTGTAGGCCAAGGTGCCATCTTTCTAAGCACCTTCTTGTACCTCTTTCCCTCAAAGAATTAATAACATGGCTCAGATGTTTTTGGCTGTATCATGTTATTTTTAATGGCTATTTTCTGTTTGTTGTAGTTTTAGTCTTTGCATGCTTTATATTATTGTTTTTTCTCAATTTAGGATATTACAGTGATATCAAAGCTCATAGACTTGGCTCAGCTTGTGGAGCACACGGTCTATGACACCGGAGGATAGGCAGAATGTTAATTTTGGACACTAGGTCCAAACTCCATGTTGTGATGTTCAGATGACGATGCCAATATTTTTATCGGGTTCCTCTTTCGGAGAGGTGCAAGATCGATCTAATGATCATCTTGATCAGATGAGCAGAACATGTATTTTGAATTTATTCCACATGTGCAAGGTCGACCTGTTTTATCCCACATGCATAAGAGATGTGTCACACACCCCCAATGATGCCTATATATTGGAGAGACTTGGAGTTCATTATACACAATGTGTGGAGGCATTTTTTCTTCTCTCTTGATGGTGATGGAGCTGCGTTCTTGGTGCTTCATCTTTGTGGAGTATTCTTGATTTGACATATTGGGGTTGTGTGACATATGTGGGTGGCTGACCTTATGAAGACTTAGCTGGTTGAAGCATCCTGCTGATCGCCATAACGCCACCATTCTTTATCTCTGTTTTGACTTGTCTTCCATCGATTTATTGGTATGTTCTATCTGCATCTTACTTTTAGTGAGCCCTAGAAGTTGAAAGTGTATTTGCATTTAAGCATAGAACATCTTCGAAAATAAACATGGTATCAGAGGTGGGAGAAGACAACGCCCAACTTATCTAGGGTAGCGAGATATGGGTTATTCTAAGGGCGATTAAGGGCTTCGTTAGCCTCAAAAAAGCTGTGTGGTAGGCTGCAGGCCATACCACCACAACAAGTGTCAGTGTGTAGATTTAAGCATGCATTTTTTAAGTTGCTAAAGGTGACAACGTAAGGGTAGTGTACGCATGGACAACGCTCTGAAAATCCGTGGTTATATTCATAAATGAAAACACCAATTCCGTAGAAAAAGCCTGTTCGCAGCTCTGTAGGAGAAGGATGATTGCTGTTATTGAGATGCCGTGTAAGCATGAAAAGGGCGGCCAAGGATTCAGTAGTTTCAAGAAACCCTCTTAATTTTATTTTTATTTTTTTGGATCTCCGAAGATGAGTTGGAGTTGCCATCAGGAAGCATGATTCACAACATCTTCCATATCTCGTGCTTGAAGAAGTCTTTGGAACAACAAGTGACGACAACTATGGAGCTTCCACCTACTTATGATGAGAGGCACTTAGTGCTACAGCTAGAGGCCATCTTGGACACTCAGGAGAGACATTTGAGGAGTAGGACAGTGAAAGAATATCTGATTAGGTGGAGAAACCTTCCAGATGAGGATGCCACTTGGGAGGAGGAGAAGTTCCTGCAACATCAATCTTTGCAGTTGCTTGAGGACAAGCAACACTTTGGCAGGAAGGACTGTAATATTCCAAATTAGCAGTCAGCTAATTGGAATATTAATTTTTGTCAAATTTCGCCTTTTCTAATGTTAGCAGAAAATAAAGTGGCTAAAGGTGACCCAAAAATAAACTTTATGATTAAATCACTTTCCTAAAGTCATGAAGGCAAAGATTTGAGCTGGAGTGGGACCTGTGGGGCCAACATCACGCAGAAGACAACAACCTAGTGGTAGTGCAAGAGAGGCAGCAACGTAGGCAACGCAGTGGCAACATGGGGGTAGTAGCAGCGCAGTGATTGGCAGGCAGATGTGGTAGCGCAGTCTAGTGGGGCCCAAGGGAACGTTGGAGGCTCAGTGAGGTAAAAGAGGACGAGAGCAGCTCATTTCTCATTCATTCATCATCTACTGAATTTTCTGTCTGAAAGACTGAAAGCATGCTTGAGTTGTTTAGCCGAGTCTGCAGTGCTATTTAGCACAGAGATTTCCGAGCGGAGATGTCAACCTCATCCTTGGGGGAATTCGAGTGCTCGCTTAGGAGAGGAGTCATACCTATTTTTGAGAGAAGGGTCATAGCTACACATCTAGGCAATACATAGTCCCTCCAGGACAACGCAGAGGCCACACAGGTACAGGGGGATTACACAGTTTAGTGAGGAGTAGCACTTCGAAGAGGAGGAGAAGGAGGAGGTTGCAGGCAAGAGTTTGATGAGGGAGTTAGCCACTTCCTAGCAGAGTTCTTGAGCAGTTTTCCAGCAGTTTCAATCAGCCAGAAAGCCAGAGAGCCCAGCGGAATAGTGTGCCAAGCCCAAGGGGGTGAATTTCCAGAGTCAGAATTTCTGGAAACCCTTCGCGAGTTTTTCTGGGTTTGTTGAGGAGAGTCTGATGTCTAATTCCCAGAATTTTCTGAGCAGTAGAACAACCTCAACACGCAAGGTATTTACAGCCAGCAACAGTAGTTCAGCCAGGACTGCATAGAGGAGCCACGCAGAGCAACATCGATTTCTGAGCAGGGTTGAGGAGTGGTTTCAGCCTGTCTTGTGCAGGCCAAGGTGCCATCTTTCTAAGCACCTTCTTGTACCTCTTTTCCTCAGAGAAATAATAAAATGGCTCAAAATTTGTTGGCTGTATCATGGTGTTTTTAATGGCTATTGTCTGTTTTTTGTTGTTTTAGTCTTTGCATGCTTTATATTACTGTTTGTTCCCAATTTGGGATATTACATTGACACGAAAAGTGTGACCCTCCATGGAAGTGAAGGTGATGGCTGGATTCATCTTCTTATGCTTGCCCACATGCTACGTGACACCAATAGAGACGGAGCTTCCTGGATTTGGCTAAAAAGTGTAGAAATTTTGGTCTCGAGGCTATTGATTTTAACGTTCACCTTCTCTGCAGCCATTACTTGCAAGCGGGTTCCGTACATGCACTAGCCCAGATTTGGGATTGCCTGAAAAAATGTGGGCTGATAAGTGAATGGTACCACTGCGATCAGCTCGCCGTCCTGAGCCTTATGGGCTAGGTCTCCAGAAAGCGTCCCAAAATGGAGTTCGAACAGAGTTTTACTCCCCGCTTATCAATACTGCAGTGGCCAAATACTCGAAAGCTTGATACTACCAAATGTCCTGCGCAAATCAGGCCTGGACTGGAGTAGCTGGACCTGGATGTTTGGGTACTGTCATATGTGCCGCAAGAATCAGATTTTTTCTATGGCAACCAAAACCCTTACTGTACTCTGAGTCGAATCTGTGCTGTGAATACCCCGAAAGCTAGATGGATGACGTTGGCGTATCAAAACTGGGAGATTTGAGCAGGATAGAGAATAGGAGTGAGCTTCAGATATATGGGGAAACTGTGGTCACAAGGAGTGTCAGGTGCTACAGATCGCAATATATGCAGGGGTCCAACAATAGTACTTGGCCCAATCTTTCAGGGCACCAACTAAGGAGGATCGACTGTACCCTTTGCTGTACTATTCGACTACCCTGTTGTACGTGCCAGTAATCTTCCCGAGTGTTGTTCTTGGTGTACTGTAGTAGCAAGACAACCGATGGCTAAACTATGGTTGGGTTTCAGGGTTTCCCGGGGGTCTTCCTATATACCTGAGGGTACGTGAAAGTGCAGTTTGTGCACGGTTCTCTCTGATGCGCTACTACTCGAAGGGGCACCCACAGGGGTTACAAGGGAATCCAACAAACGTGACCACCTCTTGTAGTTCTTGCGTGCATGCTTCCCCAAATCCACAGGTTTATGTGCTCAACGACAGATCCCGTGGTTTAAAGACATCAGAACACGTCTCTAGCCTAAAAAAGTTTTGCGAAAACTGAAGGTCCCGTTGGCCCTAGAAAGAGCTTTGATACCACTTGTTACACTTGACCTGTTAGACAAGCCAGAACACAAGAAATACAAAACAAAATAACCGAGACAGATAGATATCACTAGAAAATAGACAAGTGACAAAGATATTTCATTATGCAGAAACAAGATACAATGTTCACTTGCCTCTTCCAGGGGGCATCCTCCAACAGAGCAGAGCTCAATTACAATACGACACAAAACTTCTTCCTTCTATCTAATGCTATTTATAGCCTAATGACATCCAAAACCCTAACTATTAGTGGTCCCTGACATTATCATGGGTTAACCACCTTATTTATTAACTAAGGCCCGTTTATAACTAATTGTGGTCCCTTTTCTAGAATGTGGGTCGACCACTTACAATTATTTTTAATGTGGATAACTGCTTACGAGATTTATTGACTCAACCAACTAATTATGACTCGGACTAGGCCCTTATGGGCTTATTACATAAATAAAGGGGTTAGGGTTGGACCCTAACAATGTCAAATAAGCTCAAATGTGCCCGAGCACTCATCTAGTGAATTCAAAGCCCTGACACATCATCAATGTCCAACCCTTGGGCTCCGATAGGGTAAGCTGGAGGATCACACGGAAAGCTGTACCAAAGAATAGCATTTTCTCTGAAAGGGGTGTAGATATACTCTATATATATCATCACCATGCCAAAACACCCATATGACTTAAGGTGTTAAGTGACAAGAACTAAGTCTCACTATACATCATCGTCATCTAACCAATGTGAGGGCTAGATCAACATATAACCAAGCGCAAAGGTGAAGCACTGTCTCCCAATGATATCCCAATATGCTAAGTGTGACACTATGATGCTGGGAAAACGTGATATATGTAGGGCACTCCGTGATGAACCCAAGCTATATCCATAATAAAACACTGAAACGACCCTCTCTTCTTGTGCTCTAGGGGCAATAAATAAATAAGTTTGCAAAGGACAACTCTCCTCCAGACACCTCAGCACTGATTGGTGGTGATGGTTGACAATGTCAGAGGAAGTGTCGGGGAAGGTCGAGATTTTTCCTTCAGCTTTACATGTGCTGAAGTGATTTCCTAAGCCATATGATTGCATGATCAAAAAGAGGAGGGGTTAGGGGACGACTTTGTCTAATTGATCTCTTGGAAGTTGGTATGTTCATTTGCTTAGAAAGCAGTAATTTGGGTTTTAAAACTTCCTAGACATTAATCTTTTCATGCATGTGTTATCATCCATTATCTTTCCATGTAGAGTCTGTCATGTCAGCTACATATGAGATTATCAAAATAACCGTTTTGTTGATATAGAAAAAAATTCGAATGTAACATCTAAAACCAATACAGGTCTTAAGTTTACTGAAATGGCATGATTGCTATGAAGAGATCTATCAGGTTGTTCGTATTACGTGTTATACAAACATCACTTTTTGTTTCATACCATTTACTGTTTTGTCTGTATGCTTTTGCAGAATGTGCACTGGAAATTAGTCATCACATTTGTGCTAATGTGGATTGCGACATTGATCTGCGCTTCCGGAATATGTGCAGCCTTGTATGCGTTCATGATATACTCCCCAGCATATGTTGTGGAATAGTGATCACATGGAGTTTTACATTTATTTTCAAGATCTGCCTAGCATGACCTACAGTAGTTTACAGGTTCAGGCCTACAGTATTCCGACTGTGTGCATGATAGAACTGTTGGGACCGTGGTTACTTCGAACAAAACAAATTTCAGGCGCATATTTCAATGAAGTTGTAACTATGCAGTAATGTCACCAACTTAGCAAATTTAAAAGTTATTTCTACTGCATCTCAGGGAAAAACTTAGTAAAAATATGTCGTTAATCATCATAAAAATGTTACGTTATGCATGTACACAAGTACTCCCAAAATTAATCAGAGATAAGCCGTGTCCTCTGATACAGTGACAATTCATTCCTCATTTTTAGATTGTTTGATTATATTCTATTTATAATTTTTTGTATAATTGTTTTATTTTGAGGTTTGATGCTGAATACTTTAATTCTTAGCATTTTGATTTTCTAGTTATTCTTAAATATTATATTCTGATTTAACATTGGGAATGTTGGCTTCTTAACCCTAAACATATACTGTTGGCTTATCCCGTTTTCCATCTACAGCAGTAACCTTTTTGTGAAAAAGAGGTGCACATTATTTCATATCTGCTGATATACTACACTAACGTGCAAGTTGGAATATGATTTTCCAATCCACGATTTGGACGATTAATCAATTGAGTCAACTTTCTTAGACTTTTTCCAGTACGTTAATACTTGTATTTTGAAATCTCTTAACATGCAGGCTTAAGTTTCTGTATTATAATTCCTCTTTGCAAATAAAAAACAAGCTATTTAAAGCAAAAAACCTAAGAATTTATGTTATTGCTGTATCTCTATATAAAATATAGTTACCTCGTCTAATTCAACAACAAATATAACAAGTAGTCGTCCATAGTGTAGTGAAGTATGGAAAAATTGCCATCAAATTCTTGCATGGTCTAAAGGCAAATTTTCCTCGCAGTTATCTCCCTTTGGATCCTTTTCTTCAAGATTTGCTTCCATATAATATTTAAATAAGCGAGGAGAGGTTTACTAGAGCGGTGATTGATTAGTATCCGTATGACATCATTATCAGCAGAGAGAAAGCTATAGGTCCAGTTTGATTGTCCATATTTATAACGGGTAATTCTTGCAGTACAACACCATCCCATTATTTGCATAATAGTTTTTGTGAGGATTTTACCTAAATTTTCCACACATTCATATCATCTCTTTTTTTAAATGCTACTTATATTGAGTAAAGAATAAAGTGCAAGAAACATGGACAAATGGGCACACCTATATGAAGTTAATAAAAGAAAGTTCAGATTAGCACATGCCTCAAGGGAACAACCATGCAGATCTCGCAAGAGGTGTGCACTATAAAAGATCATACAAAAACTTCTCTTTCAAAGAAACACAAAGATAGTGTTATTAAAGATAAATTCACATTGGCACTCCCATAAAACTTGCAACGCAGTAACTATGATGGAAAAGTCAAACTCCCTTGAGATAATATTGTTGAGAATTTTGGAGGGCTGTAGGTTAATACAAATTCTCTTCTTGATAATTACTTGTGACCTCACTTGTGTCTTTTCTTCTTTTAGTTTAGTTAATCTTTCATCAAGTCAATTATCAAAAGGCACAAGACACAAAAATTAGGCTCCTAGAGCCAGGGCAAAACCTGTCCCTCTTGGAGAGGAAAACCCGCAAAGAATTCTTCTTATAGATCTTCAAATGACAAGTACCATGACCCAGACTTAGACCCTTAACCTAGATGTACTTCCAAGACATTGATCTTCACCTTGCATATGCTTGTAGATGAATTGCCTGCACAGTAGGAATGTACATCATGCCTCTTCTCGTTATGATCACTGTCTCAACTTCTGCTAATTCTATCTTGTTATCACAGCCCTTAACAATGTATATCAGCCACTTGTCCTTGCAACAATCTTCTGAAGTCTGCCCTGCACTTATCCGCATTCATTTGCTGCTCTTATACACTATCCTTCCTACACTTATTTTGTAATTTCTCGTTTCGGGGATATCTCTAAAACAAGGCAAACTCCAACCAGAGATGGACTGGGAGGGCATTTACTGGATATTCCACCTCTGAAGAGAGGACGAAATCCGGAGGCTAATGGCCCTTTCCAGACTCTGTCTAAGAGTGAAAGATAAACACACCAAGTGGTATAGAACTAGCATGCTCAAGAATATATAAAATTAACAGTGCAACAGACATATAATAGCATAGAAAGCAAATACGGCAAATACGGCAACTCATCAAGAAACATAGAGAGGAAATGCTAAGCCATTTTATTAATCTAAGAAATATAATGAAGTACAATAGGTGATCAGAGTGATGGCACCTAATCTTGCTCAAGGCAAGTGAAGAAATACTCTCAGAATATATAGGAAATGGCTGCTCTCTGAACTGCGTCCCAGCTGCTGGAAAACTGCCGTGTAACTGCTATTGCTGGAATGAACTAAAGACTAGGGGCTGATCCCCTTGCCGGAATGAGCTGAAAATATGCAAACCTCCTCTACTCACTAATCTGGACAAAACCCAGAAACCATATCAAAAATGGCCAACCCCCGAAAGCCACCCGAAAATACCTCCTCAAGGAATTACTCTGGCCTCCAAGGCTCAGCGCAAAGGCTAAATGAGAATAGCTGAGACACTGCCTCAAACTCCACCAAAATCCTCCTACTGGCAAAGACTGATCCTCTGCTCAAAATCTCGGCAAATCTCTTGCAGAAATCTCGATCTGGAGTTACCTCCAAAAAGGATTGCGTCCTCTCTCCCAGTGATTGCGTAGTCTCTATGAAAGCCCAGCTCCATAGCAAACCCAAACAACAAAACCTCTCACAAAATACTGAAGAAATAACCTTGCCCGAGCAGGCACTTGAAGTCCCTCAAGGCTAAAGGTGAGATCTCCGACCGGAGACACTCAATGCACACTCAATGCACTAAACAGTGCTGCAGACAGGCTAAACAACCAGCGTGCTCAATAAGACAAAACGTCTAGCTCAATATCATCAACAACAGAATGAATCAAATGAGAAGGCTCCTCCTTCTTTTATAATGTTAGCCTTCCTCTAATCCCAAGGCCATCTCCTCAACGTAGCCTCCATCTCTTGCCACGTGTCCAACCTCTCCTGCACAGAAGCTTCTAGAGCTAACGTGAGCCCCCTTTCTACGTGGTGCTTGGCCCCCCTTGGCTCCCCCTTAAGTTACAATGTTATGCTACTAGGAGGATGTTTTATTTCACTTAAGTGAGTTAAACCCTCTCTACTCACTTTTTATTTATTTATAAACTATAGACGACAAAACTATACAAAATCGAATATTCCAATTATCTATCGCTAATTGGGAATATTACATATTCGTATACACATCCGCACTTATATACTTCCCTTTTTTCTGCAATAAAGTCTGGTATATGTCCGCATTGCAATCTAACATATATCCGCAATATTTTCTTGTAGTGTATGTCCGCAATGTCTCCAGTAGAGTATACCCGCAGTTTCTAATGTAGTGAAGTATATCTGCACTTAAATACTTAGGTTGATCTGCATGAAACTATTCGCAAACCTTCCTATATAGGGTTAAGTCTTATCTGCAGTAGTTTTCTGAGATGGTTTCGTATTCTTGCAATGATATCTGCACTTTTACTGAGATTTGTCCACAGTGTAACCTGTATATGTCCGCATTTAATTCTGTGTTATTCGTACTTATTTCTTCCACGAAATAGTTAGTAAACTGCCTTAGGCTTGTCCGCAATATTATAGAGGAAACCACATTTAGTTTGAGTGTTGTACACACGGCTTGTCATTCCAAATGATCCGCAGACTTAGGCTTATATATAGTGAACTGTTCTCACCTTTTAGGCCAACCATCAAATATGCTTTAGGTCGACTTCACCATAGCATGAAGGCTGGCATGACTTGTAATTTCTTCCACTTTCCAAGAGGTGTTACTTTAACAACGTAGCATATTGTTTTCACTTGATTTCAACATTATATGAGGGCTGTCAAGGTCTTTGGAGCACAAACTAAATCCTTCTTGAATATGACACCTAATTATATTTATTCCTAGAAGACATAAACTTGATAGACATCAAGAAGAATTCTATCTACATAATAAAATCTTGCTCATGAAACCTATGAAACAAGTACACCAAAAATACATTTTATTGTCGTTGACATCTTCTATACATAAATACATAATTACATAGTCAACATGAAGATCGACCTAGTTACACTTTTCAACACTCCCTCTTAACTAGGGAGGTATTCATATAGGTACATGGTTACTTTCAAACTGAAGAATCTCATAAGAACAATCGGATTGGTAATCACATCTGTATAGCATCATATCAACCAACATTGTCCTAGTGCAAGGCCTTGACTAACAACCCCATCTCTCAATGAGACAATGGGCTATAATGCTGGCGATACACATGACTAATAGACACCATAGTCATTGTCTCTCCAAGGTACATACCCCACCTAGGTGTTCCCAGAGTATGACCTTCTTGGACTATTCTTCTCTTGGGTAGCCAACCCTCAAAGAATATCGGTCCACGACTATTCTTATCTTGAATGCCCTATCTCATTCTCAAAGAGTATCGAATGCCAGATGATTACCCAATCCTCCATTCTGTCTTCTAGTGAAGACCAGATTGATGTGTCTATCCATTCTCTTCACATGGCCTTCACTAAGACTTAGAGTTGTTAGTCCTAGTCTAGTGCATGACACATGTAATAGAGAATCACATACGTCACTCCCTCTTAACACAGGAAGGACATACTTCAAGTTTCTTCCAAGAAATAAACTTACCACCAGTCTCCTCATCAACCAGGGTCCTGCAACAGTGATCAGATTTGGATCAAGGACCTAAGTGATAGCTCAAATTTCAAAGTGTTCGAAAGTGTGTCGAATCTGAGCGATCGAATAGATCTCGTCTTCCTGATTCCGGCGCCGCGCACGGTTCGAAAAATCAACACCGTATGAAGAAGTTATTGCGATTTGAAAAGTCCAGTAAACTGCAATTTTTGGCATTTGACCAAGGTTCACTGGTCAAGGGTACATTCAACAAAAAGTATATTTTAGGGAATATTCCTCAAAATATTCCCCAGAATATTCCTTTCGGGCCACTCAGATCATGACAAGTGGCAGGGTATTGTTTGCTGAAATTGATGTACGTTTTTGTGGACCAATGGGAAGGCACCATGTGGCCAGCCCTGAGGCCACCACGTGGTCCTTGAATTGTGTATTAAAATTTTGGTTTGGACTCCACTAGAGTCGACCTCACGATCGCCCGCCTGCACGCACACGATTTTACCATCTCCCCTATACATCGGTTCTTATCCATAATGTATTGCAGTTATATTTAAAGTTGAATGGTTTCACATTTGGGGGTCCAGAGGGGCCAGCCCCTCCCAACGTGACCTCCGGCTCGTGACCCCGGGCCAAGGGCTTAAGCCCCTAACCGCCAACGTTAAAGTATTGTCACATGCAACTTCCACGTGGTTAGTTTGAATGGTTACACAACATTAAACCTGACGGTTCCTTCGCTAGCATTCCGAAGGTTGTTCACATGCAACGGTTAAAATTTAATGTTGCGGCTAAAATGGCAAGCGGTTTGGAGCACGTCGCAAATTTTGGGGTTTTCACTATTTTTACTCTAGTTAACTGGAGTGCTCCAAAATTAGTGGAGTTGTTTTAGGTGAAACTGGACACAAATTGTTTATGCTCTATATTGAGCATTTTTTGACCATTATTGGAGTGTTATTAGTCAATTTCGAGTATCTCAGACATTCCAGACTCATTGGTGAGGGTTGCAGAGCCATCAAAGGAATTTTGAGCGAGATTTTTCTTCAGAGAAGTTCTTGGGGCCACTAGGGCCACTAGGAACCAGCGATAGTTTGAGTCCTAGCCAGGGCAACTAGAAACTTTATTCAGGAAACCAATAGTCAATTTTGGATGTTTCAGACATTCTGAAACTAATGGTGAGGTTTTTAGAGCCAGTAGAGGATTTCTGAAGGCCGAGATGCTTCAGAGAAGTTCCAAGGGCCACTAAGGCCACCAGGTGCCAGCAGGAGAATGAGGCCTATCCATAGTAGCTGATATCCATTCTCAACAAACTAGTAGTCTATTCTGACTATTTTGAGCCTTCTGAATCCAATGGAAGGATTTTTAGAAGCATTTGAAGACTCTTGAAGGTCGAGATGCTTCAGAGAAGTTTTCAGTGAACCCAGAGCCAGGGGGTGCCACCAAGTGTTGGAGGCGTAACCGGAGCAGAAAGAGGCCAATCTCAGTAAGTGAATAGTCTATTTTGACTATTTTTGACATTCAGAATCCAATGGAGGGATTTGCAGAGTCATTTGGAGACTTCTAAAGGTCGATAAGCCACAGGGAAGTTTCGGGAAGCCCAGGGCCAACAGTGGATGAAGGCCTAGATTGGGGAGCTAGAGCTCATTTTGAGAAAATGAATAGTCTATTTTGGATGTCTGACAGGTGTTGGAGACAGTAGGTGAGGTTTCAGGTACATAAAAGGATTTATTAAGGAGTTAGTGCCACAGAGAAGCTTAGGGAAGCTTAAGGGAGCCGACAGAAGAGGTCAAGTCTCAGGGAACCTAGGTCTATATTTAGAGTGATGACATCCATTCCAAGGGTATAATGATATTCTAAACCCAATGGTACAACCCAAATAACCATTAGAGTTAAGTATTTACTTGTAAAATAATTATTTCATCATAATCCCAAAGAGACAAGTCAGTCGACATAGGCTCAAGGAGACGTAGCCCACGATATTCGGGTAAAATCTTTTATTAAATTTGTTGTTATTTGCTAACACTTATTTGCTACACTTTATGGTTGTTGTACATGCTTAATATCAACAAAAACAAAAGTTTAATTTCTCACACATAAAGGTTTAAAACAGTTAAAAACACATTCGCTTGTTTCAAGTATTCAATTCTGCACAGTCAAGTATAAGCTAGATCTTATTTTGTTTAAATGAGTGGGAGGTGCTTGAAAAGCATAACAAGTTATCCAACCCATTTCAGATCAGATGGTATCAGAGCACTAGGTTGCTTGCTTGACAGAGCACTAAGTTTCTTGTTTGACTTGAAAGGTGTTTAACAATGCAAAGAATTTTACTGTTTGTAAATTGACTGATGCTTACAAGTTTGAGTTTGCTAGAGGTGAAGGGAAGCTACTGTTAGCTAAGTCCAGAAGAGGACAAGAAGGAAGAAGGCTGAAAGTATTCTCCTTACCCAAAGGACCTCAAGGCAACCCTTGAATCACAAGAGGGAGTGTTTGCAAACTGTTGCCTGAAGAAGAGCTTGACTCTATAGACATTTTGTTCAGAAGCTCTGTCAATTGTTTTGAAGCTTTGTGGATTTTTTTGAAGTTCTTTAGTTCATTTTCATAAGATGACAACTTCTTCAAGTGAGGTTTCAAAATCCTCCTCCTTCACAAGATTCTTCGATGAAGAGATGAAGAGAGACTTCTACATCCTGAAGGATATGGTGCAAATTTTGTATGAAGATAGAAGAGAAAGCATTGGACTTCATGAGCAATTGGTTGCTATGAAGCAAGAGAAAGAAGGAATTCTTCAAAGAATGCACGAGATGGAGATGCAGCTCCATCAAGCTCAAGAGGCCTTAACCAAACTCATGCTTGAAGCAGAGGTAAAACACTCAAATTTGTCTTCAATTTCCTCTTCAGATAGATGTGTAGGTTCATTTGAAAAGCACACTAGAGGTATAGGGTCCAAGTTAATGTTAAAAATGGGCTATGAAGGCAAGGGTCTAGGCAAACATGCAAAATGCATGATTGATCCTATTTTGGTTGAGGAAAAGCCTAAGAAGTTTGGTCTAGGCTATGTTCAATCTTATGGCGAAAACTCTACAGCCATGAAGGCATTTCAGACAACTCCAAAAAGAACTTTTGTTACACGTTCTAAACCACAAACATGTCAAGTCTGTTTTCAAGTTGATTGCCATTGTTTGAAGCCTATGTTGCAGCAAGATGTTTGTAGACTTGCAGCTTATGGCGAGCAAGAGAGTTCTGATAGCTATTAAGACAAGAACACTGATGTTATTCTTCAAAAGAAAGCTGGAACCTCTACAAGTCCATCTCCTCAAGAAGGTAAAAAAGATGGACATGCAAAGCAACATTTGAGGTATAATTCTTCCCATAGTCAAGTTGATTATGTTTTTGATAAACATGGCAAATTTGCATGCTTGAATGGAAGAAAGAGTTGTTGTTCCTATTGTGGTCTGTGTAACCATGAAGTTTCAAAATGCTGGAAGAGGATGAAGGCATATAGGAAACAATTGAAGTGAAGGAAACTTGCAAAGAAGGTGAAAAATACTTGCACACATTGCTAGAAGAAGGGAAATTTTGTTGCCCAGTTTTGGACATTGCATCCAACTAATCATCCTAAGCATTTGAAGCAAGAGGATAGCAAGTCTGGCGAAATTGGAACCAAAGATTTCATCATTGACGTGAGAACAAATGTTTCACATGAAGAAGATTTTCAGCAGCAAAAATCGCCATGGAAGTGGCTTGGTAAGAAGTGATTTGACTTCTTAACTCAATAAGACATACATTCATTTGTATAGATGCAAATTTCAGTCATGTATTCATTTCTGTTGGAAACTTACGTTTGTTTGAGCCACCTTTGATCGATGATCAAGGAAATGATGTTCAACTACCTTCTATAAATTTCTCGCTAGAAATTTCTGGGTGAGCTCAAGGAAGACAATTCTTGACAGGAGGACAAGAGCATCCAAGAAGAGAAGTGTTGACTCCCTTCAAGTTTGGGGCTCAAAGGCACTAAGCCAAGCAAGGCAAAGTGTATGGAGGCTGGAAATGTGAGGGTGTTGTACTCTCATTTACTGAACATGTATATGTGTCTTTTGGGGTCCAAAAGATTCCTAATGGGGAGGAGTGATCAGATTTGGATCAATGGCCTAAGTGATAGCTCAAATTTCAAAGTGTTGGAAAGTGTGTTGAACCTGAGCGACCGGATAGATCTCGTCTTCCTGATTTTAGCGTCGCGAACGGTTTGAAAAACCAACACAGTATGAAGAAGTTATCACGATTTGAAAAGTCCAGTAAACTACAATTTTTGGCATTTGACCAAGGTTGACTGGTCAAGGATATAGTCAACAAAAAGAATATTCCAGAGAATATTCCTTATAATATTCCTCAGAATATTCCTTCCAAGCCAGTCAGATCATGACAAGTGGCAAGGTATTATTTGCTGAAATTGATGTACGTTTTTGTGGACCAATGGGAAGGCACCACGTGGCTAGCCCTGAGGCCGCCACGTGGCCCTTGAACAGTGTATTAAAATTTTTGTTTGGACTCCACCGAAGTCGACCTCACGATCGCCCGCCTGCATGTGCACGATTTTACTGTCTCCCCTATACATTGGTTCTTATCCATAATGTATTGCGGTTATATTTAAAGTTGAATGGTTTCGCATTTGGGAGTCCGAAGGAGCTAGCCCCGAGGGCTAGCCCCTCCCCACGTGACCTCCGGCCCATGACCCTGGGCCAAGGGCATAAGCCCCTAACTGCCAACGTTAAAGTACTGTCACATGCAACTACCGTGTGGTTAGTTCCAACGGTTACACAACATTAAACTCGACGGTTCCTCCGCCAACATTCTAGAGGTTGTTCACATGCAACGACTAAAATTTAATGTTGCAGCTAAAATGGCGGGCAGTTTGGAGCGTGCCCCAAATTTGGGGGTTTTCACTATTTTTACTCTAGTTAACTGGAGTGCTCCAAAATTAGTGGAGTTGTTTTAGGTGAAATTGGACAAAAATTGTTTATGTTCTATCTTGAGCATTTTTCGACCATTATTGGAGTGTGATTAGTCAATTTCGACTATCTCAGACATTCCAGACTCATTGGTGAGGGTTGCAGAGCCATCATAGGATTTCTAATTGAGATTTTTTTTCAAAGAAGTTCTAGGGGCCACCAGGGCCACCAGGAGCCAACAACAGTTTGAGGCCTAGCCAGGGCAACTAGAGGCCTTATTCAGGAAACCAATAGTCAATTTTGGACGTTTCAGACATTCTGGAACTAATGATGAGGTTTGCAGAGGTAGTAGAGGACTTCTGAAGGCAGAGATGCTTTAAAGAAGTTCCAAGGGCCACTAGGTGCCATTAGGAGAATGAGGCCTATCCAAAGTAGCCAATATCCATTCTCAGCAAACCAGTAGTCTATTCTGACTATTTTGAGCCTTCTGAATCCAATGGAAGGATTTTCAGAAGCTTTTGAAGACTTTTGAAGGCCGAGATGCTTTAGAGAAGTTTTCAGTGAACCGAGAGCCAGGGGGTGCCACCAAGTGTTGGAGGCGTAACCGGAGCAGTGAGAGGCCAATTTCAGTAAGTGAATAGTCTATTCTGACTATTTTTGACATTCTAAATCCAATGGAAGAATTTTAAGAGTCATTTGGAGACTTTTAAAGGTCGATAAACCACAGGGAAGTTTCGGGCAGCTTAGGGCCAACAGTGGATGAAGGCCTAGATTGGGGAGATAGAGGAGCTTTAGAGAAGTTTTCTGTGAACCGAGAGCCAGGGGGTGCCACCAAGTGTTGGAGGCGTAACCGGAGCAGCGAGAGGCCAATTTCAGTAAGTGAATAGTCTATTCTGACTATTTTTGACATTCTAAATCCAATGGAAGAATTTTAAGAGTCATTTGGAGACTTTTAAAGGTCGATAAACCACAGGGAAGTTTCGGGCAGCTTAGGGCCAACAGTGGATGAAGGCCTAGATTGGGGAGATAGAGCTCATTTTGAGAAAATGAGCAGTATATTTTGGATGTCTAATATGTACTGGAGACAATAGGTGAGGTTTCAGGGACATAAAAGGATTTCTTAAGGAGTTAGTGCCACAGAGAAGCTTAGGGAAGCTTAAGGGTGCCGATAGAAAATGTCAAGTCTAAGGGAACCTAGGTCTATCTTCAGAGTGATGACAACCATTCCAAGGGTATGTTGATATTCTAAACCCAATGGTACATCCCAAATAACGATTGGGGTTAAGTATTTACATGTAAAATAAAATTTTCATCATAATCCCAAAGAGCCAAGTCAGTTGACATAGGCTCAAGGAGATGTAGCCCACGATATTCCAGTGAACTCCTTTATTAAATTTGCTGTTATGTGTTGATGCTTATTTGATGCACTTTATGGTTGTTGTACATGCTTAATATCAACAAAGAAAAGTTTAATTCCTTACACATAAAAGTTTAAAACAATGAAAAACACATTCGCCTGTTTCAAGTATTCAATTCTGCACAGTCAAGTATAAGCTAGATCTTATTTTGTTTAAATGAGTGGGAGGTGCTTGAAAAGCATAACAAGTTATACAACCCATTTTAGATCAAGCAGCAATCCAACTACTCATGAAGAGTTCCTCCCCTCGATGTCATGGTTTTCAATATTGAGGAATCTTCAACTTTTGGCTTCATAAGGCACAAATCATCCATCAATTTCAGTCACGAGTCATGTCCACTATCAGAAAGTGATTCATCAGTCTTCCTCATTTGGTCCATCGTTATGCCATGTTGCTTTCCTTCGAATCATCCCCAAGAATCATACATCCTTTCTTATGATAGGCAGCCCTGCACAAATTCATCCAAATAAACATATACATATAAACTTTTAGAACAAAAGTTACCTTAGTGATGATCTTTCACCATGACATCTTCTTGTAGGCATCGACATCCTTTATATAGATTGACACATCTCCTAATGATATGTTTTGCCAAGGGTCTTCTTCTTTACCAAAATTTCATCAGAGTCTACATATCTTCCCAGGAGATCTCCTATTCACATCTTCTTGGCCTCCGGATGATAACTGCTTCTTGACATGGTTGCATTTCATGATCTCTTTTGCACATTCTTCATTCCCAGGATATTACAAATTTTCCAATTTCTTCTTTATGTACAACCACCTCATATTCTATGAGGACATATTGTGTTGATTTCATCTGTCAATGCACTGAAAGATCCTCCTTCATAGATCATACTTCTAAATATTACTTGCAACCATATGACATGACTTCACAGCATCCAATGCTAGCATATAAATATATACATACCTCATACCTTTTTCCCTTAAGTCATCCTGTAGCAATTTCTTAAGAATGAAGAGCTTCATTCCCTTGGCCTGCTCCATCAATATGTCATCACATCTCATAAGTCTGTTTCCATGATGACTCTTGATCTTGATGACTGCTTTCCATCAGAATAGTTATCATAGAGGTTTTCCCCTTAGCTTCTACACCAAGAGCTCCTATCTTGCTTTTATCATGATGCTATAATATACATTGCTTCCTATCATACTTTTTACAACCACCATAAATATATTAAAGGAGAAGAATATCCTAATCATATTTGAGATCCCTCGCTTCTTCTTTCTTAGATTTCTTTTCATCAGGTTCTCTTATATGGTCTTCTTCCTTTTTCCTCTTGTCCTTTCTCAATCTAGGGCAATCTTGTTTATAATGCCCAAGATCATTACACCCAAAGCATTGTGCTTTGTTCACATTTCTCTTCTTATTTTGAGGAACAATTTTATCGAATCTTATTTCCTTCCCGGACATGGTGGCTAAGACTTGATTCTCTTCTCTTGATCCTTCTTTCAATCTTGATTCTTCTATTTTACCTAGACTTTGGAATGGCATGGCTTCTTCTCTCCCATCTATGCTGGAAGAGTAATCTCTCCATTCTTTCGATAAGACTTTTTGCACCATAGAGAGTATTTCTTTATCATACATTACTTCTCCCAACTTTAGTAGTTGTTCTTGTATTGCGAAAATCTCCATTAGATATGGAATTATTCCTTCCTTTGACATTCTCAATTTGTATAGTTTTTGTCTTAGGGAAATTATTTCTTTAGTAGAACCTTTCGAGAAGAGTTCCACCAACTTATCATATATTTCTTTTGAGGATTCTAGCTTTAATACATAGGGAATAAGAGAGTCTTTTATAGATTCTATAAGAATCCTTTAGGCTTTTATGTCTCTGTGCATGTATTTCATGTGTGCTAGAATGTATTCTTTTGGAGGTTGATTTGTAGATCCTTCTATGAAGCCCATAACTTCATTTTCAATTAGCTTTAGATCTGTCCTTTTCTTCCATGCATTGAAGTTTGATAACCCAACCAATTTTTTGCTTCCTAAACAATAAGTCATTTGGATAGATTCAGATGAAGTCATAGATACTTACTTGAGAGAGTGAATTTCTCCTTTAGCAGCTTCCTTGATGATAACTAAGAGATTAGGAAATTCTTCCAAGATAGAATTCTTCAATCTAGGTGATCTTGTATGGTAAAGGATGTTTGAAGTAGCTAGATAGTCTTCTTTGCAAACTGATTTGAGTTTCCAACCCATACTTTGATTTACGCTTCCTTGAGTGTCTTTGCTGACAAGAAGCCCTTGTGTTCAACACCTTAGCTCTGATATTATGTTGAGAATTTGGAGGGCTGTAGGTTAATCCAAATTATCTTCTTGATAATTACTTGTGACCTTACTTGTGATACTTATGTCTTTTCTTCTTTTAGTTTAGTTAATATTTCATCAAGTCAATTATTAAAAGGCACAAGACACAAAAATTAGGCTTCTAGAGCCAGGGAAAAACCTCTTCCTCTTGGAGAGGAAAACCCGCGAAGAATTCTTCTTATAGATCTTCAAATGACAAGAACCATGACCTAGACTTAGACCCTCAACTAGTTGTGCTTCCAAGACCTTGATCTTCACCTTGCATATGCTTGTAGATGGATTGTCTGAACAGTAGGAAGGTAATCATGGATTTACCTTCCTCACAATTATTGCCTCTTCTCCTTATGGTCACCATCTCAACTTCTGCTAATTCTATCTTGTTATCACAACCCTTAACAATGTATATCAACTATTTGTCCTTGCAACCATATTCTAAAGTCTGCCCTGCACTTATCCGCATTCATATGCTGCTCTTATATGCTATCCTTCCTGCACTTATTCGTATACACATCCACACTCACATACTTCCCTTTTATTCACAATAAAGTTTGGTATATGTCTGCACTGCAATCTAACATATGTCCACACTGTATGTCCGTAATATCTCCTTGTACTGTATGTCCATAATGTCTCCTGTAGCGTATACCCACAGTGTTTACTGTAGTGAAGTATATCCACACTTAAATACTTAGGTTGATCCGCAAACCTTCCTGTATAGGAATCAGTCTTATCCGCATTAGTTTTCTGAGATAGTTCCATATTCCTCCAATGATATCCGCACTTATTTTACTGAGATTTGTTCGCAGTGTAACTTGTATATGTCCACATTTAATTCTGTGTTATTCGTACTTATTGCTTCCACGAAATAGTTAATAAACTACCTCAGGCTTGTCCGCAATATTACATAGGAAACCACATTTAGTTTGAGTGTTGTATGCAAGGCTTGCCATTCCAAATGATCCGCAGACTTAGGATTATATATAGTGAGTTGTTCTCACCTTTTAGGCTGAACATCAAATATGATTTAGGCCGACTTCACCATAGCATGAAGGCCGACATGACTTGTAATTTCTTCCACTTTCCAAGGGGTGTTACTTCAACAATGTAGCATATTGTCTTCACTTTATTTCAACATGATATGAGGGCTGTCAAGGTCTTTGGAGCACAAACTAAATCCTTCATGAATATGACACCTAATTATATTTATTCCTAGAAGACATAAACCTAATAGACATCAAGAAGAAGTTTATCTACATAATAAAATCTTGCTTATGAAACCCATGAAGAAAGTACACCAAAAATACATTTTATTATCGTTGACATCTTTTATACATAAATACATAATTACATAGTCAACATGAAGACCGACCTAGTTACACTTTTCAACAAATATGACATGAGAAATCGACTTTCCATCAAATGTTGCTGAAGAAGATTCACTGCGAAGTATTTCAATATCGCCGATATTTGGAAATATCAGCGATATCTTGAGAAAATATTGGGCAACAATGCAAAATATCATCGGGCTTCTCTTGGCCACAACTAGAAAAGGGAAAGTTCATTTTTTTTTCTCATTTCTGTTTGTGAGTGTTGGAGAAGGAAGAGGAAAGCATTGTGGAGGTTATCAAAGAGGGATTGGTGATCAAATAACCATTATCACCTGACTAAGAATTTGTGATCATCAAAGATTGAAAAACAGTGAGACAAACTTCATCTCTTCCATTAACAGGTATGTTCTTCCAAGTCCAAGTGTTAATGGATTTTTTCATAGATTTAGGGCTATGCATGCTTGCCTATTTGCCTACCAACATTGTGCTACTTTATTTATTTATTCTTATTTACTATGATTTTCATGCCCATGAGCCAATGCAAGGGTTTTCTCGATATTTGGACAACAAGCTTCATTTTTTTTAACATTCTTATGCACCCTCTTATTGCCAATTTTTCATTCACATTGCAAATAATGTATTCATATTATTGTAGTAATAATTTCTTTTTTTAAATGGCATGCCTATTACTTATTATTTTTAAATTTTTATGCATGGGTGTTTAATGCCAATTTTTTTTTTTTTTTTGTGCCCCAGGTTTGAATTAGTTCACTACAAAGTTCAAACATGCGAAAAGCCTTGAACCCATTTTGGGAGTGTGGGGAGCCTGATGGTGGGACAAATCGGGGATATTTATCATGCAAATTGTGTGGGGCCAAAATGACAGGAGGGGTTACAAGATTGAAATACCATCTCGCTAGACTCTCTAAACATGATGTTGGGATTTGAACAGTTTTTAGTCCGGAGCTTATACAAAAAGCTCTTGAAACAATTGATGAAAAAGGCAGAAAGAAGGAAGAGGCAGAAAGAAACAAGGCTGAATGTGCAGGTAGATCTTTCATCAAATATTCTTCTGCTTTTGAGGCTGAGGGTAGTGGGAGGGGCTCCACAACATCATCTGCAACAACTAGTGCTAATTTTGTTGGGAGTGGGAGGTCATTATTTTTTGTTCCACGAACATGACATGGATCACAACCTTCCATAAAATCAGTTGTTAAAAAAAAGGAGAAACTAGAAGCAGATAGAGTTATGGGGAGGTGTCTTTTTTGGAGTGACTTGCCTCTCAACATCACCAAAACCAATCCATTTTGGCAGCCAATGTGTCATTCTATTGATGTTGTGGGCCCATGTTACAAAAGTGGTACATATGAGGAGTTGCGGGGATCAATCCTTAAAGTAAAAAATCACAACATCAACCCTAGATTGACAGAGTTGAAAAATACATGGGAAGTGTCTAGATGCACAATGATGTCTGATGGTTGGACAGATAGGAAGGGTAGGACACCTTTAAATTTCTTGGTACATTGTCCTAATGGTACGATGTTTATTAAATCAGTGGATGCATCAACATACATAAAAGATGCAACAACGATATGTGAGTTGTTAAATGGATTCATCAAGGAGATTGGTGTGCAAAATGTGGTGCAAGTCATAAAAAATAATGCAGCTAATTATGTGGTTGCTGACAAGATTCTTATGGAGAGGCACTGCACATTGTTCTGGACTCCATGTGCAGCACATTGTATTGATTTGCTGCTTGAGAATATGGGAAAACTCTCCATCAAGGAGGTGATTGATATGACTAGGAGTGTCCCCAACTTTATATATAACCATGCCTTTGTTATTAGCCTCATGAGGAGATAAACCAAAAACAAGGAGTTGTGGCGTCCTGCAGTCACACGTTTTGCCACCAACTTTATTACTCTTCACACTTTACTTTGATTCCAGTTTGAGTTGAAGCAGCTGTTTGTTTCTGATGAGTGGCATGATTGTAGATACAACATGAGACATGACGGGAGAGCCATTGCAAAAATGGTGTACATTGAGACATTTTGGCAGGGAGTAGAAGAAGTGTGTTCAGTTAGTGAACCTATAGTAAAGATTATGAGATTGGTAGATGGGGAGAAGCCTACAATGGCTTATGTGTATGAGGCCATGGATAGGGCCAAAGAGGTCATTCGTTCTTATTATGTAGGTAAGGGTTCTGCTGGGCTTGATAGACATATGATGTTATGGGATGTGATTGATAGTCGGTGGACAGGGATGCTTCATCGACCCATTCATGCAGTAGCACTCTTCCTCAACCCTACATTTTCATACAAATACACCTTTGATTTTGATGTTGAGGTGATGGAATGGCTCCATTCTTGTATTCAGAGGATGGTACCCGATCCTGAGCTTCGTAGCAAAATCAACTGCGAGATATAGTTTTATCAGGATTGTGTTTGCCTATTTGACTTTGATGATGCTATTAGGGAAAGGACCATCTTCATGCCACGTAAATGACAAGCCATCACTCATTATAATTTTCAATTTAGAATTTAATTATTTATAATTCTAGATTTTTAAATTTCAATTATGCAACTTGCATCTGAAAGTTTAAGTATGTTTTATGTTTTTGAATTTTTTATTTCTTTATTTTTTGTAGATATTTGGTGGTGAACCTATGGTGCAAGGGCACAAAATTTGCAGAAATTGGCCATAATAATCTCGAGTCAAACATGTAGTTCTTCAGGGTGTGAACGCAATTGGAGTGTATTTGACAAAATACACTAAAAAAAGCACAAGTATAACTCTGACCTTCATCGTTCAGTGGAGCAATTACATTTATTGTAATTTTAATTTATGACCCTCAAGTGTCAAGAGTGAAGACTCATTAGTTTTTTTGACACTCTTACAGTTTGGAGTTTGCATGTTTCAATGATTTAGTGTATGTGCATTACAATATCTGAATTCGAGTGAAGCAAATACAAGCACCAATGGATCCAGATGCCATTTCCTTATACAATATTGATGTATTGTCTCAGTGGAGGGTGGAGACTGAGGATCCCGTCTTGGAGGAGCCATCTGCATGGTTAGAGCTAGAGGAACCATTAGAACAGGGCAAAAAGAGGAGGAGGCCTTGGAGGAGGAGCAACACTCGAAGCAGGAGGAGGAAGAGGAGGAGGAGGAGGAGGAGGAGGAGGACACCGTGTGAGCATCAAAGTCAACAACATTTGCTATAGATATAGGAGAGAAGAGCTCCATACCCAGCAGTCAGTATTTGACATTAGGTGCAGGGTCAGGCCTTCTACTACTAGGGGTAGGCCTGACAAACAACCCCTCATGTTTTCCCGTAAAACGGGGAGAGTGCACTGATTTCAGATAGATAGCTACTAGTTTTATTTGTTTTGCTACATATAACTCATGATGATGAGATACTTTTATATGTGTGATGTTATTTTTTATTGGTTCTCCATATTTGAGTCCTTGATTGGACAATTATCAGGAATCAACAGGATTTGGTATCGCCTTTGATGTATCATTTTTATTTTACATCCACCACATCATATATATCAGTGTTTTCTTCATATTTATGTGTCATTGTGTTTATTTCATGTTGTTATTGCTTTAAATGTTTAAAAATTTGGAAAAAAAAATGAATATATTATGCATTTTTTATGCTTGCCGATATTTCGCTGATATTTTCGTTGATATTGCCGATAAGATCTTTTCTGGACCCTCGCCGACATTTTTTCGAAACAGATATTATCAACATTGTTTCAAATACACTACCAACATCGATGGGGAGCGTTACAACTCCAAAAAAGGAGAGAGAGTCTCAGGTTGACCTCAATGTACATACAATACATATGTTAATCCCGAACAAGAAGGTTGCTACTTACTAAGAATCCATGAAATACTATGAGCTAAGCAAAGGCTCTTATCCTGAAGGAAACTTTGTAAGACCATTCTTTACGGAGGGGATTCACCCATGTATCCTAGAAAGAGAAGGGGCTGTTGAGGTAGTGATGCAAATTATGGGGCTTGTAAACTTGGATAGGCTCATTGGGTCTCCACAACCAATATCTCCAAATTTCGTTTGGGATATCCAAATTCATCTTGGGTAGATCATCTTCTAGATATAGCTCTTAAATCATAGATTGATTGGAATGAATCAATGAAAAATATAAAATCTGCTGACGAATCTTGTCAATTCTTGGAAAGTTCTAGCATCCCAATCCAACAAATTTTCCGATCAAAATTTTCCTTTCTTTGCTAGCCTCCTAGGCAACGATCGTGGGAATCGTATTAGATACATATGGTTGATGTTTCAACATTCAAATCTTCTCTAAGCCTTCCATATTCTATGCCTCACAAGTGAACTAACGATTTTGAAATCCTATGAAATGGAAGTTATATCACTGATGACAAAGGCCCCCTCTAACTTGTGTGAATGTTCACTCGATGTGATTGCAAATCTATATTCTTATGTGTGGTTAGCAAGGAAGTTGTAATTATAGAGATTCCCTTGGTATATTTCATATCTTGTAATTCCTACATTTCTTTAGAGATTGTCAACATTGATGTAGACATTAGAATTGACAAAAGAAGGCACTTAATCAAGGAGATATTATAGACATTACACTTACAACATAGTTTTAAAAACTGGTTGGTTCAAACCGTAAATTGACTAAACCATCCAGTTAGATAGGTTTGGGACTTGTCACTGTGATAAACACCCTCCAAAATTTTGCCTACACTTGAATTTTGGAGCCTTCTTATGGTCTTATGATTTGTCATTCCAAGTTGATCATAGTCACTTGATGGCCAGTTGATGATTTTCTAAGTGTTCGAGTCTTCTTCTCAGATTCTAACTATTGAAACCACTTGCTTACACATGCTTTGCTTTTGATGCATTTGCAAGCACACATTTTCCTCGCAAGCCAAGCTGTCCATGTCTATCCTTTGAAGACATGCATTGTGTAGTCTTGGAATACAGTCCCTGCACAGTCCTTGGTAACAGTGATTACAAAGTCTTTAGTGGCAGCCATTGCATAGCCCTCATATATTGTGTAGTCCCTTATGACAGTCCTTGCGTAGTTGATAAGGATAATGCACTGCGCAATCCCTATGGATAGTTAGTGTGCAATTCTAGTTGACAATCTCTCTCTCTTAGTTGCAGGTGTACCATAGTCCCAGTGAGTTTTCTCAATTGTTGCTTTTGCGTGCTTTTGCTTCCACAAATGCCACTTTCACTTTTGCGATTTTCGTCTTTAATTGCTTTCACTTTTGACAATGTCACTTTTAATTGTTTTCACTCTTGCATGTCTCACACTTTGGCGCACTACTAGAGGCAACTCTAGTGCACTCTTCTACATTAGTCGATCTTATATATCATAAGAATATGCGCTAGACACTCTCCCTCATCTTAGCACACTTTGTAGTTGCAGTCGACACTTCTGTCATAACTTGTATTCTAACTATCTCAAAGCAACATTTCAACTTTTGCACTTAGAAATAAGTGTCAGTTTGTTGTCATTTCAAGGTATGCATGTGTATCTTGAGTACTATGTATTCTCTTGGCTTGTGTTTGATGGTGTACATGTGTATTATCATTCTTTTGGGACTTGTTTGCATGTTTTGTTCTTTCTTGTTCCATTGATCCCACCCATAGCAAAATTTGGAGACCTTCTTGTCCTCACATCTTGCACACCTAAACTCCTAGCTAGTGGATGAGCGCATTGTGCATTCTTAGCCAGTAGTACTGACACTCTTACCTCTTGCAAATGTGCACCGTGCCATCCTAAGGACAACCTCCTTCACGATCACATTATGCGATCTTGAAGTACAATCCCTCACGTCTCTTTCTTCTTACTCTTGAAAATTGTGCCCAAGACTGAATCCTCCTTGCCTCCATTGCGCATGGAGTAGTTATAGTGGATAGTGGATCCTCTTCCTAATCACTGTTGAAGAGAATTGCACAACACAAAGGCTCTCTCCCCCTTCATGGTGAAGTGAGCATTTTCAAGGTTTAGTGACCTAACATTTTGTTGCTTACCTCCATCAACTATGCAATCCCTTCATCTAGTGGGCCTCCTACAATGCATTGCGTAGTTCTAGTGGGCAGTAGGTCACCTCTAGGTCAATGCAACCCTCAACTACATAATATTTGGAGCTTTCTCCTCAATCACCGTGCATTGCGTAGTTACAATGGCTAGTCTTGCCCCTCTTGTTGACTTAAATCTGTCACTGCATAGTACCTTGTCCTACCTTTCCTCCCATGGTGCATTATGCAATTCTAGTGGACAATAAGGCCATCTCTTAGTCCCTGTGATGCTCAACTTTTCAATCTCTGCCTCCTCTCCCTTGAACATTGCGCATCATCAGTCAACAAGCTCACTAACTTGACACTTGAACTCCTTAGTGCACAAAGCATTGATAATCATTCCCTAATTGTACATTGCACAATTCTAGAGGACATTGTGGTCATCCCTTGGTCCCTATAGCCCTCAACTACACGATTCTTAGCCTCTTGCTCTCCAAACCCTTGCACATTTCCCTATCACGTTCATCATCTTCCATGAGTAGGAAAAGTTAGAATAGGTGGTTTCCAGATTGATGGTGGCTTGTCATGAGTGGATTTCATGTGTAGGTGTTATCATCTCAACATGGTAGGGTGATGCTTAAGGGAGGTTATCAAGGAGAGGTTACAAGAAAGCACTTGTAAAGAAGAAACACCAAAAGAACCATCATGAAGAACCTGAGGGAATCTTGGACCAAGATAAAGAGATGGCAACTCATGTTGACTTTGAAGATTCCAACACTCATCTAGAACATTTGGAGGGTGAATATGGAGTATAAGCAAAGATCTATCATGGAGAAGTTAAAGTTATAGTAGCAAATAGAAGAGCTTGCCATTGAGACAATGAAGTCTTATGTCATTGTTGCCAAGTTATGGATTCTCAAGGTGTCACCACAAAATTTATATGTGTCAATGTATTGTGCCACATAATATGTGGAACATAATTATGTAATTTCCAAATAAATGAAAAAATGTAAAATGTGTGGAAGCCCAAGGGTCCCATAAGGAATGTGAAAAGGTCACTAGAAAGTACAAAAGTCATGTAGAATCTCAAAGGTCACATTAGAATTTGAAAAGTCCTAATAGAAGCTCAAGAGCCATGAGGGAGTTCAAGAGTCACATGGGAGGTGGAGAGTCACCTCAATTGTTATAAGTACACCCTCATAGCTTAAGAGAAAGGAATTTTGAATTTTCACCTTGGCTTCTCAATCTTGGCATAGGAGAGAAGATCTTTCTTTGGAGAGGCAAGTAGTGACTTAATGTTCCACTATCAGGGCTAGTGTGGCAGCATTGTAATTGTGTATCTTGAGACTTTCACTTAATATATAAATCTCTAAGAGCCAACACACCCTCATGCATATGTCGTGAATGATTGTGATACTATTCTTTCATTGTTTGCAGTGTATGTCTATGTAAACACATTCTGATGAAAATGAACTATTTTCCTGGATTTGGTATGCATCTTGTTGAATGTGCGTTGTTACTTGCTTTTATGATCGTTGTTATCTTGTGAACTACTTTGCAAATTAATCAACAATTCTTTCATGCTCTTGTGTGTCTCTTTTAGGATAGTACTATTACTTCTCTTATAGAGGCTTACTCTCTCTCTTTCCTTTCTGTGAAAGTACCTTATATACATTTCATTTGTATGCCTCATAGTGTCAACTTACTTGATTGTTTCAAATATTGTTTGCATAATCTCTTATGTTGATAATTGCAACCAAGGAAAATTCCTACGAATTAAGTCAACCAACCTTATATTCCGGTTGGGGCTCCTACTCCAAATGGTGTGAGGACTAGTTGGAAAATCATACCAAGGAGACCCCCTTTGCTGGCATATTTTCAACACCGTCAATAAGTGGCGCTAGAAGGAGGGCTCGCTGACAAGTTGAGCCCGTTAAGTCTATTTTGAATCTCTTAACTTGAATGGCACATTCCCAAATAATAATCCTGAGATGCTTTTCTAATAGGGAAAACCTTGAAGTCATCGCAGAAATAATTCATGACTTGTAACATTTGAAATTCAAGGGCAAGGGTGAAACATCTATATCTAAGCATGCACTTTAGTTTCTTAAATTTTGTGATTTTCATAAAGTGAATTGTGAAGATGATGCTTGTAAATTATTCACCCTCACACTTGAAGGTCGAGTTAAACTATGGTGTCATACCTTACCATTTGCGTTTATTCATTCATTTGAACAAATCTTCAAGGATCTTCTTCAAGCCTTTGACATGAATGATTATTGAAATGTATATAAAAGAATCAATCAACTTAGAATGAAATCTAATGAATCTTTACAGGATTTTTTGGATCAATTTCTTCATATTTGCAATGAATTTTTTGAGGAAGATGTGGACTAAGATTTTATGAATGAGAGGTTTCAATATTTAGTGTGAATTTCTTTGGAGCCATCTAAATTTGAATCTTTTACAAGCCTCGTAGCATATCTCAGTCTCATGACACTTAAAATTTCAGAGGAGGAACCTACTCTCCCTTTTGTTCCTTCTCCTCCTCCTTTTCTAATACCAAATAAAGTGGTCTCTTGTGCTAATGTTGGAGTTGGGAAATCTGAAAATTGAATTGTTGATCCATTTATCCCACCTTCATATCCTTCCCATTATTAGAATATTATCTAGAATAACTTTGAATTTTCTAATGAATCCATGGAGCTTGAGGTGAAGATTGATCCCTTGGTTTCCCAATGTGACATTAATGCACATAATCTTAATATTGAATTGGATATCGCTGAAAGTATTGTTTCTTTGAGAGATACCTTTCATCCTCTATCATGTATATCTGATGACCCTTTGTACCTTGATTCGTTTAATTACACTCCAACAGTAATTTCTCTAGATAGTTTTGATTCCCAATCTGCTAGTTTAAATAATGCTCCGGTAAAAAGTGGTCACTTTTCACAATTAAAGGAGAAAAAGGATGAAGACATTTTTTTTTATCTCGCTTCTCCTTTTCAAATTCCTCTATATCAAAATGATGTTTCTACATTCTTGGCTGATCAAGGATATTTTGATCTTGGTAGTCATTCAAATGAAACCAAAGCTCTTAACCAAGATGAGTGTTTGGACAACCATCACCCTTACACCCATAACTTTGTTGATGTGTGTAATGAATGCCCAAGTACATTAGATGATCTCTTGTTTTCTCAAGAAGATTTGGATTTACAAAGCTTTGATCTGAAATCTGATCTGATAATAGAATAGTTTCTCACAAGAATTTTTTCCTCATCTCGCCAACCCCTATGTGGAGATGTGTGTAATGAATCAATTGGTATATCATGTTCTTCCAATTCTCATTCTAATGAATTAAATATGAATTCCACACAAGATGATAAGGCTACCCATGATGAAGAAGATAATGTGGAAAACATTGAGCATATTTCTTACAATTTGGGTAGTCTATTTGGTGATGTTAACACATTCGATGAAATTGATGATTCCAACAACTGCCATTTGATTAATAATTATCTTATTGAAAAAACTGATGATAGTTGTATTTACACAAATGTTCATCTGGTCGTACCCTCAAAATTTAATCATGCAACATCTGAAAGTTCAGAGACTCATTAGGAAGTCAAGGAACTTCAACTTATGTTGATGGTTCTCACAATTTTGATGAGATATTCTAACTAGGTCAGATTCATATTTTCATGTATAATTATTTTTTAGCATTGTCTCATTGGATGCAAGCTCACAATTGAAGGATTTTCAGCATTTTCAGGTTAATTTTCTTAATCCTCAAGATAGAGTCTATGATTGGATAGAAGATTCATGTGTTTAATTCTTCTTCATACAGATCCCTTATATCAAATCCAAGGGTGGAGTACATATATTTCATGAATGCATGTAGATTTGAAGCCTATCATTATGATTATTGAGACAGAGATCATCACCAGCTGAAAGATTCCTTCCTGTCAAATTCTTTTGTGAATGATCAACTACTTATCTCTCTAGCGTATGTTATAAATTTAATCATTTTTGTAGCACAATCAATCCTCTTGAGTGTCATTCAATGCTTGAATCACCCAATGGAGAAAATCCCATTTGCGGAAAAACTAATTTCTCACATTGATGTGAATGTTGGATGTGTTTTGACATATGTTTCAAATATTTAGGCAGCCTAATATCCTAATTAGTTTCTCGGATTTACAATGCTAGAAATTGATTTTAATTCCCCAGGTCCTTATATTGTTGGTTTCGTGTATAATCAAATACAAAGGGAATCAATAGAAAATCGAGAATCTCATATTCTTATCCACCAATTTGATCATATTACTAGTTCTCACAATTATCATATGATTAATCATTTTCCCACTGGTACATCTAATGATAGTTGTTTTATATCGGTTTACCTTGTTGAACTAGTTAGTCTTCATGATTCATTATATCACTGTTCAGATACTTGTTGAATAGTTGAGGAACTTCAACTTCGGTTGATGGTTATGTTAGGTTCTCACAATCTTGACGAGATTTCTGAACAAGATCAGATTAATTTTCCCTTGCAAGATTCTCCTTGTAATTTCATTACGCCAATTGAAATTTCATCTTTCCGAGAATTTTAGGGTTTTCAAATGGGTTGTTTTGAATACCGTGATCCAATTGTTGAATGGTTAGAAGAGTCGTACCTCACGAGATTTGTTGTTAATAATAATTTCCAATCTTATATTGAGCCTAATAAACATGTGGATGAATGTGCATTTGTAAGTTCCTTTCACTGAGGTAGATTTGCAGGTTGGATAAAACAAGTCTTTATGAATCATTGTTCTGTTGGAATATAATACCTTCAATTTCTTGGGTAATTTTTTTAGGTACTGTTAGGAATCTGTAATTTTAGCAGATTGGTGAGACTAAAACTGCAGAAACAACATCGTTTCAACCAACTTTGGGATTCTAGGATCTAGCCCTCCTGAATCCGGAGAGGGATCTCTCCAATATGTACAAAGATGGATTTGTCTTTGAAGTTTGGGGTTATGATATTAGGCTAGTTATGAAGGCCAAGGGTTTGTTTTTGTTTTTGGATGGTTGAGCATGATTTTTACTTGAGGGGAAAGTTCTAAGTGCAAAAAGTTTCAAAGGTGAGAAGTTGCAAGCAAATAGAACAGCTTTGGCTAAAAGATAGATATAACGTTGGTTTTTAGTCCATTGGGCTATGGAGTCATATCTGGGCTTTAATTGAGAAACAACATCAAGAGTGATCCAAGGGGCAAGTCATCTATACCACAAGATTGTTGAGATTAAAATGATGGAATGGAAACAATAAAGTGTTGGAGGGGTGGAAACTGATAATAATTTCTCAGAGGATTTATAGTCAGTCCAAACAAGAAAAGCCTCTTAAGTAACTGTTTAAAACCAACCAAGTGCAGGGCTAACCATTGACTTCTTGGGAAAGTTTGTATTAAAGCAGCTTAATTGACAAACAATCCAGTAATCCACATAATTACCTTCAGAAAGTATGAAAACATATAAGAAAAACAAAGTGTAACTTAAGATCAGATAAAGTAATTTTAAACCTAGTTTGCTTTCAGTCAACACCAAGGGAAACTTTCAGAATCTGCTTTTGGAGAAAAACTAGGACCAGGGCACACCATATCTTCCATAGTCATCTTTAATAAGCACAATAAGGAAAATAACTTTCAAGAACAATGTTTTTAAGGAAAACAGTAGGACGAGGGAACTCCAACATTCCTAACTGCTTAACTGTATTAAATCATTCTTAAATAAAAAAATTTGAGGAAAACATTAAGACAAAGATTTTCAGTCAGAGAAGGTTACTGATATACAGTAGATCCTAACTCTATAATTGCTGTTCTTTATCAGAGAATAGTGAACAATATGACATACATAGAAGGGAAACAATAACAAAGAAAGGGGCACTTCACCAGTAATATAGACCATGATCCCAAGAAACAGCTTTATATTGATGTCAAACCAGTTAAAATCTTCAAGTCCAATGTTTCAGTTCAACAATCATCTTCACTACTTAGCCTAACTAATCTATCACAAGCAGAGCTCCAAGGGCCAGTGAACACTATTTACAATCAGAAGTTTGAGCTCAAATGTATTTCAAAGTTCTGCAACCAACAATTTCTCATCTTCCATTGAGGTATTTATAGAAGAATGAGGAGGCGAGACCTAACAAAAGATATCTAAGGACAATTAATACAGATTCAGGACTTCTCGGCCTTTGAGGGGCTCGATGGAGAAGTTTACAGGTGGACACTGTATTAACTGTTTTACATTTATGAATTAAGCTCGGCGGGAGCTTTATTTGACTTTGAGGCTCTGTGTGCTGTGTGGAGTAACTCCGCAGATATTTTCTACATTGATTTCCTTACAGAAGTAACTCTATGGCTGCGCTGAGGCAAAATCTGATCTTCTTCAATAACTTCGGCCTCTGTTTTGAAAGGTTTGAGGCAACAGGTGGCTCTGTAGTAGCTGAGGAATCAATTCGCCTCAAATAAGGCGGTGGAGGCCCTTCTGTCTGTTAAACACTTATAATGTTCTTTTGATTGTGTTTTAACCCAGGGAATTAGGCTTTTGATAATCATTCTTATTCGTAATTCCCCAGATCTATCTTTAATCTTCTTCTCTACTGCGCTCTGTTCTTCAATACTTATACTCTTTTTAAATGTGATTTAATCACAGTGTCTTGTCGATGTGCAGGCCGCGCAGGTCCCTTTATGGCATCAATGCTGATAGAGCGTCGATGAAACAAGGGAATAGAGCCTGGTGAATGGTTCCCTTTGATAGATCAAAAGTGCAGGAAACGTCTCTCCCGGCCCTCAGCATTCTTTATGGAAAAAACCATTCAAACCTATAAAATAAACAAAACATTTAGGAAATCCTGCCTTTTTAGGTTTTAACTGCTTTAGAGGGTGGGAGAGGAGCGTAGCCATTGGATGAAAGCATCCAATGGTGGAGATCGGTGAAAAAGGCAAAAGGAGAGTGAGGAGAAGAAATAAGGTGGGGTGGTTTTGGACCATCCAATCCGGACATGTGGATGGTCCAGATTGAATCAGGAGGTCGCAATTGGGGGGGGTCTCGCGATGCGATTAATCGCATTGCAGATATTTGCGATGAGCACTTAGATAAACTGCAATTTTTGCGATTTGCGATCTGCGATGAATCGCATCGCAGATATTTGTGATGAGCACTTTAAATAAAATCGCAATTTGGAACGATTGCGGTTTGCGATGGATCGCATCGCAGATATTTGCGATGAGCACTTAGATAAACCGCAATTTTTGCGATTTGCGATCTGCGATTTAGCGCTGTGAGGGGCTTAGCACATGGTTCCGGGGTGAAGGCATGTGGGGGGAAGTGGTTAGGACTTAGCCCAAAGGGGCTTAAGTCCATAGTAAAGACTTGTATTTTTTATGCATTTTTCATAGCTTTCAAAGCGATGGGGGGTTTCGAAATAGTTAAAAAATGAGTTTTTAACTATGTAAAGAGGATTTTCATAAATGGAAGAAGAGGATTTATGAAAACAAAGGAGTTTTTATGGAGAAAAAGGGGAAAAAATGAAGGTTTAAGAAGGGGGAAAATGAAGGTCTTTCAGCAGTTTCTTCTCATGATTTCAGCAGGATTTCTAAGAATAAAATGGGAACAACAATGAACATTTTGGACAGAGACATGAGGCCTTCAAGGAGCCTTCAAGAGCCAAAAATTTTTAGTGATAAACTTTGTTCCTTGGAGGCTCAAAAAGTCTTAGCCACCTTTTGGTATAACAAATTTTACAGGTGGCTAACAGTGGCTCCACTTGGGGATGATGCCTTCTTGAGGCATCAAGAACTTCAAACTTGCTTTCTCTAGGAGGCTGACCTGTGCCTGATCCATTGGGCTGCCCTTTCTTTGCTGGGATGATATTCTCTGAAATCATATTTTGCAGCTATGAAAACAACGGTCCTTCATCAATACACACTTTCTACCTACCCAATCCTACTGATCTAGCATTTTTTCTTCATTTGAGTGCACTTGGATTGGAAAACTCTATGCACAACATTTTATTCTTTTGAAAGCAGAAAATCTAATCTATTTCTACTCTTTCTTTCTCCCAGAACTCAAATTAAACAATTGAGTTCAGATGATTCTCTACCTAATCTACCATATGTTGGGATTAAACTGTCCAACAGATTTTCATTCTCTAATTTCTAGAACAGAAATTCAAAAGCATTCAAGTCAGGATTGAACAATCTAACTTGATGCTGGTCTATGGCATAACAAACAAGCTACACATAGACATTATTTTGCAGAAAATTAAATAAAAAATGGAAGGCTTAAGATATGAAAATTCAAAGCACTTCCTTCATCTTTTGTACATCTCTGCTTTGACTTTGGTTTGAGCTGTTCTTTCTTTGTTGGACTGGTTCAGATTTTAAGCTGATTAGAACCATATTTTTACCTCTCTTGACTCAGAATTTGAAGCAGATTTGAGTCATTTTTCTTTTGAAACCTTAGGTTCAGATTTTGATCATGTTTGAACCTTTAATTTCTATCCTAAACTATCTACTGATAAGCCAAGATTTAAATAGTTTGGCAAATCGAATTCACTACCCTATCAGTAGAAAATTTTAAAGCTAATTAGTCAAGATTAAACAGTTTGACTAACTAGAAGTGTGTTTTATAGGAGTGGCATTTAAGTTTGCACACTTTCAGAATTTGTTTCTCTTTTTTGGTATGGGGCCGTACCTTTATTGCTTTGTCACTCTGCCCTCTTTTCTTTCTTTCACTGTTTTTGTATTTTTGTATTTTTCTAACTTTGAATGCAATGGTGGATGAGATATTTATACTGGAAAAAGAAAAAGAAGGCTTTTCAGAATATGTCAAGGATCAAGAAAAGTAATGTTTAAGCATCTTGCCATTGACAGGACCTCCAAACAATTCTGCTCCATCCAACTCCTGTAAGAAAAATGCATTGTTACCAGCAGCTGAATGAATAGAGTAAGGGCCAAGCCATAAGTTGTCAAACTTTCCATGTTTTCCCTTGTCTTCCCTTCTTGAGTCCCATTTTAAAATTTTGTCCCCAATCTTGAAATTGTTGGCCTTTGTTCTTCTGTCAAAAAGATTTTTAATGCTCTCCTGCTTCTGCAATGCTTTGTTATACACTTCCTCTCTAGTTTGCTGAAGATGAATGGTCTGATTTATTCTTCTGATCATGTCATTTTCTTCAGTTTGCAGCTCTTGAATTAACTTCATTACTGGTACACCAAGGGTGTTTGAAAAAATTGCATTAGTACCATACACAAGCTGGAAAGGTGACATACCAATGGATTTCTTCAAAGTCAATCTGTCAGCCCAAAGTGCATGAATCAGCTTTGTGTGCCAAGACTTTTTGTTTTCGTCCAATAGTTTCTTGATTATGTTCACTAAGCTTTTATTTGAGGATTCCGCAAGTCCATTAACTTGAGGGTAATAGGCCGTGGAATGCCCCAATGTTATCTGATATCTACGACAGAACTCAACCATCTTCTTCGATCCAAATGCTGCTGCATTATCAGCGATGATCTTGGTAGGACAACCAAATCTGGAGAGAATATTAGTCTCAATGAATTTTATAATAACAGAGTCATTGGCCTGCCTACAAGGTATGGCTTCTATCCACTTAGTGAAATAGTCTGTGGCTGTGAGAATCCATCTATGCTGGGCAGAAGATGGGGGATGGATTTCTCCTATGAAGTCAAGACCCCACTATTGAAAAGGGGCTTCAACAGTGATGGGATGCAGAGGCAGGGGTAACAGTTTTCTTTTGCCTTCAAAGAGTTGGCACTTATGACAGGCAATGATCATCTTATGTATATCAGAAAAAAGAGTGGGCCAATAGAAACCAGCCCTCAAAATTTTGTTAGCTGTTGACTTCCAGTACAAATGACCTCCACACTCTCCTTCATGGAATTCATGCTTAACCTTCTCTACATCAAACTCACACAAACATTTAAGCAATAGACCACTTGCATTTTTCCAGTAAAGACATTTATCTATAATGCAATAGTTTACAGCTTTCAATTTCAGAAATATTTCCTTTGTTTTTGTTAAACCGAGAGGTGTATTCAATTTAAGCAAAACATAAACAATATCAGCATACCAAGGAGAGTTCATAAAATGATCTTCAACTATAGGAGTTGAGAATTCTTCTTGGTCATCTAAGGCATTAATCATATTAATATCAAGAACTTCAAAATTTGATATAGCCATTAATCTAGTTAGACCTTGGCCTTTGATGAGTTTAGTGGGTTTTATCTCTAAATCATATTCAAGAATAATAGCAATCCACTTACCTCTCTTACCATCTGGGTCATGAGTTAGAATGTCTTTAACAACTGAATTTGGGACAAAGGCAATAGTGTGTGAATGAAGGATGTACACTCTGAAGTCTTTCAAAGCTTTAACCAAAGCAAAAGCTTGCTTCTCCATAATGTTATACTTCAAAGGGGCATCCCTCAATGCCTTGCTAAAGAATGCAATAGGCTGCTCTTGTCCTTATGGATTTTTCTATAAAAGGACAGCAGCTATGGTATGTTCCGATGCAAATGAAAAGATAAAAAAAATCTTTTGATAAATCAGGACTTATCAGAACCGGTGTTTTGGTTAACGCTTTTTTCACGAGCTCAAAAGACTTCCTTGCTTCCAAGGTCCATTTTACCCCTTGCTCCTTCTTTAACATGTTTTTGATATTCCTAAGGAGCTCAGCCAAATTGGGGATGAACCTTCTCAAAAAGTTAATCTTTCCAATGAAAGACTGCAACTCTTTTATGTTTCGAGGATGAGAGATTTGCAATATGGCCTCAATCCTCTTTGGATCTATCTTTATACCCTCCTCAGAAATAATGTGCCCAAGAAGTTTACCTTCTTGGAGACCAAATAGTGTCTTCTTAGGGTTTAATGATATCCCAAAATTTCTGCACTTCTAAAAAACCTTTCTCAAATGTTCTAAGTGCTCTTCATCTGTTTTTGAAAACACAGTAACATCATCTAGATATATAATGATGAAGTAGCCTAGTTCTTCCGAGAATGCTATGTCCATGGCTTTTTGAAAGGTTGCTCTAGCATTCATTAGACCAAAAGGCATTTTCACATACATGAAGGTGCCCCATGGTGTAGTAAAGGCTGTCTTTAATTGATCAGCAGGGTAAACCAAGATCTGATTATACCCCGAATAGCCATCCAGCAAAGAAATTATTCTAGACCCTACCACCCTTTGTAGAATGTGATCCATCTTTGGTAAAGGGTAGTTGTCCTTCAATGAAGCTTTGTTTAAGTCTCTAAAGTCTATACAAAGCCTGATTTCTCCAGTTTTCTTCCTAACAGACACCAGATTAGATACCCATTCAGAATATCTAACAGGGACAATAATACCGGCATCATACATTTTCATGATCTCCTTCTGAACCAATGGCAACTGGACAGGGTTTATTCTGCGCAGTTTCTGTTTAAATGGTTTTTGGTTTTCTTTTAGAGGGATTTTGTGCTGTATTATTTCAGTGTCATAGGATTTGAGATGTTCGTAACTCCACACAAAAACATCAGAAAACTCTTTGAACAACTCTATGTATTTGAGTTTAATGTGAGTTGGTAAAGTTCTAGATAGTTTAATCATCATGGGTTTAAGTTTACTGCCTATATTGCACTCTTCCACTTCAGTCTCTACAAGTTCCAGTTTTGGTTTATTCGCCACATCGTTAAAATCGAACAACTCTTCTAAAGGAGCCAGAACCTTGAGCAAACTTTCATTTTTAGAGTGCAGAGTTTCTAACTCTTCATTCAGTTCTGTTTCACTTTCAAGTTTGCTTGACAACAGATTTATATTAGCAAGTTCGGGAGACGGTTCTTCTTTATCAAGAAAATTTTCTTCCTTGCAAACTGTTTCATAGTCTGAGTCCGAACTGTGAAGTTCGAATTCATTTCTTAACTGCATGAAGTCTTCTATTTGTTTGTCATTTACATTGTTTGTCGTTTACAAACACCTGCCAATATTTTTCGTTATCAGGCACGACTGGTCTAAATTTTATTGGAGTTGTGCTGTCTCTGGTTTCATATGGCGTCAGACATGTTCTAGTTGCAAAGGCTAAATTGTCGGCCGCAATGTTTTCCTTTCTTGGGACGAAAATTAATTGGAAATCATCGAAAGTTTCTAAAAGGTCCACGACATCATTTCGATAGGCTCTAAGTCTGGGGTGATGAGCGTTATACTCTCCATTGACCTGTCTTATGATTAATTCCGAATCCCCGTGAATTTTAATTCTCTTGGCTCCTAACTTTTTCAACAAATGAAAACCTAAGAGAAGGGACTCGTATTCCGCTATGTTGTTGGAACACTGGAAGTTTAACTTACAGGAAATGCATTCGGTGTGGTTGCTTACAGTGTTGCGAATCCAGAAACTTGCACCAGCGTTATTTCTAGTGCACGACCCATCAAAATGCATACTCCATAGAGGACTGTTTTCAGTTTCATTTGTTTGGTGAATGTCCTCTTTAACTAACGTGCTTTCTGATTGTTGTTGAATGTCTGCACTTAGTTGTAGATGTTTAGATTCCCCCTGATTTTCAGTTACTTGGGGAATACTTTCTTGACTCTCAATGTTTAGAAGCAAGGGACACATGACTTGTAGTTCAAGACACACATTTGGTTTGCTGTTGTTTAAAGGTTCAGCAAACTGTTTCGACAGCTCTGTGGTATTTACCTCCCCCTCTCTATCGGCCATTAATTTTGTTAAAGTTACTTTTTCATCTGAAGCTTCTTCATTAAAAAGGATAAAAGAATCAAGGCCTGTATTTATAGAATAAAGGGGAGAGTTTTGTGGTCTGTCTTGACTTGTAACTGTGTATTGCATATGAGACTCCCTGTAAATTCTTCTGGTTTGATTGAAAATAGGGATAGTCGCATAGGTCATGTCCATCTGCATAGTCCCCTGTAAATTAGCCCCCCAAGATCTAGATAACAACATTCCATACTTTGGGGGTACATCAGCCACCACAATGTCCATGAGTAAGCATTTGGCTGGAATTTGGGCTAAGTTAACACAGAGGTCTTTGATTAATCCTAAACATTTTACTCTGCTGGAATCAAAGGAGTATAGGTCTTTATAAGGTCTGGTGATTTGAAGACCAAGGCTCTCCATCACAGCTTTAGGCATTAAATTATGAGAAGCCCCAGAATCATGCATAGCGTTGTGCAAAATTTTGTCATGAACGTTTAAACTCACGTAGAAAGGAGGGACAGGTCCCTCTTGGTACCTACCTTCGATCTTTGGACCGAAAATAAGCTCTAGCTGGTCATCATTAAGATTGACTGTATCTCCATTTTCCTCTATATTTAAAGCTTTCAAAATTTGGGTTCTATATACATGTTGGGCAGCTAACTCAGTCAAGGGAACAGAGATTTTAATCTTGGAAATTTCTTGTTCAAGGTTGAAGGGAAAATGGTTCTTTGAAGTGCTGGTTTCAGCCTTATTAGCTGCCACTCTACCAGCAATATCAGCTTGCTGATTTGTTTTATTTACACTTGATAGAATTGTTTTCACAGGAGTACTGGCTGAAGTGTCAGTACTACTAAGATCTGCACTCTGTTTTTCTTTGTTTTGAGTGCCTTTCTCTTTTCCCTCATCAGAATTCACAACCACTGTCTTATCCTTTTGTTTGACAATTTTAAGCTTGGTTGTAGTGCTGTCTTGTGAAGATTTGTCAGAGGTTTTAGTGTTGGGAGTTGGTTGATTGGTTTTTCTTCTAAGGTCATATTCTCTTTGAGATTCTATGATGACATTTTCCATGTCTTGATAACAATTTTCATCATCATCTCTTTTGTCATCAGAAGGAGTGTATAGACCTTGTTTTCTATCATAATGAATCGCGAAGTCATCATTATCTATCCCCAGCATGTTGATATCCTCTTCCTCTGTTATTTCATCTGTTTCTTCAACCTCACTTACATAATTTTGATGAAAGGGAGGAGTGATCTACTGATCATCTTCCCTAGACCTGTCTGGATGTTGGTTCCTTCTAAGATTCTGATTCTGGTTCTGGTTTCTATTTTGAGGAGCATTTTGATTTTGACTTGCTTGTGCTCTCTTAATTATGCTCATCTCTTTCATCATCTCCTCCATCATTTTCTCCATTTTTGAGTTGGAAGTAGAAGGTGAAGATTACTCTCTAAAATATATTCTCTTTTCAGCTTTCATCCTTGCTCTCTCCTCCATTAAGTTGACTTCCATAGAAAGAGCGCCTCTTTGCATATATTCAAGAGTTGCAAAATCTCTCTCTCTTAGCGAATAAGTCATGTCAGAGTCAAACCCTTCAGGAAACTTGTTTAAAGCTGAGCCTTGTGGAGGTTTTAGTTCTGGGGAAAGTGAATTATACACACTATTAAACCTAGTGCAATAAGCTTGGACACTTTCCCCAGGGTTTCTATGGAGGTTCTTATAATCAGAAAGGACTTGGAGAGGATTCTTCTTCACTTCCAATTTGTTTAAGAAAGTTTGATGGAAGCCTGGGAGATCGTTTATACTATGGGGGGCTAAGCTTTTAAACCATTTTCTTACTTCTCCCCCTAAGCTTTGAGCAAATAATCTAAGCTTGACAGAATCATCATCAATTTCATTTCTGTCAAAGTAGTCATTCATTTTATCCACATGTTGTGATGTAGTTATAGCATTGCTAGCATCATATAATGGAATTTTGGACTGATAGTCCTGTGGAAGATTGACTAATGGTGCAGGAAGGACTAGGGGAGCATACCATGCAGCCATGATAGGAGGTGGAGGTGGATTCACAGGTAGGCTGACAAAAGGGAAAGTGGGCTGAAGTGGAGTGGTTTGAATAGTGGATGAAGAATGAGCAGATGTGGAGGGAACAACAATAGATTGTTGAGCTGATCTTGGATGAGAGACACCCAAATTCAACAGGAAGTGTAGATCAGGTGGTGTTGTTTCTCTACTACCAGGACGTTCACTTGTCCCCGAATATGAAAGTGAAGACTCAGAATCTATCTGAATTATATCATCAAATGACCTAGTTCTAAAGGGGTTTACTAAGTCAACTTGTGATTGTTGTAGAGCTGAAAGATTTTCAGGGACTGAATTTGATCTCAAGGGTAATCTGAAAACAGTTGATAATTTAATCCTAGGAGACTTCCAAAGGATACTTTCTGGGTTATCAACTATCTCAGGTGGATTAGGGTCAGGATGGGCTCTAGTGTGAATCTTTTTAGAAGCCACTATGTTGTGTTTTTTAGACCCAAATAAACAAGAAAAATTCAACCAGATATGACAATCTTTAAGAGGTTAACTAATCTATTTGCACATATTTTAATCCTACAGTCCTCTAACTGAGTTTTGAATGATATTATAATGATAAGGGTTCTTCCCAGTGGAGTCTTAAGGTCTGTTAAGGATTGTGGAGTCGCTAAGTGGAAGTTTTTAGCACGCAATGAGGTAAAAGGTTTTATGGTCCACCACCATGTTTATTGAATACCAATCTGAAATATTTTTAGGTTTTCTAAGTTATTTTTCAGTTGTGTGGTTCCTAAGAATATGCTAACTCCATTTCAAAACTTAGCTACGGTTATGAGACAAAGACAGTTTACTCTTATGGCTAAGCCAACTGATTTTTCAAGGTTAGATAAAGTCTTATGAGAACCCTAGGGTTTGCCTAGTTTGTCATAGATTCAAACAAGTTTTATCATGATTACCATTCTTTTGGTAGTGCTTGAAAAGGCTGCTTTCAACTCTCACAGTTTTCTGAATCAAGGGTTTTATGAGGTCTTAAAAGGTATAAAAAACACTCAGTTCCCCAGGGGAGTCGCCAGAAATGTTAGGAATCTGTAATTTTAGCAGATTGGTGAGACTAAAACTGCAGAAACAACATCGTTTCAACCAACTTTGGGATTCTATGATCTAGCCCTCCTGAATCCGGAGAGGGATCTCTCCAATATGTACAAAGATGGATTTGTCTTTGAAGTTTGGGGTTATGGTATTAGGCTAGTTATGAAGGCCAAGGGTTTGTTTGTTTTTTGGATGGCTGAGCATGATTTTTACTTGAGGAGAAAGTTCTAAGTGCAAAAAGTTTCAAAGGTGAGAAGTTGCAAGCAAGTAGAACAACTTTGGCTAAAAGATAGATATAACGCTGGTTTTTAGTCCATTGGGCTATGGAGTCATATCTAGGCTTTAATTGAGCAACAACATCAAGAGTGATCCAAGGTGCAAGTCATCTATACCACAAGATTATTAAGATAAAAATGATGGAATGGAAACAACAAAGTGTTGGAGGGGTGGAAACTGATAATAATTTCTCAGAGGATTTATAGTCAGTCCAAACAAGAAAAGCCTCTTAAGTAATTGTTTAAAACCAACCAAGTGCAGGGCTAACCATTGACTTCTTGGGCAAGTTTGTATTAAAGCAGCTTAATTGACAAACAATCCAGTAATCCACATAATTACCTTCAGAAAGTATGAAAACATATAAGAAAAACAAAGTGTAACTTAAGATCAGATAAAGTACTTTAAAACCTAGTCTGCTTTCAGTCAACACCAAGGGAAACTTTCAGAATCTGCTTTTGGAGAAAAACTAGGACCAGGGTGCACCATATCTTCCATAGTCATCTTTAATAAGCACAATAAGGAAAATAACTTTCAAGAACAATGTTTTTAAGGAAAACAGTAGGACGAGGGAACTCCAACATTCCTAACTACTTAACTGTATTAAATCATTCTTAAATAAACAAATTTGAGGAAAACATTAAGACAAAGATTTTCAGTCAGAGAAGGTTACTGATATACAGTAGATCCTAACTCTATAATTGCTGTTCTTTATCAGAGAATAGTGAACAATATGACATACATAGAAGGGAGACAATAACAAAGAAAGGGGCACTTCACCAGTAATATAGACCAGGATCCCAAGAAACAACTTTATATTGATGTCAAACCAGTTACAATCTTCAAGTCCAATGTTTCAGTTCAGCAATCATCTTCACTACTTAGCCTAACTAATCTATCACAAGCAGAGCTCCAAGGGCCAGTGAACACTATTTACAATCAGAAGTTTGAGCTCAAATGTATTTCAAAGTTCTGCAACCAACAATTTCTCATCTTCCATTGAGGTATTTATAGAAGAATGAGGAGGCGAGACCTAACAAAAGATCTCTAAGGACAATTAATACAGATTCAGGACTTCTCGGCCTTTGAGGGGCTCGATGGAGAAGTTTACAGGTGGACACTGTATTAACTGCTTTACATTTATGAATTAAGCTCGGCGGGAGCTTTATTTGACTTTGAGGTGTTGGGAAAAATACTGAGAGGGGGGGGGTGAATCAGTATTTAGGGCATACTCAAAATTTTTTACTTTTTCTTTCTCTAAAACCCATACGCTACTTTACTGAGCCCAACTCGCGTATACACAGAGATCTTATTATGCATTTATTTCTTTACTTAGATCTTTGCAACATTCATTCATTTGATGTTTAGTTAACAGTAAGCATGTGCAGTAATAATAGAATAAACCATCACACATAAGCATCACACATGAACACCAAGATTTAGGGTGGAAACCAAAGTCGGGAGAAAACCACCGCTGCCATCGTCTCAGTCTTCAATATTTATTATATAAAGAAAACATGTTACAACCATGTACTGGCGCAGACTCATACTAGCACACATGCACCCACCTGCAGAAGGCTACAACCTTCTCTCGTTTACCAGCCTCTCCTGGAAGGGAGCTACGACCCCTTGCTCTTGTTTACCAGCCTCTCCTGGAAGGGAGCTACAACCCCCTGCTCTCGTTTACCAGCCTCTCCTGGAAGGGAGCTACAACCCCCTGCTCTCGTTTACCAGCCTCTCTTGGAAGGGAGCTACGACCCCCTGCTTTCGTTTACCAGCCTCTCCTGGAAGGGAGCTACAACCCCCTCACTGAAGGCTTCGACCTTCAGCACCTCTGTGGACCACGTTTCATCAATTTTCATACTGGATCCAACAGCTTCCATACAACACAACTTGTAGGCCACTTTTCATCATATTTTCAGACTGGACCCACTCCACACATTTAAGCTCAACATTCATCAAACTGAAACTTATAACCCCATCAATTCATTCATTGAATCATCAACCAATCAACCAACAACTTGATCTTCAATTAACATAATCAGCAACATATTCATAATTCAAACAACCCAGTTCTGTATGAATACATCATTGACAAATAGCATCAAAACAACAGAACAGATCAGACATTTCATACCACATACTTCAGTAAAACCCTAGATCACATACGCGCTTTTACTTCACCGAACCTGCGTATGTACGCGCTTTCATGCTGACCAACCTGCGTATACTTCAGTGCATTATTCAGAAAACCCTTTCTGCCCATACACGCTTTTCCTTAAGCAGACCCGTGTATACACGCGCTTTTACTGAAGCGAACCTATGTATACATCTGTAACTTTTCAGGACTGTGCAGCTCTTCAGATCAGATAAACAACTCAGATTTCATCCCTTACTTCAGAAAGTATTTCGCCTCATCATAGATCTAAACAATCCATAAACAGATCTAGAAAATACATATACATTTCAGATCTAGAGAACCCTCTTCATCATTTTCTTCATAGGTGCATCATAGATTCAGATCTATCAATCAAGAACATAGTTCATCCATGCTTATATTCCTCAGAGAGATTTATTCATTCACAACCCTTACTCATGCACCCCTTGCACTATTATTCTTTACTCCTTATATAGGTTTAGCCTTTATCAATACCATGAGCCAAAACCACACCACTTCCGATGGTATTCCTGGACGGGATCAAATAGATATTCCAACGCTCAATACAATGGGTCAATACCATGGTAGTAACCCCTAGTTTTACACATTTAGAGCGCAATTGATCATACGCGACTTGGCACGTACTTTTCCGCGTGCATACGCGCCTTCTCCTTAACAAACCCGCGTATGCCTTGTAACATACACTTTTCATCATTGTTCTGGCACATACTGAATATTGCTTTCTCTGGTCCTTCTGAGCTGCTTGTAGAACATCAGATTTACATCATTAATAAACTCATCAAACATAAAGGACAACTTCATCAAGTAGGTTGCCATCATCTTCATCAAGTGGGTTGCCATCAAGGACAACACTCTGCATCATATTGCCAAAAATCTCCCCCTTTGGACTTGATGAAAACCACGATGGTGTTTGATCACAACAGATATTAAGCATAATGATATTCTCCCCTATTCAAACACCATGTTACTCTCCCCCTTTGACATCAAGGGAAAAGGGAGGATCAAAACCAAGACAAGGTTTTTCTCCTCATGTAGACAGAAGAGCTCTGTTGATCTGCTGTGCATTGAAGTTACCTTGCTCCCCCTGAGTTCATGCCAAATCTTCAAAACATATTTTCAATGAAGTACATGACTCTATGACCTTCCTATCACCAAGGACTCATCCTTACATCAATGATCCAACCAAGTGGATTTACATATGTGACTCAAGTACCCAACCAAGTGGGTTTACACATTTGACTCAACTACCCAACTAAGTGAGTTTACACATTTGAACAAGTCCTTACATGACTGAATATTACAATTTTACATCATAGGTCTCAACATGACCTTTTCATCAAAATACAAATATGACTTTTTATGACCAACATCAAAATGACCTCAAGAGAGAGATCATAAATTAGAACCATCATAATGCCAACAATGCATAATTCAGCAAGGCTAATGCTCCCCCTGAAACTGTGCATCCATGCATCCTTTCCATATGACCAAGGCTCCTCCTTAGCTTGTGCAACCTGAATACTTTCAATAGCAAGTCATCAGCAACAATCTCTGCATGATCTGTCCGTATCTCTGAATCATAAGACTTCCATCTTATTCATGTGTGAAAGCAAGGAATACTCTTCAGCAAAAAGCATACAGGGCTTATCCATAAACTCATCATAATAAATCATGTATCATGTCATCATCATTTATAACTGAGACATAAGAAGATATAATGTCAATAATGTAATCATTAATAGTCACACTGATGCTCCCCCTGAACCTGTGTTCCTGATCTTCAACTGTCATACTAATTTTCTTATCATAAATGCATACGTGGCTGTCTCCACTGTAACTCGCGTGTATACGCGACTTTACTTCATTAAACCCGCGTATGGAAAGTGAAATACTGAGAATTTCACACTCCTTCTTCTCCCCCTGAATTTGTACCACCTGTACCTGTCTTCTTCACAACAGATGCACTGTCAGAAATAAACATAACCAGAATTACCAAATCAACCATGAGATCATCATACATTGCTCCCCCTATGATGATACATTACTAATCTCTATGATGTATCTCACATCATTCCTGCAGTCATTATGAGAAGTAAGCTTTAGAAGCGGATGATTGTAGTAGGGTCAATATTCCCTACGTTTCTGACTGGTCTTCCTTCTTTTTCCAGCTTTGCTTGAAATTTCTTATTGTGTGCTGGAAGTTCTCCAATTTCTCAGATCTGTTCATCCTGCATTCTTTTTCTACATGTCCATACTTGTTACAAGTATAACATCTTATGTGACCAGAAAAGTAAGCATAAGGATCATAATGTGTTGCTCTATTCTTCCTTCTATTGCAATTAGCTGCTTTATGACCATACTTGCTGCATGAAAAACAATATCCCTTGAAGAAACCAGAGTACCTTTCTGTGTAGAATCTGTTTGTTTGTGACTGAAACAATCTGCTTCTGCAATTGGCTGCAACATGCCCATAATTATGACATTTAAAGCATTCAACATTATTGAATGATTTCCTTTAAGTGTTCATGATTGTCGGTTGACTTATTGTTTCTTTCAACTCTTCAGGTTTTGCATTGACATCCTTTGAATCTTTAGCACTTCCTTGTGAACTAGATTCTCCTTTAACAGTTTCATGAAAACCAAGACCAAGTTTAATAGCAGGAGACCTTTGATTACTAAGAATATTTTTCAGAATCTTAGTACTATCTTGAAACCTCAAGAGTTTATCCTTTTCTTCTAATTTACCTTTGAGAATGTTTACCTCAACCTCCAATATTTGGCATTGCTTCATCATTCTTTCTTCGACCCTTTTTCCTTCTTCTACTTGATCATTCAATTTTAAAATTTCTTCCTTCAACCAATTTTCTTGTTATTCACATGTTTGTAACAGCTCTTCATTCTTCTTATTTGATTTTTCCAGATCTTCTTTGAAAGAGATGATTTCTGCTTCAAGTCCTTCCTTTTCAAATGATAGGGGTTCTTCATTCTTCTTATTTGATTTTTCCAGATCTTCTTTGAGAGAGATGATTTCTGCTTCAAGTATTTCACTTTGATTGGTTGCATAAACATACAACTTTTGATACTTGTCTATCTATCCATTTAGTATTTCTTTCTGTTCATTCATTCTAGAGATCATATCTTTGTAGATAGATTCTCTCTGATGAAATTGATTCCAATCATTGCTTTCATCATTGATCTTGAGATTTGCTTCTAGACTTATACTGTTACTTTCACTATCTTCACCATTGCATGCACAAGAAGGTGAATCACAAGAACAACAATCAATACCTGTTTCCTCTTCTTCATTTTCTACTGCACATGTTTTCTGAGGTATCTCCTTTTGAGTAGCCTTCTTCTTTTGCTTCCTTGCCATGAGCACTTTCAGATCTTGGTCAAAATCTTCTTCATCCTCATCATTATCTTCATTTGTATAATAACTCTTTCTCTTTTCAAATTTTTTTCCTTTATCATGATTTTCTTCATAAGGACATTTAGCAGCATAATGACCAACTCTCCCACAAGTAAAACACTTGAAGGGTAGCTTACCTTTGAATCTTCCAGTACCCGGTTGGAGTCTCCTTACAAAATTTGCTTCTTCTTCTTCTAATATATAACTTGATTCCTTGACAACTTCCTTTTCTTTTCCTTTTGCACACGCCTTAAAAGCAGCTTCTTTGATTTGAGAGGGACCTCCTTGTCTCATTTCATAAGCAGTCAGAATACCATGTAGTTGAACAATAGTAAGAGTTTGCAGATCTTGCCTTTCTTCAATAACTGATACTTTTGACTCAAATTTTGAAGTCAAAGATCTTAAGACTTTTTCCACCAGAGTAGTATCGGTTATGGTTTCACCCAAACTTCTCATACGATTTACAATATCATCTAGACGTAAAAAGAAACTGGCAATACTCTCATCACTATGCATCCTTAAATTTTCATATTCAATTCTGAGAGTTTGGAGTTTCGCACTTTTTACCTTTGTATCTCCTTCATAGCTCAGAATGATTTTGTCCCATATTTATTTTGCTGAATTTAGCTACATCACTTTAGTAAATTCTGGTTCAGACATGCTTCCTAATAAGACATTGACGACTTTGGCATTGATTTCATATTTCTTCCTTTCTACTGCATCAGTAGGAATACTTGCCGGATACTGATAACCTCCTTCCATGATTGCCCATACTTCTGCACCAAGACTTTGAAGATATGCTTTTGTTCGTATCTTCCAGAATAACAGATTATTTCCATTGAATAAAGGTGGCCTTATAGACATTACCCCTTCATGACTTCCCATTTCGACGGATCTCCTTCAAGCGATCAAGCTTCTGCAGAAGGAACTCCTCTGATACCAATTGTTGGGAAAAATACTGAGAGGGGGGGGGGTGAATCAGTATTTAGGGCATACTCAAAACTTTTTACTTTTTCTTTCTCTAAAACCCATACACTACTTTACTGAGCCCAACTCACGTATACACAGAGATCTTATTATGCATTTATTTCTTTACTTAGATCTTTGCAACATTCATTCATCTGATGTTTAGTTAACAATAAGCATGTGTAGTAATAACAGAATAAACCATCACACATAAGCATCACACATGAACACCAGGATTTAAGGTGGAAACCCAAGTCGGGAGAAAACCACCGCTGCCGTCGTCTCAGTATTCAATATTTATTATATAAAGAAAACATGTTACAACCATGTACTGGCGTAGACTCATACCAGCACGCAGGCACCCACCTGCAGAAGGCTACAACCTTCTCTCTTTTACCAGCCTCTCCTGGAAGGGAGCTACGACCCCCTGCTCTCGTTTACCAGCCTCTCCTGGAAGGGAGATACAACCCCCTGCTCTCGTTTACCAGCCTCTCCTGGAAGGGAGCTACGACCCCCTTCTCTCATTTACCAGCCTCTCCTGGAAGGGAGCTACAACCCCCTCACTGAAGGCTTCGACCTTCAGCACCTCTGCGTACCATGTTTCATCAATTTTCATACTGGATCCAATATCTTCCATACAACACAACTTGTAGGCCACTTTTCATCATATTTTCAGACTGGACCCACTCCACACATTTAAGCTCAACATTCATCAAACTGAAACTTATAACCCCATCAATTCATTCATTGAATCATCAACCAATCAACTAACAACTTGATCTTCAATTAACATAATCAGCAGCATATTCATCATTCAAACAACCCAATTTTGTATGAATACATCATTGACAGATAGCAGCAAAAAAACAGAATAGATCAGACATTTCATACCATATACTTCAGGAAAACCCTAGATCACATACGCGCTTTTACTTCACTGAACCTGCGTATGTACGCGCTTTCATGCTGACCAACCCATGTATACTTCAGTGCATTATTCAAAAAACCCTTTCTGCCCATACGCGCTTTTTCTTAAGCAGACCCGCGTATACACGCGCTTTTACTGAAGCAAACCTACGTATACATCTGTAACTTTTCAGGACTGTGCAGCTCTTCAGATCAGATAAACAACTCAGATTTCATCCCTTACTTTAGAAAGTATTTCGCCTCATCACAGATCTAAACAATCCATAAACAGATCTAGAAAATACATATACATTTCAGATCTAGAGAACCCTCTTCATCATTTTCTTCATAGGTGCATCATAGATTCAGATCTATCAATCAAGAACAGAGTTCATCCATGCTTATATTCCTTAGAGATATTTATTCATTCACAACCCTTACTCATGCACCCCTTGCACTATTATTCTTTACTCCTTATATAGGTTTAGCCTTTATCAATACCATGAGCCAAAACCACACCACTTCCGATGGTATTCCTGGACGGGATCAAATAGATATTCCAGCGCTCAATACAATGGGTCAATACCATGGTAGTAACCCCTGGTTTTACACATTTAGAGCGCAATTGATCATATGTGACTTGGCACGTACTTTTCCGCGTGCATACACGCCTTCTCCTAACGAAACCCGCGTATGCCCTTGTAACATACACTTTTTTCATGTTGTTACGGCACATATTTGGTGCTGCGGTCATGCAGGCTGTACATGAGACATCGGTTACATCATTAATAAACTCATCAAACATCAAGGACAAATTCATCAAGTAGGTTGCCATCATCTTCATCAAGTGGGTTGCCATCAAGGACAACACTCTGCATCATATTGCCAACATGAGGCTCTGTGTGCTGTGTGGAGTAACTCCGCAGATATTTTCTACATTGATTTCCTTACAAAAGTAACTCTATGGCTACGCTGAGGCAAAATCTGATCTTCTTCAATAACTTCGGCCTCTGTTTTGAAAGGTTTGAGGCAACAGGTGGCTCTGTGGTAGCTGAGGAATCAATTCGCCTCAAATAAGGCGGTGGAGGCCCTTCTGTCTGTTAAACACTTATAATGTTCTTTTGATTGTGTTTTAACCCAGGGAATTAGGCTTTTGATAATCATTCTTAGCCGTAATTTCCCAGATCTATCTTTAATCTTCTTCTCTACTGCGCTCTGTTCTTCAATACTTATACTCTTTTTAAATGTGATTTAATCACAGTGTCTTGTCGATGTGCAGGCCGCGCAGGTCCCTTTATGGCATCAATGCTGATAGAGCGTCGATGAAACAAGGGAATAGAGCCTGGTGAATGGTTCCCTTTGATAGATCAAAAGCGCAGGAAACGTCTTTCCCGGCCCTCGGCATTCTTTATGGAAAAAACCATTCAAACCTATAAAATAAACAAAACATTTAGGAAATCCTGTGTTTTTAGGTTTTAACTGCTTCAGAGGGTGGGAGAGGAGCGTAGCTGTTGGATGAAAGCATCCAACAGTGGAGATCGGCGAAAAAGGCAAAAGGAGAGCGAGGAGAAGAAATAAGGCGGGGTGGTTTTGGACCATCCGATCCGGACACGTGGACGGTCCAGATTGAATCAGGAGGTCGCAATTGGGGGGGTCTCGCGATGCGAATAATCGCATCGCAGATATTTGCGATGAGAACTTAGATAAACCGCAATTTTTGCAATTTGCGATCTGCGATGAATCGCATCACAGATATTTGCGATGAGCACTTTAAATAAAATTGCAATTTGGAACGATTGTGGTTTGCGATGGATCACATCGCAGATATTTGCGATGAGCACTTAGATAAACCGCAATTTTTGCGATTTGCGATCTGCGATTCAGCGCCGTGAGGGGCTTAGCACATGGTTCCGGGGTGAAGGCATGTGGGGGGAAGTGGTTAGGACTTAGCCCAAAGGGGCTTAAGTCCATAGTAAAGACTTGTATTTTTTATGCGTTTTTCATAGCTTTCAAAGGGATGGGGGGTTTCGAAATAGTTAAAATATGAGTTTTTAACTATGTAAAGAGGATTTTCATAAATGGAAGAAGAGGATTTATGAAAACAAAGGAGTTTTTATGGAGAGAAAGGGGAAAAAATGAAGGTTTAAGAAGGGGGAAAATGAAGGTCTTTCAACATTTTCTTCTCATGATTTCAGCAGGATTTCTAAGTATAAAATGGGAACAGCAATGAAGATTTTGGACAGAGGCATGAGGACTTCAAGGAGCCTTCAAGAGCCAAAAATTTTTAGTGATAAACTTTGTTCCTTGGAGGCTCAAAAAGTCTTAGCCACCTTTTGGTATAACAAATTTTACAGGTGGCTAACAGGTACATATCTTTATTTTTGCACATTGTTTTATATTGGTACTAATTTCTTACATCTTTGTACTTGTAGGTCACAAACAAATTCTATGGTTGCATTGGAAATTTCACTTCACTTAGTCTTGACCTTCTAGTCGGTTAGGTTAGGAGTAGGTCTAGTTCCATTTTATTTTTTATTTTGCATTTCATTTACCCTGCATTTTTCTCTTTATCTAATCTTTTCATTTGCCTTGTTTTATGTCCTGCATGTTGCTTTTTATTTTAGTACAACACTTTTTTTCTTTCCTAATTCTACTTTCCTTGTTGTGTCATGTATTTTCTTTCGCACTGTTTTTAAGAAAACTCTGTATGAAAATTGCTTTTGTTTGGCTCAAAAGACAATGTGGTGAAGCTTGAAAAGGGAAATTGGGATAATGAACAACACTTGGCTAGTCTGTGATGCCCTTATTTGTTTGGGTTTATATATATGTTAAAGTAAATGATGTATGGATGGAAAATATCATTTGTTTTGGACGGAAACCCTTTGGCCAGACTACAAAGCCCATAACATTATTAGGAACTTCATTCCTAACTCAATTCTTCTAATTAATTGGTGTTTTGACTTGTGAACTCAATTGAGTAGAGAAGGGAAAGGTGAAAACTTAAAATGAGCATATCAATTTCAGGTATCATTCAAATCCCTCAAAAAAGGAACAACCTATGTTGCTCATAAAATAAGTTGGAATCCATTTTCCACCCTGTGAAATAAAATTCTAATAAATGTTAAAGAATATTCAAAAATAAATAAAGGGTGAAGAAGAGAAAGGTTTCCTATGTAGAGAGGTGAAGCAAGCAACTTCTCCAGGGTACTAAACATGTTTTTTGACACTCGAGCAATGCTTGTGATTCCTTGAGGTGACTTCGTCGGGGTACTGAACAAACTCACTCGCAACTAAGAAACATTGGGGAATATGCCTAACTATGAACATCAAAATCTCGATATATTTATTATTATCCTCCCCTATCAAAATAGTTGATGCATGGCTAGTCTTGTAAATGTGTTTAAGCTTAGAAAGGAAAAAGAGGGACTATATCTTTAACCGGGATAAGTGGTAAATCTAGGGTAATCTACATGGAAAATCAATACTTCATCAAAGGCTAGACTTCGTGCTCAAAGGTAGACCTAAGAAAAGAAGTTGGAGTTCTTCTAGTGTGTTGCCAAGTGTTGTCACTGCAACAAACACCCTCCAAAATTTTGCCTACACTTCAATTTTGGAGCCTTTTTGTGATATTATGATATGTCATTCCAAGTTGATCATAGTCACTTCATGGTCAGTTGATGATTTTCTAAGTGTTCAAGTCTTCTTCTAAGATTCAAACTATTGAAGCCACTTGCTTGCACATGCTTTTATTTTGATGCATTCACAATAACACATTTTCCTAATAAGCCTAACTATCCATGTCTATCCTTTAAAGACGATGTTGTGAAACCAGCTCCAAAAATAGAAGAAAAGAGATATCAACGCCTTAGAAATAAGCCACTTCGAGGGGGAAACCTCCAATACATTACATAAATGAACAATTCTTGGATGATACAAATGAACAAAACCTCCTTCTATATATAGGAGTCCATGGGGCCACAATATAATCCTAGTGGGGCCACAATGTAATCCTAGCCGACCTAAAAATAATAATTTAAGGGGTACAATAATAAAAATAAGGGGGTTACACTAACAATAATAAGGGACTATACTAGTAATATAGGGACCTAACATGCCCCTCCCCTTCAAAAAGTGTTGTCCTCAACGCTTGAGTAGCTCTGGGTGCTTCTGTATAAAATTCTCATCCTCCCATGTAGAATCTTCAGTGGGTAAGTTCTTCCACTTGATGAGATACTCTGAAATTGATCGATTCCGTAGTTGTCGAGTTCTTGTTTCCGTGACAACTTCAGGTTCCAATATGATTTTTCCTTCCTCATCAAGTTCTGGTAATATTGTTTGAACTAGAATATTTTCACCGATAACCTTCTTTAAGCATGAAACATGGAAAATTGGATGTACTCGCGAAGAAGCAGGAAGCTCCAATTTGTATGCCATAGTACCAATCTTTTGCAACACCTTGTAAGGACCATAGTACTTTGGCGATAATCTATTATCCTTCTTTGCTTGCTTGAGGGACATTTGTTTGTATGGTTGTAGCCGTAAAAATACCCAATCTCCTACATCAAAACTTCTCTCGCTACGATGTTGATCTGCCTGTTGTTTCATTCGATTTTGTGCCAAATTCAGTTTATCCTTTAAGAGTTGGAGAACTTCTTGCTGATGCTCGATGTGATCTTCCACTGCTTGAACCTTCGAATTTTCCCTTAAAGATGATGTGATGGATGGTGGATGATATCCATAAAGTGCCATAAATGGGGTCATTTTTGCTGCAGTATGGAAGGAAGAGTTATGCCACCATTCAGCGAGAGGTAACCACTTGACCCATTGTGTTTGTTTATCAGATACAAAACAACGAAGATATCCTTCCAAACATTTATTTAATATCTCAGTTTGACCATCAGATTGAGGATGATAAGATGAGCTATGAGCTAATTGAGTACCCAAACAAGAAAATAACTCCGTCCAAAAATTTCCAGTAAAAATGGGATCTCTGTCGCTCACAATAACCTTTGGGTTTCCATGTAGCTTTTGAATTGTTTCCATAAATGTAGTAGCAAATGTACTAGCTTTAAATGGATGAGATAATGCACAAAAGTGTGCATACTTGGTAAGTCTATCAACTACCACCATGATGACACTATTTCCTTCGGACTTAGGTAAACCTGTGATAAAATCCATTGAAATCTCCTCCCAACGTTGGCTTGGAATGGATAAAGGTTGTAGAAGACCTGGGGTATTAATTGTCTCAACTTTATTCTGCTGGCAAACCAAACATTCTGCCACAAACTTTTGAATATCAGATTTAAGACCATCCCAAAAAATTTCTTTCTTCACCTTGTGGTAAGTTTTTAAAAATCCCGAGTGTCCTCCTAAAGGAGAAGTGTGCGATTCCAAAAGAATCTTTTATTTTAGTTGGGAATTATTACAAAGATATAAGCGATCTTTGTACCATAAGGAATCATTTTTCCAACTAAATGTATCAGATGTACTAGGATCTTGCTGCAACTTTTGAATGAGTGTCCACACTTCTTCGTCCTTCTTCCATTCATCCCTTGCTTTGGTTATCCAATCTGGTTGGATAATAGAAATGACATAAAGCAATGCTTCCACCTCTTCATTCTTTTTTGAGAGTGCATCTACAACAACATTTAGCTTCCCTTTTTTGTAGATTATTTCAAAGTCATAACCCAACATCTTTGTGACCCATTTTTGCTGCTCTTCTGAAGATAGTATTTGTTCCAAAAAGTGTTTAATACCATCATGATCAGTTTTTACCTTGAAGTGTCTTCCCATTAGGTAAGGTCGTGATTTCTTTAGTGCATGCAGTATTTCTAACATTTCCTTCTCATAAATAGGTTTCTGTAAATATTTTCCTTTGATTGGACGACTTTCAAAAGCAACGGGTCTTCCTTCTTGCATTAAAACAACACCAATTCCATTTCTTGAGGCATCACATTCCACAATAAAGGTTTTTGTGAAGTCTAGCGTAGCTAAGACCGGTGCTAGGCACATTGCCTCTTTAAGATGTTCAAAGGTCTTAGTTGCTTCAGGATTCCATGAAAATGCATCTTTCTTCAATAATGTTGTTAGAGGTATTGCTTGTCTCCCATAATTTTTAACAAACTTGCGATAATACCCTGTTAACCCGAGAAATCCTCGCAAATGCTTAATGGTTGTGGGGACTTTCCATTCCTTAATGGCTTTAATTTTGTTAGGGTCTACCTTAACACCCTTGTGAGATACAATATGACCCAAATATTCCACCTCTTGTACTTCGAAGAAACATTTGAATGCTTTTGCATACAATTTTTTCTCCTGCAATAGTTTGAGCACCCTGTCAACATGTTGAACATGATCCTTCCAAGACCTACTATGTATTAGTATATCATCAAAAAATACTAGCACAAATTTTCTAAGGAAGGGTTTGAAAATGGAATTCATCAATCCTTGAAATGTTGAAGGTGCATTTGTAAGGCAAAAAGGCACGACCAAAAATTCATAATGACCCTCATGAGTTCGAAATGTTGTTTTCGGAATATCTTCAGTCTTCATTCTAATTTGATGATATCCTAAATGAAGATCCAACTTGGTAAAATAAATTTCTCCATGTAATTCATCCAATAATTCATCAATCATAGGAATGGGAAATTTATCTTTAATGGTGAGTTTATTGAGCTCCCTATAATCTGGACACATGTGCCATGATCCATCCTTCTTGTGTACCTATACTACAGGAGCACAGAAAGAAATTTGACTAGGTTGAATTATACCAGCCTCTAACATTTCTGCAATCATACGTTCAATTTCGCTCTTTTGGACATAAGGATATCTATAAGGCTTGATGTTTGGAGGAACAATTCCGGGAATCAAATGAATAGCATGATCATGATCACGAATAGGTGGGAGTCCTTTGGGAGTTTCAAACACCTTGGAATGATTGTCCAAGACTTTTTGGAGATTTGCAGAAATAGATGATTTTGATGTTGGAACTTCTAGTGAGCATAATTGTGCAATTACACCTCATTGTTCCTTCCTTAGAAGCTTTGTCATGACATTAGAGCTTATTATCTTTCCCAGCTTCCCTGCAATACCCCATAATTCAACTTCCTTACCTTCTGAAAAAAATTTCAAGAAAAGTTCTTGAAAATTAAAAGCTACCATCCCCAAAGATTATAACCATTGTACTCCTAGTACCACATCCACACCTCCCATAGGAATCGAAAGCATTGGACTATTCAATACATATTCCCCCATGGTTAGCTTGATATTATGGCATTTTCCAGAGCAATTTATAGTTCATCCATTTGCAACCATCACTTGACATTCTGGTACTGGGTATAGGAAACAATTCAATTCCTTGGCTACCTTACAATGAATAAAATTATGGGTACTACTTGAATCAATCAACACTATTACCTTTTTCTTATTGATATGTCCTTCTATCTTAAGAGTTTGAGGAGTGGTAATTCCTGCCAATGCATTACATGATATGGTCAGACTCATTTCTTCCTCTTCTAGGGTTGGTTCCTGGTGTATACCCCCTTCTTTTGAAAACTCTTGTTCATTTTCGTCTTCCTCTTCACAATCTATGTAAAATAATTTCTTCTCAGCACACTTATGACCTTCAGTGTATTTTCTATCACAACTGTAGCAAAGCCCTTTTGCTCTTTTTTCTTCCAATTGTTGTGAACCTTGTAGGTTGTGGAAATCTAGGAGTAGCAACACTTCCCTCTTTATAGAAGTGAGTGGTAGGCTTCCTTGTCGCCATAATTTTACATTCAATTTTCTTGCCAACCTGAATGCCTTCTCCAATGAATCAGGTTCCAAAACACGAACTTCATGTTGGATGTTATCCTTTAAAGTACCTATGAAGAGATCAATCCTATGTTCCTCTGAAATATTAGTTACCCTTATATTCAATTTTTGGAAGTCTTCAATGTGCTCCCCCACTGGACACTTTTGTTTGAGATTTATCAATTGGCTAAAGAAGGTGTTGCTCTTTGTATCCTCATAATGTGCTATCATTTCCTCCGTAAAAATTGACCAAGTGAAATTTTTTTTACGGGAGCAAAGCCATCAATACCATACAAATGTATTTTGTTCTAAATGTAAAGTTGCGATGCGTACCTTTTGTGTGTTTTGCACATTATTGAGATCAAAATATTGCTCCATCTTAGTATCCATGTTACAGGATCCTTTCCATAAAATTTCCTCATATCCATTTTTGGAATATGGTGGTTCTTCCTTCCAACATTAGAGTTTATGAAATCATGATTAACATTTATTTTGTTCTCATCATGAGTTTCCTCTACTATCTTTTGTTGGCATGTGTTGTCCTTGATGGCAACCTACTTGATGAAATGAGATTGTTGGCATGTGTTGTCCTTGATGGCAACCTACTTGATGAAGTGAGAATGTTGGAAATATGATGCAATGTGTTGTCCTTGATGGCAACCTATTTGATGAAGTTGTTCTTGATGGAAACGTATTGTACTTGATGGAAACATACTTGATGAGTTAAGGGGGAGATTGTTGGCAATGTGACACAATGTGTTGACTTTGATGAAACCGACCCGATGAAGTTGTTCTTGATAGAAACCTGCTTGATGAGTTGCCTATGATAAGAAACCTATGTGTTAAATATTCAAGGATGATGTATCTGTGATAAAAGGAAGGATGATGTATCTACAGATCAGCTCAGAAGTAACAGAAGAAAGGAAGTGCCAGAAAAATGATAAATATGATGTGTCACAAAGCATACGCGGGTTCGTTAAGGAGAAGTAGCGTATGCACGCGGAAAGGTTCGTGAAAAGTCACGTATGCCCTATTGCGCTCCAAATTTAGAATACCAAGGGGTGTTACCATGGTATTGACCCATTGTATTGAGCGCTTGATTATCTCCATGGTGAGTGTAAGGGGGTGCATGACCCAATTATGGACTACTTCCGTAGAGAGAACTTTTACGACTTTCCACGTGTCACTGTTTCCTCCTTTGGATCTAAAATTGATAGACAGAAAACTACAATCCGTTTAACTGTGGTCACTTTTTACAGCATTCCAATCCGATGCTTAGAGAGAGAGTTATGAAGATTTTCCCATGATCACCTCTTTGAGATGAAATTTAGAAGCCTGAAAAAGCCCTAACTTCCACAGATCATATCTCCACCAATATCGCGAACCAAGATCTAAAATTTTGCGATGACGTTCCTCGGGATTTCGGCTTTGCACTCTAAAAATTTAAGCTTCTAAACCTTTGTAGAAACAAAGTTATAGCGAAAATGCCACGATGACATGTTTAGGTTAAATTTAGGAGCCTGCAAAATGACCTACCTTCCACAGATCATATCTCCAAAAATATTGCAAACCAAGCTCTGAAATTTTGCGAAAATGTTCCTCAAGATTTTGGCTTCGCACTCTAAAAATTTTAGCTTCTAAAACTTCGTAGAAAAAAATTTATAGCGACAATTCCATGATGACCTATTTGGAGCAGCGAAACCCTAGAATCCCAAAGCTCTGATACCAAATGTTGTGAAACCAGCTCCAAAAATAGAAGAAAAGAGATATCAACGCCTTAGAAATAAGCCACTTCGAGGGGGCAACCTCCAATACAGTACATGAATGAACAATTCTTGGATGATACAAATTACAAAACCTCCTTTCTATATATAGGAGTCCATGGGGCCACAATGTAATCCTAGTGGGCCACAATGTAATCCTAGCTGACCTAACAATAATAATTTAAGGGCACAATAATAGCAATAAGGGGGTTACACTAACAATAATAAGGGACTATACTAGTAATATAGGGACTTAACAGACAATCATTGCGTAGACTTGGAAGACAGTGCCTGTGCAGTCCTTGGTAATAGTGATTGCGCAGTCCCTGATGGCAGTGCTTGCGCAACCCTCAAATATTGTGCAGTCCGTGATGATAGTGCTTGTGCAGTTGATAAGGTCAGTGCACTGCATAATCCCTATGGATAATCAGTGCGCAATTCTAGTTGATAGTCTCTCTCTTAGTTGCAAGTGTACCATCATCCCAATGAGTTTTCTCAACTTTCACTTTTTCTTTCATAAGTATTGCTTTCACTTTCATGACTATCCTTTTTGCTTGCTTTCACTTTCGCAAGTGTCACTTTTGCTTTCTTTAGGTATCACATGTGTTTTTTTCACTTTCTTTAGCTTTTGCAAGTTTCATTTTCATTTATTCTTATTGTCGCAATTGTCACTTTTGATTAATTTCATTCTTGCATGTGTCGCACTTTGGCACCCCACTAGAGGCAGCTCTAACACACTCTTCTGCATTAGTTGATCTTATATATCGCAAGAATATGCATTAGACACTCTCTTTGTCATTGTTCATAGTTCTTCATTCACTCGGGTAAATGATATCAAATTATAACTACCCATTATGCATAATCTTATTACAAGTTTAGATATGCAGTACATCAACTCATCTTAGGTAGTTTCAAATGGAGAAATGCATATGACAATCAGAGGGAGAGTAACCTTGGGAAGACTCATTCATATGGGTAGTTTTGGCCAATCCCCACAATAGTTTTGGTTGTCCCACTAAGAGGACATACCATAATATTCTATTAGGGAAGCTTAACGCACTTTCTAGTTGCAGTTGTCACTTCTATTGTAGCTTGTATTCTAAGTCCACAATGACATGTTTCAATTGTCACACTTAGAAATAAGTGTCACTTTGTTGTCATTTCAATGTATGCATTAGAGGAAATTTCAGCCTAAAAGTGGCCTCCTAAGGAAAAATGATAAAATAATAGTTAAAATAATAAAATAAGAGCTATAAATTTTGGAGGGAAAAGAAGAAAAATACTTTTTTTACTTATATTTGTTGCTTATTTCCTAATAGGTTTACTTGAATTTCAAGTGTAGACACTCATTGGATGCAGAATTAAATTCCACATTCAACGAGTACCCATTATGCATACTTTTGAGAAGACCCACATTGATAAAAATTGAAGATACATTATCAAGTTTTATCTTCAGTTTTTATCAATTTGTGTCTTCTCAAAAGTATGCATAATGGGTACTCGTTGGATGTGGAATCTAATTCTGCATCGAAAGAGTGTTTACATTTGAAATTTGAGTAAACCTATAAGGAGATAAGCCAAAAATACAATTAGGAGAATTTTTTTTTTCTTATTTTTCCTCCAAAATATTTGCATGTACCTCTTTTTAAATTTGAACATAATTACCGATCAAACGAGAAAATTACCGATTATCCGTTTTTTTTTTTTTGAGGTAACAAAAAAAATCACCCGATTTTGAAAAGTGGTTATTCAAAATACCTTTTCTTTTAGAGCATATTTTTGACACTTTACATTCTCTTATGTCACAATTTTTTTAAATGTTGGTGATTTTCACGCTGATTTTGAAAAGTGTTGATGCTACATCATCCCAATGTTAATGATTTTCATGCTGATTTTGAAAAGTGTTGATACAACATCAACCCTTTTTGTTTAAAGGGTTTATTTTTTACACTTTAATTTTTCTAATGTATTAAGTGTGGATAATTTTTTTTAAATGTTGGTGATTTTCATGTTGGTAATAAAACATAATTAAAAAAAAAAACTTGACAAAAAAGAATTATATATATATATATATAACCATAAAAATGTAAAAAACAAAAACAAAAATAATTTGTAAAAATAAAAAATGTAAACAAATTACAAATAAAAAATATCAAAATATAAATTTAAAAATGGGGGAAATATTTCAACAAAATACATAATTAAAGGAAAAAAACAAATTTAACCAAAAAAAAAACATCAAAAACAAATTTTTAAGTTAAAAAAATGCATAATTAAAAAAAATTAAATTAAATTAAAATTATAAAAAAAAAAATTAAAAATTAAAAAAAATTAAAAAAAAAAATTGTATTAAATTAAATTTAAAAAAATCAATTTTTTTTGCCTTGGGTGGCCAGGTCGATTCCGGGAATTGACCTAGGCCGCCCTTGGCCATGGTTACCCAGGGCCGCGGGGCCTCGGGCTTGGGCGAGGCGGGGATGTAGGGCCCCACCCTACCCATGCCTGAGGCTGCGAGGCACTAGGCAACCAAGGTCGAGCTTGACCTTTGCCGCCCAAACCCAAGGCCTCGCGGTGATGACCGAGTTTGACCTAGGTTGATTCTAGGAATCAACCTAGCTGCCCAGGGTTGCCACCTGACGACCTTGGGCAGTCAAGGTTGATTTCGAGAATCAACTTAGGTTGTCAGGGGAAATTTTTATTTTTATTTTTTTATTTAATTTAATTTTTATTTATTTATTTTATTTAAATTTTGTTTTTTTTTTCACTTTAAAAAATATTGTTTTTGATTTTTTCTTTTGGTTAATTTTATTTTTTCTTCCTCTTAAATTATGTGTTTTTTAAAAATATTTTCCCTTTTTATTTATTTATTTTGATTTTTTATTTTTACAAGTTAATTTTGTTTTGTTTTGTTTTTTTTACATTTTTATTGTTTTTTTTTGTCCTTTTTTTTACATATTTTATATATTTGATTTTTTTTTGTCATATTTTTTAATTTTTATATGTTTTATTACTTGTTATTATTTTTTGAATTTTTTTGAGTTATTTTTTGTTTTGTTTTGTTTTTTTTTTTTTTTTTTCACTGTTTGAATTTTTGTTTTCTTTTGAATTTTTCATTTTTATTTATTTATATATTTACTTATTATTATTATTATTTAAATTTCTGCGGGGTCTCTGTCAATGCTCAACTAGCAATCCGATCCCATTATGTGCAATTTTATAGTTGAGTTTAAATTTCTTGTTATATCGAATCGAGTCTGCCCCCACGATGTGTCGATTTCATGGTTGGTCTTTAAGTTTTCATAAAAATGAGTCAAGTTCACCTACACTATGTGTCAATTTGATGGTTGATTTTTAAATTTTTGTTGCAATGTGTCAAGTTGTCTTAGGCTAAGATTTTAAAATCACTATACATTTCACATTTAAAAAATAAATTACTCTTGGTATAATGACTCTTTCATTCAAGTGTTCATTTTAAAATTTTTTTTAGTCATAAAATTTTTCCATAATGTCATGCTTGAAATATTTTGAAAACTTAAGGTTTTTTTGTAGTCAAAATCTTTGGTTTTAATTTCACGATTGAAAAATTGTCAAGATTTTAATGTTTTTCTAAGTTATGATATTTGATCTTTAATGTTATGGCTAAAAACAATTTTAAGTATTTTTTCTTCAACACCAGGACTAAAAATTATTGGAATTTTAAGGGTTTTCAAAGACGTGATATTTTATATTTAATGTCATGCCTAAAAATTGTTGGAATTTTAAGGCTTTTCAAAGACGTGATATTTTATCTTTAATGTCATGCTTGACAATTGTTGGAACTTTAAGTTTTTTGGAGTCATGATATTTTATCTTTAACGTCATTATTAAAAAATAATGAAAATTTACCCTGAAAAAAAATGTTATCCCAACAGTAAAATTTTTCAGTTCCATGGTGTCTTTTGCACAAAAAAAATTGGATATTGCCATTTTTAAAAAATGTTGAAAATTCACCCTGAAAAAAAAATGTTATTCCAACATCAACACCTTTTGTTTTCAACCTGTTCTTTCATGTTTTTTTGGGGATTTTTGGCTAGAATTCTCGTTTTGAGGTAATAGTTCTCGTTTGATTGATAACTTTGTTTTTAAAGGATTTTGATTGGTTTACATATTATGACTTGGAAATTACATGAAAATTTCATAGGCACTTTTAGGCTGAAATTTCCTCTAATGCATGTGGATCTTGAGTACTATGCATTCTATTGGCTTGTGTTCGATGGTGTACATGTGTGTGTTCATTGTTTCAGGACTTGTTTGCATGTTTTGTTCTTTTTTGTTGCATTGATCCCACACTTAGCTAATTTTGGAGACCTTCTTGTCCTCACATATTGCACATCATAATTCCTAGGCAGTGGATGAGTGCATTGTGCATTCTTAGCTAGCAATGCTGACACTCTTACCTCTTGCAAAAGCGCATTGTGCCATCCTAAGGACAAGGTCCTTGAGGCGCACATTATGCAATCTTGAAGTGCAATCCCTTAAGTCTTTCCTACTTACTCTTGAAAATTGTCCCAAGACTGAATCCTCCTTGCATCCATTACACATGGCATAGTTCTAGTGGTTAGTGGATCCTCTTCCTGATCATTTTTAAATATAATTGCGCAACACAATGGATCTCTCCCCCTTCATGGTGAAGTGAGCATATTCAAGGTTCAGTGACCTAACATTCCGTTTCTTGCCTACACCAACTGCACAATCCATTCATCCAGTGGGCCTCCTGTTGCACATTGAACATTTCTAATGGGCATTAGGTCACCTCTAGGTCACTGCAACCCTCAACTGCGCAATCCTTTGAGTCTTCTCCTCATTCACTATGCATTGCGTAGTTACAGTGACTAGTCTTGTCCTTGTTGCTGATTGAAATCCTGGCATTACGTAGTACCTTGTCCTATCTTTCCTCATACTGAGCATTGCACAATTGCAGTGGACAATGAGGTCATCCCTTAGTCCCTCTGATGCTTAATTACACAATATTTGATTCCTCTCCCTTGAGAACTATGCATTGTGCATCATCAGTCAGAAAGTTTATCACCTTGACCCTTGGATTTACCCAATGGACAAAACCTTGATAATCCTTCCCTAATTATGCATTGCACAGTTCCAGAGGAAAATGTGGTCATCTCTGGGTCCCTATAGCCCTCAACTGCAAAATTCTTAACCTCCTACTCTCCAAGCCCTTGCACATTGCCTTATCACAATCAACATATTCCATGAGCAAGCAAAGGTAGAATAAGTGGTTTCCAGACTAATTTTGGCTTGTCATGAGTGGATTTCATGTGCAGGTGTTATCATATCAATATGGAAGGGTGATGCTTAAGGGAGGTTATTAAGGAGAGGTTACAAGAAAGCACTTGCAGAGAAGAAGCAACAAAAGGACCATCATGAAGAACCTAAGGGAATCTTGGACCAAGGTAAAGAGATGGAAACTCATGCTGATGTGGAAGGTTTTAACACTCATCTAGACCCGAGTACAAACAAAAATCTACCATGAAGAAGTCAAAGTTATAATAGCAAATAGAAGAACTTGGCATTGATATAATGAATACTTATGTCATCTTCACCAAGTTATGACTTCTCAAAGTGTCACCACGAAAGTCATATGTGTCAATGTATTGTGCCACATCATTTGTTGAATGTATGTATTTCCAAAGAAATGAGAAAATGTAAAATGTGTGGAAGTCCAAAGGTCCCACATGGAATGTGAAAAGGTCACTAGATTCTAAAGTCATGTAGAAGCTCAAAAGTCACATAGGATTTCAAAAATCACAGTAGAAACTCAAGAGCCACGAGGGATTTCAAGACTCACATGGTAGGTGGAGAGTCACCTCATTTGTTATAAATACACCATCAAAGCTCAAGAGAAAGTACTTTTGAATTTTCACCTTGGCTTCTAAAGCTTATCATGGGAGATAAGATATTTCTTTAGAGAAGCAAGTAGTGACTTAATGTTTCACTATTGGGGCTAGTATGGTAGCACTGTAATTGTGTATCTTGGGACTTTCACTTAATATATGAATATCTTGGAGCTGTCGCACTTTCATGCACATGTCGTGAATGATTGTGATACATTTCTTTCATTGTTTGCAGTGTATATCTATGTTAACACATACTAATGAAAATGAACTATTTTCGTTGGCTTTGGTATGCATCTTATTGAATGTGCGTTGTTACTTGCCTTTATGATCATTGTTATCTTGTGAACTACTTTGCAGGTTAATCAATGATTCTTTCATGCTATTGTGTGTCACTTTTAGGATAGTATTATTACTTCTCTTTTAAAGGCTCACTCTCTCTCTTTCCTTTCCGTGAAAGTACCTTATATACATTTCAATTGTATTCCTCAGAGTGTCAACTTGCTTGTTTCAAAGATTGTTTGTATAATATCTTATGTTGATAATTGCAGCCAAGGAAAATTCCTAAGAATAATGGAAATCAACCTTATTTTTTGGTTGGGGCTCCTACTCCAAACGGTGTGAGGTCTACTTGGGAATTCATACCAGGGAGACCCCCTTTGTTGGTGGATTTCCAACGCCGTCAACAGGACCGAACCAGTTACTAAAATATAAATGGAAGGCTGATCACAACTGGTTAGGTGCCAAATTGATTCATTTTTTTCCAAACCAGACAATTTGGCACCTAATCAGTCCTAACTGAATGATTTCGACATAAACATCTTGGTTCAAATGGCATGTTCTTGGACAACTTTATGGGGCCCGCAAGTTGTATTTTTGGGTGGTTTTGACCAAACCATGGGTATATTTCCCTCCAAATTTTATCCCCTAAAATTATAAAAGCAAGGCCAAGCTCTCATTTGCCTCACACATTTTATTTCTAGTGTTTGTGAGAGTTTGAGAGCTTGGATAGTGATGCAACAGCCTAGTTTTGGAGCAACAACAAGTTTGGAGGTTCTTTTTCATCTTGGAGGAGCTTTCTAGTGGAGTTGGAATCTATGGGTGGAGGCTTCATCAACTAGTTTTCAATTCCAACCTTCCAAGTATGACTTTTCCCTAAAAAAAATTCCATATTTCATTGTTGTCTTTGTTTTTAATTCCCTGCCCCTCTTTCAAGTTTCAACTTTCAAGTTAAAAAACATCAAGGAAGAATGATAGAAGTTAATCATAAGTTTTGCATTTTTCTATTTTATTTGCATATCTCTTTCCTTCAAAATCTGAAATTTCACCATCCACTATGGCCTCAAAAGCCAAAGACATTGCATGGGTTCATTGTGATGTTGTTGATGGAAAAACATTGTGAAAATATTGCAAACACCCAATGGGAGGGGGGTATTTATATGTTGAAACGACACTTGGATGGTATAAGAGGCCACATAACTCCCTATGATGCACCAGATAAAGTGATAGAGCCTATTAGGAAAGAATAACTTGAATTTTTGTGAAGTATCACAAGGAAAAGACTATGGAAAAGGATATATGACATGAAATTGCAAGGAATAAGTAACTTTCAAAAGTTATGGCTAGGAGAGAAGCAAGTGGTAATACGATTTTGAACTTGAAGACTCATTTTCTATCCCTTCAACTAATCTCCATGACCCCTTCTGTTATGTTCCTCCCCCTCTTAGGTCTCACTCTCAACCTCAAGGCCAAGACAAAAGTAAAAAAATGACGAAATTTAAGAGCTATTTCACACCTTCCTCCACCTCTGACTCTACTACTGCTAGTGCCACTTCCTCCCAACCAATTCTAAGTCAACCCAACTTGAATGATCATTGGAAAATGAAATGCAGAGATGTTGCTTTTTAATACATTTTCAAATGGTGGTATGATGAAAATATCCCCTTTAATGTTTCTCACTCACCTTACGACCAAGCTATGTGGGATGTTGCTATTGTTGTAGGAAATGACTTCAAATGCCCTACTATGCATGACTTGAGAGGAACTCTTTTGTAAAGAGAGACTGCATCCATTGGAGATTATTTGAATGAATTTAAAGAATCGTGGATCAAAACAAGTTGTTCCATCATGTCAGATAGATGGACTGATGGAAAAAACCACACTATCATAAATTTCCTTATCTCATGCCCTCAAGGAACCATGTTTTTAAGATCGGTAGATGCATCTGATAGTGTGAAAGATGCCAACCTATTATTTGAGCTTTTAGATGAGATTGTTACAACAGTGGGGGAACACATTTTTTTGTAGGTCATCATTGATAATGCTTCAGACTATGTTATTGGTGGTGTTAGTGTCAGTATGTCAATGATCAAATTTTCTCTTTCAAAGTTGTTTTTAGGGTGTCGAGTCAAATTTGTATGGTTTCATTAGGTCTTCAAATAAAAATTTGGTCGTTGGCTAGTGTGTCTAGGACTATTACATGTTATAGGACTAGGGCTAGTGTGTGGCTAGTGTTTTTTAGACAAGGTTTACATGTTATGTTTCTTTGCTTATAAATGAATGAATTCACCCCAGTGCTCATTCATACTCTCTCTTACTTCATCATATACTCAATAACCTATTAAACATGCTTTCAAACTACCTATCTAGCCTCACATATTCTTGGAAAATTGACCTTGGAATTCAGACCTAAAAACCCTACACACAGTCTTCTCACTGACCTTTCTATCTATCACTTAAAACATCAAACAAATCCTATTTCCTGAGCTTACATACCTAGCCTAAGATCATTATATATTTCAGTCATTCCTTTGACTGCAAAAGTGACAATGAGAGATCCCTCTCTGGTCCCGGTAGGGCTAGCTACCTGACCTAAAGCCTGGTCTATGGTTACTTTTCTTCAATCCCATTTTCAGCCATTTTCAGCCTTGGGAAGTTGGGGAGAGTGATAAAATTTTTGGCATTGTTACCGGGGAGTGATTTCTTAACTTTCCTTGGGAATATCTCTTTAATCATCTAAATTTAGACTTTTAGGTGGCAAGCTCTAACATTTGAAACACGTTGCATTCTTAAATTTGAGCCAAAGTCCAAAATTCCTATCTTAAGCTGGCTCTTAAAAGACATACTATGTCAAATCCAGACCCAAATCCATCACCAATTGTGAATGACCCTAAGAGTATTTTAAGAAATCATAATACCAAGTCCCAGAAGGTTGGAAGAGCTACTCCTCCACTTGCCAAATCGAATTCCTTGCCTACGAGATTTGTTTAAGAAGATTTGTTTTATAATTCAGAATTTGAAAGGTCTTTGTTTAGGAATAAGTCTGAAACCTTTCTTTCAGAAATCACCTTTGATCCTTTTGATTTTGAGACCTTTGCACTATTTTCTGAGTCTTTTTATTCCAAAGTTTATAATGAAGTCTGGTCTAATTTTCACAAACTTAAAGGTTTCGTGGATAAGTTTCAAGAAACTTTAGAAAAAGCTTATTTCCAATATCAACAGCAAGCTTTTTCTTCACCTATAATTATACCTTCTCATATGCTACATCATCAACCCTTCCTTTCATTCCATCATTACCTCTGTAAGTTTTCACTCCATCAACACCTCCAACACCTCCTCCATTAGTCATGGCCATATTTGCTCTATTGATCCTACCTCTTCAACTCACTACACTACTTTAGGACTATGGTCAGAGACTTCCCCTTTTTGATGAAACATCAGAGGTTATAGCTTATCAACACATTGCCAAAGTGATTGATTTCATAGATCTTGAAGAGATCAACAATGACGATGTCGAGGTGTGCATCATTGCACAGAGTTTCTCAGGAGAGGTAAAGAAATGGTTTCACTCTCTCACATCTGGTTCAATAGGTACTTCAAAGCAACCGATTTACTTTTTTATGGAAAAATGAGAACAGAAGAAGAATCCATTGCAGATTTTAGCTGAGTATAATTCCTTGAAAAGGAATCCCAATTAGTCTGTCCTAGACTTTAAAGCTAGATTCAATAAAATCTATGATTCAATTCTAGAGAATATTAAGCCTCCTCCAGGCCTTGGTTTACTTCATTATCCCGATGGTTTCGATCCTGACATGGCCTATTAGCTGAGGGAAAGAAACCCATCAACTCTTGAAGAAATGCAGAGAAACACAGCGAGTGTGGAAGCTAATTTGCTCATCAAAAAGTCTAAAATCAAGACGGAGAAAAGAGTCACTATCAAAGAGGAAAAATCTACTTCATCAGAGAGAAAATTAGACACCTTGATGAAGACCATGGAGAACATCATGGATAAAATGTCCATCGCTGATAGACAAGATGAACCCTACATTAGAAATCCCAATTTCAGAGGTCAAAATCAACAACCTCAATACATGATCAAGCAAAGGGAACATAGGGGTCAGGATCCACAATGTCAGCAAAAAATTCGCACTCCATTTCAGCAGAATTACATTGAAGGCCCTGATGAATATGATGAAGAAGAAATTTCTAGCGAGAATCATTTATTTGAGGAAAATCAATAACCTATTTTGCTCACTGAAGAATATCATTTTTTTGTAGAAATTTGTGCACCAGATGATCAACAATATGTCTTGTCAAAGGACAACATGCTATTAGTACGGATGAAATATTATTAGAGGGGATATCCAAATGCTCTTACTCAAGTACAAAATCAGTATGGTTTGAGGAGTAGGAATAATCCTTTAATATCCAATCAGAAAAAGCAAAATTCTCAAACCGATACTCATAAAAAAGAGGTGACTACTCCAAATCAAAGAAAATACAAGGGACCTGTTGTTCCTAGTCTTGCAAAAGATAATGAAGCCTCCACCAGTGGTCAAAACAAGGATAAAAAAAATTGAAGATGGAGGACAGAAGAAGGAGAATTCATACAAAGATCAGCGTGAAAGGAAAGATGCACCATCGAAAGAGGCAGAAAAATATTATGTTCTTTTTAGTCTTGAAAATGAAAATTCCAAGTTGAAATTCTCTATTCATCTAACTGAAATATTCAAGAATGATTAGTACAAATTTAAAGTAGCTAAGTTGCTTAGAGTGGATCAAATGTCCGACATGGTTAATGTGAGTGATGATCACCCTGAGCTTCTTTTTGGTCCTGTTGTTGATAGTGATCTAGAAGATAGTGAGGTCCCTCCATTTGATCTAATCCTCAAAATCCATGATTGTATCCTCCATAATGTTGTGCTTGATTCTGGAGCTTCTCACAACCTCATGCCCATGGCCATTATGGAAAAATTAGAATTTGATATCACGAGACCTTACCATGATCTTTATTCATTTGATTCAGGAAGGGTGAAATGTCTTGGCCTCATTAAGGACCTAGTGGTGTCATTAGAGCAAATCTAAGCCAATAATGTCCTCATGCATGTTGTTGTGGCTAATATCCCTCCTAGATATGGAATTTTTCTCTCCCAGTCATGGGGAGTGAAGCTTATAAATACCTTACAACTTGAATTTTCATATGCTACCATTCCCATCTTTGGGCAACTTAGAAAACTATACTGGGAAAGTAAAATGAAGTACATGATCAACAACTGAAAAAAGAAAAATAATCATCCTATACATGATGTCCATACAGATCTAGAGTCCTTTATCTTATTCAATGACGAATGTTTAGCATCTTCTGAAGTTTTGATTTAAGAAAAAGAAAAAAAAATGATTTTTCAAATTCTGTTTTAGAATTGGAAAATGCAGAAATTTATGAAAAGGTGCCAAATGGTTTGGAACCAAGTGCATCACCTCAAAAAAGTGATAAAACTGTGAAAGAAACAACAATTTTTGTTACAACAAAACTATCTCAAGCATCAAGTAAAGTTCAACCATATGATTTGCAGCTTCTTGATGAAGAAAGTAGTTTGTGGACCATGGAATAAGGGGAATACCAGGCCAATCATCCAAGGATGCGATCTTACCAAAATGTAGTGCTAGACATCCTCAAGACATTCACCAAGTATACTTTTTCGTTGATCCTAAGGGACATCTATGTTATTGCTGATTCTCTTGGTACTTCGGCCAACATGTTCCAAATTCAGGTGTATCCTAATAAGAAGTATGAGATAAACATCAAACACCTCCCTACTGTCCCTGATAATGTTCAGTATTAGCAGGTCTTTCAAGATGATAAAAAAATAAGCAATTTCTTGTAGATAGAAGAGGAATTTGTGAATTCACAAATGGATAACCAATGCTATGAAGATGACCAAGAATTCCATGCAGCAGAGATGAAACTGCTTCTGCTAAAATATAACTCCATTCCAAGAGGTTTGGTACCTTTGGAAGAGCTTTTCAATCAAGATGATCTCGCATGCAAAACGACCATGATACTAAAAAAAGTAGGAGTGAAAGATTTCAATCTTGGTATTATGGAAAAGCCAAATATGGTCAAAATTTCAAAATATTTGAGTGCAGAAATGAAAGGTAAATACACAACGCTTATGTCTCAGTTTGCTGAGGTATTTTCTTGGGAATATTTTGATTTGAAAGTGTATGATAAGAGTATAATCCAACGTACCATTCCCTTAAAGTCGGATAAGAAACCTTTCCGCCAGAAGTTCAGGAGAATGAATCCCAAGTTGCTTACCTCTATTCAAAAGGAGGTAAATAGATTATTTACTATTGGTACTATATTTTCTATTCACTTTTCAAATTGGATGTCTAATCTAGTGCCAGTGAGAAAAAAAACAAGAGAGTTTCGCTTATACATTGATTTTAGAAATCTCAATAAAATGTCATTGAAGGAAAATTACCCACTACCAAAGATGGACCATATTATGCAAAGGGTAGTCGGATATTCGAGACTTTAATTGCTGGATGGATACTCCTTGTATAATTAGATTTTAGTCCATCCAGATGATCAGGAAAAGAAAACCTTCACAACACCTTAGGGCTTCTTCATTTATGGAAAAATGCCTTTCGGATTGAAGAATGCAGGGACTAATTTTCAGTGAGCAATGGATATTTCTTTCACCAATGAATATGATGTATTTTTGGTCATCTATCTTGATGATATCACTCTTTTTTCTAAGAAAGATGAGCAATACATGCAACACTTGAATTTTTTTTTCAGAGATGTAGAAAGTTTGGAATATTGTTGAACCCAAAGAAGAGTCTTTTCGCTATGGAGGAAGGTAAATGGCTCGGCCATATCATACCAAAATATGGAATTAGGATATATCCTTCAAGGATTGAAGCAATTCAAACTTTGGACTATCCTAGGGGTAAAAAGGAAATTTAGTCGTTCAATGGAAAAATCATTTTTTTGAGAAGGTTTGTCCCCAATCTTGCAGAACACTTAAGGAAAATTATTAACATGCTGAAGAAAGACAGTGAAGTAAAATGGTTTGAAGAGGAATATAAGTCATTCAATCAAGTTAAATTGGCTTTATATTATGCTCCTTTTCTTATTATTTGAGATTACACACTTGATTTTATCATTTTTTCATTTACCTCGGAGCATACTCTTGCTGCTGTCCTTATGCAAAAGAAAAATTAGAACATGGAACAATCCATCGCCTTCTTCAGTATAACCATAAGAGATGCATCCTTAAAGTACAACATCACTGAGAAACAAGCCTTGGCGTTAGTCAAATCATTGAAGGACTTTCGGGTCTATATTATCCACTCTCATGTCATTGCATATGTTCCAAACACTGTTTTCAAAGATGTGCTTACACATAATGATCTTGAAGGGTGGCAGGGTAAATGGATTACTTCTATGTTGGAATATGACTTGGAGATCAAGCCCACAAATCTGATCAAAGGAAAATTCCTAGCAAATCTTACGGTGTATTCAAATCTACATGCTTTGAACATTAATTTTATTGCTGCATTATCTGAGGAGAAAGAGGTTGAAACATTACCTAAGGTATTTGAATTTTTTTCTTTATCGCCTTGGTATGTTGATATAGTTCATGTTGTGCAACACTTAAATCCTCCTCCCAACTTGCCAAGTAGTAAGGTTATATCTTTGAAGTTGAGAGCTCTTAAGTACTACATCCTTAATGATGTCTTGTATTGGACAGATCCTGGTGGAGTGTTGCTAAATTGTTTGGTTGAAGGAGAAGTTGAAAAAGTGATGATTGATTTTCATAAAGGTCACTATGGAGGTCATGTTTATTGGAAGACTATAGCTAACAAGATATTTAGGGTGGGTTTCTATTGGCCAAGTTTATTTTCTGATGTTTATAAAACAATCATGAGCTGTCATGAATGCCAAATATTTCAGGGAAAGAGGAAGCTCTTGAGGCTTTTCCCATAAAACCAATTGAAGTGCAAGCACCATTCCAGCAATGGGGACTTGACTTCATTGGCGAGATCCATCCTCCATAATCAGCTCAACATAAATGGATACTCATTGACATAGATTATTTCACTAAATGGATTGAAGCCATCCCCTCGAGGAATTCTACTGACACTATCATTATTCAGTTTTTAGAGAACAATATTCTGTCTTGCTTTGGCTATCCATACAAAATCATTACTGAAAATGCACTGCTTTTAAGTCCAAGAAAATGATTGAATTTTATGATAAGTATCACATTAGGCTTGGTCATTCCACATCATACTATCCTCAGGGAAATGGGCTCACTGAATCGTCAAATAAATCTTTGGTGAACATAATAAAGAAGATGATGCAAGAAAACAAGAGGAATTGGGACCAAAAGCTCACCATTTCTCTATGGGTGGATAGAGTTAGCACGAGAGATCAATCATCATGTCACCTTTCCAGTTCGTGTATGGTGTTGAAACGATGTTCCCTACTTCTTTAGTTGTATTGGTGATGACAATTCTGCAAGAAATCGACAGTAAACCAAATGATATCCAGTGAAGAATTAGCCAAATGATCCATCTACAACAGTCAAGAGATGAAGTCTTCAGTCACACTTCAAAGCTTCATGAGAAAATAAAAAATATTTATGATAAGAAGACCAAATTTGATGATTTTAAGCTTGGATATGTTGTTCTTCGTTGGGATTCCTAGAATGAAGACAAAGGTAGGTACCGAAAGTTTGATAATCTATGGAAAGGTCCTTACAAGATCACTGCATTAAGAGGTAATAAATAATTTATACTAGAGGATCTTGAAGGGAAATAAGTGCCGGGGGGACCAATCAATGGTAGGTTCCTCAAACATTATCTTACTTTATCATTGAAGATCAAGTCCACTTTCATTGTATATATCATTTTAATTTGATGTCTAAGCAATAAGGAAGTTGTTGCAGAAGTTTGAAGTCCGAGGAGAAGGCCATGGGACTTCTACATTCAGATCATGTTTTCTTTCAAAAAGTTCAAATATATATATATTTTTTTAATGTCCAGTTTTGACTCCTTTGCCCAATGGTAAGGCTACCCGATCTACGGTGTTATTAACACCTCCTGAAGGAGCAACCATCTCCAGCTGGAGCCAATGTTAGTGTCAGTGTGTCAATGATCAAATTTTCTCTTTCAAATTTTTTGTTTGGGTGTCGAGTCAAATTTTTATGGTTTCATTAGGTCTTCAAATAAAAATTTGGTTGCTCGCTAGTGTGTCTAGGACTATTACTGCTCATTCCAAAAAAAAATTCACTTGCTGGCCATTACCATCTCTCAGTTGGACGAGTCATCATTGCAAGGTCTGCATATTCATTTCAGTCATACCACCATTTTCCTCATTTAGCTCACTGTCATCATTAGGTTTTAGGGTCAAACCACAAAATCACTTTTCCCCAAAGAAGTAGTAATGATGAAAATCTTGAAGTAAAGGTTTTGAAAGTTGTTTTCATTATCAAAGATTTCATAAGTTCCAAAGCTGCCATCATCAAAGCAATTGATGAAAGATGTGTTGGGACCCACTAGCTCACCAAAGACAGAATCGACTTCCAAGGATATAAATACCAACAAAACCCTCTCATTCTCTCATTTCATGTTTATATTTCACCTCTCTAACAAGAAAATTCAATTTCGGCCTTAGACCAGCCATACTTTGCCATTATAAGTAAGAATTCTCCCATCGTTGCAATTTTGCTACCTTCATGAAAAAACATAGCGTTTTTTCCTTTCGCTACCTCTATGGTAAATCCGTCATTGGAAAGCCTCTTCCCTATGATTTTTTGAGGTGTGAAGCTGCAAATCCATTAAAAAAACACTGCCATAGGTTTATTATTTGTTATTTCTCCCCCAAAGGTGCCCAAGCTTCCTCCACGCTACAGTTATCAGCAAAATCACTACCTTTGTGTGGATACACAACAAATTCTGAGTTCAAGGGCCAAGCGACTGGTTGCATCAGTCCAAGTCAGCAAGTTGAAGTATTCTTCACTCACTCAACAAGTTAGCAACAATAAATATCAACTCCTTGCCCTTTCATATGCAAAATTCCAAAATGGCTCATATATGGGGTTTTTCTCGCTTTGGTTATCATCTTGGTCAAATTTTGGATATCATCACATGAGTCTCCTTGAAGTTTTGGATGATTTTCTCTAAATTACACTAAAATCACCTTCCCTAACCCTTCCCCAATACATTCCTACCCTAATTCACCATTTTCTCACTAAAACCTAGGCTTATGCTACGGTTATACAGTGTGGGCCCGTGTTTCTATTTTTTGGGCCCTTTCCCCTTTCCCCTTTCCTCCATTTCCAATTCCATTTGCTTCCTAACACTCTTCCCTATACCTCTAAATTTTCTCAAGAATTTAGAGTGGCCCTATCCCCCTCATCCCCTCTCATTTTCAATAGAAAACAGTTAAAACCCTTGTTTTCCAGTGCATCCAAAAAAATATTTCTAAAATGGATACTATAAGTAGTGATACTGAAAAGAAGACCTATAATAAGGGAGGAAAAGTCAGCAGGTTTGAGCTACTACATACCAAGGATATAATGTCATCTCACTTCATCATAAAATCATTTGAAGGTATTGGTTGTTTATATTTTTGCAAGAGAGTTCAAGAAATGGGTTTTAATGCTAAGCTTACTAGTTTGTTTGCCACTTCACTCAAGAAGAATCAAGCTATAATTGTAGGGGTTAATTTCATTATATCAACAAAAAAAATTGCATCAACCACCGAGATACCTAGCAAGGGGGAAAGCTGGTTCAAGAAATCGCAACTAGACCTTCAGAGCTATAAACCCTTCTTCAAAGCACAATACAGGGAAGCTCCTACACATTTTTTTCCCATGAGACAAATATTGGACAAAAATACACCCTTGATGAATATTATTATGAAATAATTCACATGCAAAGGTAGGTTCTCCACTTTGTATCAATACCATGTTCGGATTTTATTGCATTTCACAGCCATGAAGTCAATGAATTTATCTTTCTTCCTATGTAAGAGCCTCACTAAAATGGGTGAAAAGGTGAAAAGAAAAGGAGAGGACCATCATACCAATCTATTTCATCATTATTTGATAAATATCATTGTCTTGCACCATCTTGAAGAGAAGAATATCACTTGGGAGACCTTCATTTAGTCTAGTGTCTTTTTGCCTCCTGCTAGTCAGCCAACTAGCCAAGGTACATCATCAGCTACAACATCAACACCATCTAGGAAAATAGAGATTGGCTCAACTAGTAGAGTTTCACTCAAGAGGGTACCTAGGGCTGAGGTGACTCAGACATATCAAAGAAGTAGGAGGCTTGTGTTTGCTCCAAACATTGTGGAAGGGGCCAAGCCTACATCAACAAGACAACGATCGTCATCATAACATGAGGAGCCCATCCATTTTGATGCTGACATGGAAGATTTGGAGATGGATGAAGAGCACAAATTCACAAAACAGGTAATTATGGAGAAATATACTGAGATTAGAGAGCTTAAGGACAACTTTCCCAGGGCCAACTTCATGGTTTCATTCCTTGAGCAGGAAAACATTCAATTGAAGGTAAACCAACTACTTTTGAATAGACATAAGTTGGATACAAGCAAGAAAGATATAAAGGGAAAATAAATAGTTGATATTGATGACTCTGATTAGGATGAATAATAGGTTAGAAGAAATAGGCCAAGAACTAGAGGCCTAAAAAAGGCACTGCAGCAACAAAGAGAAGCATCTCCACCACAAACACACATGACAATGGATGAGCTCATCTTGAGGGAAATTGAACAAGACAAGGAGTATTGGCTAGATAGAGTCAATGGAAATTTGGAAAAGCTCCCAAAGAGGGCTAGAAGAGACAACAAATTGCAAATACACATGGCTTCTCATTACTATACAAGGAGTTAGGTCTCCAAAGTCAAGGTCAAGCAGTTGAAGGAAAAACTCAAGGAAACCTTAATAAAGAAAAAAGAGAAGGGTAAGTTGGATTTTCTTGTTGATGCTTCCATCATAGCATAGAATACCATATTAGGGCTTCATGGAGCATGTTTGGGACAATTTTGAGAAAATTTGGAGAAAATTTGGATTTTTTGCAACTTTGGGAAATTTTTAACAATTTATGCAAACAACATAAACACAACGTGTTCATGGTACCTTTATTCTCTGAACCTCCAATTGATGAAAGAGAGACATTTTTAGATTAGGATTGATGAATAAATCATTGATATACACTTTTATTGCTACCTCATTTGTTATTCTGCTCAGGAGGATTAAAAAACTAGCTAAAAATAAGCTCTTTGCCTCAATTACAGAGCCACATTGCCTTTATAGCAATAGTTTTGGGAGAATTGATATTTGAAGATCTTGGAGGATGTTTTTTGTTGGGAAAACACTTCATATGGGTAGCAGACACACTCACTTGTATACAACAACTTGCAGAGTCAAAATTAAGCATAGGAGCATCATCAAATTGGTTGCACAAGATCACACTACCTTTATGACAGTTTCACTACCTTTATCTGTAAAAACGCTACCGTTATGCCAGAAATCAATTTTTTTTTATCCCGTGGTCAAAAATGGAATTACCCATGATGTAATTGAGTTTAAAATGATGTAATACGTTGCATGTAAGGTAGTGGAGGTCGAATTCATGGGTTTTTATGTATCAAAAGGCCAAAAAACCAATCATTTTTCATGCTTCTGCCACCTTTTTCGAGCCTCTGTTACGCTTTTGGAGTAACCTTGGGAGAATCGATTTTTGGAGGCCTTCCCATGGGTCATTTTGAAAAATTCAATATGTTATGGAAACTAGACACACAGATCTAGTTGACCGTGCTTTCAGAAGTGGATTTGGACTCCTAAAATTGCCTCAAAAGTGCTTGCAAACTTCTGTTACACTTCTGCAAATTTATGTTACCCTTATGTCAAAAATGTTACAAATTAACATTGGATTCCTCAAGACACTTGTCAAGCTCAGAAAATGTCACAAATTCAAGGTTTTTTTGTCCTTTGAGTTGGAATTAGAGTTATTGATTCGGTTTTTGACTCCTATCATGTGGGGATATGTAATTTAATGTAAGGGAAAAACACTCCTAGTTCATAGCTAAATTTCAGGGAATGGTTTCTAACCTCCCTATAATCTAGGAAATGACTCATATTGTGTATTTATGATCCATTTTGGATGGTATTTAGACTTGATGAGGTGTCATAGTCCATATTTTCTATAATTATAATCTCTTTAGTCTTTTGTGGGTTGGATAGTCTCATTTTGTAGTGGAGCTTTTGTAATCAGCAATTTGGAATGAAATTAGAGACATATTTGCAGAACTTGTGTTGAAATACTTGTGGTATGCATTGGAGAATTTTTTATTCTTATGTATGTTTATCTGTTCATACTAAATGATATATCTTCTTCTTTCATAGACATCTTTACATATGTTTATCTTGTAAGTTTATGAGCAGAAATCATGTTTGTTCATGCTTTTTTTTAGACAAGGTTTACATGTTATGTTTATTTTCTTCTAAATGAATGAATTCACCTCAGTGCTCATTTAGAATCTCTCTTACTTCATCCTATACTCAATGACCTATTAAACATGCTTTCAAACTACCTATCTAGCCTCACATGTTCTCTGCAAATTGACCTTGGAATTCAAACCTAAAAACCCTACACACAGTCTTCTCACTGACATTTCTATCCAACACTTCAAACATCAAAAAAATCCTATTTATTGATCTTACATACCTAGCCTAAGATCATTATATATTTCAGTCATTCCTTTGGCTACAAAAGTGACAATGAGAGAGCCCTCTCTGGTCTTGGTAGGGCTAGCTACCTGACCTAAATCCTGGTCTATGGTTACCTTTATGCAATCCCATTTTCAGCCTTGGGAAGTTGGGGAGAGTGATAAATTTTTTGGCACCGTTTTCGGGGTGATATTGCTTAAATTTCCTTGGGAATATTTCTTTAATCCTTTGAAACTTAGACTTGTAGGTGACAAGCTCTAGCATTCGAAACAGGCTGAATTCTTAAATCTAAGCTAAAGTCCAAAAATCCTATCTTAAGTTAGCTCCTAAAAGACATACTAGGTCAAATCCAGACCCAAATCCATCGCCAATTGTGAATGACCCTGAGAGTCTTTTAAGAAAGCATAAAACCAAGTCCTGGAAGGTTGGAAGAACTATTCCTCCACTTGTCAAATCAAATTCCTTGCCTACGAGATTTGTTTCAGAAGTTTTATTTTATAATTTAGAATCTAAAAGATCTTTGTTTAAGACTAAGTCTGAAACCTTTCTTTCAGAAACCACCTTTGATCCTTTTGATTTTGATACCTTTGCACCATTTTATGAGTCTTTTTATTCCGAAGTTGATAGCAAAGTCTGGTTTAATTTTCACAAACTTAAAGGTTTGGTGGATAAGCTTCAAGAAACTTCATAAAAATCTTATTTCCAATATCAACAACATGATTTTGCTTCACCTGTCATTATACCTTCTCATACTGCTACATCATCAAACCTTCCTTTCATTCCATCATTACCTCTGTAAGTTTTTACTCCATCAACACCTCCACCACCTCCACCACCTCCTCCATTAGTCATGGCTAGATTTGCTTCGTTGATCCTACATCTTCAACTCACTGCACTACCTCAGAACTATGGTCAAAGACTTCCCGTTTTTCATGGAATATCAGAGGTTACAACTTATCAACACATTTCCAAAGTGATTGATTACATATATCTTGAAGAGATCGACAATTGACGATGCCAAGATGCTCTCTCTAACATTTGGTTTAATAGGTACTTCACAACAGCTGATTGACTTGTTTATGGAAAAATGGGAAGAGAAGAATAATCCATTGCGTATTTTAGCTGGGAAGAAGAATCCAAGCCTTTATTTACTTCATTATCCTGATGGTTTTGATCCTGACATGGCCTATCAGCTTAGGGAAAGAAACCCATCAACTCTTGAAGAAATGTAGAGAAACACAGTGAGCATGGAAGCTAATCTGATCATCAAGGAGTCTAAAATCAAGACAGAGAAAAGAGTCACTATCAAAGAGGAAACATCTACTTCATCAGAGGGAAAATTAGAAACCTTGATCAAGACCATGGAGAAGATGATGGATAAAATGTCCATCGCTGATAGAAAAGCTGAACTCTCCATTAGAAATCCCAATTTTAGAGGTCAAAATCAGTAGCCTCAATACATGATCAAGCAAAGGGAACATAGGGGTCAAGATCCACAAAGTCAGCAGAAAATTCGCACTCCATTTCAGTAGAATTACACTGAAGTCCCTGATGAAGATGATGAAGAAGAATTTTCTGGCGAGAATCATTTTTTGAGGAAAATCAACAACCTATTTTCCTCACTGAAGAAGATCAATTTTATGTAGAAATTTGTGCACCGGATGATCAACAATATGTCTTGTCAAATGGCAACATGATATCAGTACAGATGAAATATTAAGAGAGGGGATATTTGAATTCTCTTACTCAAGTATATAAGTAGTATGTTTTTAGGAGTAGGAATGTTCCTTTAATCTCCAATCAGAAAAACAAAAATTCTCAAACCGATACTCATAAAAAAGAGGCAACTACTACAAGTCAAAGAAAAGACAAGAGACCTTCTGTTCCTAGTCCTACAAAAGACAATGAATCCTCCACTAGTGGTTGAAATAAGGATAAAAAAATCCAAGATGGAGGACAAAAGAAGGATATTTCATACAAATATGAGCTTGAAAGGAAAGATGCACCAATGAAAGAGGTAGAAAAACATTATGCTTTTTTTAGTCTTGAAAATGAAATTTCCAAGATGAAAGTCTCTATTCCTCTAAATGAAATAGTCAAGAATGATCAATAAAAAGTTCAAGTAGCTAAGTTTCTTAGAGTGGATCAGATGTTCGACATGGTTAATGTGATTGATGATGACCCTAAGCTTATTTTTGGTCCTGTTGTTGATTGTGATCTAGAAGATAGTGAGGTCCCTCCATTTTATCTAAGCCTCAAAATCCATGATTTTATCATCCATAACGCTATGCTTGATTTTGGAGCCTCTCACAACCTCATGCCTAAGGCCATTATGGATAGATTAGGATTGGATTCACAAGAACTTATCATGATATTTATTCATTTGATTCAGGAAGGGTGAAATGTCTTGGCCTCATTAAGGACCTAGTGGTGTCATTAGAGAAAATCCTAGCCAATAATGTCTTCATGGATATTGTTGTGGCTAATATCCCTTCTAGATATGGAATGTTTCTCTCCCGGTCATGGGGAGCGAAGCTTAGAGGTACCTTACAACTTGAATTTTCATATGCTTCCATTCCCGTCTTTGGACAACTTAGAAAAATATATCGGGAAAGTAAAATGAAGTACATGATAAAAAATCGAAAAAATCCAAATAATCATCCTATACATGCTGTCCATACAGATCTAGAGTCCTTTATATTATTCAATGATGAATTTTCAACATCTTCCAAAGTTTTGATGGAAGAAAAAACATAAAATTCTGAATTTTCAAATTCTGTTTTAGAATTGGAAAATGAAGAAATTTATGAAAAGTTTCCAAGTGGTTTGGAACCATGTGCATCACCTCAAAAAAGTGACGAAACATTGAAAGAAACATAAATTTTTGGTACAACAGAATTCTCTCAAGCGACAAGTAAACTTCAACCATCCGATTTGTAGCTTCTTGATGAAGAAAGTAGTTTGTGGACCATGGACTTCGATGGAGCTTTGGGCAAAGAAGGGATTGGCATTGGAGTGTGGATTCACATCCCTGTAAATCAGTCACTAAACATTCCTCCCAATGTTCGAATGTCCTCATACAAGCCGACTTTTTAATTTTCAAACAATGAAGTCGAGTATGAGGCTTTGATAGGCGGTTTGAAGATTCTCAAGAAGCTAAGTGCCAAGAATATTTCTATATATGGTGACTCCGAGCTGGTAATAAAGCAAGTCAAAGGGGAATATCAAGCCAAGTATCCAAGGATGTGAGCTTAATGAAATGCAGTGCTAGAAATCCTCAAGATATTCACCAATTATACTTTGTCGTTGATCCCAAGGGACAATAATGTTATTGCCGATTCTCTTGCTACTTCAGCCAACATGTTCAAAATTCCATTGTATCCTAATAAGAAGTATGAGATAAACGTCAAACACCGCTCTATTGTCCCAGATAATGTTTAGTATTGGCAGGTATTTCAAGATGATAAACAAATCAACAATTTCTTGCAGAGAGAAGAGGAATTTGTGAATTCACAAATGGATAACCAGTGCTATGAAGATGACCAAAAATTCCATGCAGCAATGATGCAAGTGCTTCAGCTGAAATATAAATCCATTCCAAGAGGTTTGGTACCTTTGGAAGAGCTTTTAGATCAATATGATGTCGCACGCAAGTCGACCATGCTACCAATAGAAGTAGGAGTGGAAGATCTCAATCTTGGTACTCCGAAAAAGCCAAAGATGGTTAAAATTTCAAAATTTTTGAGAGCATAAATGAAAGGTAAATATGCAGCTTTATGTCTCATTTTGCTGATGTATTTTCTTGGAAATATTTTGATTTGAAATTTTATGATAAGAGTATAATCTAGCATACCATTCCCTTAAATCCGGATCATAAACCTTTCTGCCAGAAGTTAAGGAGAATGAATCCCAAGTTGCTTCCCTCTATTCAAAAGGAGGTAAATAGATTATTTACTGCTATTATTAAAGTTCCTCTTCGATTTTCAAATTGGATGTCTAATCTAGTGCCAATGAGAAAGAAGACAAGAGAGATTCGCTTGTGCATTGGTTTCAGAAATCTGAATAAAGTGTCATTGAAGGACAATTACCCACTACCAAAGATGGACCATATTCTGCAAAGGGTAGTTGGATCTTCTAGAATTTCATTGTTGGAAGGATACTCTAAGTATAATCATATTTTAGTCCATCTAGATGATCATGAAAAGACAACCTTCACAACACCTTGGGGCACCTTCATGTATTCCAAAATGCCTAAAGAATGCAGGGGATAATTTTTAGTGAGATATGGATATTTAGTTCTCCAATGAAAAGGATGTATTTTTGGTCATCTATAGTTATGAAATCACTCTTTTTTACAAGACAGATGGGCAACACTTGCAGCACTTGAAAACCATTTTTCAGAGATGTAGAAAGTTTGGCATGTCACTGAACCCAAAGAAGGGTCTTCTCACTATGGAGGAAGGTAATTTTCTGAGCCATATCATATAAAAAGATGGAATTAGGATATATCCTTCAAGGATTGAAGAAATTTAGGCTTTGGACTATCCTAAGAGTAAAAAGGAAATTTAGTTGTTTAATGGAAAAATCAATTTTTTGAGAAGGTTTGTCCCCAATATTTCTTAACACTTAAGGAAAATTACTGACCTGCTAAAGAAATATAGTGAGGTAAAATGGTTTGAAGAGGTATGTAAGGTCCCACCTTACATACCATCAGTAAGATAGAGAAGTAGATGTCACATAATCACTAATACTCATTCCCACAAAATCCTAAAGAATTAGTCATTGTAAAATTGTTTCCAACAACAAGCCCCTTTTTTTTTATTTGAAAGCTTTAGACAATACAAGAAAAAACTGTCTTATTCACACTTCAGCAAATTATTAAATTCATTTTCACATTCATACCAAAAACTTGCAGACATAGGAAGCTACACCCATTAAATAGTTTATTTATAATTTATAGTAACATAAAAACAACAATAACTAATAATTTTACACTAACAATTTATATGCACAAAATCTACAGCCATTCAGGACTTTTGACAAACACTTTGCAGACATGCACCCTACACTCATTGAGCCCTTATGACAAACACTTTGCAAGCATGCAATTAAAAGTCATTGAGGCATTTTGTCAAACACTTGGCAATAATGAATTTAAGATTATTATTCAACATATTTATCTCATAAAATTCAGAAATTGAAAATTTAAATATTTCCATCTTAAAACAGGGACTAAATAATCTTAGTCTTTCATCAAATACTCAAAAACAGGCGCACATAACTCACAGCAGCAATCTTCCAAATCACCCAGATTTCCGATCTGGGTTCTGAAAATTATTTTCTTGGAATGAAATCAGGGGTTACATGTTCATTAGGCACGGATACCCCCTAATGTTGGGCTGAATCGAATTAAAAATGCCCAGGAATGCGTTTCTTTAAAACAACAAAATTTATAGCCTAAATGTTTCATTTACGACTTTTGTCAAACATATGGAATGAAAACTTACAACTACACCTCTACATGAGGAAAAACAACCCAGAGTTATGCTACTAATATATGCTCATTGAAATCACATATTTCTAAATCCACCATATGAGTTCTTGAAACATTTTACCACCCACAAGCTAATTCATTTGACATGATTGACAAGCTTTTTGCACCAATTGCTACAATTTAACAAACACATGGAAGCCCTGAATGCTACAGCTATTAAGGCTTTATGTCAAAATTCTGATAGTACTATTACAACAACTTGAATAACAAAAAATTGAAGAATATGAAACATAAGCCATAGCTGAAATTTATCTCCAACTTACCTCAAGCATTTGATCTTCCAAACTATACTTTAGTTGCCATTATTTTTGCATTTTCTTTTAAGGGTTGATTCTGTAATTCCTCCAAGCATGTTTTGGGTACATGTCCATTTTCTTACTTCTGATGTAAGCTGCAAGTTAGCACTTATTCATGCATAAATAACATTACTCATTCAAGGACTTTGTCAAACACTTTGCAAACTATCCTAAAACCATTTCTAAAACCTGCATGTAATTACTTGAAACAAAACCATAAACCGCGAAATACTTACCCAAGTCCTTTGGAATTTATTTATTGCAATTACCTTCAACAATATTTGGCTTTCCTTTCTCAAATGCTACAATACCAAGATTAGTAACATAAAATACACCAGTAATAACTCCAATATTGAGATCTAAACATCCATACATATAGATTAATCTAGTCTTCATTTTTAACTAATCAATAATATTCTAGATAACATAAGCCTAAACCAAAATTAGATGCTTACAACAATTTAAATGTCTACTTTTTATTTTATGCTAAAGCTATACTATAATTTTAGGACAATGGAAATTATACTTGAAGAGATATTCAGCTCCAATCGTTGAGAATATGATCCACCTTCGATCCCTTAACCAACTCATTTGAACCATCCGGTTTTCCACCCAACCATATCCAGGGAGAACTCCTCCCCCTGGAACCCCCGAGCTGTAAAAGCTCACAACCAGTACCAAAATACAACAATAGAGAGAGAGATGCAAGGAAAACTAAGGAATATAGTTTTCACTTCCTCTAAATACCACTCATGTTCAACCTCAATAGATACTTAGTAGATTAGTAAGAAATTTAGATTTGTTTTGGAAGTAATTGGATACTCTCCATATCTCTCCCTCTCACAATATTCCTCAAGTCTCTTCCACTCTTTGCATTACCCCCCTCCTCCCAAATGAGAATACATGAGACTCATATATAGGAGGAGCAACAATCTCTTGTCATAAAGGAGTAATATGCATGCATTGTATTCCTTTTAGAGGAGTGTAACTTATGCCATTAAGGAGAGGTATGCATGCCTTATTTAAGGAGAGTGTAACATATGCATTAAAGTGAGTGTAAGAGGAATATTTTATGACACATATTTAATGAGTGTAATAATATTTTATGACATATATTTAATGAGTGTAAGAGGAATATGCCATTCCTTGATGAGTGCATAAAAGAGAGTGTAATGTAATATTTAAAATAGAGAGAGTTACATAGAGCCATGAGAGTCATGAAGGAGAGAGGTGTCAAGTGATTGAGGAGATATAATTTCATTTTAATAATAATATCATAGTCTCATAAAAGATAATAATAATATTAATAATATTAATAATATTGAGGATTAAGTCGAGATTGAACTATTACGATTGATTAATCATAATTTAAGTGATTTTCCTTCAAGTATACTTGTTTACCCATTGATTGGAGGTGATTTACTATTTTTGGAAAGTCATACTTGAAATAGTAGACATGAATTTCTATTTTTAGAAAGTCACTCCAAAATTGTTAGGAATTAGATTATTAAGGAAATTCATCTACGAGTTGCCCATGAGTGGTATTTTCTTCCGGATAATAGGGATTCCACACCCCTATTGTATGCATCTTCATGCCTTAGTAGATTGAGGACTCCGCGCCCTGATCTACTCTAAAGATCCAAGATTCCACACCTTGATCTTTTTAAATATTCAGGACTCCGCGCCCCAAAAATTTCCTTATATATTCAAGACTCCACGTCTTTATATTTCATGGATTTAGGACTCCACGTCCTAATCCCTTTATCATATATCCAAGACTCCGCGTCTTTATATTTCATGGATTTAGGACTCCGCGCCCTAATTTCCATGGCTTCTCATCTATTTTGCTTTGAAACTCCGCGTTTCACCTTAAGGTACTGATTGTGAGCTCATACCCATCTGATGGTTCGTTGGCAAGGTCTTCTTCCAAGACCTGCACACATCACAATCTCATTGATCAAATAAATCCAATGAATTTCATAATTAACTTATTCAAATTTTACCAAATATTGTGCATGACTTCCACAGTCATTTTGGTTCTGGAGAAATGATTTCCGCAGTCATTTATAACTTGAGCATCCCTATTGGCAATGACCAAGTCCCCTGCCACATCATGCTTAGTACAAGAATACACACATATAATCATACAAATCATGTATCATCCATAAATCATAATTAACCATATGTTCCACATAACCATGATCATCCATGGATCTGTGTCTCAATTTTGAATCACCATTCATGTCATACACCTATGTCCAAAATAGGATACCAAAAGATAAAACATCGCTAATATGCTCTTAACCAAAATCAATTCTTGTGCACGCAAACATAGATATTATCATAAGCACACAACAACCAAGTGACCCAAACTAGGTCATAGCATATAAGCATGTACATAAGTCTTTAATACATAATATTATATCATTATATCAAAATCACCATCTCTAAGTGTCATCAAAGCTATCTCACTAAGAAGGGACACTACATTCATGTATTCCAAAATGCTTGAAGAATGCAGGGGATACTTTTCAGTGAGATATGGATATTGAGTTCTCCAATGAAAAGGATGTATTTTTGGTCATCTATAGTTATGAAATCACTCTTTTTTACAAGACATATGGGCAACACTTGCAGCACTTGAAAACCATTTTTCAGAGATGTAGAAAGTTTGGCATGTCACTGAACCCAAAGAAGGGTCTTCTCACTATGGAGGAAGGTAATTTTCTAAGCCATATCATATCAAAATATGGAATTAGGATATATCCTTCAAGGATTGAAGAAATTTAGGCTTTGGACTATCCTAAGAGTAAAAAGGAAATTTAGTTGTTTAATGGAAAAATCAATTTTTTGAGAAGGTTTGTCCCCAATATTGCTTAACACTTAAGGAAAATTACTGACCTGCTAAAGAAATATAGTGAGGTAAAATGGTTTGAAGAGGTGAAGAAGTCATTTATTCAAGTTAAATTGGCTTTATCTCATGCTCCTATTCTTATTAGTCCAGATTACACACTTGATTTTATCATTTTTTCATTTGCCTCTGAGCATACTCTTGCTACTGTCCTTATGCAAAAAAAAATCAGAACATGGAGCAACCCATCGTCTTTTTCAGTAGAACCATAAGAGATGCAAACTTGAAGTAAAACATCATTGGGAAACAAGCCTTGGCGTTATTCAAAGCATTGAAGGACTTACTGGTCTATATTCTCCACTCTCATGTCATTGCATATGTTCCAAACACTGCTATCAAAGATGTGCTTACCCAGAATGATCCTGAAGGGTGTCGGGGTAAATGGATTGTTTCTATGTTGGATTATGACTTGGAGATCAAGCCCACAAAGCTGGTCAAAAGACAAGGCTTGGAGAAGCTTATGGCAGACTCAAATCTACATGCTTTGGAAATTAATTATATTGCTGCATTATATGAGGAGCAAGAGGCTGAAATATTACCTGAGGTATCTGAAATTTTTTCTTTATCGCCTTATAGTTCATGTTTTGCAACACTTGAATCCTCCTCCCAACTTACCAAGTAGTATGTATAGATCTTTGAAGTTGATAGCTCTTAAGTATTGCATCATGTCTTGTATTGGAAAGATCTGGGTGGAGTGCTGCTGAATTGTTTGGTTGAAGGAGAAGTTGAAAAAGTGATAACTGATTTTCATAAAGGAGACTGTGGCGGTCATCTTTATTGGAAGACTAAATCTAAAAAGAACTTGAGGGTGGGTTTCTATTGGCCAATTCTGTTTATAAAACAATCATGAACTGTCAGGAATGTCAAATATTTCAGGGAAAGAGGAAGCTCTTGCCTTTGCCCTTAAAACCAATTGAAGTGCAAGCGCCATTCTAGCGATGGGGACTTGACTTCATTGGTGAGATCCATCCTCCATAATTAGCTCAACATAAATGGATACTCACTGCCACAGATTATTTCACTAAATGTATTGAAGCCATCCCCACGAGGCAAGCTACTGACACTGTCATTATTCAGTTTTTAGAGAACAATATTTTGTCTCGTTTTGGCTGGCCATACAAAATCATTACTCACAATGCAGCTGCCTTTAAGTCCAAGAAAATGATTGAATTTTGTGATAAGTATCACATTAGGCTTGGTCATTCAACAACATACTATCATCAAGGAAACGGGTTCGCTGAATCATCAAATAAATCTTTGGCGAACATAATCAAGAAGATGCTGCAAGACAACAAGAGGAATTGGCACAAAAAGCTCACTAGTTCTCCATGGGCAGATTTAGTTAGAACGAAGAGATAAATCAACATGTCACCTTTCCAGCTTCTGTATGGTGTTGACACGGTGTTCCCTACTTCTTCAGCTATACCAGTGATGAAAATTCTGGAAGAAATCGACAACGAACCAAATGATATCCATAGAATAATTAGCCAAATGATCCATCTACAACAGTCAAGAGATGAAGTCTTCAGTCACACTTCAAAGCTTCATGAGAAAATAAAAAAATATTTATGATATGAAGACCAAAGATGATGATTTAAAGCTTGGAGATTTTGTTCTTCGCTGGGATGTCTGGAATGTAGACGACGGTAAGCACAAAAAGTTTGATAATCTACGGAAAGGTCCTTACAAGATCACTGCATTCAAAGGTAATAACACATTTCTACTAGAGGATTTTGAAGGGAAAAAAGTGCTAGGGGGACCAATCAATGGTAGGTTCCTCAAACATTATCTTACTTGATCATTGAAGATGAAGTCCACTTTCATCTTACATATCATTTTAATTTGATGTCCAAGAAATAAGGAAGTTGTTGCAGAAGTTTGAAGCCCGAGGAGAAGGCCATGAGACTTCTACATTCAGCTCATTTTTTCTTTAAAAAAGTTAAAAAAGTTTCATTTAGTTGTCAAGTCAGAGTCAAGTCAGTTTTTTCTAGTCAAAGTCATTTCCAGATTTAGTTCATCATTTCCATTTTGTCAATATTTTATTTTTTATTTTTATTTTTATTTATTTTATTTTTTTGACTACATCAACCAATGGTAAGGCTACCTGATCTTTGATGTTCTTGACACCTCCTGAAGAGCTGCCATCCCCAGTTGGAGCCAATGTTAGTGTTTTTACATCAGTGATCAAATTTTCTATTTCAAATTTTTTGTTCGGGTGTCGAGTCAATTTTTTATGGTTCCATTAGGTCTTCAAATAAAAAATTGGTCATTGGCTAGTGTGTCTAGGACTATTACTTCTCCTTCCAAAAAAAAATTTCACCTGATGGACATTACCATCTCTCAGTTGGATGAGTCATCATTGCAAGGTTTCCATATTCATTTCAGTCATACCACCATGGTCCTCATTCGGCTTAGTGTCATAATTAGGTTTTAGGGTGAAATCACAAAATCAATCATTTCACCACCAAAATCATTTTTCCCCAAAGAAGAAGTAATGATGAAAATATTGAAATAAAGGTTTCCAATTTTTTTCATGATCAAAGATTTCTAAGTTCCAAAGCTGCAAGCATCAAAGCAATTGATGAAAGATGTGTTGGGACCCACTAGCTCACCAAAGACAAAATCGACTTCCAAGTATATAATGACCAAAAAAAGCCTCTCATTGTCTCATTTCATATTCATATTTCACCTCTCTAACAAGAAAATTCAATATCGACCTTAGACCAGCCATAAATTTCCATTAGAAGTCAAAACTATCCCATCGCTGCAATTTCACTACCTTTGTGCAAAAAGTAGCATTTTTTCCTTTCGCTACCTTTATGGTAAATCTGTCATTGGAAAGCCTCTTCCCTCCAGTTTTTTGAGGTGTGAAGATGCACATCCATTGAAAAAACCCCTCCATAAGTTTCTTATTCGTTCTTTCTCCCCTGAAGGTTCCCAAGCTTCCTCCATGCTACAATTATCAACAAAATCACTACCTTTATGTGGATACACAACAAATTTTGAGTTCAAGGGCCAAGAGACCGGTTGCAGCGGTCCAAGTCAACAAGTTGAAGTCTTCTTCACTCACTCAACAAGTTAGCATCTATAAATATCAATTCCTTGCCCTTTCATATGCAAAATTCCAAATGGCTCATGTCTGGGTTTTTTTCACTCCGATTATCATCTTGGTCAAATTTTGGATTTCATCACACGAATCTCCTTGAAGTTTTCGATGATTTTCTCTAAATTAAACTGAACTTACCTTCCCTAACCCTTTCCCAATAAATTTCTACCCTAATTCACCATTTCCTCACTAAACCCTAGGCTTATGCTACGATTTTACAGTGTGGGCCCGTGTTTCTGTTTTTTGGGCCCTTTCCCCCCACCCATTTCCTCCATTTCCAATTCCATTTTCTTCCTAACACTCTTCCCTATACCTCTAAATTTTCTCAAGAATTTAGAGTGGCCCTATCCTCCTCATCCCCTCTCGTTAAAAAAAAAAAAACTGTTAAATCCCTTGTTTTTGTAATATTCCTAATTAGCCCAAGCTAATAGGAATATTTCATTTTGTTTTAATTTTATTTATTGATGAATAAAATGTAAAGGAGGACATGAAAAACTCCTAAAGCATAAAAATAAATCAATGCCCAATGTGAACAGAGACAAATCAGGGCTTTCTTAATAAAAGCCACTTGTGTGTGAACAGGTTTGAGCCACTTGACCGGGTCAACAGGACCAAATGACTAAGCAGACTAGATACATTAAACCACTTTGAAGACCCAGCACAGTTCTAGAAGGAGGATCCCATGTGAAAGGGGTTAATTCATTTGAGGTGGTTTAGGGTTTTGCACATCCTCATCTTATAAAATGAAGGAGAAGGCTCAAGGAAAAGGTTGTTAATGATATTTCGATTTTGAGATTGCTTGAGCAACTCAAACTCTCTTGGCTGTTTAGCTAGAGAGAGAGGTATTTCCTGTTTAGGAATTCCTCCCTCCTTCCTTGAGGGTATCTTGGAGGAGATTGTGTTGCATTGATCCACTATCTGGAATTTTGGCCAAGCTTCACCTTACATCTACAACGCTGCTCCTGTTGTGGGTTGAGCTGTCCATGTGAGCTGCAACAAGTGGAATCATATCTATTCAGATCTAAAGAGTTCTATTGCATCTTTTCAGTGGGGAAGTGATCTAAACCATTGGCAAGAGTGCAATAGCTGTTTTGAGCTCCAGATCCTTATGTTGGCATGAGGCCAAAGTGTGCATCACTTCATCAGTGCATTTAGCTTCAACAACTATGTTATTTTGTAGGCAGAGTTGCAGTGTTTATTTTCTAGCAGTTTGGAGGAGAGATCACCAGTAAAAGGATTCATTTCCTTCACTGAGGTGATCCATGGATTGGCCAACCAATCCATGTTCTATTTCAGATATGATCTTCTGTGTGACATATTATTCAAATTTTTTTGAAGTTTATTGCAGATCCATGGTGTAGATCTCAGATCTATTCAGTGTCCTCCACTTTCAGCTGAGATCCCCAAGGGGAATGTACTTAAAAGTCATTTTTGCATATAGATCCCATTTAGATCTATCCTTTTGTCCTTTGATTTGTTATATATCTGAAAATTAATGAAACAATGCTTCATATTTCTGAAAATTACGCTGTCTGGTTCATTCTCTATTTCTTGTGTCATAAGCTTGGGTTTTAGGCCTTTTTCTTCAAGTATAGATCTGTATTTTCTAATGAAATACCTTTGAATCATATTCTAAGCTTTTCATACTGTTATATCTACATAAAATCACCAAACCCTTCAGAAAATACGCTCTCTAAGCTTCGGAAAATTTCTGTATACTCCAAGTCATGGGAAATCAACAATTTTAAGCCTAGTCGGGAATGGAGTGTCTGTTTAACATAGTAAAACACATTTGTTTTTTTTGAAATTCGGCATGTGAATCCAAATTTACCTAATATAACATATCCTAGAACCATGACCCTTATTTTTATGCACATTTCTGAATATAGTCATTTTAGGGAATGAAACGCTGCTTTTCCTCACCTTTTTGTGAACAAAAGCTGAGTAAAGGTTTCTGAAGCATTTGGAATTGGTTGATGAGTGTTTTTAAACACATTTTATGATAGCTGAAGCACACATCCCTAAAAAATGTGTTTTTCGGGCATGTCTTGCTGATCAATCCCTTTTGGGGATATTACAGTTTTCCAGTGCAACCAAGAAAATATTTCCAAAATGGATACTATAAGCAGTGATATAGAAAATAAGACCTATAATAATGGAGGAAAAGTAAATAGGTTTGAGCCACTACATACCAAGGAGATAATGGAATCTCCCTTCATTAAAAAATCAGTTGAAGATGCCAATTGTTTAGATTTTTGCAAGAGAGTTCAAGAAATGGGTTTCAATGCTAAGATTACTAGTTTTTTTTCCACTTCACTCAAGAAAAATTAAGCTATAATTTCAAGGGTGAAGTTCATTATATCAACAGAAAGAATTGCATCAGTCACCGAGATTGTTAGTATGAATTCTTTGTCGAAGCGTACGAAAAAGAACCACTTTAGCTACACATAACTAATAGCCCTAACAACAATAATGGCTGCAAAACATCTTCAGATCTGCAATTAGTAGTTAAAGTGCTGCAACAAACAGATCTATAAATGGAAAGATATTAAGCAGTGAAGTAAAGAGTTTGCTCCATGCATCCAACAGACAAGACAAGAACACGATTTTTGAATGAATTTTTATGTTACAGGGCACCTGGGAGGAAACAAGAAGGTGTATCCAGATCTCCTCAATGGGATGGGTTCTTTGTAGTCCTCAGCACTTCAGATCTAAGCTTTCTCTCTCTTGTAGATGTAGAAAACCCAATGTAGAAAGTAGAGCTCAATGGGAGCAACAATGGCAGAAAATGAGACCAAGTGTATAGATCCAGAGTGATCTAGTATGCAACAAAAGGTGGAGAATGATGGGGAAAACCCTCCTATTTATAACAAAATATTGGGTCCTTCTAGATCTTGGTGCATGATTAAAATAATGTTAATCACATCTAGATCCACCTCTATGGAATATTTTATTATTATTTGTTGGAGGGAAAGGGTGTTTGACTTGGGTCAAATCCCTTGATTAGTGAAAAATAAATAAATAAATGATTTATTTATCTTTTTAAGAAAGTGGTTGGGAGATAATCAAATAAATAATGATTTATTTGATTAATGGTGGGTGATTTGGTCATATTTAACAAGGAATATTATTAAATAATTATTCCTAGAAAATAATAAGATAACTATGGGTTTATCTCATTAATTTCTTTGTTTTTGGGTTAAACATGACTGGGAATAATAATTAAATTATGGTTTAATTAATTATTCCTTTTGGAGTTTCCTAATTAACATAGTGAAAGCAGTTTTACTTGGGGTAAAACTGGTCTTACATGGTGTACTTGGGTCCATCTAATGATGAAGAGTTAGATGACCAAAAAATGGTGTAACAGATTGCCCCCCAGCATGCGAGTGTCAGGAGCAAATCGTATGACCGAAGTACGTTGTAAGAAGACAATCACTAGACAACAAAAGGGTATGTCAGAGAGAGAAATATGAGGTAGATAGTGTGCTGAAGGACTAGACCCTGAGGAGACGAGACTCGCGGGTGCAACAAGTCTCTGTTATGAGAGGGTACCTGTGCTGAAGGCGGCGGGGGAGGCATACCTATGCCCGCCGTGACAAAGTACAAAAGAATAGTGTGTCCAGTGAACAAGGGACCGAACCATAGAATACAGCTGGCATAATCAAGAGCCAGATAAAAATACAATGAACAGTCTCACATACATGCTGTGCCTGGGATAACAGCCAGGACTAGTACAATATCATCTGAGTACATGAGATAAATACAACCCCAAATGCCCCCTGTAAATGGGGAAGGGCTCACAAAATCTGACTGGTACATGCAAATCATAGAGGTGCTGCAAGTGGCTAAGGCCAACATCATCAAAATCTGGAGCGACATCAAAGGCTGCAATGAAGAGGTCATCCGGGCATGTGGGGGGCTACCTGCAGGGCCACCCCCTCATGAGGGTTGAGACATCTCACACACGCCCGAGAATCATCAAGAGCTGCTGCTGGGTCACTGGACTGTCCAGTATACGAATCTCGATCATGCTGAAAGGAGCTGGAGAAGAAATCAAGTCAAAGGGAGGTAAGAAATCCCCCTGCCTGATCCGAGGCACCGAACAAAAATGGAAGCTGGAACCAAGGTACACCGCCCTCTAGACCTTGCTTATGGAATAAATGTGCTGAGGTCGACAGAAGGAGGTCCGCCTTAGGTGAGGTAATGAGAGATCCTCAACTAAGGCACGAGAGAAGAGCAATAGAGCGACGGACAGACTGGCACTAATGATGATGGTGGAAATGGGAAGGATGGAGTGGCGAATGGACGACTTCCCTTGTTAGAGCATAAAGGGCATGAATGACATGGCAGCGACTGACACAATATCGAAAGGGACAGGGAACAGTGGGGCTGAAGGTCATGAGATGCGACACAAGAGAGGAACCAAGCAAAAAAGAATGGAGGGCTATAGTATGGTGTAAAAAGATGCAGGATAGACTCCATGAATGCAATGATGACTCAACTCGGATGCTCTAAGCAAGGGCGACTAGATAGTGCTGCCACACAATAAAGGCCCCAATGGGGGGTCATAGAAGCATGAGTACAAGGTGGGTACTCATGACGAAAATCAACACGAACATGGACAAGTAAAGGGGCGATATGGTGCCCCAAGTACAAGTGTCGTAAGTGAGGAAATTCGATTTTAAGGAGCGGTGAAGTGATCCTTCGTGGAAAAATGTGTCCGGGTGAAGTATCAAATCACCAAAAACTAAAGAAAACCCATTTGAGAGCTCGTTGAGATCTATCCAGCGGTGCTGACGGTTCGTCGAATGGGGCTACGGTGTGGTCGCAGCAGTCGAAAGAAGAAACAGGGGTTCTCTTTTAATGAGGCGGTTTTCCCTCCAAAATCATTCATTTGCTATTGTTGCTGTGGTGAATGTGGAGAGGAGAGAAGGCCCTAAATCTTGCGGCGAACGTAGTGGACAAATCGACCGTTGGATTCGAGATCTGTCAGTTGGAGGCGAGAGGCCTAACCTTGCTCTTGCATTTTGATGGATTACATTTGCAGTTGAGGGACCAAAACCCCCAGAAACAGCCCCTCCTTCATCTATATGGCCGGGTCGCACTTTTTTGGGGCAAAAAGTACGACCCGGGACGCAGGTATTAGGGCAACAAGTGCGACCTGGTCCAGAAAATGGCAGAAAACTGCGACCTGGGAGATAAGGGGGGTTTGGTGCTGTTTTATGGCTGGGAGTTGGATTGTGGTGTGTGGTTATGGTGTTCCCGATCTGTACCCTGTCAAAAAGAATGTGGTTGTGCAGGTATGGCAGAGTTTCGGGTCAACTAGAGGGAGAGGGATCTGGGAACACTTCGGACAGAGATCCAGGCGGATCAGGGAGTTCGTCGTGTATTGGCCAGATATAGGGGCATATGGTGCCCTCTCGGATGTGTGTAGGGGCAAGTGGTGCCCCCTAGAATGTATGGGGGGGCATATGGTGCCCCCAGTTTTTGGATTTTGTTTGTAACATGCTATGGGCATGTCGGATGTATATGTATGGGGGGGCGTATGGTGCCCCCAGTTTGTGGAACATGCTATGGGCACGTCGTAAGTATATGTATGGGGGGGCGTATGGTGCCCCCAGTTTTTTGGAACATGCTATGGGCATGTCGTATGTATCAGAGTAGATGGACTCATCAATATATGGTTTGCCACACATATTATGGATATGCATCGTCTTGTGATGGTTGATTTAATGTTATTGTCTTGTATGACTTGTGTGTGATAAATGCCAATCTAGAACATGGTTTGCAATACTATCTACGTAGTGATTTTGGTCTCTGGGTACATGGTTGAAAGTGATGGTTTCAAACGCACGTATTAAGACTTTCACTTGTAAATAGCGTCTGAACAGCACAGGGTTATGCACATGATAAACACCATTTAGTTGCATTACAAGAAGCAGGGAATCCAAACGAACGTGCAGATGGCGGATGCGATGCAACAAGGCATCGGCTAATAGGCCACGCGTTGCATCATATTCGGCCTGATTGTTGGTGGCAGAACCAATGCATACCCCGTTAGACAGAACGAGGTCATGCAAGGGGGTGAAGATGGCCCACCCTGCCGAGGCAAGATTCCTGGAGTAGCGACTTGCACCGTCGGCGTAACCGATAAAGGGTGTGGACGGGGGGTCCTGCGAAATGGTGTGACAAGACAATAAATGAGGGGATGAAAGGAAATGACGGCAGCGTGAGGGTACAGAAGTCATCGAGCAGTAATGGCAGGGGGAAAGGGAAGGATGATCAAGGCTCACACAAGGTGATGTATGAGAGCTATCAGAAACATGGCGAGGACTCGGGCTGCGGAGGTCAACGGAGACACAAGTGGAGTGATCTCGGGTATCAACGGACACAATGGGGAAGGCTGCAGACGGGCTAGGCTCCGGGTGTCGTGCAGAGGAGGATAGGTAAAGAATGGTGATTGTAGACTCCGTCATCTGAACATCAGGGGGGGGGATGTGGATCGGAGCGGGGGGATCCTCAGGCTGGCCTGAAGCATACTGCGCGAGAATGGGAGAGGCGGATTGATTTTGTTCAACCTCATACTCGCGGATCACCTCAAGGGAGGCGCGGTAATGTGTCAGGTGAGGACAATAATGGGAGTAGTGGCCATGGACACCGCATAAAGCACAAGGCTTGTTGGTGCGGAGAGTCTTGGCGTTCTTGGGGACGGTCGAAGAAGGAGTGGGAGTTTCAGGGACCGTAGTGTCGGGGAACGCGAAGTTTACCATGGGTCGGATACGAGGTAACTCGGGACAAGCATGGGTGGCATGACCAATGAAATCACATAAGGCGCAAGGCTTTGGGGGCGGAGAAGGAGCCGGGTTGGTCGTGGTGGTTTGGTCTTTGGTTGCCCCCTTGCAGGCTTTGCCTTTCTTCCCGGGAGCCGACCCAACAGGAGAAGGGTCCTGTGGAGGTGCTGGGGGCACAGTGGCTATGGAGGAAGCGAGGGGGACCGGTTGAACCGGTGTCAAAGCCATGTAAGGTTTGGGGTGACCGGGGGGGGTGGCGGCTGGGGGGTCAAGGTACCAAACCGGAATACCCAAGGTCAAGTTAGGGAGAGAAAGGGTGGCCATGACGGGGACGGAATATACTCCGGGAGGGGGAGCCAAGAAGGGGATCTGTTCAGCAGGGTAATGACCAGGAGGTACGGCGCCAAGATGGTTAAGGCCAGGGGGGACCGAGCCTGGAGGATAAAGAGGTTCGGGGGCACCAGCTGTAGGGGGAGGGCCAGAAAGAGGAGGTCCGGCTGGCTGAGATGGATGGCTAGGAGCGGGTCGATCAACCGGAAACTGAGGATGAAGGCCAAGAAGTCTCCGGGAAAGGCGCCTTGGGGGCGCAATGATGACAGGAAGAAGGAAACCGACAAGGGCAGAAAGGGGCAAAATCAAGAAGGTCAAGGGCAGATAAGGTGCAGTGACGATTTATTTTAGAGTCTTTGCCAGGCGGTGTAAACCAGGCGCTTCTTCACTTAAGGTCAGTGTGTGGTGTGCGTTAATTTTAATTTTTTAAACCCTTTCCGTTGTTGAGAGCAAAAAAGTGTGCAACGTAGCTGAAAATAAACCTACAGAGAACAGAATAAAAATGCTGAAATAACAGAAAAATAACAGCTACATATGCATCTATCAAACCCAAGAAAGTGGGTCTCTCAAAACTATGCTGAAAAGAAAGGAAAAACTATGGAAACACACACAAAGGAAGCTCAACAGATCTAGGGTCAAAGGGGACAGAGATCCGGAGGATAAAGCTGCAGATAAGGGGTGCAGATCACAGCCAAGAGACAGAGGCAAGGTGGCTGGAAAAAGGAAATCGACAAAAAACGGAAGGCAAGGCGAGGCACAGAGGGGAGGGTTGAGCTATGTCACGAGAAATTGATTTTGAAGGAAAGAGGCCGGTTCCGAGATGCAGAAGTGAGGTCACGGATACGGGAAAAGGGGCGGAAGCTGCGAAACGGGTAGGTTTGAGAAGCAGTGGGAGACTTCTTCCCCCAAAAAGTGGAGGGTAATAAAGCCCTAAGGGGGCGGGTTCCCACTTAGATGAGTAGGATCGGATGCGAGTCGGCGGGGGTGAGACGGAGGGGTGAAAGAGCACGCGGAAGGCTCGCCGTGGGGGCCCGGAAAAACACGGAAAAAATCTTTGAAAAAGGGCGGGTCGCGGGTTCGACGATGCAGTGGGTATGGGAAACGGTAAAGGTGCGTCGGGTGCGGGTTTGGGCAAAGGTGCGACCCCCCCGTTCCGGCTGTTTCGGCGGCAGATTTTCTGAAAAGTTGCCGTCTCAGTTGCGGCTGGTGTCGCTTACCTGCGCAATAGGGCCAGAAACACACGGAAGTTAGAAATTTTAGGTTTTTGGGGTTTTATGTGAGAAAAATGACATGAAAAGAGAAAAACTAAGCAGCTAAAAAAGAAGCCCTAGGGCCTGAAGTAGCTGGATATGCAGGAATATGAAAAACGACGGCGGTCGTAATTTAAAACCCGTGTGGAGTCGCCATTTGTTAGTATGAATTCTTTGTCGAAGCGTACGAAAAAGAACCACTTTAGCTACGCATAACTAATAGCCCTAACAACAATAATGGCTGCAAAACATCTTGAGATCTGCAATTAGTAGTTAAAGTGCTGCAACAAACAGATCTATAAATGGAAAGATATTAAGCAGTGAAGTAAAGAGTTTGCTCCATGCATCCAACAGACAAGACAAGAACACAATTTTTGAATGAATTTTTATATTACAGGGCACCTGGGAGGAAACAAGAAGGTGTATCCAGATCTCCTCAATGGGATGGGTTCTTTGTAGTCCTCGGCACTTCAGATCTAAGCTTTCTCTCTCTTGTAGATGTAGAAAACCCAATGTAGAAGGTAGAGCTCAATGGGAGCAACAATGGCAGAAAATGAGACCGAGTGTATAGATCCAGAGTGATCTAGTATGCAACAAAAGGTGGAGAATGATGGGGAAAACCCTCCTATTTATAACAAAATATTGGGTCCTTCTAGATCTTGGTGCATGATTAAAATAATGTTAATCACATCTAGATCCACCTCTATGGAATATTTTATTATTATTTGTTGGAGGGAAAGGGTGTTTTGACTTGGGTCAAATCCCTTGATTAGTGAAAAATAAATAAATAAATGATTTATTTATCTTTTTAAGGAAGTGGTTGGGATATAATCAAATAAATAATGATTTATTTGATTAATGGTGGTTGATTTGGTCATATTTAACAAGGAATATTATTAAATAATTATTCCTAGAAAATAATAAGATAACTATGGGTTTATCTCATTAATTTCTTTGTTTTTGGGTTAAACATGACTAGGAATAATAATTAAATTATGGTTTAATTACTTATTCCTTTTGGGGTTTCCTAATTAATCATAGTGAAAGCAGTTTTACTTGGGGTAAAACTGGTCTTACATGGTGTACTTGGGTCCATCTAATGATGAAAAGTTAGATGACCAAAAAATGGTGTAACAGAGATCCCTAGTAAAGGGGAAATCTGGTTCAAGAAATCACAACTAGACCTTCAGAGCTATAAACCCTTTTTGAAAGCACAATACTGGGAGGATCCTACACATTTTTTTCCCATGATACAAATATTGGATAGATATACACCCTTGATGAATATTATTATGAAATACTTCACATGCGAAGGCAGGTTCTCCACTTTGTATCAATACCATGTTCAGATTTTATTGCATTTCACAGCCATGAAGCCAATGAATTTACCTTGCTTCCTATGTAAGAGCCTCACTAAAATGGATGAAAAGGTGCAAAGAAAAGGAGAAGACCACCATACCAATCTATTTCATCATTTTTTGATAAAAATCATTGTCTTTCACAAACTTGAAGAGAATAATATCACTTGGGAGACCTTCATTCAGTATAGTGTCTTTTTGCTTCCTGCTAGTCAGCCAACTAGCCAATCTACATCATCAACTACACCATCAACACCATCCAATAAAAGAGAGATTCACTCAACTAGCACAATTTCACTCAAGAGGGTAACTAGGTCTTAGGTGAATCAAACATATCATAGAGGTAGGAGGCTTTGTTTGCTCCAAACATTGTGGAAGGGGCTAAGCCTACATCAGCAAGACAAATATCATCATCACAACATGAGGAGCCCATCCATTTTGATGCTGACATGGTAGATTTGAAGATGGATGAAGAGCACAAATTAAAAAAACAGGTAATTATGCAGAAAGATACTGAGATTAGAGAGCTTAATGACAGATTTTTCAGGGTCAACTTCATGATTTCATTCCCTGAGCAGGAAAACATGCAATTGAAGGTAAACCAAGTGCTTTTTAATAGACATAAGTTTGATGCTAACAAGAAAGATACAAAGGGAAAAAAATAGTTGATATTGATGAATCTGATGAGGATGAAGAGTAGGTTAGAAGGAAGAGACCAAGAGCTAGAGGCCAAAAAAAGGCACTGCAACAACAATGAGAAGCATCTCCACCACAAACACACATGACAGTGGATGAGCTCATCTTGAGGGAAATTGAATATGAAAGGGAGTATTAGCTAGATAGAGTTAATGGAAATTTGGAAAATCTCCTGAAGAGGGCTAAAAGAGACAAAAAATTTCAATGACACATGGTTGCTCATTACTATATAAGGAATCAGGTCTCCAAGGTCAAGGTCAAGCAATTGAAGGAAAAACTCAAGGAAACCCTAATCAAGAAAAAAGATAAGGGTAAGTTGGATTTGATTGCCGATGCTTCCCTCATAGCATAGCATACCATCTCAGGTCTTCATGGAGCAAGTATGGATCAATTTTCAGAAAATTTAGAGAAGTTTTGGCTTTTTGTTTTTGCAATTTTGGGCAAATTTTAACAATTTCTGCGGACAACATAAATAGAGCGTGTTCACGCTACCTTTATTCTCAGAACATCCAATTGATGAAAGAAATAAATTTTAGGATTGGGAGTGATGAATACATCATTGATATAAACTTATGTTACTACATCAATTGTTATTCTACTCAGGAGGATAAAAAAACTAGCTAAAAAATATCTCTATGCCTCAATTACAGAGTCACGCTGCCTTTATAGCACCAGTTTTGGGAGAATTAGTATTTGAAGATATTGGAGGATGTGTTTTTCTAGGAAAACACTTCATATGGCTAGAAGACACACTCACCTGTCTACAGAAACTTGCAGAGTCAAAATTGAGCATGGGAGCATCATCAAATTTGTTGCAGAAGACCACGCTACCTTTATGATAGTTTCACTACCTTTATATGTAAAAACACTACAGCTATGCCAGAAATCTATTTTTTTTATCCTATGGTAAAAAATGTAATTACCCATGATGTAATTGAGTTTACCATGATGTAATATGTTGCATGTAAGGTAGTGGAGGTCGAATTAATGGGTTTTTATGTATCAAATGCCAAAAAACCACTCATTTTTCATGTTTTTGCCACCTTTTTGGAACCTTTGTTACGCTTTTGGGGTAATCTTGGGAGAATGGATTTTTGGAGGCCTTCCTGTGGGTCATTTTGAAAAATTCAAGATGTTCTCGAAACTAGACACACATGACTCCTAAAAGTGCCTGCAAAATTCTGCTACGCTTCTGTAAATTTTTGTTACCCTTCTGTCAGAAATGTTAGAAATCAACATTGGATTCCTCAGGACACTTGTCAAGCTTAGAAAATGTCAAAAATTTGAGGTTTTTCTGGTAGGAACAAACACTCCTAGTTCATAGCTAAAATTTAGGGAATGGTTTCTAACCTCTCTAGAATCTAGGAAATGACTCATCTTGTGTATTTATGATCCATTTTGGAAGGGATTTTGACCTGATGAGATGTCATAGTCCATATTTTATATAAGTATACTCTCTTTAGTCTTTTATGGGGTTGGATAGTCTCATTTTGTAGTGGAGATTTTGTAATCAACAATTGGAATGAAATCAGAGACAAATTTGGAGAGCTTGTGTAGAGATACTTGTGGTATGCATTGGAGAATTTTTTCTTCTTATGTATCTTTATCTATTCATGCTAAATGATATATATTCTTCTTTCATATACATCTTTCCATATGTTTATCTTGTAAGTTTATGAGAAAAAATCCTGTTTGTTCATGCTCTATTTTAGACAAGGTTTACATGTTATGTTTATTTGCTTCTAAATGAATGAATTAACCTCTGTTCTCATTCAAGCACTCTCTTACTTCATCCTATACTCAATGAACTATTAAACATGCTTTCAAACTACCTATCTAGCTTCACATATTCTTTGAAAATTGACCTTGAAATTGAGTCCTAAAAACCTACACACAGTCTTCTCATTGACCTTTCTATCCAACACTTAAAACATCAAACACATCCTATTTACTAAGCTTACATACCTAGCCTAAGATCATTAGATATTTCAGTCATTCCTTTGACTACAAAAGTGACAACGAGAGAGACCTCTTTGGTCCTGGTAGGGCTAGCTGCCTGACCTAAAGCCTGGTCTGTGGTTACCTTTCTTCAATCCCATTTTCAGCCTTGGGAATTTGGGGAGAGTGATAACATTTTTTGCATCGTTGCTGGGGAGAGATTGCTAAACTTTCCCTGGGAATACTTCTTTAATCCTCTGAAATTTAGACTTGTAGGTGACAAGCTATAGCATTCAAAAGAGGTTGGATTCTTAAATTTGAGCCAAAGTCCAAAATTCCTATCTTAATCTGGCTCCTAAAAGACATACTATGTCAAGCCCAGACCCAAATTCATCACCAATTGTGAATGACCCTGGGAGTATTTTAAGAAAGCATAAAAATAGGTCTCGGAAGGTTGGAAGAGCTATTCCTCCAGTTGTGAAATCAAATACCTTTCCTATGGGATTTGTTTAAGAAGATTTTATTTATAATTCAGAATCTGAAAGATATTTGTTTAGGACTAAGTCTCAAGAATTTCTTTCAAAAACCACCTTTGATCCTTTTGATTTTGAGACCTTTTCACCATTTTCTGAGTCTTTTTATTCTGAAGTCAAGAGTGTGGTCTGGTCTAATATTAAAAAACTTAAAGGTTTGGTGGATAAGTTTCAAGAAAATTCAGAAAAAGCTTATTTCCAATATCAACAGTAGGCTTTTGCCTCACCTGTCATTATACGTTCTCATACGGCTACATCATCAACCCTTCCTTTCATTCCATCATTACCTTTGCAAGTTTTCACTCCATTAGTACCTCCACCACCTCCTCCATTAGTCATTTCTAGATTTTCTCCGGTGATCCTACCTCTTCAACTCGCTCCACCACCTCATAACTATGGTTAGAGACTTCCCCTTTTCGATGGAACATCATAGGTTACAACTTATCAAAACATTGCTAAAGTGATTGGTTTCATAGATCTTGAAGAGATCGACAATGATGATGACAAGATGTGCATCATTGCACAAAGTTTCTTAGGAGAGGTAAATAAATGGTTTTTCTCTCTCACAACTGGTTCAATAGTTACTTCACAACAACTAATTGACTTGTTTATGGACAAATGGGAAGAGAATAATAATCCATTGCATATTTTAGTTGAGTATAATGCCTTGAAAAGGAATACCAATAAGTTTGTCCAAGACTTTACAACTAGATGCACTAAAATATATGATTCAATTCCTGAGAATATTAAGCCTCCTCCAGGCCTTGCTTTACTTCATTATCTTGATGGTTTCGATTCTGACATGGCCTATCAGCTGAGGGAAAGAAACCCATCAACTCTTGAAAAAATGTAGAGAAACACAGTGAGCGTGGAGGTTAATTTGATCATCAAGAAGTCTAAAATAAAGACAGATAAAAGAGTCACTATCAAAGAGGAAAATCCTACTCCATTAGAGGAAAAATTAGACACCTTAATCAATACCATGGAGAAGATGATGGATAAAATTTCCATCGCTAATAGACAAGCTGAACCCTACATTAGAAATCCAAATTTCATAGGTCAAAATCAGCAGCCTCAATGCAGGATCAAGAAAAGGGAATAGAGGGGCCAGGATCCACAAAGTCAGCAGCAAATTCACACTCCATTTCAGCAAAATTACACTGAAGGCCCTGATGAAGATGATGAAGAAGAAATTTCTGGTGAGAATCATTTATTTGAGGAAAATCAACAACCTATTTTTCTCACTGAAGAAGACCAATTTTCTGCAGAAATTTGTGCACCAGAAAATCAACAATATGTCTTGTCAAATGACGACATGCTATAAGTACAGATGGAATATTATGAGAGAGGATATCAGAATGCTCTTACTCAAATACATAAGAAATATGGTTTGAGGAGTAGGAACGTTCCTTTAATATCCAATCAGAAAAATCAAAATTCTCAAACCGATACTCATAAAAAGAGGCGACTACTCCAAATCGAAACAAAGACAAGAAACCTGTTGTTCCTAGTCCTTCAAAATCTAATGAAGCCTCCACTAGTGGTTGAAATAAGGATAAAAAAATCCAAAATGCAAGAAGAAGAAGGAGACTTCATACAAAGATCAGCCCGAATGGAAAGATGCACCATCGAAAGAGGTAGAAAAACAGTATGCTCATTTTAGTCTTGAAATTGAAATTTCCAAGTTGAAAGTCTCTATTCCTCTAACTGAAATAGTCAAGAATGATCAGCACAAATTTAGAGTAGCTAAGTTTCTTAGAGAGGATTAGATGCCGCGACATGGTTAATGTGTGTGATTATCACACTGAGCTTCTTTTTGGTCCTGCTGTTGATGGTGATCTAGATGGTAGTGAGGTCCCTCCATTTTATTTAAGCCTCAAAATCCATGATTTTATCCTCCATATCGCCATGCTTGATTCCGGAGCCTCTCACAATCTCATGCCCAAGGCCATTATGGACAGATTAGGACTGGATATCACAAGACCTTATCATGATATTTATTCATTTGATTCAGGAAGAATGAAATTTCTTGGCCTCATTAAGGACCTAGTGATGTCACTAGAGAAAATCCTAGCCACGAATGTCCTCATGGATGTTTTTGTGGTTTATATCCCTCCTGGATATGGAATGTTTCTCCCAGTCATGGGGAACGAAGCTTAGAGGTACCTTACAACTTGACTTTTCTTATGCTACCATTCCCGTATTTGGGCAACTTAGAAAACTATACCGGGAAAGTAAAACAAAGTACATGATCATCAACCGAGAAAATAAAAATAATCATCCTATACATGCTATCCATATAGATCTAGATTCCTTTATATTATTCAATGAATAATGTTCAACATCTTCCGAAGTTTTGATTGAAGAAAAAACATAAGATTATCAATTTTCAAATTTTGTTTTAGAATTGGAAAATGAAGAAATTTATGAAAAGGTGCCAAGTGGTTTGGAACCAATTGCATCACCTCAAAAAAGTGATGAAACAGTGGAAGAAATAAAATTTTTTGGTACGACATAACTCTCTCAAGAAATAAGCAAAGTTCAATCATCTCATTTGCAACTTCCTGATTAAGAAAGTAGTTTGTGGACCATGGACTTCGATGGAGTTTTGGGAAAAGAAGGGGCTGGCATTGGAGTGTGGATTCATAGCCCTATAAATTAGTCACTAAACATTCCTCCCACTTTTCGAATGTCCTCCTACAAGTTGGCTTTCGAATGTTCAAATAATGAAGTTGATTATGGGGCTTTGATAGCTGGTTTGAAATTCTCAAGAAGCTAGGTGCCAGGAAGATTTGTGTATATGGCGACTTTGAGATGGTAATAAAGCAATTCAAAGGGGAATACCAGGCCAAGTATCCAAGGATGCGAGCTTACTCCAATGCAGTGCTAGACATCCTCAATACATTCATCGAGTATACTTTGTCATTGATCCCAAGGGGCAACAATTTTATTGCTGATTTGCTTGCTACTTCGACCAACATGTTCAAAATTCCATTGTATCCTAATAAGAAGTATGAGATAAACGTCAAACACCACCTTGCTGTCCCAGATAATTTTTAGTATTGGAAGGTCTTTTAAGATGATAAACATATCAACAATTTCTTGCAGACAGAAGTGGAATTTGTGAATTCACAAATAGATAACTAGTGCTATACATATGACTAGGAATTTCGTGCAGCAGATATGCAAGTGCTTCAGTTGAAAAATAATTCTATTCTAAGAGGTTTGGTACCTTTGGAAGAGATTTTCGATCAAGATGATGTCACATGAAAACCGACGATGCTACCAACAGAATTAGGAGTGGAAGATCTCAATCTTGGTACTCCGGAAAAGCCAAATATGGTCAAAGTTTGAAAATATTTGAGTGCAGAAATGAAAGGTAAATACACAACTCTTATGTCTCGGTTTGTAGATGTATTTTCTTGGGAATATTCTGATTTTAAATTGTATGATAAGAGTATAATCCAACATACCATTCCCTTAAATCTGGATCAGAAACCTTTCCGCCAGAAGTTAAGGAGAATGAATCCCAAGTTTCTACCCTTTATTCAGAAAGAGGTAAATAGATTATTTATTGTGGATATTATATCTCCTCTTAGATTTTAAAATTGAATGTCTAATATAGTGACAATGAGAAAGAATACAAGAGAGATTCTCTTGTGCATTGATTTCAGAAATCTGAATAAAGTATCATTGAAGGAAAATTACCCACTACCACAAATGGACCATATTCTGCAAAGGGTAGTTGGATCTTCTAGACTTTCATTGTTGGGCGGATACTCCGGGTATACTCAGATTTTATTCCATATAGATAATCAAGAAAAGACATCCTTCACAACACCTTGGGGCACCTTCTTGTATGCCAAAATTCCTTTCGGATTGAAGAATTTAGGGGCTAATTTTCAGCGAGCAATGGATATTGCTTTCGCCAATGAAAAGGATATCTTTTTGGTCATGTATCTTGATGACATCACTGTTTTTTCCAAGACAAATGAACAACACTTGCAGCACTTAAATTTTTTTTTTCAGAGATATAGAAAGTTTGGCATAACGTTGAACCCAAAGAAGAGTCTTTTCACTATGGAGGAAGGTAAATTACTGGGCCATATCATATCAAAAGATGGAATTAGGATAGATCCTTCAAGGATTGAAGCAATTCAAACTTTGGACTATCCTAGGAGTAAAAAGGAAATTCAGTCGTTCAATGGAAAAATCAAATTTTTGAGAAGGTTTGTCCCCAATCTTGCTGAACACTTATGGAAAATTACTGACATGCTGAAGAAATATAGTGAAGTAAAATGGTCTGAAGAGGAGAATAAGTCATTCAATCAAGTTAAATTGGCCTTATCTCATGCTCCTATTCTTATTATTCTAGATTATGCACTTGATTTTTATCATTTTTTCATTTGCCTAGGAGCATACTCTTACTGTTGTCCTTATGCAAAAGAAAAACCAGAACACGGAGAAGTTCATAGCCTTCTTCAGTAAAACCATAAGAGACATAGCCTTGAAGTACAAAATAATTGAGAAACAAGCCTTGGCGTTAGTCAAAGCATTGAAGGAATTCCGAGTCTATATTATCCACTCTCATGTCATTGCATATGTTCAAAATGTTGTTATCAAAGATGTGCTTATGCAGAATGATACTGAAGGGCGACAGAGTAAATGGATTGCTGCTATGTTAGAATATGACTTGGAGATCAAGCCCATAAAGTTGATCAAAGGACAAGGCCTGGTGAAGCTTATGGTAGATTCAAATCTACATGCTTTGGACATTAATTTTATTGTTGCATTATCTGAGGAGCAAGAGGATGAAACATTACCTGAGGTCTCTGAAATTTTTTCTATATTGCCTTGGTATGTTGATATAGTTCATGTTTTGAAACACTTGAATCCTCCTCCTGGCTTGCCAAGTAGAAAGGCTAGATATTTTAAGTTGAGAGCTCTTAAGTACTGCATCCTTAATGATGTCTTGTATTGGAAAGATCTGGGTGGAGTGTTGCTGAATTTTTTAGTTGAAGGAGAAGTTGAAAAAGTGATGACTAGTTTTCATAAAGGTGACTGTGGCGGTCATCTTTATTGGAAGACTACAACTAACAAGATCTTGAGGGTGGGTTTCTATTGGCCAATTTTTTTTTCCGATGTTTATAAAATAGTCATGAGCTGTCATGAATGTCAAATCTTTCAGGGAAAGAGGAAGCTCTTCGATTTTCCCTTAAAACCAATTGAAGTGCAAGCGCCATTCCAACAATGGGGACTTGAATTCATTGGCGAGATCCATCCTCCATCATCAGCTAAGAATAAATGGATACTCACTACCAAATATTGTTTCACTAAATGGATTGAAGCCATCCCCACGAGGCAAGCTATTGACACTGTCATTATTCAGTTTTTAGAGAACAATATGCTGTCTCGTTTTGGTTATCCATACAAAATCATTACTGAAAATGTATTTGCCTTTAATTTTAAGAAAATGATTGAATTTTTTTATAAGTATCACATTAGGCTTGGTCATTCCACAACATACTGTCCTCGAGGAAAACGGCTCGCTAAATCGTCAAATAAATCTTTGGTGAACATAATCAAGAAGATGTTGCAAGAAAACAAGAGGAATTAGTACAAAAAGGTCACCAATCTCTATGGGCATATAGCATGAAGAGATAAATCATCATGTCACCTTTTCAGCTCATATGATGGTGTTGACATGGTGTTCCCTACTTCTTTAGCTGTACCGATGATGAAAAGTGACTGCAAGAAATCGACAGTGAATCAAATGATATCCAAAAAATAATTAACCAAATGATCCATCTACAATAGTGAAGAGATGAAGTCTCCAATCACACTTCAAAGATTCTTGATAAAAAATATTTATGATAAGAAGACCAAAGCTAATGATTTTATGCTTGGAGATGTTGTTCTTTGTTGGGATGCCCAGAATGAAGAAAAAGGTAAGCACACAAAGTTTGATAATCTATGGAAAGGTCCTTACAAAATCACTACATTCAGAGGTAATAAAGCATTTATACTAGATAATCTTGAAAGGGAAGAAGTGTTGGGGGGACCAATCCATGGTAGGTTCCTCAAACATTGTCTTACTTGATCATTGAAGATGAAGTCCACTTTCACTGCACATATCATTTTAATTTGATGTCAAAGAAATAAGTAAGTTGTTGCAGAAGTTTGAAGCCCGAGGAGAAGGCCATGAGACTTCTACATTCAGCTCATGCTTTCTTTCAAAAAGTTCAAAAATATTCAGTCAGTTGACAAGTCAGAGTCAAGTCAGTTTTTTCTAGTCAAAGTCATTTCTAGATTTAGTTCATAATTTCTGGTTTGTCAAAGTTTTTGTTTTTTTTAATGTCCATTTTTGACTCCATCTATCAATGGTAAGGCTACCCAATCTACAGTGTTCTTGACACCTCCTGAAGGAGCTTCCATCCCCAGCTAGAGCCAATGTTAGTGTCATTATGTCAGTGATCAAATGTGCTCTTTCAAAGTTGTTGTTAGGGTGTCGAGTCAAATTTTTATGGTTTCATTAGGTCTTCAAATACAAATTTGGTCCATGGCTTGTGTGTCTAGGACTATTATTGCTCCTTCCAAAATAAAATTTCACCTGCTGGCCATTACAATCTCTCAGTTGGATGAGTCATCAAGGTATCCATATTCATTTAAGTCACACTACCATGGTCCTTATTTAGCTTAGTCTCATCATTAGGTTTTAGGGTCAAATCACAAAATCAATCATTTCACCACCAAAATAACTTTTCCCCAAAGAAGCAGTAATGATTAAAATATTGAGATAAAGGTTTTGAAAGTTTTTCATGATCAAATATTTCATAATTTCCAAAGCTGCAATCATCAAAGCAATTCATGAAAGTTGTGTTGGGACCGACTAGCTCACCAAAGATAAAATCGACTTCCAAGGATATAAAGACCAACAAAAGCCTCTCATATTCTCATTTCATGTTCATATTTCACCTCTCTAACAAGAAAATTAAATTTCTACCTCAGACTAGCCATAATTTTCCATCTGAAGTCAAAATTATCCCATTGCTACAATTTCACTACCTTTATGCAAAAACGTAGCATTTTTTTTCCTTTCGCAACCTTTATGTTAAATCCATCATTGGAAAGCCTCTTCCCTGCTATTTTTTTGAGGTGTGACATCCATTCAACAAACCTTGCCATAGGTTTGTTATTCATTCTTTCTCCCCTGAAGGTGCCCCAGCTTCCTCCACGCCACGACTATCAGCAAAATGTAATGTTCCAAAATTTTATGGAACATTAAAAAATTTTGTTTTTGCTTTAGGAGGAGAATAAATGGGTAGGAAAACCCATTTATAATAAAAATCTGAATAAGGAACCCTTATAATGTGAAAAGGGGTCAATAAAGGACTGGATTTCACATCCCATGTGTGAAAAGAGACAATTTGCAGGTGGATAATTCTAGAAGAAGCCAAGTGACTGCGCAGATAGAGAAGATAAGATTCCGTTGGTGGGCCAGCACAGTTTGCATGAGGAGGAGATCATTCTAGAGAGGAAACCCTAAGGTGTGGGGCCCATTGCAAAGCACCTTTCAATTGCTTAAAAGAAGAACGAAGGAGCCATTATCATTCACGCTTATGATTATCATTTTTCTTGTCTTCTCAGACAAGAGCATTCTCCAGCTGTTTAGCTGAGATGCAGTGCTTCTAGCACTAGGTTTTCCTGGGCGGGAATCCCATCTCTTCCATTGAGTAGCTCTTAGAAGATATTTTTCTTCATATTCCCCATATTCTGGCTTGAGGCCAAAGCATTTCATTAAGCTCCAGCGCAGTCTCCATTGGTGGTTGATTTGTGTTGCTGGGTGTTGCAGGGGAGGGTTCCTCAACACTGCTTCCGACATTGTATTTTAAAGGAGGGAGTCTCCATTACTTTGGGAGATTAGTGAGGGAGTTTTTTTATCTTCAATCCATCATCCTTGGCATCAGGCCAATCATTTCCATCAACATAAGAGCATCCCTCTTCCTTGACTGCGCAGTTTCTAGAGAGTAGTTGCAGTGAGGGTTGCTGCATTTCAGTGGGTAGTGAGATCTTCAATGAAAGGATCAGCCTTTCATTTGGAAGATTAATCAAAGGAGTTACATCAGAGATTCCATCATCTTTAGCTAGGCTCCTCCTATTTCCAGTTTCTAGTGAGTTGCAGCAGCTGCCCAACAACTCCGGCATTTTGGGTAAAATGCCATTTTGTCTAGTTTCCATCCAATCCTTTTAGAGGATTGTTGTGTTGTATTTTCAAGGGTTGAGACCTTTCTCCCTCTTTCTTATTTGAGCTCACATTGATGTATCATTCATGTATATTTATTTGCTACAACAGTACCTCCCATTGACTGTGAAGTTTTAGTCAATAACATTCTTGTGTAGCAGTATTGTGAGATATTTCCTTATGCATGTCATTGAGGGTTTCTTTGCTCAGCTTGAGTGGGTGATCCATCAAGTATTTGTATATTTTCTTTACTGATATATACATTTGGTGACTATTCATGCTTTCATGTACATTGGTTTTCAGAAATAACGCTGCTATGCTAGCATATGTTCATGTGTTAATGCAACCCTCTTCATTGGGCCCTTTCTGAGGATAACAGGTGAAGGAGGCTTGTCTCAAGCTCATAGAAAGATTTTTTTTGATTCCACTTCAATATTTCAGCTCCAGACAGATATATTTGAAGGATTCCAGACCAAGGATCAAATCCTGCTACCTCCACTTCTGGAAAATGCGTTTTCCAGGCTTGGGTTGCTAGCCATTCCTACTAGGAAATTTCACATATCTGTAGATAGAGTCTGCAAAGGGCCAGAAAGCCTCCAGATCTCACCCTTATTTAGAAGGTGAAATATTCGGTAAATGCCCCTGCAGTCCATCTTTGGCACAGACTTGTGATATTTCTGAAAAAGGAACATCACAATGGTATCAGAGCATCTTTCTTGGCTCAGCCTGTGGCCTTCAAAGCCCAAGAAAGAGAACAGAAGATGAAGAGGATGAGATTGATCTCATCTATTTTTTAGAAGAAGAAGAACCTCCCCAAGGAGGAAGAGAAAATAGAGAAGGAAGACCCCTGCACTTCCTATTCCCATCTAGAAGAAAATAAGGAGTTGAGCAGGAGAGAGACTCCATCTCTTGGAAGAAAGGAGAAGAAAATACTCACAAGTATTCTTCCCAAATCTATGCAAGGAACACATGAAGACTTCAGAAAGGTTAGGAGGAAGATTGATGGAGAATCTAAAAGAGGGTTCGAAACTGAAGGAAGCCCTAGATTTGCACATGGTGAGGGTAAGCATGCAGCCACACACCATGATGAACAATGCAGTAAAAGGCCAAACATTCCTGTGAGGAGGATGAAAGAAGGAGGAAAGGTGACTAAGGAGGAAACCCTTAGTGTTTTCTTGAAGGAGTACGAGTCTCACACTCATGGATTCAGAAATCAGCCCACTTTTTCAGAGTTTTTCAAGAGCAAGGTGAAGGGGAAGGAGCAGCAAGATAGATTTCATCTATCTACTTTTGGAAGTTCACCTTCATATTCAGCCACAGATTGGGTGGAAGAGCCAGACACCTTCCAACAACAACACCACATTTTGGAAGAAGAAATCATCAAGGTTGCAGCATTGCATTTGAGAGGTAAGGCTCATGCATGGTGGAAACTTGAGTCCATTTCTTTTGAGAATGTTAAAGCCTCATATTATGTGAATTTCACTAAGCCATTGGTGAAAGGATTTGATCATAACATTCTTCGAACTCATGAGATGGAGTTAAACCAAGGGACTCAAACAAAAAACTTTCCTAGAAATGCAGTACCACCTCAAGAAACCATTGGAGGAGCTGAAAACTTTCATCAAGCCTTGTTAGAGGCTAAACTTTCATCTCACACCTTTAAGCAACAAACCAGAGAGTAATCTTTTTCAAAGGTGGATCAGATTATTGGGATGTTGCCCAAATTTATTGCACAGACAGAAGGCAATAGCGCTGCCGAATCTAGAGATCATCTAGTGCCTCATGCAGAGGAGGAAGGAGCTTCTGCTCCAAATAAAGGGATTCTTGTGTCTTTGCAAGAAGGTCCCCAGGATCTCATGCATGGAGTTCGAGGCACACTACATGATTCACATGTGCCATGGAAGATGAGGTGTAAAACCATGAAGATTCAGGAAGGAGATAGAGGAGAGACCCAGCACCATGTGATGTGGAGTGCCCATCTCTATCCATTTTTGGAGGTCATTACACCTAGGAAGGTGATTGAGCTGCACAATGGAAGCATGGACAGGGTTGTTCATCCATGTATATAGTCATCTTCAAATAAGTATGTCTCATTGAGTGGAGACATCACACCAAGGAGGCCACTGGTTCAGAAGAGGAGGATAGATGCTTCAGACAGTGAGGCATAAATCAATGATTTCAACAATGTGGAGGCCTTGGGACAACTTGTTGCAGCACTGGGGGTTTTGGGTAAAACCAAAGAAGAGGGTGGCATTCCCTCACTATCACTCTTAACCACTCTCCTTTCAATACTTGCGCTGTGGTAGGAGAAGCAAGGGAGGGGCAATAACCTTCCTACTTGTACAGTTGGCATGGGAGCAGTATATGCACACCACTCTTTGGAAGAGTGAGCACAATCACTTCTTTTCCTTGGGAGGAAGAGGAGAGATTATTCTATGAGTTGCTCCCTTTGCATGAGAAAAAAACATGGTAAGGAAATTGTTCATTTATATGATTTACATGTTGATTCCTTAACCATGTATATGTAGGATGATGCTCCAAGGAGGAGCATTCTTTGTCAAAGGCTCTCTGGTCTACTTGGGGCCAAGAGCATAGTTGATGGTCATCCCCTTGATGGACTTGGGGGAGATTTTTATTTTGGAGGACGTGCTCACCATGCATCATACATCACTCATTTTCTCCAAATACATGAGGAGAATGTAGTAGCAAACTGGCGGTTGAGGAACCACATATTTTATCATTCTCTATTGCAGTTTATGCTCAAACTGCACTGGTTGCATGAGAAGGATCGATGTCTCACTCACTTGATATATATGGTAGCCAACATGACTTCTACATTGGCTCTCTATGCTGCTATAGATCACAATATTGTTGGGAGCATGATTGGAAGAAGGGCATATAGGATGGATGTGTCCTTTGGGAGAGAAGATCCCCATACTTTTTGCAAGGCATGCTCTAAGGGGAGCATGAGAGATGATGTGGCCACCACAGTGCAACACTTATTTCTTCTTGAGGTGAGCCATGAGAGTGATGGGGAGTCATATGATGGTGTTGATCTCCTTCCCATCACAAAGGAGAGACATTGGGCCAGATTGATTCACAATGGAGGAGGGAAGATCTTCGGAGATCCAAACTTCATCTTGCCATTTGAGGGCAACATTTCTGCAGCCCAAGAGCAGCCTTCACTCTAAACTTTTCATGAGTGGAGAGGTGAACAATGTGGGGTAGGCTATGATGCCTACCACTTTTAAATTTTTAGCCCACCTTCTTTTTTGGAGTTCAAGGTGGAAGAAGATATTCAACAGTTGCCTTATCTGGAGGTGACTAGATTCTTGTGGATGATTGCTTGGGGATGGAGGATTCACATGAAGGAAATTTTCTTCCTAATTCATTTTGACACCATGCCTCAAGGAGACCCCTAGACAACACCTTATTGCCTTCTTAAGTACATTCCATGTTCATGATGATAGCCACATTGGCTAGTTTACATTACTTGAGAGGAGAAGTATGGAGACTCTATGTTGATACAACATCTCATTCTTCATGGGGAGTTCATCATAAGTGGATGCTATAGTTGGATGAGGAGGACATCCTACAGTTCTATCCTTACAAGTTGCTTGAGGGAAAACAACATTTGGGAGGGGAGGATTGTAATGTTCCAAAATTTTATGGAACATTAAAAACTTTTGTTTTTGCTTTAGGAGGAGAATAAATGGGTAGGAAAACCCATTGATAATAAAAATCTGAATAAGGAACCCTTATAATGTGAAAAGGGGTCAATAAAGGACCGGATTTCACACCCCATGTGTGAAAAGAGACAATCTGCAGGTGGATAATTCTAGAAGAAGCCAAGTGACTACACAGATAGAGAAGATAAGATTCCCTTGGTGGGCCAACGCAGTTTGCATGAGGAGGAGATCATTCTAGAGAGGAAACCCTAAGGTGTGGGGCCCATGGCAAAGCACCTTTCACTTGTTTAAAAGAAGAATGAAGCAGCCATTCTCATTCATGCTTATGATTATCATTTTTCTTGTCTTCTCAGACAAGAGCATTCTCCAGCTGTTTAGCTGAGATGCAGTGCTGCTACCACTAGGTGTTCCCGGGCGGGAATCCCATCTCTTCCATTGAGTAGATCTTGGAATAGCTTATTCTTCATATTCCCCATTTTCTGGCTTGAGGCCAAAGCATTTCATTCAGCTCCAACATAGTCTCCATTAGTGGTTGAGTTGTGTTGCTGGGTGTTGCAGGGGAGGGTTCCTCAACACTACTTCCGGCATTGTATTTCAGAGGAGAGAGTCTCCATTCCTTTGGGAGATCAGTGAGGGATTTTTTTATCTTCAATCCATCATCCTTGGCATCAGGCCTATTATCACCTAATTTGAACCTGAGGCTGAAAAAGGCCAATCAGGGTAACCTTTAAACCACGCTCAGCCTTGTAGATAGCCCTACAAGGTCAGGAGAGGGCTCTCTCTGTGAAAATATATTCAACAAAGTACAATTATGAACTGATTTTAGGCTAGGTATAATAATGGGAAATTTTTAAATGAATGAATTTTTCAAGGATGTATGGAACTAGTGGGACAGTTTGAATCGGGGAATTAAATCAGGGATACAGGTATTTCATGGGGCAAGGTAGGCAGGAAATTTTAGCAATTAAGTTTAAATAATGATGGAATGGAAAGAGTGGTGAGGAGCTGAAAGGGCATAGGAAATGGATCCTTTTCAAATAGAAGAAAACACAAAATATTGAATGATTTCCCAAGGCAGAGCATTAAAAATGGATTCTACCTATCTATCTTGAAAGAATTCAACCAGGAACGTTTATGAATGAATGGTGAACATAACATTTTTACATATGAAAACAAAGGATAGAAAAAATGCTAAATTTCATACCACATGGATCCCACAAATCAGAGCTGCATATCTTATTAATTCCCTGTCAAACAGTTACAATGGAGCGCAAAGCGTCCTCCTTGATTTCCACACTATTCCCTTGCTAACTTACAGACTGACGAAAATTACATTAAATAGACCAGAAATGTGGGAAATAGATCCACAAAAAAAAGGGACTTGTTTCACTGAAGTATGAACATAGGAAAGAAAACCAACAATCCGCCCCTGAAAAGAAGGAACAACAATACATTTTGACCATCTGGAACATTTTCTGTTACATCGAATGAATCAAAAAATAGGCAATTTGAAAGACAGATCCCTTTTAAATCGTTGTTGAAGATGTCTTACTGGTTCATATTTAGTTTTTCGGCCCTTTGACTGTTTCTTTTCTTTTTATTTTGAAAAACTCTTTATATGCCAAGAAATGCCCTTTGAAAATATCAAAACTGAATTTATGCCTTTAATGAAGAAAAAGATTCATTTGAGTGGAAGGAGTGAAGGGAAAGGAGGTGGGGTTCTAATCGTAATCGCAATCGGAATCGGAGGGGAGGAAAGGGATACAATATATAATGGAGCGATTGAAATATGCTATGCGATGGTGTAATCGTAATCGGGGATTGGAGCGGGAGAGGGGTGGATATGTTAGAATGAGGCAAAACTCCGATGCAATTGGAATAATGTAATAAGGGTAAAAGAGTAGGCTAAAGGGATAATGGGGTAGAAAACAAATAATGCTAAATGTTTCGGCGCTTTGCAAAGGAGAAAATGATTTTACGTTGAAAAGTGCAGAAGGCTTTTAAGGTGGGACCGGGGTGTAAATTTCAATTGCAATCAGGGCTTGGGGCGGCGATGAGGGGGAAATCCTTTGTAAAATGAAATAAAATGAAATTTGAGTTTTACAAAGGGAAAAAGGCCCTTTTATTATGAATGGGCGGAAGGTTATGTGGTGGGACCCGAAGGTCAATCGGAATCGGAAGCGAAAGGGGAGCGGAAGCAAAGCATTATGTGAAAACACCGATTGCAATGGAGCGACGGGCTGTGGGCCGTCCGATTGGATGTGTAGATCAACGGCGGAGGAGTAATCGGGCAGAGTCAATCGGGAGGGACTCAATCGGAGGGGATCCTTTGAAAATGCTGTTTGTGATTATGCAATGGCATGTGGGCCGTCGGATCATTGATCAAATCAACGGTCAGGATTTAATCAATCGCATCAGAGTTTTTACAGTCACGAGGGTCAGTTGGAGCATGCATAAGTATGGTGCGATTGCAATCGGAGGGGGGGGGGGTTTATAATATAAATCTTATAAAAATTTATTATAAGGTTTAAGGGGTAATGTGGGGAAGTGGTTTATTAAATCGGATCATGGATTTATATAAGTCAAAAAGATTTTTACGAATGCGATTAAGCTGTCAGGTAGGGGAAAAAGGGGTTTATAAAAGAAAAAATTTAAACTTTAATAAAATAAAGTTTAAGGGAAAGGTAGAAAAGGGGTTGGTTTAGGCAATAGGGAACTTTCTTTCACTTAAGCATAATTTTCGATCCAGGAGTCAGTTTTGAGAGTATAATATACCGTTCGAAAGCTCTTTTCGGGCTCTTTCTGATGGACATTCTTGGAACATGATTTATAGTGAAAATCCAAAGAAGAAATCCTCTGAAACACAAACCTGATAGGGGCAACCACTAGTGGAATAATTTTATATCATGAACTAATGGAATGATTGAAAATTTATTGAGAATGGGACACCTAAGATGCACATGCAAATGTGTTTTGATCCCTGGTGGAAGTATGCAAATACTGACACTAATATTGGCTCCAATGGGGATGGTAGCTCCTTGGAGGTGCCAAGAACACCATAGACCTAGTAGCCTTATCCATTGGGCATGGATTCAATAGCTAAAAAAAAACAAACTTGACTCAACAAACTAACTCAAAAGTGACTAAGACCAAACTTAAAATTTTAAGCTTGACGGCAGTACATGACCACCTCTGTTTCTTACAAGACAATGTGCCATCAGGATATATTAAAATGCCAATGTAACCAATCAAGCAAATGCCTCCTTGCTTGATTCTCCTGATCAGATGCTCTGCACAAAAATAGATACTTGTAACTAGGCATCCAAAAGCATAGTTGACCATGATCTCCTTCATCACTGAATACTGCAATAATTACCTTCGCTACTGACTGCAATAGATTTGCCACTAGATCCTAGAAAACGTGAAGATTTATTTCGTTCTGAAGAGATAAAGTGTATTTTTTTCTTGATTCTAATCTCTGTTCATAATGTACCTCAGCAAGAGTGTGTTCTTGGTCTTCAAAAAATTACGAAAAAGTAGTTGAGCAGATTTCCTCTTGAAAAAATATTTCAAAACATGAGACATAGGAAGAAGAATATGAATGGAATTTCTGAATGCTCTGGTCTTCTGTATATTGTTGATCATATTCATATGATATGACAACTAGATTATCATATTTCTTATCACATTCATCAATCATAAGATAAGAAACTTCAGATGGTTCTTGAAATCCAAGACTGACATTTCTATCATCTACCAAAGATTCATCCAGAGAAACTTTTTCACTTACTTGAACACATACCTCATCTTGTTTTTCATAGAGAGAATGGATTACTTCCTCACGAAGACTTTGTTCTGATGGGATGAGAACACTCAGGTCTATAACTTCGTTTTCTTCATTTAAGGTGACCTCAACAATATAACTCTCCTTTATGGGATCTGGAACAACATATTCTTCCTCATCATATTTTAACTCTAGATCTGGCTTAACTTTATCACTATGTGAGATTGGAACATCCTTTTGCTGCATCTCATTCTTTATTTCAATCAGATCTGAAATAAAACCTCTTCTTTCATCATTTTCAGCTGTACAAAGATCTCAACCTGCTGATCTTGATAAGCATCCTCTAAGATTTCTGTATGTTTCTGAAATGGATTGTCATACAGTGCTTCCATATTTTTTTCATCCATGAATTCATCATCTCCATAAAAATTCTCAAGATTTTCAATGAAACTATTAACATGTTTACAACAATTTTGCACTAGTATTAAAGATGGACAAGTCTCTTTGTACCTTTCAAAGAATATTGTATGAAAATATTTTAAACAATAAATAAAAGTAGATGGAAAACTTTCATACCAAGATCGAGCTTCATCTTCCAGAGTAGCCATGAACATCTTCATCAAGCAATCTTCAGGAAAATAAATCTTTAATTTATGCACATGGATGTGAAATTTCACCAGATGAAGAGCAGCATCATTACCTTTCACATTTTTGAACATGGGAAAATTCTTAAGCCAATCCACCTTTGGCATTTTATTTGAGAAACCTGGAATGTGATCTCGGCTCATGGGAGCATACCTTCTTGCAACACTTGCCATTTTGAACAAAAATCTTGAAGCTACTGATCTTCCTGCAGTGGAGTCACCATGAAGTGTTGATTTCTGTATCTTTCAGTGAATGGAGTCGCCAGGTGAATGATTCAGCCTTCAAATGTATCCAAATGTGGTTCACCATCAACAATCAGATCTAAATTTTTGTCTTTCTTTACTAGGGAAGAACTGATATTTGTATTCCCCAGTATGGTTGCCAGAAATATTATCACCTAATTTTAACCTCAGGCTGAAAAAGGCAAATCAGGGTAACCTTTAAACCACGCTCAGCCTTGTAGATAGCCCTAAAAGGTCAGGAGAGGGCTCTCTCCATGAAAAGATATTCAACAAAGTACAATTATGAATTGATTTTAGGCTAGGTATAATAATGGGAACTGTTTAAATGAATGAATTTTTCAGGGATGTATGGAACCAGTGGGACAGTTTGAATCAGGGAATTAAATAAGGGATATAGGTTATTTCATGGGGAAAGGTAGGCAGGAAATTTTAGAAATTAAGTTTAAATAATGATGGAATGGAAAGATTGGTGAGGATCTGAAAAGGGCATAGGAAATGGATCCTTTTCAAATAGAAGAAAACACAGAATATTGAATGATTTCCCAAGGCAGAGCATTAAAAATGGATTCTACCTATCTATCTTGAAAGCATTCAACCAGGAACGTTTATGAATGAATGGTGAACATAACAATTTTACATATGAAAACAAAGGAGAGAACAAATTCTAAATTTCATACCACATGGATCCCACAAATCCGAGCTGAATATCTTATTAATTCCCTGTCAAACTGTTACAATGGAGCACAGAGCATCCTCCTTGATTTCCACACTATTCCCTTACTTGCTGACTTACAGACTGATCAAAATTACATTAAATAGACCAAAAATGTGGGAAATAGATCCACAAAAAAAGGGAGTTGTTTCACTGAAGTCCGAACATAGGAAAGAGAACCAACAATCCACCCCTGAAAAGAAGGAATAGCAATACATTTTGACCATCTGGAACATTTGCTGTTACATCGAATGAATGAAAAAAATAGGCAATCTGAAAGACAGATCCCTTTTAAATCGTTGTTGAAGACGTCTTACTGGTTCATATTTAGTTTTTCGGCCATTTGACTGTTTCTTTTCTTTTTATTTTGAAAAAATCTTTATACGCCGAGAAATGCCCTTTGAAAATATCAAAACTGAATTTATGCCTTAAATGAAGAAAAATATTCATTTGAGTGGAAGGAGCGAAGGGAAAGGAGGTGGGGTTCTAATTGCAATCGCAATCAGGAATCGGAGGGGAGGAAAGGGATACAATATATAATGGAGCGATTGAAATATGCTATGCGATGGTGCAATCGCAATCGAGGATTGTAGCAGGAGAGGGGTGGATATATTAGAATGAGGCAAAACTTTGATGCGATTGGAATAATGTAATAAGGGTAAAAGAGTATGCCAAAGGGATAATGGGGTAGAAAAAAAATAATGCTAAATGTTTCGGCGCTTTGCAAAGGAGAAAATGATTTTACGTTGAAAAGTGCGGAAGGCTTTTAAGGTAGGACTGGGGTGTAAATCGCAATCGCAATCGGGGCTTGGGGCGGCGATGAGGGGGAAATCCTTTGTAAAACGAAATAAATTGAAATTTGAGTTTTATAAAGGGAAAAGGCCCTTTTATTATGAATGGGTAGAAGGTTATGTGGTGGGATCCGTAGGTCAATTAGAATCAGAAGCGAAAGGGGAGCGGAAGCAAAGCATTATGTGAAAACACTGATTGCGATGGAGCGACAGGCTGTGGGCCATCTGATTGGATGGGCAGATCGACGATGGAGGAGTAATCGGGCGGAGTCAATCGGGAGGGACTCAATCGGAGGGGATCCTTTGAAAATGCCGATTGCGAATATGCGATGGCATGTGGGCCATCGAATCGTTGATCAAATCAACAATCGAGATTTAATCAATCGCATCGGAGTTTTTATAGTCACGAGGGTCAATCAGAGTGCGCATAAGTATGGTGTGATTGCGATCGGAGGGGGGGGGGGTTTATAATATTAAACTTATAAAACTTTATTATGAGGTTTAAGGGGTAATGTGGGGAAGTGGTTTATTAAATCGGATCGTGGATTTATATAAGTCAAAAGGATTTTTACGAATGCGATTAAGTTGTTGGGTAGGGTAAAAGGGGTTTATAAAATAAAAAATTTAAACTTTAATAAAATAAAGTTTAAGGGAAAGGTAGAAAAGGGGTTGGTTTAGGCAATACGGAAATTTCTTTCACTTAGGCATAATTTTCAATCCAGGAGTCATTTTTGAGCGTATAATATACCGTTGTAAAGCTCTTTTCAGGCTCTTTCTGATGGAAATACTTGGAACATGATTTATAGTGAAAATCCAATGAATAACTCCTCTGAAACACATACTTGACAGGGAAAACCACCAGTGGAATAATTTTATATCATGACCTAATCGAATGATTGAAAATTTCTTCAGAATGGGACACCTAAGATGCACATGAAAATGTGTTTTGATCCCTGGTGGAAGTATGCAAATACTGACACTAACAAGGCCAATCATTTCCATCAGCAGAAGAGCATCCCTCTTCCTTGACTGCGTAGTTTCTAGAGAGCATTTGCAGTGAGGGTTGTTACATTTCAGTGGGTAGTGAGATCTTCAATGAAAGGAGGACTAGAAATCCTTGAATGCTACAGAATGGTGTTTATATCCACCCAGGTACTTGCATAAGATCTGGAAACCCAAGCATCTGCCATGCTGGTCTTCAAGACAATAGAAAGTGCATGGACCTTCCTCTTCTCCCCTTTTCTTCTCCTCCTCCTTAGGGAGGCTCTTCTTTATTCCAAAATTATATGAGGTTGGACTCATCTTCTTCATCATTCTCCTCTAAAATCAAACTCACAGGTTGTGCCAGTTCGATGCTCTGATACCACTGTAATGTTCCTTTTTCAGAAACATTTTCAGTTGAAAAGGAAAATCTATTCTAGAGATAGACTGCAGGGGCATTTACTGGATTTTTCACCTTTGAACAAAGGATGAGCTCCAGAGGCTACCTGGCCCACTATCAGACTCTGTCTATAGAGTGATTGTTAAAGGACAATATCCCCAAATAGGGGAATACAACAAGATTGGGAAACCCCAACATTGCAGCTACAACAATAACAAATACATCAAATGGAAATAGCAGTGAATCATATACACATGAAATGCTGGAGAATACAATGGCCATCATATATTATGACATAGTAGAAATAAGTATACAAATATTGAGGAAGAATGATCGCTCAAGTAAGGCCTTGGAAGCCTCAAGAAACCTGTACATGTAAACATGAAATACATAGCCGCATAAATAAAGCCCTAGGCCATGACTGCACAGTTACATGAGAGACTGCTGCATAAATAATAGAAACACAATGATATGACAATGATAGGCTCAAATAAGAAGGGGGAGCATGATCTCAACCCCTGAAAATATAATACATCAATCCTCTAAAAGGATTGGCTGAAATCTATACAAAAATGGCATTTTGCAAAAATGTCGGAGTAGCTGGGTAGAAACTACTCAAGAACTGGAAATACATGGAGAAGGCTGAAATAGCTGAAACAAATGAAGAACCCTTCTCCCATAGAAATATGAAGTGAAAGGCCGATCCTTTCACCCAAGACTTCCCCTCCAAATTCTGCTAATCCCTCACAACAAATCTGCACCAAGAAAAACAATGTCTAAGAGAGGGACTGCGCTACCTCTGATGGAAAGTGGTTGGCCTAATGCCAAAGATGATGGGATATGCTATAGAACCACCTTGGCTGATCTCCCAATGAATAGAATCTCTCTCCACTAAAAAACTAGCTCCGGATGGTATGTGGAAACCTCCCCGGCAACACCTAGCAACACTGCACAATATCTGCTGCAGAAACTGCGCTGACGTAGATGGATGAAGCTATGGCATGAATGCATGAATATGGAGAATGGAGTGCAATCCTTCATGAGCTACTAAAGAATGAGAGAAATTCCTAAATAGGACTGCCTCGTGCCCGAAGGCACTCCAGCTCTGCTGAACAGCAAGAGGCAGCAACAAGTCTCCAAGACTCAAATGTAAAATGATCAAAAGATAATCTAAATGGCTTCCTTGCTCCTCTTTTAAACAATGAGCCTTCCCTCTATGGGCCCTACTTCTAATTAGGGTTTCCTCCCTCTAGAATGTTCCCTCCTACGTTGTCCCACATAGTGCTCTCCAATTCATGCCAACACAATTTGACTTGGTCAACTTTGGCCAAACATGTATGCAAAAACCTCCTTTCACACATGGAGGTGTGAAATACAACTCCAATATGATCCTCTTTCATACTTAGAGGATTTTTATTCTCTAATGATGAAAATAATGGGTCCCCTACCCATTTTATTCATCTCCTTAACAAAATTAATGTCCCATAAACATTTGGAACATTACAGTCCTCCCCTCTCAAAATATTGCTTGCCTTCAAGAAATTGCAAGGATGAACTGAGTTTCTTTCTACCCTTTCCTCTGGTAGCATCCTTATGTGATGATCTCCTCAAGAAAAGGATTCCATATTAGCAATCAAGTCTCCAAACTGTCCCTCCAACATATGCAATCTAGCCTTGGGGTGAACATTCCCAAATTGGATATCATGTAGAAGCAACATACATGAAGGAAAAAAGAACTGTCCAAGGGCCTCCTTGAGGCATGAGATCTGATATATAATGGGACTGATCATCCCCCATATGAATGTCTCATCCCCAAGCCATCAATCATGAAAATAAGTTTCCTCCCAACAAGACAACTCATGAAAAATCTCCTTCCACCTTGAGCTCCAGAAATGAAAGTGGGCTCAAATATGATCATGGAAAGCACTATAGATTTCCCCATGCTGTCCTCTCCCCCACTTATGATAAGTGTGGAGTGTATGCTGATCTTGGGCTACAAATGTATTGCTCTCAAATGGAAAAATGAAGAGTAGTTCCCCCAAGAATCTCCCCTCCATCAATGAAAAATCCGCTGGCCCAAGACATGTCATATATGATGAATAGGACAAGGTCATCATAGAATGCCCCCATGACATGTTTGCTGTAGGTTATACCATGTGCAGAAAGTACAAAAAATGCCTCATAGGGTTATAATGCAACCTCATCCACTACAGCTACAGAAAATAGCATGGCAAGTATTGTACAAGAATATCACCTCTAGCACTGAACAGTAAAATAGATGAGTGAATTAGCAACATAAGGTCAAACACATGCCCATATACATACAATGGATGGATAAAATTACCAAGCCCATGGATTACCCCACAATTAAGAAAATATGTGGCTGTATCCATGCCTCCTCTCATGTTCCCTTTAGAACACGCACTGCAGAAAATGTGAGAGTTTTTCTCACTCAAAGACACATCCAACCCATGTGCCTTTCTCATAATCATGCTTCTTATACAAATCTGTTCCATATCAGCAAGGAATTCATGATCAACAATACAATGAGGAAAATTCTGAACGTTTCATGTGTCTCAAGAATGTACCAACAGTTTTCCCAAAGGTGACAGCGCAGTTTTCCAAACTGCTTCTTTAGAAAATGATATGGCAAGTTGTTTTGTGTTACATGAATAGCTATGTATGTCATGATAGCTACTGATAAATAGCAAATGGCTGAGCATATCAACTGATCAGAAATGAAAGAAAACACTTTCCCAAGGCCATGTAAAGGATGGCTGTCTCCATCATACAAGTTGGCCCAATTTTGCCCATGGAGCAATCTGATAAGCTTGCCCTCTTGTAGAGCCATGCACTGCAAAATAATGATAAGAGTACAAAAATCAGCCAAGGTGAAATCAGATCTCTTACCATATACTGGGAGTAAGATGATGTATGGATCCATGAATGAACCCTCCATAGTTGTTTAGCATGCTCCCATGAAGATTAATGAACTAGGTGCTACAAGAAGATCCTTCTTCTCATGCTTGGGCATGTAGCTCAGTAATATATGGCTGCCTTATCCATATCACCTCCTCTTTATCCATCAAGTGCCATAATTATGAAATGTTCCTGGGACTTGTGGGTTATGGATCCAACACACTTCCGCTGGGCACACTTCATCCATAAGTCACTGCTCCAAAGAGACAACGTTGTTGGCCTATACCCATTGGCTCCCATCAATACTAAGCTCCATTCTTTGACATGCTCCTTGTCAAAGATGTCTTTCATAATGCTGCAATACATAAGAAGCCCCTCTCAAAGTTGAAGTAACTCTCTATCATCAAAAACCAAGGAGAGAATGCCATTTCCTCCTCCTGCAACATCATGCAAAGTATGAGAGCAATTCTTCCCTTGCTCTCCTAAGCAAAGCGACAAGGTATTTTGCTGCCTTCCCATACTTCCATCATACAACTCATGTGATGAAGACACAATGGATTATATGAGTATCAAATCAACATCATGCATCCATACTCTATGCTGCTCAATGATGCAAGTATCCTACCATCTCTTTTCCATCCTTTTGGTACTCCTCCCATGAGGGCTACCATCCTCCCAAATCAATTCTTTCTCTTTGCATTTCATGAGAGTTTGAAATGCAGCTCCTTGGAGACCCCTTAAGGAAGGCCTCTCTCCCATGACTATGTTGGATCTATGAGGATCCAACTGTGATGGATGTGATGTCTCCTCTCCGACCATGTTCAACAGCACTGCTGGTTCCTCCAATGATGTAGCAGTTGTCTCCTCCTCCAGTTCACAAATTTTTTCATGATTCTCCATGGAGGTGTCATGGTTTACTTCATCCTCCAAAAGTTTACACTCCCACCTTGAAGGATGAATGAAAATGATCAAAGATGTATGAGGATGAGGGTTCTTCTCCTCCTTGAACCCTTTGCACAGCACAATGCAAACATGAGGCCCTAAAGTGGCCATGTGATTTGATCTTGGGACATCCTCATATGAAATTCCACCATCCTTAAGATTATTTGCTGAAATAAAAAGTGGAAATTTACTCATACCTTGGTGGATCTTGGGACCTTCTTGTGTGGCTGCAATGGATTTTCCTCCAATGGCTTCCTCATCCGTAGATGTAGGAAGTTGCTCCTCCAAAGCTGTAGCAGCGTTGGTGCAATTCTCCTCCCATGGTGGAATGGCTTTCTCTTCTTTTGTCCTCCCTCCATCAAAGGTTTGGATCAACCCTTGAGCAAAGTCTCCAAAATAAATCACCCTTGAATGGACCAAGGGTTTGAACCACCAAATAGAGGTTTTATCCTCCATGTGCAGCGCTGCCATCTCCACTGCTTCTTTCTCTACCACTAGATGCAACAATAAAAATGCCTCCAGCTTCTTCTCCCAAGCTCTAGCTGAAGTAACCCCATCAAATGTAGACAATAGGAGCCTATTTCCTTTTATTTCTCCTTTTCCATAGGGCATTCTCTCCTCCATCTTCTGAATAGACTGTGGGAACACTGTAGCTCCCCTGAATGCTACAGAATGGTGTTTATAGCCACCCAGGTACTTGCATAAGGTCTGGAAACCCAAGCATCTGCCATGCTGGTCTTCAAGAGAATAGGAAGTGCATGGACCTTCCTCTTCTCCCCTTTTCTTCTCCTCCTCCTCAGGGAGGCTCTTCTTTATTCCAAAATTAGATGAGGCTGGAATCGTATTCTTCATCATTCTCCTCTGAAATCGAACTCACAGGCTGTGCCAGTTCGATTCTCTGATACCACTGTAATGTTCCTTTTTCAGAAACATTGTCAATCGACAAAGAAAATCTATTCTAGAGATAGACTGCAGGGGCATTTACTGGATTTGTCACCTTTTAACAAAGGATGAGCTCCAGAGGCTACCTGGCCCACTAGAAGACTCTGTCTATAGAGTGATTTTCAAGGGACAATATCCTCAAATAGGGAAATACAACAAGATTAGGAATCTCTTATGATAATCCCAACATTGCAGCTACAACAATAACAAATACATCAAATGGAAAATAACAGTGAATAATATACACATGAAATGCTTGAGAACTCAATGGCCATCATATTAGAACATAGTAGCAATAAATATACAACTCCTTGAGGAAATGATCACTCAAGTAAGGCACTGGAAGCCTCAAGAAATCTGTATAAGAAAACATGAGAAACACAACTGCATAAAAGAAGCCCTAGGCCATGACTGCGAAGTTATAGAGAGGAAATGCTACATAAATAATGAAAGTACAATGATATAGCACTGTAGGCTCAAATAAAGAAGGGGGAGCATGGTCTCAACCCCTGAAAATACAATAAATCAATTCTCTAAAAGGATTGGCTGGAATCTATACAAAAATGGCATTTTGCAGAAATGCCGGAGTTGCTGGACAACAGCAACTCAAGAGATGGAAATACATGGAGAAGCTGAAATGTCTGCAACAACTGAAGTATCCTCCTCCAATGGAAATCTGAAGTGAAAGGCTGATCCTTTCACCCAAGACTTCTCCTCCAAATGGATGTCAATCCCTCACAACGAATAATCACCAATGAGAACGCTATCTAAGAGAGGGACTGCGCTGCCAATGACAGAATGTGGTTGGCCTCATGCCAAAGATGATGGGATCTACTCATGAACCTCCTTTGCTTACCTCCCAATGGATAGAACCTCTCTCCACTAAAAAACTAGCTCCGGATGGTGTGTGGAAACCTCCCTAGCAACACCCAACAACACTGTACAATCTCTGCTGCAGAAACTGCACTGATGTAGATGGCTGAAGCTATGGCCTAAATGCCTGAATATGGGGAGTGGAGTGCAATCCTTAATGAGCTACTCAAGAAGGAGAGGAATTCCTAAACAGGACTCCCTCGTGCCCGAAGGCACTGCAGCTTTGCTGAATAGCAAGAGTCAACAACAAGTCTCTAAGACTCGAATGTAAAATGATCAAAGATGTCCACAATGGCTACCTTGCCTTCCCTCCATGGACCCTATTTTGAATTAGGGTTTCCTCTTCTCTAGAAACTTCCCTCCTAAGTTGTCCCACATAATGCTTTCCAACTCATGCCAACGCAGTTTGACTTGGTCAACCTTGGCCAAGCATGTATGCAAAAACCTCCTTTCACACATGGAGGTGTGAAATCGAGCTCCAATATGATCCCCTTTCATATTTAGAGGATATTTATTCTCTAATCAAGCAAAGAATGGGTCCCCTACCCATTTTATTCATTTCTTATCAAAAACTAATGTCCCATAAAAATTTGGAACTTTACAGTCCTCCCCTCTCAAAATATTGCTTGCCCTCAAGAAATTGCAAGGATGAATCGAGTTTCTTTCTGATCTTTCCTCCTGTAGCATCCTTATGTGATGATCTCCTCAAGAAAAGGATTCCAGATGAGCAATCAAGTCTCCAAACTGTCCCTCCAACATATGCAATCTGGCCTTGGGGTGAACATTCCCAAATTGGCTATCATGTAGAAGCAACATCCATGAAGGAACAAAGAGCTGTCCAAGGGCCTCCTTGAGGCATGAGATAACCCATGTAGAGTTATTTATTTGAGCTAATTTTTTGCAGGGGTGTTGTATTAGAGTTGTTCTAGGGCATCCCAGTGCTGGTTTGCCTTATTTATGCAGCAACTTCCTTATACAACGTCCTCAAGGACCATGTAGCAGGATTTCCCGAGGTGGAAGATTGCATATCCATCAACAGAGTCCGTGAAGGGCCAGCTAGCCTCAGGATCTCTCCCTTCTTTGAAGGAGACATATCCTGTAAATGCCCCAACAGTCAATCTCTGAAATGGACTTGCAGTGTCTCACTGAAGAAGGAAAAATTGAACATCTTAAGATGTTCCTGATGGAGCAGCATGTTCCTGAAAAAGGGACATTATAGTGGTATCAGAGTATGATCTTGGCTCAGCCTGTGCCCAATATATATTTCCATTAGCAAGAAGAGATTCTCTCCAAGGAGAGGAGATTGACAGAGGAAACAAGGAAAAGGAATGAAGGAAGAGGAGGTTTCCCTTCTTCTTTTCCAGACCATTGGGAACACCATTGAAGATCTGATGAAAGGGAAAATTTGGAGGAATTTTCTGAAAGGGGTTTGTGGATGGAGCAAGCCCTAGCTATTTTTATGAAGGGTGTGAGCATTCGGCCACACATGCAGATCCACAGTGTAGTACATTTCCCATAGCTACTGCAAGAAGGATGGAGGAAAAAGTTGAGGCCTTTGGAAGAGCAGTGCTGCAAACTCAAAGGTATGATTCATGATAATTGATTTCAGAGTTATATTTCATGTTCTCATGCAAATGAGAGATCATATGTTGGAGTCACAAAGAGTTTTGCAAATGGGATTGATGAAAATCACTGTGCAATTGGGTGTGACAAAACTTCAAACACTTTGCATGCATGGAGGTGAACCATGAAACAATGATCATTCCATCTTTCTAGAGGGGAAGTAAACCAGTAGAATGGCTTGCTAGAGGCAAGACCCCCATTATATGAAGGGCTCTCTTCCATTTGTGAGGGTGTGGAGACATTTCTTTCAAGGGAAGGCCAAGGCTCAAGGCCTCTCATTAAGGAGGAAACACACTCACATGTTGGTAGAGAGGAGGTGCATAGAAGAACCTACAACGCTGCACCATTGGAAGGAGAAGAAGATCAGGAGGATCAACATGAAGGGATGATGGGAATTCACCCTTATCTACTTCAGAGATTTTCTTCATTAGGGAGAAGGGCCGCACTGCGCAGAGAGAGAGGACCTTTCATTCCTCTCATATACATAGCCCACTTCCTATCTTGATGTCTCACTTTTGGAGGCTTTCCACTTGAGAGGCCATATGATCTAGAGATGATGAGAGGCATAATGCTATTTGGTTCACTACTCATTGGATTCTGGAGGGGTGGAGACATTAGAGGAGTCCATTACAGTGCAAAGAGTTTGGGTATAAGCACATGGAGGAGGGATACACTCTCTCATTTTCAGTACCACCCATTCTCATCAGTTTCATTGCGCAGACAAAGTTGCTGTATGGATGGAGGATAGAATCTTCATGATGCTAAATTATTGTTCCATAGATTTTATGAGAGGGAGGATACTTCATTTGAGGAAGGACTCTTTCATACATTGGAGTAGATGGAAGCCACTCATGCTTACATTGCCCAGGATCAGGAGATTCTTTGGAGGTGTTAGTCTCTCATGGGAGGCTTATTTTCAGAGATCATCATTTCTTTGAGCATGAGCAACTACATGATGGCATGGCAGCAACTTGGAGGGTGACTTTGGCATGAGGGGATGTCAAGGTAGCAGGCAGCAGTGTGATGGAGCACTATATTGTAGAATACCAGCGTTGTCTATGTGGAGGATTGATCCATGTTGGAGGACTCAGCTTCTGGTTGAGAGGTCCCAGGATCTTGGTGCATGCATGATTCTTGGATGGCCTTGGTGGAGATGGAGGACACTTAGTGGATGATATGAACATCTATCATCATGGCAGATTATTCTTGACTAGAGTTTCTAGTCTCAAGGAGAAACTTTTGCATGCAGCACATGCGGACTTCCTAGCTATGCACTTGGATGCACACTTTTCCTTGCTAGGGGAGTTCACTTGGAGGGTATTCAGCATGATCTACATCAACATATGGATAGATGCAAAGCTTGAATGCATTTTGGAGAGGCTGGCACAACCATTCCCTTACTCATCGGAGGAGAGGGAGATCATTCCGTTGAACCATTTCAGCTCAAGAGCTCTAGTGCATGATGGAGGAGGTATAATTTCACATTTGGTATTGTACTTATTTTCATTGATTAAGGAGCATGATGTATCAAGGAGGCTTGTTCCTTCTTGCATTTTTCATGAGGATGTACTTGCAGCTACTTGTAGCCTTGATTTTGGCTATTCTTATGATGGTTGTGGGGGAAGCCACATGTTTCTCGATGTGCACCATTGGCACCAATTTGTATTTTCATGTTTCATATTATGAGGAGATGATGTGGTAGCAAACAAGTGGCTAGTTCAGCACTTGTTATTTATGATGTTGAGGTAGGCCAAGAGGCACTGCGCAGGTTCCATGAGTGGAACTATAAACCACTCTCCGGTTGTCCTATGACAACTTGTTTTTATTGCATATTGCTCTTTGTATATTTCTGATGTTGTACACTCATTGAGGAGCATTATTTTGAGAGTATTGTATGTACAGCCCATTGGGAGCATGATTTTCCCCATTGTATATGTTTTATCTTGTAGGAGATACCGTGGGCAAACCATTATTGCCACATTTCTACTTGTCTCTTCTTATGGGAGGAACCACTTGAAGAATTTGCAGAGGCATTTCATGGCTGATTTTTCTTGATGGGGTAGCTTGGGCCATTCTTGGAGGCCATACATTTCAGCCCAAGGATAGAGGCAGCCCCATATTTGCAACAAATGGAGAGAGGGCCATCATGAGAAGCATAAGCACACTCTCCATTTAGCCCCAACATATTGCAGAAATCAGGGGTTGAGATTTGTATTTGGATGATTGCATGGATGAGAGCAACATCATTGGGAGACATATTTTCCCATTCATATCATCACTCCTACCTTAAAGGAGGCCTTAGCACAACAGGAAGGATTCCACTACACCTTCTATATTTCCATGAGGAGCATTGTTATCAGCTTGCATACTTGGGAGAGAGCATTGGAGGAAAGATTCATTGCAGCATATTTGAGTAGTGGTGGGACCATTGATAAGGAGGCCATAGGAAAAGAAGGGGGAGAAGATTTTTTTCTCTTCATGCAGTTGCTTGAGGGAAAGCAACATGTGGGAGGGGAGGACTGTAATGTTCCCAATTTTAGCCTCAAGCTAAAATGGAACATTATAGTTGCACATTTTAATTTTGTTTAATAAAATGGGGAAGGAGACACCTTAGCCCCTTTTAGATGAAGAAATATCACTCATAATGTGAAAGGGGAGTGAATAAAGTAGCTGAAATAAACACCAAGGGTGTGAATGGAACCCAACTCACTTGATTAGTCACCATTGACTAAAGTCAACAGCGCTGCCTAAGGAGGAAAAGGCTTCCTAGAGAAGCTGCGCAGTTTTGGAGGGAAGAAAATTTCATGAGGGTGGAAACCCTAATTGGTGGGACCATGGTGGAGAGGAGTTCTCTCACTTTATATGGAGGAGATGGCAGCCCATTTTGATTATGATATTTATTTATATTTTCAGACTTGGGTCTGCAAAAACTTGCATCCTCGGGCTGTTTAGCAGGGTGATGGTACCCTCGGGCACTAGGGTGTTCCCGGTCGGGAATCCCTACCTCTTCATCAAGGAAGGATGAGGATTGAGATACATTTCATCAATCCGGCAATGGCCACAGCTACATTCATATTCTACAACGTTATTTCTGCAGCAGAGAGGACGTTGTGTTGCTGGGTGCAGGAAGAGAGGAACTCATGGAGTCTCTCTTGTCTAGTTTTCTTTAGTGGAGGAGTGATCTATTCATTGGAGGAGCTGAAAGGAGGATTCCTGGGCTTGATTTCAGATCAGTGGCATGAGGCCACACTTCTATCATCTCCCACTGTGCAGTCCATGAGAGAAACTGCGTTATTTTGGAGGAGGCACTGAGAGAGGGGTTTCTGGAGCTTCAAGGAGGATGTTTTTGAGACAAAGGGATCATCTCTTTGTATTGGAGACATTATCAGAGGAGGGAAATCAGATTTTAGATCGACCACAACCTCATTCATGTTTGGGTTCAGTTGCAGTGACAACTATGTTGTCACATTTTGTGTTTTCTCCGGCATTTCTAGCAATCTTCATAGATTGGCTAGAAATCTTGTATTTCAACCCATTTCTTGTTCTTGGGATTATTTATTGTATTCCTTCAGCCATTTATGTATTTCACTCATATTCAGTAGCTGTGCCTTCATGTACACAGTGCAGTTGCAACTGCTCCAGAATTTTGTGGAGTTGCAGCTACTTATGTATTTCATTATTTATTCATTGGAGGTTTGCTCTTAAAGTTTTGAGTGGATTGTCCCTCAGCTATGTTTTGTATTTATTTGCTAATATATCATAATATCATGATGGCTGTAGCATTTTCCTCTTATGGTGTATTTAGAGTTGCAGAGTTCATGTTTATGTTCACATATTGCTGTAAGCTCTTTCATTGAGCATTGTTTTAGAGACCTAGATTGGGGAGATCTGAATAACCCATCTAGATTTATTTCTTTGAGCTCATTTTCTGCAGGGGTGTTGCATTAGAGTTTTTCTAGGGCATCCCAGCACTAGTTTGCCTTATTTTCACATTGGATTCCTTATACAACGTCCTCATGGGCAACTATTGTAGAAATTCCTTGAAGGGAATTATTAGCTTTTGACAAGATCTAGTAGCTGGTTTCCTCCAAAGTTTCCCTCGAGAAAGCTGGAGCTCACGCGTGAGTTTTATCGGGTAAAGCTGTAATGTCCCTTTTTCAGGAACATGCTGCTCCATTAGGAATATCTTGAGATATTCCATTTCCTTCATCAGGGGAGTTATATCATACATGTTCTAGGGCATCTCAGTGGTGGTTTTCCTTATTTGTGCAGCAGCTTCCTTATACAGCATCCTCAAGGACCCTGTGGTAGAAATTCCCAAGGTGGAATATTGCATATCCATAGGCAGAGTCTGAGAAGGGCCAACTAGCCTCAGGATTTCTCCCTCTCTTTAGAGGTGATATAACTAGTAAATGCCCTACCAGTCTATCTCTGGTTTAGATCATTTCTCCCACATCTGGATTGTAGCCCAAGCATTTCTCATATTTATAGCGTTATTTATGTAGCAGAGGACACTATGTTGTTGGGCAGTGCAGTGGGAGGGTTGTTTCATCTACTCTTATGCATTTTTGTTCAGTGGAGGGAGTTTCTCTTGCATTGAGGGAGTTGTGTAGGAGATTTCAGAGCCGATTTCAGATCTTGGCATGTGGCCAACTCATTTTCCATCCATTACATTGCATTTCACTGGGTAAACTGCGTTATTCTTCTGAGAGCAGTAGCTGCGGGTTTTGATCCCTTGCTTGAGGGCTTATTCTTTGGAGAAAGGGCCAACCCTTCTCCCGGAAAGCTCTATATTCCATTCCTCTTCTGTATTTTCATATTATTAGTCATATTTATGTTCAGTGTTGCATTGACTACGTTTTCTAGCTACATATATTTGCAGATCTGCACTTGTACACTTGTATTTCCATGAAACCCCTTATGGGTGATCTTTATTGTGTATAAAGAGGAAAGGAAACACATTTTCTTAGCCATTGGATGATTGTTCATTTCAGATCTGATATGTCAATTATTTACTATATAAACCCTAGTAGGAATAACACTGTTCTTGTTTCAGTCTTTTCTGCATGAGTTAGACTATGGGGTTTTGAGCTAGATTGAGGCATATTGTTTTGGGAGATCTCTTTATATGAGCTAGATTCATTTGTTTTACCGCTGATTCTGTAAGTGAGTCATATATTGAGTCATCTAAGGGACCTCAGTCCCATTTCTCACTTATACAACGCTATTTTCTTGAGACAACTATTTTGTGCTTACATGTTGCTGCCATTTTCAGCTAGTTCAATATGGGAGATCTGAATAACCTACTTAAGGTTATTTCTTTGAGCTTACATTCTACAAGGAGGTCAAAACATATATGTTCTAAGGCATTCCAGCAGTGGGTGGCCTTATTTTCACATCTGCTTCCTTATACAACGTCCCTAGGAGCTTGCTGCAACAATTCCTGAATAGGAATAATTACATATCTGTAGACAGAGACTGCAAAAGGCCAGGTAGCCTCTAGTTCTCTCCCTTCTTTGGAAGGATACATAGCCAGTAAATGCCTCAGCAGTCCATCTCTGGCACAGACTTGTGATTTTTCTGAAAACGGAACACTACAGTGGTATCAGAGCGTGATCTCTGGCACAGACTGTGAGATCAAGCTTTTAGGAAATTAAAGAGAAGAGCAAGAAGCAGCCATCTTGGCTCAGCCTGTGGATTTTAGATCCACCAAGAGAATACAGAGAAGAGGAGAACAAAGATGGAGAGGATGAGGTTACTCTCATCCATTTTTTAGATCAGGAAGGAACCTCTCCAAAGGGGTTCAACCAATGGGAAATAAAGGTGCAGTGAAACTCCAAGAGGGGCTCAAGATGAGAATAGCAGTAGTGAAACCTTTAGAGGGTTTCAGGAGGGAGGAGAAGATGAAAGCACTTCCTATTCTCTTGGAGGAAGTGAAGAGTATGGAGGGCCACAAGAGGAAGTGGATAGATGGCCAGGGGAGGAGGAGATTTCTTCTCCACTTGAGGAGGCTTCTATCAGTGATGTCTAGTTCATAGAGGAGAAACCCACCATATCAGAAATTGGACCAGCCAACAAATCGGAGAGAGAGACTCTTGCAGCCATACAAGATGTCTCAAAGATCCACAAAGGTATGCAAAAATTCCATGCAGTGATATTTCATAAAAGGTCATAGGAGGTTTGGGAAATTTGCATTCACATGGCCCAGGATCAAAACTTCATGCAGATGAAGAGAATCCAGGTTATACAGCACTATACAATATGTCTTTGATCCAAGATGGGATCATCACTCATTCCTTTGCACCCTTATTGATTTGCATGCAGCATGAGGAGTTATGGTGCAAGGATTTGGAGAGCATCATGCATGATGTGCCATCTCCTAAGGATGTCTTGTCCTTAGCACTCTTGGATTCTGGTGGATTCAAGGGTTTGACTGATGAGAGGCCTTTCTTGGAAATTTTTCAAGGGGTTACATCTCAACATCCCATGAGGTGTAAGGAGGGACACTTGCTTTTGGATAATGGTAATCTTCATTGGGAAGATGCCAAAGGAGAGAAGGATTGGGGATAGCCATACCTTGACGGAGGAGAGTGGGTGGAAAGCAAGAGGCTTGTGAGCCACTTGCATATCTATGACACAGGGCAGCAAGAGACAAAGCTGCGCTGGCTACTCAGGAGAGAGTTTGGCCATCATGAGACATGTCCTTTTCTCAAGGGTGTGGGGATGGAAGGAGCTTGGTAGGATACTTTCATCATGGGACAGCAAGGAGTGTGGATGCATTATGGTGGTATGGTCATTTTATTTCCACCACACATGATGAGTGATGGAGGTATGGAGAGGCAGCAAGGATATTTTTTGCTTTGGAGAATTGGGGGAAAGCAAGGGTAAAATTTCTCTCCCACTTGGCATAGTGTTGCAAGGGTGAAGTATGGCACTATCATGGTGCAAGAGGTGTTTTATTCATGGAGGATACCCCTCATATATGGAAGCATTATGGAGAATATCTTTGAAAAGATACATGTCAAAGAATGGAGCTTGATATGGATGAGAGCCTATGTGTATAGGCCAACAACGTTATCTCTTTGAAGCAGTAACCGATGGATGAAGTGTGCCCAGTGGAAGTGTGGTGGATCCATAACCCACAGGTTCCAGGATCATTTCACATTGGTTGCACTTGATGAAGAGAGAGGAGGTGAGATGGATGAGGTAGAAGATAGAGTCATTTATTACTATGCTACATTCTTCTTGACTTGGATTCCCAAGTATGAGAAGAAGGATCTTCTTGCAGCACCTAACTCATTCCTCTTCATGGGAGCATGCCAAAAAACTATGGAGGGTTCATTCATGGATCCATACATAATTTTACTCCTGGTATATGGTAATAATTCTATTTTTACATGGGCTAATTTGTATACTCTTACCATTATCTTGCAGTGCATGGCTCTACAAGAGGGCAAGCTGACCAGATTGCTCCCCGGGCAAAGTTGGGCCAAATTATATGATGGAGGCAGCCATATTTGATATGGCCTATGGTAGATGTTTTTCCATTTCATACATGTTCAGCTAATTTACATTATCAGCCATGAATCACAAAGCATTTTTCCATGTAAATTTCTGAAGCAGCAACTTGGAAAATTGCGCTGCCACTATTGGGGAAACTGTTGGTACTTCCTTGCATCACATGAAACCTTCAGTAATTTCCTCATTTTGTTGGTGATAATGAATTCCCTTGCTGATTAGGATTTTATTTACATTGGGTGCATGATTGGAAGGATGACACATGAGTGGGGAGTGTCCTTAAAGGGGAAGGATTCCCACATTTTCTGCATTGCATGTTCTAAAGGGAACATGAGAAAAACTATGGCCACTACAACTAAGTGTTTGTTTCCTTTTGAGGTGGATCATAAGTTTTATGATCATTCATTGTATAATCATGGGCAAGTGATCAAATATGACTTGTATGTTCAGCTGATCCATTCAGCCATTTACTTCCTACTAGTGAATGTGAGAATTTTCACCACTAGTCATTTAGTAACATACTACTTGCCATACCATTTTCTGAAGGAGCAATGGATGAGATTATGCTGTGTCCTTTTGAGACCTTTTTTGTATCATACAGCAGCATTCAAAGCCTAAAACATACATCTCATTTGGACATTCTATGATGATCATGTCCTCTTAATCATGGAAGAAATGTTTTGGGGCAGCTTGTTCTTCAATGTTAGAGGAGGAATCTTTGGTGGATTGCTCTACATTTTTCCACTTGAGGGTAATAAATTTGCAGCCCATGAACAGCACATAATCTGCACTATTCATAAGTGGAGAGGAGGAAAGCATGGGATAGGCCTCCTTGCCTATCATGTTTAGTCATTCAGCCCACCTACACTTTTGGAGCCAAAGGTGGAGGAAACTTTTCATCAGTTACCATGCAGGAGGGTGGCTCATTCCATATGTATGATAGCTTGGGGTGGAGGTTTCACATTGGGGGAGAGGAATTCCCATGCATCTTGCACTCCATGCCTTGATAAGACCTCTAGACCACACATGATTGTCTCTTTGAGCACTTTCCTTCTCATGATCTTAGTCATTTGGGGTGCTTCACCAAATGCTAGTCTATATGCTTGGGAGAGGCACTATGGAGTTTCATGGATGAGATGGCATCATATTCTTTGGAGGATTCCATCATATGCTGATGCTACTGGAGGAGGTGAAGAGATTCACTCAGTTCTATCCATGCAGTTGCTTGAGGACAAGCAACATTTGGGAGGGGAGGACTGTAATGTTCCAAAATTTTCATGAATAAATTGGAACATTAATTTTTTCTCATATTGTGTAGTAGGTGAATAAAAAGGAAGAGGAGGCCTCTTGACATGAATAAAATCCTTCCTAATGTGAAAAGGTAACCTTTGAGCAGCTTATTTTGCACCTCCTAGTGTGAAAAGGGCCAATTGCATGAGGACAAGGTCAAGTTGACCAAGTCAACCAGCGTAGCCTAAGGAGGAGTGGCTTGCCTAAGAAGACAACGCAGTTTTGGAGGGAAGAGTTTCAAATTAAGAGGGAAACCCTAAGAGGTGGGACCCAAGGTGAAGGAGCTCACAACTACATAAGGAGGAGAGGGGCAGCTTTGTGGGGTTAGCTTGTGTATTTTCGATTTCATGTTTGCTTAGACATTTTCTGCAAACTCCGGCTGCTCAATAGAGTTTGGAGGAAATGTCTAAGCAGACATGAAATCGAAAATACACAAGCTAACCCCACAAAGCTACCCCTCTCCTCCTTATGTAGTTGTTAGCTCCTTCACCTTGGGTCCCACCTCTTAGGGTTTCCCTCTTCATTTGAAACTCTTCCCTCCAAAACTGCACTGTCTTCTTAGGCAAGCCACTCCTCCTTAAGCTGCGCTGGTTGAATTGGTCAACTTGACCTTGTCCTCATGCAATTGGCCCTTTTCACACTAGGAGGTGCAAAATAAGCTGCTCAAAGGTTCCATTTTCACATTAGGAAGGATTTTATTCATGTCAAGAGGCCTCCTCTTCCTTTTTATTCACCTACTACACAATATGAGCAAAAAATAATGTTCCAATTTATTCATGATCCCATAGAGGAATATCTTAAGATATTCCCTACTGTGCATGTTTTTCCCCATTTGGAACATTACAGTGGTATCAGAGCATGATCTTGGCTCAGCCTTTCATTGCCATGCAAATGAAAAAGCATGTGATGCCTTCAATAAGGTTTTGATGGGAAAACTTAGTGAAACTCATTGTGGCATAAATACAAACACTTTTCATGCATTGGAAGGAACCAACAACGCTGTCACTTTGGAGGAGATCCATCACCACATGGGGATAAAGAGGGAACCAATGCTTCCACTAGAGGAGCCCTTGTGTCTTTGCAAGGAGTTCCAAGTATTTTTTCATGTGGGTACTAAGACACAAACCCGGAGTCATATGTAGCTTTAGTTCTAAGTATATTCTTGATGAAGGAAAGAAGCTCACCACGTTAGTCCCATGAGAGGAGCAGTGACCCACTCTCTAGTTATCTTATGGCAGCTTATTTTCATTGTATTATGCTACCTTGTATTGCTGATGCTTGATTATTCACAGGGAGCACTATTTGGAGAGTGACTTATATGTTGGGATAGCCCATTGGAGCATTATTCTCCCCATTACACATGCTCTATATTGTAGGAGATACCATGGGAAAACCATGATTGCCACATTACTATTTGTCTCTTCTTGTGGGAGGAACCACTTGGAGGATTTGAGGAGGCAACTCCTGGATGATTTTCTTGATGGGGTAGCTTGGGCCATTCTTGGAGGCCATAATTTTCAGCCCAAAGACATAGGAAACCCATATGTGCAGAAAATGGAGACAGGGCCATCATGAGAACACAAGCACAACTCTCCATTCAGCCCCAACTCATTGCAGAAATCAGTGTTGAGATTTTCATTTGGGTGATTGCATGGATGAGAGGATCCTCATTGGGAGCAAAATTTTCCCATGCATATCATCACTCCCACCTTGACGAGGCCATAGTTCAGCAGGAGGATTTCCACCTACACCTTCTATCTTTCAGGGTGTACACCATTCCGATTTGCATACTTGGGAGGAGGCATTGGAGGACAATTTTATTGCAGCATATCTTGAGTAGCGGTGGAGATTGTTGATGAGGAGGCCATAAGAGAAGGAGGATAAATTTTTGTTCTCTCTATGCAGTTGCTTGAGGACAAGCAACATGTGGGAGGGGGGACTGTAATTTTCCCAATTTTAGCCTCAAGCTAAAATGGAACATTATAGTGGCATATTTTATTTTTTCTTAATAAATTGGGTAAGGAGACCCATTAACCCCTTTTAATGGAAAATAACACTCCTTGTGTGAAAGGAGAAATAATGAAGCAGCTGAAATAAACACCTAATGGTGTGAACATGATGAGTATCACCTTGAGTTGGCCATCTTCGACCAAGTCAACAGTGCTGCCTTAGAGGGTTGGCTTGCTTGAGAAGATAACACAGCTTTTGGAGGAAAGCATTCAAAAGTGAATGGAAACCCTAATTGTGGGGCCTATGGTGAAAGAGAACTCATTTTATTTATAAGAATGATGGAGCAGCTCATTTGGATTATTCTTTGATTCAGAAATTTCGTAGTGAGGTCAAGGACTTGCACATCCGGGCTGTTTAGCAAGATTGCAGTGCTCTTGAGCACTAGGGGTGTTCCCGGTGGGGATCCCCCACCTCTTCCTCATGGGAGGAGAGGATTGAGCTGAATTTCCTCATTCTGGCATATGGCCAAGCTCACTCCTTCAGTTGCAACGTTATTCCTGTAGCAGGTTGACGCTGTGTAGCTGGGGTAGTAGCAGAGGAACTCATAGAGTCCTTCCTTACTTGCATTTTCAGTGGAGGATGGATTTCTTCATTGGAGGAGATTTAGAGAGGGCTCTTGGAATCATTTCAGATATGTGGTAATAGGCCACTCATTCACCATCTCCCACTGTGCAGTCACTTGGGGAAATTGCGTTATTCCATGAGGGCAATGTTGAGGGAGATTCTTATGCTCATCAGGAGAAGAGTTTTTGAGACAAAGGGATCAAAAATTTGCTTGGAGACATTATCAGAGGAGGGAATCATTATTTCAGATCAGCCATAGCCTCATGTTCATTGATTTCAGTTGCAGTGACATTTTTTTTTGTCACTTTGTATTTTATCCGACATTTCTAGCAATCTCCATGAGATTGGCTAGAAATCCTATATTGAGCCCATTTTCCTCTCTTGGGCCATTTTCCTTGTATCTTTCAGCTACATTATCATTTTTTATGTATTTAGCAGCTGCATCTCTCATAGAGACTGCGCAGTTATGGTTTTCTAGCTTTTTGTGTAGTTGCAGCTACTCCAGCATTATATTGTATATTCATTGGAGGTTGGTTCTAAAGCTTGAGGGCCTTGTTCCTCATGATATTTCTGTAAAATCATGCTGATATCATAATATAATTTTTTCTATACTATTTCCCTCTCATGATGTATTCAGAATTTCATAGTCTCATGGTTATGTTCATATATTGCTGTAAACTCACTCTTTGAGCATTGTTTCAGAGACCTAGATTGGGGAGATCTGAATAACCCATCTAGAGTCATTTCTTTGAGCTCATTTTCTACAGGGGAATCATATTAGAGTTGTGCTAGGGCATCCCAGTGCTGGTTTGCCTTAATTATGCAGCAACTTCCTTATATAGCGTTCTCAAGGACCCTGTGGCAGAGATTCCTGAGGTGGAATATTGCATATCCATAGGTAGAGTCTGTGAAGGGTGAGCTAGCCTCAGGATCTCTCCCTTCTTTGAAGGAGACATATCCTGTAAATGCCCCAACAATCAATCTCTGAAATGGACTTTCAGTGTCTCACTGAAGAAGGAAAAATGGAACATCTTAAGATGTTCCTGATGGAGCAGAAACTCCCTCATGGGAAATTTCTGCAATGCCGGGAATATCTTGAGATATTCCTATTTTCCACCTCCGAGAGTATTAAAAATCAACACTGAACTATTTCAGAGATTGACTACAGGGGAATTTACTGGATATTTCACCTTCATAAGGAAGGATGAGATCCAGAGGCTACCTGGCCCTCTACCAGACTCTGCTAATAGAACATGTCAAGAGCTAATAATTCCCTTCAAGGAATTTCTGCACCAGCTGTCCATGGGGACGCTGTATAAGGAAGCGCATGTGAAAATAAGGCAATCAAATGCTATGATGCCTTGGAATACATCTGATATAAACTCCCTGCAGAATATAGGCTCAAAGAAATAACCCTAAGGGGGCTATTCAGATCACCCACCAACACGTATACTGAAACAATGTTTATTGAGAGAATCTTCAACAGTATGAAAACTTCAATATGAACAACAGTGAAGAATGCAAAATATAATGTTAGAAGAGTAGAAAATCTGATACATAATGTATAACAACAAATATTATACAAAATCCTTGAGGAAAAGACCTCTCAAGGTGAGTGCAAATTAGCCTCCAAGGAAAATATACATAATTAAGAGAATACAGTGCTGCATAAAACCCAACTACTCTATAACTGCACAAAATATGGGGGAAAGTGATTGCAAGCTGATACATATAGGATGATATGACAATATGTGCTCAAACAAAGATGGGGAAGCAAGATCTCAACCCCAGAAAACATTATTGCATCAATCCTCCAAGGGATTGGCTAAAATACATAAAATAGTAAAATTTCAGAGTTGTAGTGTAGCTGCTGCAACTCAATAATAATACAATAATGGAGAAGGAAGTAGATGTTGCAATAAACCATAATACCTCCTCTAATGATCTCAAAAATCAAGGGGCTGATCCACTTACTGAAATCTGCACTCACTAGTGCACAAAATGAACTCCACCTGCAAACCCTCTCTGAGAATAACGCTGTAAGAAGAAGGGATTGCGCTGGGCATGAGAGAAATACATATGGCCTGATGCCAAATCTGCAATAAAAGCTCTGAGATCTCCTTTGCTTTTCTCCTAGAGAAAGATAAGGCCTCTCCTCTATAGAACAACTCCGGAAGTGAGATGGTGAAGGTCCCTCACTGGAACACCAGCCACTCCAGCGTTCTCTTGCTGCAAGAATAATGCAGTAGCTGTAGATGATTGCTTTGGCCTCATGCCATGATGTGAGGAAGATGAATAACAATCTCTCCATGGCCTCCCATGGGAGAGAAGGGCATTCCTAAACAGGAATCCCTCTTGTGCTAAACAACAAGAAGTTGAAGAGAGCTTCAACTTCGAATTCTATCTCCAAATATGAAACCCCAACAATGGCTCTCCTTCATCTTTTATACAAGGAATGCTTCCTTGCCATGGACCCCACTCACATTAGGGTTTCTCCCATTTTGAATTTCCCTCCACTCCAACTACGCAATCTTCTTGTGCAAGCTTCCCCTCTTGGGTATGTTGTTGACTTTAGTCAACCATGGTTTAGCTCACTTGCTTTTGTCCCTTTTTACACTTGGGGCTGCTATCTTAAGCCACTTAAGTGACTTTTTCACCTTAGGAGTGTTTATTAAGTTGCTACAATTGGTTCCCTCACCCATTTTATTCCTTTTATTAAAATAAAAGAAAAATTAATGTTCCAAATACTTTATTGCAAAATTTGGAACATTACAGTCCTCCCCTCCCAAAACTTGCTTTTCCTCAAGAAAGAGAAAGGATGAACTGCAAAAATTCCTCCACTCAAGGCATGGAGTCTGAAATATCCTCATGTAGATCCTCCATCCTCAAGCAATCAACCAAGCAAAATGAGTCACCCTCCAACTAGGCAACTCCTGAAAGTACTCCTCCACCTTGTGTTCATGAGAAATAGGTGGGCTGAATTTCTGAACTTGGTAAGCTTCATAGCCTACCCCACGCTGTCCTCTTCTCCACTTATGATGTATGTGGAGTGAAAGCTGAACTTGGGTTGCAATAGTGTTTCCTCCAAGAGGCAAGATGAAGTCTAGATCCCCAAGGACCTCTCCTCCAACACTGCAAATCAAGCTGGCCCAAATCACCTCATATGTGATGAGCTGGAATTCATCAACATATGGTATCCAAACAATCATATGGTTCACCTCATGGAAAAATGCATGGCTGAACATGGTGACCATATCTTCTTCCATACTCCCCTTGGAGCATGTGCTGCAAAGAAATGGAGGTATTCTCTCCCAAAGGGCACATCTACCCCATGAGTCTCTCCCTCCTCATGATACATATGGGGCTGCTGCTGATATATGGCTGAAATAATTGGCCTTCATGAGAGACCCAAGCCACCCCATCAATCATACAAACCATGAAATGCCTCCTCCAAAATTTTGAACTCTCCAAACAACTCCTCCCACATGAAGGAAAGAGATGAAGCTTGGCAATCATGGGATGCCCATTGCTTCTCCTAAAACATACAACATGCAAATTAGGGAGAATCATACTCCCAATGGGCATCATCAAGTCATATCCCACTCTCCAAACAAGCTTCCCATGAACCAATAAAAATCTGCAATGCACGGAAGCAAGAATCAATAGAAGCAAGTTGTCTCATGACAACCGGAAAGTGGATCATTGTTCCACCAAGGGAACCTGTGTAGTGCACTCCTGGCCTGCATCAAAATGAAAAATAAAAAGTTCTTTACAACCACTTGTTTGCTGCCACATTTATCCTACAAGATGTGATCATGAAAACAAAATTTGATGCCAAAGGCGCACACCAAACCTATGTGGCTTTCCCCCACAATCCACTGCTGAAATGGCCATCATCTTGCTGTAATGAACCATAAGTACAACAAAATACAATGTGCAAGAAGGAAGGATCCCTCCTTGATCTGAAATACTGCTCATAAAGATAAGAGAGTGCAAGGCATGTCACAAAGAGTTACCTCTCTCATCATGTACTTTGGCCTTTGAGCTAAAATGGTTCCAATGAAAAGTCCCCCTTACTGCAACATAGTAGGGGAGTAGTTGTGCCAACCATATCATCATCTCTTTGGCTATGCATCTAGCCAAATGCTGATATACATCCATTAGGAAGCCCTCCCAAGTGGACTCCTCCATCAATGAACAATATGCATGAAAATGCATGAAAGAAGAACCCATAAATATTGCATGTAGATCCCTCTTCTTGTGCTTGTGCAACCAAGCCAAGAGAGTCAAAATGTAGTAGGAATGCTCTCCTCCATTACTCCTTCATGCTCATCACCTGCATGCCTCCAAAATTCATCACTTGTGAAGTGGCTTGGAAGACACCCCAACCAGTAACTCAAGCTCTCAAGTGACAGCGCTGTTGGCCTTCGGAGTAGGGCCACTGTCATCTCAAAGCTTCCCTCTTTGGCATGCATCTTGCCAAAGACTCAAGCCATCATGTTGCTACAAATGTAGTGCTCCTCCCATGAAGAAGGTGTTGCTTAGCATCCAAGATCAAAGAGAAATCCTCTTGCACTATGCTAGTGCCTCCTCTTGCTCCCGCAACATGCAAACAAAATATGAGCAACAAGAGTACTGCTGCTCCTCCCCATACTTCCACCATGCTAAATATGAAATGGGAACATAATGAGTGGTAAGAGAAATGCCATCCCATCATGATGCACCCATGCTCTCCTCTTTGTCTATCAAGAGCAACAATTTTGAAATGATCCTGGGACCTGTGGGTTATGGATCCTCCACATTTCTGCTAGCACACTCCATCCATAAGGCTCTGCTCTTTGGTGTAAGTATGCTGCCACTTGGTATCTCTCTCACAAGTGATACCATTGTCCCAAAATAGATTTCTCCTTTTGCATTTCATGGGACATTGAAATGCAATCTCCTTCATGACAAAATTTCAAAACCCCACCCTCACATGTGATGCATGGCTCATCAATAGTGCATGAGGATGATGAGGGTTTATTTCCTCCAAAATGGCACAACGCAGTAAAATTTCCCTCCTCAAGACAATAAACATGCAATACTGTACAATCCTCTTGCTGCGAGAGTCTCTTCCTCAAGTGTGCTGGCTGCCTCAATAACTGAAGGTGGAGGCTGCTCCTCCATGAATGTAACAGTGCTACCATGTGCCTTTGGTGGTGAGGGCTCCTCCCTCCTTTGGCCAAATATTCTGATCAAGATCTGAGAAAGATCAGCAAGAGTAGAAACCCTTGCATTCCTCCCATGGCTGAACCACCAAGTTCCTTCCTATTTCTGCTGAACAAGTGTGAAAAAGATAGAGCCTCTTGGAAGACTCTAGGGTTTGTTCCATATTCAGCAGATACTCACTTATAATTCGAATTCCAAGTGTTCTCCATGCTTTTGCTCTGCTCCTATGTGAGAATAGGAAGTGCATGGTCCTTCCTTTTCTCCTTTTTTGTCTTCTCAACCTCCTTGGAGAGGTTGTTGCTAGACCCAAAAATGATGAGATTAATCTCATCCTCTACATCATCTTGGCCTCTTCTTCTCTGAAATTCAAACTTCACAGGCTAAAGATTCCCTTATTGAGCATTGTTTCGGTATACATGTTGGTGGGAGATCTGTTTAAGTGCCTTAAACTCCTTTGTTTGAGCTGAAATTCACCATACAAGTCCCACATGGCCTAAGCTAGGGGGAACAAGCCCTGACCTGAATTATTCTTGCACCTATTTGCTTATACAATGTTCTCACTGGGCCTCTTGCTGAATTTCCTGAAGTAGAAATCTCCCGCTCCTTCCATGTTTGGTTTTTTCTCCTCTTTTGGATTCCTTCTTTAGATCTGAAGATCTAAGAATCCCAAGGGTTTAAAATTCCATTTGGAGTGCGTTATTTCCATCCTTGTTGTGTTATTTCAATCCTTTCTATGTTATACATGTTCTAGGGCATCTTAGTGGTGGTTTTCCTTATTTGTGCAACAGCTTCCTTATACAGCGTCCTCAAGGACCCTGTGGCAGAAATTCCCTCCAAACTACGTTGTAGGTGGGGCCAAGATTGACCCATTCAAATGAATTTCCCTTTTTCACACTTAGGGGTGTTTAATATAATAGCCCAAATTTTTCCCCTTTCACATTGGGCATGTATTTATTCTCAAATTAGGAGTTTAATAAACCTCCTTCACATACTTTTATTCATGAACAAAGCAAACTGAAATTAAAATGCAATGTTCCCATTAGCTGCAAAAATTTGGAACATTACAGTCTCTCCCGGAAAAATGTTGCTTGCCCTCAAGCAACTCTTATTCTAGATGCAAATCATCTACTCCCCTCCAAATGGCATCCACATAAGGAAGGCTCCCTCCATTTGCTACAATAGATTATGTATGATTGGTTCCAAATTTGTCTTCTACCAATGCATGAGATGACCTCCAACTGTGAGGTTAGATGTCCTCCCCTTACCATGAAGCACAAGATGACAAATACATGATGTCCAACACCATCATAAACACATGAGAGACATAAGTAAGGTAGCTCCTCCCATAAAGGAAAATCTTCTTCATGCAAAACATTCCTCCATCCCATGTTTGTGAACTTGAATAAGCATTGCTATGCCTCCATTCTTAGCCCTGTTGGCCTTGTTGGACCCAAACTCCATCATTCTAGCGTTGTGCAAAAGAAGAAGGAAAGGAGTAATATGGGCAAACAAAATATTTCAAACCGTATTCTCCCAAAATAAACCACCATTGCAAGGCCCTTTGCTTCCATCCTCCATCTCCTCCATGTAAGATGGTGTTGAAGCCTTGAAAATCGCTGCTACAACATTGGGGGATAACCACCCGGTCCGGACCTTAATGCAGCTCCTTTTCCGTTTATGATAGTGGCTCCGAATGGTTTAACTAGGTTCAGTTACCTTTTCCCTATCGCTATTGGTTTATGATATATCATTAACTACCAATAGACAGGGATATCAGATCAATTCTTCTTGCTGATCAGGCAAGAGAATGACCCTTAAGCTGATTTGGGTTCAGCCAAACCACAACTAAGATTTTGCCTCTTCGAGAAGAGGACTTAAAAGAATGTAGAAATTAATCTAATTGCAAACTTATTCTATAATACAAGCAAAAAGAAACTAATCTAAATCCTATCTCAATCAGGTAGATGAAAATCTAACCCAACTAAGAGCAAGATAATTAAGTGATGAGAATTAAAATATGTCTGGCTTTTAATTAATGTCAAACTAATGAAGAAATTCAATTAGCTCACATTTGTGAATACCAAAACACATTCTATTGAGACCATTTGACTAAAATAATAAATCAACAACACTCCGGAAGAAATTCACAAAAATGATATCGATTGACAAATCAGTCAAGCCAATAATTAAACAATGATATGTGGAAGAAATTCACAACACATTACTATTTAATAAATCAGTTTTATAAGACAGATTTCTGAGTAATGGCTACTCAGAAATCAAAGTTTAATTCATAAGAGCAGAGATACATAACAATTTGAGATAAATTATCCATATCAACAGAAATGCCAAAACATGAATAAAATGAAACAACAATTTTATTAACATAAAAATGAAACTGGTATTTGATACAGAAATTCCAAAAATACCAGTTAATTGAATCTGCTTCTCTGATCCTGGTCTCTAACAATACTTTACATTACTTGAATTTCTGCTTTCAAGACTAGAGCTGCAGAAATGCAAACTCTGCTCATCATGCATAATTCAAGATATAAAGAATAAACCCTCATTAATGTTCAAATCTGAAACATTCTCTCCTCCCCATCTACAACTCTAAATTCCTATAACAGAAATGCTTTTAGAAATCTGGAATTGCAGAGGAGAGCAGCCCCTTTTTACATTTTGCCATCTGCAATTTATAATCCTCCCAAAAGTATTTTTAGAAGAGAGTTTGTTGAAGAAAAATCTGCCCAATCCAACTTTAATTTCTCAAAAATTCCAATTTTTAATTGTTGGAGTCTTTTCATTGATTGAAATCTTTTTCCTCAATATCCTTTCTATTGTTTTTTCCTGCAAAAAGAAATTAAAATGAATTAAGATGCAACAATAAAATCCAAATATTATTTCTAACATTAAAACAAATCCAATCAAATTCTATTTAAATAAATAAAAAGAAATTTGAGCTTCTTATTGATACTCATAACGATCTTAATTAACCAAGGATAATATTGATGCATGAATATGCAATTAGAAGAGGCTGGGCAAATGAAAATGAAGAAAACAAAACTCAGAAAATTGATTTTATTTTTAGAAATTCGGAGCTTGATCTTCTGCCTGATGTTTGACCCAATAAATCATCAAATCTGTTAGTGAAACCTCCTCAGAAATGTTCTCCTTGATTTTATCTTTCCAATGAGCCATCCTGGGCCTCATTTGGTTAAGTATAACTCAATCTATGAGCTTCCAAAGTTGATGAGTCAAATCTGGCATAAATCTGGAAATTCTGTTTGCTGGGCTAAAAATCAAAATTTTTAATTAGAAATTTAATCCTAAATTAGATTCTAATTATCTAATAATTAATTCTAAATTAATTATTAACTAACTAACAATTAATTCAGTTACAAAATTAAATTAATATACAAATGATTTGACAAAGTTAATTTAAATACGATTAATATTATAGTTCAAATTATATTAAAATTATAATAAACATTATAATTATAATATAATTATTATAATATAAAAAATATAAAAATTAATTTACAAACCATTGGGATCAATCCATACCCATAATTCATAAAACAAACCATTGAAATCAATCAAAACTCATTAATTCATCCACGTGAGATTATGGAGGGATATGGTGAGTGGAGTGTGAGGTGAGGGTGACGTGAGGGTGAGTGAGGTGGAGATACGGGAGGCATAAGGGATGAAACAAAAAAAAGAAAAAAAGAAACTTTATATTAAAAAAATTTAACACATCGCATATCGCAAGAACCTTGGATGGGCGTTTTTTAAATGTGCATGTTCTAAAAATTGCGATGGATCCAAAATTGTGATCTTGCGATATTGCGATATTGCGATATGCGATGGATCCGAAATTGCAAAATTGCGATCTTGCGATATTGCGATCTGCGACGAATCTGAAATCTGCGATCTGTGATCTGCAACGGATTCTGAAATTTGCGATCTGCGATCTGCGACGAATCTGAAATTTGCGATTTGCGATCTGCGACGGATTCTGAAATCTGCGATCTGTGATCTGCGACGGATTCTGAAATTTGCGATCTGCGATTTGCGACGAATCTGAAATTTGCGATCTGCGACGGATCCGAAATTTTTTTTATTTTTTATTTTTTATTTTTAATAATATATATTTTTTAATATTAAGTTTTTCTAAACTACAGCTACTCTGAAAATAAATAAAAAGAATAAAAAAGCATTTTTAACCCAGACTTAGATAAATGATGGGACTTTAAAGGAGTACCATTTTTAAACCAGTTGACCAAATGAGGCGAAACAAGCATCAATGGGAGGCTTATAAAAAATTAATTCTAACAAAGCAATCAAAACAAGAATTCAAAGAAAAATGAAAAATTAACAATCGCATAGGATAATCAAATAAAATAAAAATCTGAAAAGACGTTTAGTCAAAAATTTATAGAAAGGGTCCCCATTATTTGAAGTGAAAAAGTAAAAAATGGGGGGGTTGTGTTTTACCACAACAATGACGACACACGGGAGAAGAACCAGTTATCTCTGTTTGATATGAATGAGATTTTCCTAAAATTAAAGTAAAAATAATTAAAGAAAAGAGAATTATACTTCAAATGCTTGACTAGGTTCATTAGTCTGAATAAAAGAAAGAATCATCTAACTGTAATTTTTCTTAAAATTCCTCATAAATTAAAATATTTCAAAACTTCTATATCAGTCCTTAATTAGTTGTAGAGATAAAGTAGGGGTCACTTTATAGCTTAGCTTTTAAAATATACTCATTTGTCACAGGTAGAGCCACTACTGCCAGCAAACATCTATAGTCTCGACAGGGTTACCTTTTAATCACCAATGATTCAGAATCCCATCTCTTTAAGAATTATTGACCTAGAGATAAATCCATTTATATATGTTTATTTTTATTTTTATTATTATTATTATTATTATTTTTTATTTTTTATTATTATAAATCTTAAAAGCCATTATCCTGGTTTGGTAGCGAGATAGTTGACAATGCCATTCACTGGTTATAATTGGATTGAACAAGCTGGCTCGTGATGAGACCCCTTGTCTTATAATTGTTTGCAATCATAAGCCATTACCCTGGTTTGTTTAACAGTGTTGGTAATGTCAGCCTATTTTTCCCCTATGATCATGGTAAGCAGGCTCATGATGAGACCTCTTATCTTTTAAGTTTAAATATATCTCTGGATTATACTCTAGAAAAATAAGACTCTTTGGGACAGGGAGAATCATTGACTCCTTAAGAGTTAAGAATGACAATTTTAGAGTTAAAAGGTGCTTTGTTGTAAAGTGTCTTTACTTGGTTAAAAATAACTTTTCTTGACTGATAATAGAACTTTGAAAGATCTTAATAAAATATTGAAATCTCAAAATGATTACAATTTTGATGAAAAATAAATTTCTCCAGATTTTATGATACTTTGTCAACTTCTCTAAATCGGTAATCTCTTCCTTAAGTATGTCTACCTTTATAATAAGAAAATCAAACTTTACTAAGAGATTTAAGAAAAAGTTAATAGATGACTATTAACAATTTTTTCTCCGTGTATGCCAACCATAGTTAGGTAATAATAAAGCCTTCCATATAAATTATGGCAAAGTCACCAAAATCAAAACTGAAAACCAAAGGAAAAAGAATTCTTATGCTAAAATAAGAAAGAAACTAACAAACAAAAATAAAAATGAAGAAATTTAAAAATGGAAAGGAAAATCCAAGTTTCGCAAGATAAACTCAAACAATAATGTTTATACTAATGTCTCAACAATATGAAGAAAGAAAATAATCGTGTAATCAATCCTTCTTATGTCGAGATTTAGAAAATTCATACCTTGCAGGGTTGTAAGTGTTTTAGGCTTTTTGGATAGCAGTGACGATAAAATTCAGCCACAATGAAAACTTTCTGTCTGATTTCAATCTTTTTTGTTTCCAAGCATCATCTTAATCATTTTCTAATAAAAAGTAATGCTTAAAGAAACAGATTAAAGGTTCAGAAACTTCCTAGCGCAGTTGTTTCAATGAGGATTATCGCTGCTTCTTGAAATTAAGCCAGGAGAAGAGTATGGACTTCGAAAATATGATCCGACAGAAGATTAGAAGCTTTTATGAAGAGCTACAAAACAGATTCATGTATCAGAAAAAAAAAAAACTGAAACTAAAGTAACGAAATGGAAATTAATGAAAGTGGGTACATGAATCTTACCATTGGATGATTGCTTCTGATCTTACCTGAAAGGTATCAGTTTCTCCAAACTAGCTAACTTCTTATTTTAATTAACATTAAAAACATGAAGAAGTCAAACTAACCAAAATCTTATAACCCAAAATCATTAATTATTTTATTTACACTAAAGCAAGCAGTAAAATGTAAAAATGTAATGCTTAGTGCTCAAGGGAATTGAAATTAAAAGAAATGCATCAAAAATGAAAATGTGAATTTGCAGTAACGAATGTTTCTCAAAATATTATAAGTTTCATATAAACTCCATGATTTTATAAATTGTCCAGAATCAAGACCAAATCCAAAATAATAAATTAAAATATGAAAATAGAGATGTCTTGAATTCCTTTTTAATTATGGAATTATATATTTAAAACTGAAATACATGAAAAATCGGAATGATTTGAATATACCGCAAATCAGTCATTATTTGCTTTCTTACCATAGTGGTTACCCAAGCTTGCTTTTAAAATAACACATCGCTGTATTGGATGATCACATCACATGTTTCTTCACCATGCTTTAATTTTAATTTGCAAGACTTCACCTTTGTTGCTATGCCATATATTGATTAAATGTTAATGGCTCAGAGGCATGCATTGAAAGCTATCACATCAGAGATTGCAATGGCAAATTACCGACATGAAAACATGTAATGAGAATATGTGCAATGAAATGAAGCGATCACATCATTAAAGATATATTATATTGGAGATCAGGGAATATTGACATTGTGTTTCCCATATTGCACATCGCATATCGCAGATTCTGAATTGTGATGTGAGCATAATTAAAAATGCGATGAAGCGATTGCGATATCGACAATTTCTAATTAGCAATGCTAATTGGCGATTGGTGAATGTTTTGGTACCCGATGTAATACAATATGATTCTTGTGATGCTGATATGCGATGAAGAGTGGACCCGATAGCTTTATGACGAAAATTTAATAACATATCGGATCTGAGACATCGACCTTTTTAAATTTATGCTCCTACCATTATTTGCGATTGAATGGATGCGATATTTTATAAACTTGATTTGAATTTCATATCAGGTCTGAAATTATGTGGTCATCGCAATATTGGTAAAGGCAATTCACGATAATGGAAGTATACTTCAACTGCAAACCTCTGATACGTGAAATGCGATATGACATATGAGCGAGGTAATACATCGGAGATCTTTTATGAACAATTTGTTATCAAAGCTGCTAAGAGCTACTTCTGATGAAATCTTATGATATTGTTTTTAATTTCGATTGGGTTTCCCAAATGAATAAAAACAAAGTTAAAGAATGCTCAAATTCTAATGAATCTCAAATAAAATTTCCCTGAACCTGTTGCCAATTTGAACTGGGTTTACTGCTTACTTCAAGTTTTGAAAACAAATGAAAACTTGTAATTAAAACAAAAAAAGTATAAAAAATAAACTAAAGAAAAGATAAACTAATAATAGATGAAAATGAACTTGTAAATGCATACCTGGAAGGAAACTGTCTGTATATTTTACCTCATGAATCTTCAAATTCTTCCTTCGATTTATCAAAATTCTGACTTTGTTCAAAATCATCTCATTATTTATTCTAAATCGGAGTGAGCAATCAGCCTAAATAAGATATGTCTATTCATGTTCAGAAAATATATAATTTACCAGAAATAAATATGAAACTATGCTTCCTTTTTGAATTGTAACAACAATTTATTACCTCTGCACATTCCGAATTAACTTGAGAAAAATTTGTATTGTTATAGTGACTGTTTAATAATGCCTTTAGTAAATGAATATGATGCGTATTGCAGCATCAAATAATAAACTAAAGGTTTGAATGGGATAAAGCCAGTAATAGTGGAAAAATGTCAAAACAGATTTGAATGTGTGCACACAGCAAAATGGACATCCTAAAGGTCAGCTTAATAAATTTCGAGGAAGATATTATGAACTTCATATGATTACCACGAAAGGTTAGACTGACTAATAATGATTGATTCAGAATTAAGCTTATCATAGACAGTCATACATTTCATGGGATAATGAGATCATGAAGCTTTTATATCCTCAAAACCTTTATCATATAAATTTCAAAAGAAAATCTTAGAAGGAAATCCCGAAATTAAGAAAAGTGGTTTTGAGGCGATTGATGCCAAGTGCAACCTTAATTGAATTTAATCAAGAGATTATTCAAAATAGACAGAGTAGAGGTATTGCTGTAAGAAATTTAAAAAATGAAAGTAAGAATTAAAATTTTCTAATTGGTAGAAAATGTTTTCGTTGAACATGTATGAAAATGGCTGATTGCTTTGTTTTATTTTTAATCTATAGAACTATTAAAAATAAATTAACTATATAAAACAAACAAACTAAATTAATTCTACTCCTATTCTAACCATATACTTGAAAAATGACTAGGTATAGTCATATTTCCAGTGTAACCATTTTCTCATTTTAATCTCTGCATGTATGTACAATTCAAATGTTAGTAATAAAAATACAAATCTAATTAAACTAAGAAAATTAAACCTGAAATCAGAATGTACAACTATTGTTAGAAGCTTATCTAAAATTTCCTTCTCATGAAATTTTCTTTCCAATTGAATACCAATTGGATCATAGAAATCTGGATGGATTTCTATTAAGGATTGGGAAATGTTCAAAGAAAGAGATAACAGGCCAGATTGTGGATATGAGCTTTTAGATTCAAAAGCTTGGAAGAAACTGTTAGTGTTATGTGTAAATGTTAAGCTATTGACAATCTTCCATGAAGGAAAAATTTCCAAATATTTTTCAAATGAATTAATGAAAAATGGATAGAAATCTTTCAAATGAAATGGAAAATTATTAATTAAATTGGATTGCTGGCAAATTTCTAAAAATACATTTTCTTGTTGATATTGCCTTTGAGAAGATAGAAGCTTTTGACAAAACATTAGCATTGATTGAAATTGGAATTGAAATAGCTTTTGATGCTTTTGATTATAATATAAAATTTCAATTTTCCAACAGGGCAATGTATCAATTGAATGTTTGATAATAAAGTGCTCAATATGCCAGCATAATGTATAAAAAATCTGAAAAATAAAATCTGAAAATAAATCTAATTTAATACAAAATAAGTGAGGAAACAAAAATAAAATGAAATCACTATTTGTACAACTAGTGTTACAACACAATTGGGATTGTTTTGAAATAATTTCTTTTTCACGAGGATTGGCCAGAATTATGGAATTTGAGTAATTTCGAATTCCAACTTGTGAATTAGAAAGAGATTTATGATTATGAACATGAATGAAAGCTTGATCATGATATGAATCATAAATTGGAATATTTTCTTGAATAGTGAAATCATGAAGATGATTATCTGCTTTAAAATGAGGATTAGTTGAAATAATTTCTAAATTGAAATGTTCCTTATTCCCAGATGTTATTTGAATTTTCTTATGAGAATTCTCTTGAGAAAAATAGAAATCAACATCTTCTATGTCAGAGTAATTATCATAAATGACTTCACAAGATTCTTTAGAATTCCCTTCAATCTCATCCAATATATCGAAACAAGGAGGAACAAGAATTTCATGTTCATTAATGGCAAAAGAATGATCATTAATTGCTTCTCTATCTTGATAAAAATTTAATGGTAATTTTTTTAGATCAGCCTCTGTATTTTCTGAAATATCATTAACACCAAAAGGGGAAAATTTACCATCATTAAAAATATCAGGATAAAGGGAAAAATGTGAATCTGAAATAATGCATTTAAAAATGTTTCGGTTTGAGAACTCTTGTACATTATGCTCATTGTAAATTTCAGATTCTAAATCATTCCTTTGCGTACTCATGCTTTTTTGAAGAAGATTGCTTTTCTGCTCTGATTTCAGCATTTGCTCATCATGAAAAGATTCATAAATTTGTACAGCAGTTTGCATGCTATTACTTACTTTGATTGTTGCTTGCACTTGCTGATTTTCAATCTGATTTTCTAAATTTAATGCAGAGAAAATTTCAGATTCCAATGCAGGTCTTTCTCCAAAATTGTTGCTTTTGTCTTCTTGCATTTGATTAGAAATATTTTCCAAGCTTTGTGAAACCTCTTCATCACAATTTATTTGCACACCCAAATTGGAATTCTTGTTTATATTGGAAGGGGATGGAACAAAGCTTGAACTAATTTCATATGGATCGGTAATAGAAGGAAGAGAATAATTATGTTCAAACCAATCTAGTGATTTTTCTTTCATGGGTTCATCTTTGACATTAAATTTTAAACAATTCAAATGAAGTCGAATATTAAAATCTCTAACAGACTCATTTTCATTTCGTAGATATTCAATTTCATCACATACCTGATCATAATCATAGCGGTCAAATTTAAAAATGAAACTTGTAACAAATTGATCCCAGTTGTGAATTGAGGCAACCGGAAGAGTTCTACACCAGTTTCTGGCTTCTGCCGCAAATGTGAGAGTAAAAATTCTGCATAAAATGCCTTCATCAATTCCTTGAAAATCATAATTTGAAACATTTTGAATAAATTGAAGGACATGATTAAAGGCAGAAGAATTTTTCTTACCATTGAATTTTACCTGAGACAAGAGTCTTACCACTTCAGGTGGAGTATTGGAAGATGCACGTCCATGGATACAACTCCAAATTGGAAGTTTAAGAGGAGCCATCGTGATTAAATAAAATGTTAAAATTGAAAAGGCTCCAACAAACAACAAGTTTCAGGCCCTCCTTCTAGTGCCAAAAATGTTGAAGCCTTGAAAATCGCTGCTACAACATTGGGGGATAACCACCCGGTCCGAACCTTAATGCAGCTCCTTTTCCGTTTATGATAGTGGCTCCGACTGGTTTAACTAGGTCCAGTTACCTTTTCCCTATCGCTATTGGTTTACGATATATCATTAACTACCAATAGACATGGATATCAGATCAATTCTTCTTGCTGATCAGGCAAGAGAATGACCCTTAAGCTGATTTGGGTTCAGCCAAACCACAACTAAGACTTTGCCTCTTTGAGAAGAGGACTTAAAAGAATGTAAATTTAATCTAATTGCAAACTTATTCTATAATGCAAGAAAAAAGAAACTAATCTAAATCCTATCTCAATCAGGTAGATGAAAATCTAACCCAACTAAGAGCAAGATAATTAAGTGATGAGAATTAAAATATGTCTGGCTTTTAATTAATGTCAAACTAATGAAGAAATTCAATTAGTTCACATTTGTGAGTACCAAAACACATTCTATTGAGACCATTCGACTAAAATAATAAATCAACAACACTCCGGAAGAAATTCACAAAAATGATATCGATTATCATATCAATCAAACTAATAATTAAACAATAACATGTGGAAGAAATTCACAACACATTACTATTTAATAAATCAGTGTTATAAGACAAATTTCTGAGTAATGGTTACTCAGAAATCAGAGTTTAATTCATAAGAGCAGAGATACTTAACAATTTGAGACAAATTATCCATATCAACAGAAATGCTAAAACATGAATAAAATGAAACAACAATTTTATTAAAATAAAAATGAAACTGGTATTTGATACAGAAGTGCCAAAAATACCAGTTAATTGAATCTGCTTCTCTGATCCTGGTCTCTAACAGTACTTTACATTACTTGAATTTCTGCTTTCAAGACTAGAGCTGCAGAAATGAAAACTCTGCTCATCATGCATAATTCAAGATATAAAGAATAAACCCTCATTAATGTTCAGATCTGAAACATTCTCTCCTCCCCATCTACAACTCTAAATTCCTATAACAGAAATGCTTTTAGAAATCTGGAATTGCAGAGGAGAGCAGCCCCTTTTTACATTTTGCCATCTGCAATTTATAATCCTCCCAAAAGTATTTTTAGAAGAGAGTTTGTTGAAGAAAAATCTGCCCAATCCAACTTTAATTTCTCAAAAATTCCAATTTTTAATTGTTGGAGTCTTCTCATTGATTGAAATCTTTTTCCTCAATATCCTTTCTATTGTTTTTTCCTGCAAAAAGAAATTAAAATGAATTAAGATGCAACAATAAAATCCAAATATTATTTCTAACATTTAAAACAAATCCAATCAAATTCTATTTAAATAAATAAAAAGGAAATTTGAGCTTCCTATTGATACTCATAACGATCTTAATTAACCAAGGATAATATTGATGCATAAATATGCAATTAGAAGAGGCTGGGCAAATGAAAATGAAGAAAACAAAACTCAGAAAATTGATTTTATTTTTAGAAATTCGGAGCTTGATCTTCTGCCTGATTTTTGACCCAATAAATCATCAAATCTGTTAATGAAACCTCCTCAGAAATGTTCTCCTTGATTTTATCTTTCCAATGAGCCGTCCTGGGCCTCATTTGGTCAAGTATAACTCAATCTATGAGCTTCCAAAGTTGATGAGTCAAATCTGGCATAAATCTGGAAATTTTGTTTGCTAGGCTAAAAATCAGAATTTTTAATTAGAAATTTAATCCTAAATTAGATTCTAATTATCTAATAATTAACTCTAAATTAATTATTAACTAACTAACAATTAATTCAGTTACAAAATTAAATTAATATACAAATGATTTGAAAAAGTTAATTTAAATACGATTAATATTATAGTTCAAATTATATTAAAATTATAATAAACATTATAATTATAATATAATTATTATAATATAAAAAATATAAAAATTAATTTACAAACCATTGGAATCAATCCATACTCATAATTCATAAAACAAACCATTGAAATCAATCAAAACTCATTAATTCATCCACGTGAGATTATGGAGGGATATGGTGAGTGGAGTGTGAGGTGAGGGTGACGTGAGGGTGAGTGAGGTGGAGATACGGGAGGCATAAGGGATGAAACAAAAAAAAGAAAAAAAGAAACTTTATATTAAAAAAATTTAACACATCGCATATCGCAAGAACCTTGGATGGGGGTTTTTTAAATGTGCATGTTCTAAAAATTGCGATGGATCCAAAATTGCGATCTTGCGATATTGCGATATTGCGATAGGCGATGGATCCGAAATTGCAAAATTGCGATCTTGCGATATTGCGATCTGCGACGAATTTGAAATCTGCGATTTGCGATCTGCGATCTGCGACGGATTTTGACATTTGCGATCTGCGATCTGCGACGAATCTGAAATTTGCGATCTGCGATTTGTGACGGATTCTGAAATCTGCGATCTGAAATTTGCGATCTGTGATTTACGACGAATCTGAAATTTGCGATCTGCGATCTGTGACGGATCCGAAATTTTTTATTTTTTTTATTTTTAATAATATATATTTTTTAATATTAAGTTTTTCTAAACTACAATTACTCTGAAAATAAATAAAAAGAATAAAAAAGCATTTTTAACCCAGACTTAGATAAATGATGGGACTTCAAAGGAGTACCATTTTTAAACCAGTTGACCAAATGAGGCGAAACAAGCGTCAATGGGAGGCTTATAAAAAATTAATTCTAACAAAGCAATCAAAACAATAATTCAAAGAAAAATGAAAAATTAACAATTGCGTAGGATAATCAAATAAAATAAAAATCTGAAAAGGCGTTTAGTCAAAAATTTATAGAAAGGGTCCCCATTATTTGAAGTGAAAAAGTAAAAAATGGAGGGGTTGTGTTTTACCACAACAGATGGACAAACCATGCTTCCCAAAAAATGATGTGCATGCCTTCTTTGCTGCAAGTTATCTTTGTTACATAAGGCATGAATTAGAAAATTATGAGCCATGGGGTGGTCACCATACTCATTCAAAGCATCAAAGCAACAAGTGATCTTGCTGCCCTCTTTCCTCCTCATGTGCATCATGAAACCAAACCATGCTAATGGACATATGATGTGTCACATCAGCCCAATACAGAGCACCATCATCAATGCACATCTTGAGATAGTCATGCCAATTTTTTCACCATGCAAAGCACATAGACATAGGAGATGTCATGTGGTGGCCATACCTTCTCAAGTGAAACAAAATTGTACATGCATTCTCTTGCTGCAACATCACATGGTAATGCAAGGCATGATTTAGAAAATAATGAGCTTTTGGGTAGCAAACATACTCACCCAAAAGCACCCATAGCAACAAGGACTTTTCAGCCTTCTTGCCTCATCAACATGTGGATCTTGGAGCAACAACACAATGATGAACATGTAAAATGCCTCATCAACATAGTACAAGCAAGTTCCTCATACCACATCATGTGGGAGTCATTCCTCCTCCCAAGCCAAATTTCATGCATGAAATATACCTCCAACAGAAATGCATGTGGACATATGAGACATACTTCAAGAATAGGTGAATAGATGGACATAAGATTTAACTTGTGATGTCCAACTCTCCCTCTGACAATCACATCATCCATGCTTCCTCTTCATATGATCTACTAATGATGTACCAAGCATGAGATAAGAGAATGAGAATCTTTGGGTAGAGAACATGCTCACCCCCAAGCAACCAACATTTCCATGCCTCCTTATTCACCTCATGACCATTCTTCAAGGCATAGATTAGAAAAATAGGTACCTTTGGAGAGTGATAGGATTCTCCCAAAGGCAACCATCGTAACCAAGCTTGCTGGTCCATATATGTCTACAAGTGATCATGTGACCCCTTGCTCACCATCCTCATCCACTCACTCAAATATGGAATTTGAGTGATGTGCTGCAAAATCATGGCATTCTCCATTTGTAGAATACCATCTCCTTGAACCCATAGAAGAACTTTGCATCTCATGAAATATTGAAATATATCTTTGTTGAGATCTCTTATTGAGACCTGCCTCTCATGTATGATCTTCCAAAACCAGTGAAGCTTTGGATCTGCAGCAAAACCTCCAACATGCTCCAAGAATGATGAAGCCTCTTTGTCATAGCCACTATGTGACAGTGCTGTGATATACCTTTGCTTCAAATCAACACTTTGATCTAACCCTTGGCTATGCATAGATCTTGAAATAATATGGGATGAAATCTCATGCATACCTTGGATCAACTGATATATGGGAACTTCTTGACAGAACACAAGAGTTCCTCCATCCGGATCAATGATGTCTCCAACTGCTGGCAAGGATGATGGCCTCCTTCCTTCAAGTATACCAGCGTTGGAATATTTCTTCTCCTCCTCATGCATCTCCTGATTTATGCATGAGGCCCCATATGATAAGAACTAAAGACTACCTTGCAAAGATTCAAGTGCCTCTTCTCTAGATTCAACCTCCTTAGCAGCAAGTAGTGAAAATGGAGATCTCTTGCCCAAAGTGACAAGATTGAAATTCTCCTTTGTTTCCTTGGGATATGCCTCTTTGTAGCTCTTCTTTTTCCTCTTCTCTTCAAACCCCTTGAGTTTTTCTTCAATACTCTCCAATGCTTGAAAAAGAAGCAATGAGATCTCTTCTTTAGTCATTCTCTTTGCCTTGTGATAATAGGAAGTGTATAGTTCTTCCTCTTCATCTTGAAACCCTTTAGGAGTTTCTTTGCATCTCTTTCCTTCATTGCTATACCCCTCACCTTCTTCAAATAAAGTGGGAATAATGGATCTATGAGGAGATCTAGGATCCTCCGGTGTTCTGCTTTGCTGATAGGAAGTGCTAGGGCTTCCTTCTTCTTCTTGAAATCTCATGCAGCTCTTACTGCAACTTCCTTCTTCTCGAAACCCTCTGGGAGTCTCGGTGCTTCTTCTCTTTCTCTTCTGATTTACCTCTTGGGAGAGGCCCTTCTTAGATCTAAAAAGTGATGAGAATAATCTCATCTGCTCTATCAACTGTTCTCTGCTTTTTCTCTTTGATTCACTGGTAGCTTGATCTCACAGGCTGTGCCAGAGATCATGCTCTGATACCACTGTAATGTCCCAAATGGAGAAATTTCTGCAATGCCAGGAATATCTCAAGATATTCCTATTTTCCACCTCCGGGAGTATTAACAATAAACACTGAACTATTTCAGAGATTGACTGCAGGGTCATTTACTAGATATGTCATATTTACAAGGAAGAATGAGATCCAGAGGCTACCTGGCCCACTAGCAGACTTTGCCAATAGAACTTTTCAAGAGTTAATATTTCCCTTCAAGGAATTTCTGCAACAGCTGTCCATGAGGAAGTTGTATAAGGAATCCCATGTGAAAACAAGGAATTCCAATGCTAGGATGCCTTGGAATACATCTGATACAAACTCTCTGCAGAATATAAGCTCAAAGAAATACCCATAAGCAGGTTATTCAGATCTCCCACCAACATGTATACCGAAACAATGCTCAATAAGGGAGTCTTAAGCAACATGAAAACTTCAATATGAACAGCAGTGAAAGAATGCAACATATAATGCTAGAAGACAAAAAATCTGATATATAATATGCAGTAGAAAATGTAATACATATTCCTTGAGGAAAATGCCTCTCAAGGTGAGCTCAAGTCTGCCTCAATAGGAAATGTACATGAAACAAGAGAATACATTGCTACATGATTTAGCTACTCTATAACTGCACAGTCCATAGGGGAAAATGACTGCAAAATTATATACATATGATTATATAACATTTAGAGCTCAAATAAAGATTGGGGAGCAATATCTCAACCCCAGAAAACATTATTACCTCAATCCTCCAAGGGATTGGCTAGAATACATGAAAGACAAAAACGCCGGAGTAGCTGGGCAGCTACTACAACTCAAATATGATACATCATGGAAGAGGATGGGAAGTGCTACAATAGATGTGCAAACCTCCTCCAATGATCTCCAAAAGGAAGGGGCTAATCCCCTTATTGAAAATTTCACTCATTAGTGCACCAAATGAATCCCTTGTGCAAGCCACCTCTGAAGATAACGCTGTAAGGGAAGGAGAATATGCTGGGCATGAGAGAAAACATATGGCCTAATGCCAAATATGCAATAAATCTTTGATAAGGTCCTTTTCTGATCTCCTAGAGAAGGAATGAGCTTCCTCTCTACAAACCAGCTCTGGAAGTGGTGATGAAGGTCCCTCACTACAACACCAGCAACTCCAGCGTTCTCTTGTTGCAAGAATAATGCAGTAGCTGCAAATGACTTCTTTGGCCTCAAGCCAATATGTGAGGAAGATGAAGAACAATCTCTCCATGGCCTCCCATGGAAGAGAAGGGCATTCCTAAACAGGAATCTCTCTTGTGCTCAGCAGCACAAAGTTGAAGAGAGCTTCAACCTCCAAATTATTTCTCCAAATATTGATCTCCACAATGGCTCTCCTTCATCTTTTATGCAAAGCATACATGGACCCCACTCACATTAGTGTTTCTCTCATTTGAAATTTTCCCTCCACTCCAACTACACAATCTTCTTGTGCAAGCTTCCCCTCTTAGGGTACGTTGTTGACTTTGGTCAACCATGGTCTAGCTCACTTGCCTTTGGCCCTTTTCACATTTGGGGCTGCTATCTTAAGCCACTTAAGTGACTTTTTGCACCTTAGTAGTGTTTATTAAATTTCTACATGGGTTCCCTCGCCCATTTTATTCCTTTTATTAAAATAAAAGCAAGATTATTGTTCCAAATAATTTATGACAAAATTTGGAACATTACAGTCCTCCCCTCCCAAAACTTGCTTATCCTTAAGCAAGAGAAAGGATGAACTGAAGAAGTCTTCTACTCAAGGCATTGAGTCTAAAATATTCTCATGTAGATCCTCCATCCTCAAGCAAACAACCAATCCAAATGAGTCACCCTCCAACTAGGCAACTCCTGAAAGTGCTTCTCCACCTTGTGCTCATGATAAATAGGTGGCCTGAATTTCTGAACTTGGTAAGCTTCATAGCCTACCCCACGATGTCCTCTTCTCCACCTATGATGAATGTGGAGTGAAAGCTGAACTTGGGCTGCAATAGTGTTGCCTTCAAGAGGCAAGATGAAGTCTAGATCCCCAAAGGACCTCTCCTCCAACGCTGCAAATCAAGCTGGCCCAAATCATCTCATATGTGATGAGTTGGAATTCATCCACATATGGCATCCAAACAATCATATGGTTCACCTCATGGAAAAACACATGGCTGCACATGGTGACCATATCATCTTCCATACTCCCCTTGGAGCATGTGCTGCAAAAAGAATGGAGGTCTTCTCTCCCAAAGGGAACATCCACCCAATGAGCCTCTCCCTCCTCATGATACATATGGGGCTGCTGCTGATATATGGCTGAAATTAAATGGTCTTCAAAAGAGACCCAAGCCACCCCATCAAATAAAATAAACCATGAAGTGCCTCCTCCAAAAGTTCAACTCTCCAAATAACTCCTCCCACATGAAGGAAAGAGATGAAGTTTGGCAATCATGGGTTTCCCATTGCTTCTCCTGAAGCATACAACATGCAAAGTAGGGAGAATCACCCTCCCAATGGGCATCTCAATTTATTTTCCCTCCTCCAAAACAATGCCACCTCTGAACAGCGTTCTACCAGCAACATATGGAAGCATAAACTTATGTGAGCAAGGAGGTGAAATATGGTCCCATGCATGGAGCCAGCGCAGAGCATCATTGGCCTGCCTCAAAATAGAAAGTAACAAGTGTCTTTTCAGCCACTTTTTTTCTTCCACATTCATCCTGCAAGATGTGATCATGAAAACAAAATTTGGTGCCAAAGGTGCACACCAAAACTATGTGGCTTTCCCCCACAAACCACTCATAAGATGGCCATCATTCTTGCTGCAATAGACCATAAGTATAGCTGAACATAATGTGCAAGAAGGAAGGATCATCCTTGATATAACATGCTGATCACAAGAATAAGAGAGCATAAGACATAAGACAAATGGTTACCTCCCTCATCATGTACTTTGGCCTTTGAGCTGAAATGGCTCCAATGAAAAGTCCCCCTTACTGCAGCATAGGAGGGGAGTGGTTGTGCCAACCATCTCATCATCTCTTGGGCTATGCATCTTGCCAAATTCTGATATACATCCATTAGGAAGCCCTCCCAAGTGGACTCCTCCATCAATGAAAAATATGCATGAAAATGCATGAAAGAAGAACCCATAAACATTGCATGTAGATCCCTCTTCTTGTGCCTGTGCACCCAAGCCAAGAAATTCAAAATGTAGTGAAGAGTGCTTCCCTCCATTACTCCTTCATGCTCATCATCTACATGTCTCCAAAGTATATCACTTGTGGAGTGGCTTTGAGAACACTCCAACAAGCAATCCAAGCTCTCAAGTGACAGCGTTGTTGGCCTTTGGAGTAGGGCCACTGTAAACTCAAAGCTCCCCTCTTTGACATGAATCTTTGCCAAAGACTCCTCCCATGTTGCTGCAAATGTAGAGATCCTCCCATGAATAAGGTGCTCCTTGGAATCCAATATCAAAGAGCAATCCTCTTGCACTATGCTAGTGCCTCCTTTTGCTCCCGCAACATCCAAACAAAATATGAGCAACAAGAATATTTGCTGCTCCCCTATACTTCCACCATATCCAAAATAAAATGGGAACATAATGAATGGTAAGAGAAATTCCATCCCATAATGATTCACCCTTGCTCTCCTCTTTTTTCGTCAGGAGCAATAATTGTGAAATGATCCTGGGACCTGTGGGTTATGGATCCTCCACATTTTCGCTGGGCACACTCCATCCATAAGGCTCTGATCCTTGGTGTAAGTATCCTACCTTTTGGTACCTCTTCACAAGAGCTACCATTGTCCCAAAATAGATTTCTCCCTTTGAATTTCATGGGACATTGAAATGCAATCTCCTTTATGACAAAATTTCAAAACCCCACCCTCACATGTGATGCATGGCTCATCAATAGTGCATGAGGATGATAAGGGTTTCTTTCCTCAAAATGGCACAGCGCAGTGAAAGTTCCCTCCTTAAGACAATAAACATGCAATAGTGTAAAACCCTCCATGATAGATTCAAACTCATGGATACCTTGGAGAGATTTAGAAGAATCTTGCTGCAAGAGTCTCTTCCTCAAGTGCGCTGGCTGCCTCAATAGCTGAAGGTGGAGGTTGCTCCTCCATGAATGTGTCAGCACTGGTATGTTCCTATGGTGGTGAGGGCTCCTCCCTCTTTTGGCCAAATCTTCTGATCAAGATCTGAGAAAAATTAGTAAGAGTAGAAACCCTTGCATGCCTCCCATGGCTGAACCACCAAGTTCTTTCTTCTTCCTGCTGAACAAGTGTGAAAAAGATAGAGTCCTTTCGGAGACTCTAGGGTTTTCTCCATTTCAGCAAGATAATCACTTAGAATTCGAATTCCAAGTGTTCTCCATGCTTCTACTCTACTTATTTGTGAGAATAGGAAGTGCATGGTCCTTCCTCTTCTCCTTCTTTTATCTCCTCAACCTCCTTGGAGAGGTTCTTGCTGGACCCAAAACTGATGAGATCAATATAATCCTTTGCATCATTCTGGCCTCTTCTTCTCTGAAATTCAAAATTCACAGGCTGAGCCAAGTTTGAAGCTCTGATACCACTATAATGTCCCCTCTGATACCACTATAATGTCCCAAATGGGGAAATTTCTACAATGCTGGGAATATCTTAATATATTCCTATTTTCCACCTCTGGGAGTATTAAAAATCAACACTGAACTATCTCAGAGATTGACTGCAGGGGAATTTACTGGATATATCACCTTCACAAGGAAGGATGAGATCCAGAGGCTACCTGGCCCACTAGAAGACTCTGCCAATAGAACTTGTCAAGAGCTAATAATTCCCTTCAAGGAATTTCTGTTGTAGCTGCCCATGAGGAAGCTGTATAAGGAAGCCCATGTGAAAGTAAGGCAATCTAGTGCTGGGATGCCTTAGAATATATCTGATATAAACTCCCTGCAGAATATAAGCTCAAATAAATAACCTTAAGCGGGTTATTTAGATCTCCCACCAACAAGTATACTGAAATAATGCTCAATGAGAAACCCTTTAGTAGTATTAAAACTCCAATATGTAACAACAGTGAAATAATGCCTCATGCAATGTAAGAAGAGTACAAATCTGATATATAGTATGAAACAATAATTTTAGTATGAATTCCTTGAGGAAAATGCCTCTCAAGGTGAGCTCAAATCAGCCTCAAAGGGAAATGTACATAAAACAAGTGAATACACTGCTACATGATCTAGCTACTCTGTCACTGCGCAGTCTATGAGAAAAAATGACTGCAGATTGATATATATATAAGATGATATAACAATATATGCTCAAATAAAGAAGGGGGAGCAAGATCTCAACCCCAGAAAACATTATTACATTAATTCTCTAAGGGATTGGCCAAAATACATAAAACAGAAAAATGCTGGAGTAGCTGGGCAGCTACTGCAGCTCAAATATAACACAACATGGAAGAGGATGGGAAGTGTTACAATAGATGTGAAAACCTCCTCCAATGATCTCCAAAAGGAAGGGGCTGATCCCCTTACTGAAAACTGCACTCACTAGTGCACCAAATGAATCCCTTGTGCAAGCCACCTTTGAAGATAACACTGTAAGGGAAGGAGACTGCGCTGGGCATGAGAGAAAACATATGCCCTGATGCCAAATCTACAAGAAAGCTCTGATAAGGTCCTTTTCTGATCTCCTAGAGAAGGAATGAGCTTCCTCTCTACAAACCAGCTCCGGAAGTGGTGATGAAGGTCCCTCACTGCAACACCAGCAACTCCAGCGTTCTCTTGCTGCAAGAATAACGCAGTAGCTGCAAATGACTGCTTTGGCCTCAAGCCAAGATGTGAGGAAGATGAAGAAAAATCTCTCCATGGCCTCCCATGGAAGAGAAGGGCATTCCTAATCAGGAATCCCTCTTGTGCTAAGCAGCACAAAGTTGAAGAGAGCTTCAACCTCCAAATTATTTCTCCAAAGATTGATCTCCACAATGGCTCTCCTTCATATTTTATGCAAAGCATGCATGGACCCCACTCACATTAGGGTTTCTCTCATTTGAAATTTTCCCTCCACTCCAACTACGCAATCTTCTTGTGCAAGCTTCCCCTCTTAGGGTACGTTGTTGACTTTGGTCAACCATGGTCTAGCTCACTTGCCTTTGGCCCTTTTCACACTTGGGGCTGCTATCTTAAGCCACTTAAGTGAATTTTTTCACCTTATTATTTTTTATTAAATTTCTACATGGGTTCCCTCACCCATTTTATTCCTTTTATTAAAATAAAAGCAAGATTAATGTTCCAAATACTTTATGGCAAAATTTGGGACATTATAGTCCCCCCCTCCCAAAACTTGCTTGTCCTTAAGCAAGAGCAAGGATGAAATGAAGAAGTCTTCTACTCAAGGCATGGAGTCTAAAATATCCTCATGTAGATCCTCCATCCTCAAGCAAACAACCAAGAAAAATGAGTCACCCTCCAACTAGGCAACTCCTGAAAGTGCTTCTCCACCTTGTGCTCATGAGAAATAGGTGGGTTGAATTTCTGAACTTGGTAAGCTTCATAGCCTACCCCACGCTATCCTCTTCTCCACCTATGATGAATGTGGAGTGAAAGTTGAACTTGGGCTGCAATAGTGTTGCCTTCAAGAGGCAAGATTAAGTCTAGATCCCCAAAGGACCTCTCCTCCAACGCTGCAAATCAAGCGGGCCCAAATCATCTCATATGTGATGAGTTGGAATTCATCCACATATGGCATCCAAACAATCATATGGTTCACCTCATGGAAAAACACATGGCTGCACATGGTGACCATATCATCTTCCATACTCTCCTTGGATTACGTGCTGCAAAAAGAATGGAGGCCTTCTCTCCCAAAGGGCACATCCACCCAATGAGCCTCTCCCTCCTCATGATACATATGGGGCTGCTGCTAATATATGGCTGAAATGAAATGGTCTTCAAAAGAGACCCAAGCCACCCCATCAAATAAAAGAAACCATGAAGTGCCTCCTCCAAAAGTTCAACTCTCCAAATAGCTCCTCCCACATGAAGGAAAGAGATGAAGTTTGGAAATCATGGGTTGCCCATTGCTTCTCCTGAAACATACAACATGCAAAGTAGGGAGAATAACCCTCCCAATGGGCATCTCAATTTATTTTCCCTCCTCCAAAATAGTGCTTCCTTTGAACAGTGTTCCACCAGCAACATATGGAAGCATAAACTTATGAGAGAAAGGAGGTGAAATATGGTCCCATGCATGGAACCAGCGCAGAGCATCATTGGCCTGCCTCAAAATAGAAAGTAACAAGTGTCTTTTCAGCCACTTTTTTGCTGCCACATTCATCCTGCAAGATGTGATCATGAAAACAAAATTTGGTGCCAAAGGTGCAAACCAAAACTATGTGGCTTTCCCCCACAAACCACCCATAAGATGGCCATCATTCTTGCTGCAATAGACCATAAGTATAGCTGAACATAATGTGCAAGAAGGAAGGATCCTCCTTGATATAACATGCTGATCACAAGAATAAGAGAGCATAAGACATAAGACAAATGGTTACCTCCCTCATCATGTACTTTGGCCTTTGAGATGAAATGGCTCCAATGAAAAGTCCCCCTTACTGCAGCATAGGAGGGGAGTGGTTGTGCCAACCATCTCATCATCTCTTGGGCTATGCATCTTGCCAAATTCTGATATACATCCATTAGGAAGCCCTCCCAAGTGGACTCCATCAATGAAAAATATGCATGAAAATGCATGAAAGAAGAACCCATAAACATTGCATGTAGATCCCTCTTCTTGTGCTTGTGCACCCAAGCCAAGAAATTCAAAATGTAGTGAGGAGTGCTTCCCTCCATTACTCCTTAATGTTCATCATCTACATGTCTCCAAAGTATATCACTTGTGGAGTGGCTTTGAGAACACTCCAACAAGCAATCCAAGCTCTCAAGTGACAACACTGCTGGCCTTTGGAGTAGGGCCACTGTCAACTCAAAGCTCCCCTCTTTGACATTAATCTTTTCCAAAGACTCCTCCTATGTTGCTGCAAATGTAGAGCTCCTCCCATGAAGAAGGTGCTTCTTGGCATCAAATATCAAAGAGCAATCCTCTTGCACTATGCTAGTGCCTCCTTTTGATCTCGCAACATCCAAACAAGATCTGAGCAACAATAATATTTCTTGCTCCCCTATAATTCCACCATATCCAAACTAAAATGGGAACATAATGAATGGTAAGAGAAATGCCATCCCATCATGATGCACCCTTGCTCTCCTCTTTGTTCATCAGGAGAAATAATTGTGAAATGATCCTGGGAACTGTGGGTTATGGATCCTCCACATTTCCGCTGGGCACACTCCATCCATAAGGCTCTGCTCCTTGGTGTAAGTATCCTGCCATTTGGTACCTCTTCAAAAGAGCTACCATTGTCCCAAAATAGATTTCTCCCTTTGCATTTCATGGGACATTGAAATGCAATCTCCTTTATGAAAAAATTTCAAAACCCCACCCTCACATGTGATGCATGGCTCATCAATAGTGCATGAGGATGATAAGGGTTTTTTTCCTCAAAATGGAACAACACAGTGAAAGTTCCCTCCTTAAGACAATCAACATGAAATAGTTTAAAACCCTCCATGATAGATGCAAACTCATGCATACCTTGGAGATATTTGGAAGAATCTTGCTACAAGAGTCTCTTCCTCAATTGTGCTGGCTACCTCAATAACTGAAGGTGGAGGTTGCTCCTCCATGAATGTGTCAGCGCTGGTATGTGCCTCTGGTGGTGAGGGCTCCTCCCTCCTTTGGCTAAATCTTCTGATCAATATTTGAGAAAAATCAACAAGAGTAGAAACCCTTGCATGCCTCCCATGGCTAAACCACCAAGTTCTTTCTTCTTCCTGTTGAAAAAGTGTGAAAAAGATAGAGTCCTTTGGAAGACTCTAGGGTTTTCTCCATATTCAGCAAGATACTCACTTAGAATTTGAATTACAAGTGTTCTCCATGCTTCTGCTCTGCTTATATGTGAGAATAGGAAGTGCATGGTCCTTCCTCTTCTCCTTCTTTTATCTCCTAAACCTCCTTGGAGAGGTTCTTGCTGGACCCAAAACTGATGAGATCAATCTCATCCTCTGCAACATTCTGGCCTATTCTTCTCTTAAATTAGAACTTCACAGGTTGAGCCAAGTTCGAAGCTCTGATACCACTGTAATTTCCCAAATGGGGAAATTCTGTAATGCCGGGAATATCTTAAGATATTCCTATTTTCCACCTCCAGGAGCAACTCTACTTCTCTTGGCTATTTAGCTAGAGAAGGAGGATTTCCTGTTTAGGAATCCTCTCTCCTCCCTTGAGTAGCTCTTAGAGGATATTGTGATGCATTTCTCCACTATCCGAAATTTTGGCCAAGCTTCATATCCATTAGCAGCGCTGGTCATGTTGAGGGTTTTGCAGCTACTGTGAAGTTGCAACGAGTGGTGATTCAGATCTGCAAGGATCTAGATGTTTTGAGGGATTTCTCTTAGGGAGGGTGTCTTGTGACCACCCGGAAGAGGATCTCTGTTGTATTTTTATTTCAGATCTATATATTTCATTCATTGTAACATTCAGCTCAAGCTACAACGCTATTTCTCTAGTGAATTGCGTTATTACATCTACTTCTTATTACATGTTCCAAATCTGGAAATTTCTAATGGATCGGGAACATCTTAAGATGTTCCATTTTTCCTTCTTCAGTGAGACACTGAAAGTCCATTTTAGAGATTGAATGTTGGGGCATTTATAGGATATGTCTCCTTCAAATAAGGGAGGGATCTTGAGGCTAGCTGGCCCTTCACAAACTCTACCGATGGATATGCAATATTCTACCTTGGGAAGTCCTGCTACAGGGTCCTTGAGGACGCTGTATAAAGAAGTTGTTGCATAAATAAGACAAACCACCACTGGGATGCCCTAGAATAACTCATATAATCCCTTGTAGAAAATGAGCTTAAAGAAATGCATCTAGATGGGTTATTCAGATCTCCCCAATCTATATCTCTGAAACAATGCTCAAAGAGTGAGCCACAACAATACATGAACATGAACATTAACTCTGCAAATCTGAAATACATCATAAGAGGGTAAATATCACAGCCATCATAATATTAATATGTCAGCATTATTATACAAAAATATCATGAGGAATAAGACCCTCAAGCTTTAGAACCAATCCTCCAATGAATATACAATACATTGCCGAAGTAGGTGCAGCTACACAGAATGCCGGGAAAACATAACTGCACAGTCTCTATGTGAGATGTAGCTGCTGAATGTATACAAATGTGATGTAGCTAAAGGAATACAAGAAAATGTCCCAAGAAAGGAAAATTGGCTCAATATGGGATTTCTAGCCAATCTCAGGGAGATTGCTAGAAATGCCAGACAAAATACAATAGTGACAAATAAATTGTCACTGCAGCTAGAACCAAATGAATATGAGGCTGTGGCTGATCTGAAATTCTGATGCCCTCCTCTGATAATTCCCTCAAGGAAAAAGGGGTTGATCCCCCTTCCACTCAAAATCACTCCTCCCGATGAGCACAAGAATCTCCCTCAACACTGCCCTCATAGAATAATGCAGTTTCTCTAAGTGACTGCGCAGTGGGAGATGGTGAATGAGTGGCCTGATGCCACAAATCTGAAATGAAGTCCAAGAGCTCTCTCTACATCTCCTCCAAAGAAGAAATCCATCCTCCTCTGAAAATGCAAGTAGGGAATAACTCTATGAGTTCCTTTGCTGCTGCCCCAGCTACACAGCATCAACCTGCTACAGGAATAATGCTGTAACTAAAAGAGTAAGCTTAGTGTTACACAGCAATTTGTCACCATCCCTGCAATCCCCATCCCGCACATTGGAGGGCTCATTCCGTGACCTGTGGGCAGAGTTAAGACTTGAAAATACTTTCATTGCATCCCTCTAAAGATGAGCTTTAATTGCCCTGAAGACATCTCCCTGCAAAAAAACCCTAAAAATAGCTCTTTTGCCATTGGCACAGTTCCATAGTTCAGCCCTCGCGCCAAGAGGGAAATCCTCCAAAGAGGGCACGCCAATTGGCGCTCTGTCATAGAGCGGCACCCGCGCCAACCATATTAAGAGGTGTTTTTAAAAAATAAAAGGCGGAAGTTTCATCCTAACAAATTCCTGGATTGATTTCTATCTTGAGTTGGGAGGTTTGGCTACGGATTTCCATGGAGAGGAAGTGGTTTTCCACCTCTCATGGAAGCTTCCTTGATGATAGGGCCAATCCCATAATTATAGGGATCCCAACTCCCCTTCATCCTTCTATAAAAGCTTGCCCATTTCCATTGCAAGCTAGTTCCAAAGAGTGGCAAAATTTCTAAGTTCCCAAGAGCTTTCATGCTGCAAAAGCCTTCTTGATTCCCTAAGGCCAAATCCAAGCAAGGAGACTATTGCCAAGTATTCGAAGAGAGAGGCTTGTCCCATCCCTGACAGGCTTTTTCGAGACATGTTGTGCTGACGACCCACTAAAGGAGAGTGCTGCGTCGAAGCTATGGTTGTATTCTTCTTTTGACTCTTTAATGATAAGCGACTATCGGTTATGGTTCCACTCTTGTTCTTGATCATGTTCATGAGTTATATCCTCTTCAACTGATATATAGTTGTATGCACTGGATTTTATGCTTGTGTTTGTGTTGTTTTTTGCATGTGCAGGTGTCCGATCACGGAGATCGTGAGGATTGTGATCTGCCAGGGCAAAGGAATGGGAGCACCACCTCTTCTACAGACGATAGCGTTGGATTCCAGGTAAGCCTTCCTCGCAAGTCGGTTTATTTACAATTAGGAACCTGCACTGTAGCGTGTTTGATTGTTGCTAGACCCGATCTGGGCTAGTAGGGATCGCCTCTGTCCGCAGAGGGGATTTACCTCCTCAACAATTTGGTGACTCCGCTGGGGATTCAGCTTGTTGTTTGATTTGTAAACTATAGACGGAGTCTGAAGCACAACCAGATAGATTTCGAAATGATTTTTCTCTGCATTAGCGGAGTAGCTCAACGCTGCTTCAGTCTATCTCCGGTTTGGTTTACAGACTGAACAACTTGGAGTTTTGTCTTCTCTTTCCGGTTAAATTCTTGGTCTTGCTTGCTTGGTCAACTCTTTGGACTGGATTTTCTTGTTTGTTTGGCTTTGTTTTAGCCTTGTTTTCACTTGTCTGTGTCTGAGATTGCTTGTTTTTTATTTTTTCCATAGTAAACTTGGCTGGCGCGCTTTTTGGCGTAACAGTCACGCCCATTGGCGCAGGTTGCTTGTGTATCACCTGCGCCATTGCCTTTCTGGCGCTAATTTCAAGCTCACAGTCGCGCCAATCCTATGAGCTATTAGGGTTTGCTGTGTTTCAACATTTCTGAGGCTGAATTGTGATTTTGATCTTGTTTTTTCGGCTGTTTGAGTGCACTGGAGCCTGGTTTGACTAGTTGGAGCCTCCTTCCTTTGGTTGTTTTCCTATTTCTTTCGATTTTGCATACGAGCCCTAGGGCATCTAGGTGCCTTTGTGAGTCGAGCCTCCCTTAGGAGTTTTTGGTTTCCGTTCGTTCAGTTGGCTGTGGGATTGCTTCCTTGCATTCATTTGACAGTTGTCTATCATATTGTTGCGTTTTTTGAGTGACTGATTTCATTTTCATTCGAATATCGCCTCGCTTCATTTTGGGCCTAGATCACACGGCTCATTGATGTCTTTGGGACTTTTCTTGGTTTTGAGAGACTTTTTGTCGATTTGAGATCTGATTGTTTGTGCCATTGAGTGAAATTTGTTTGTTTTGCTCTCTTAATATCATTTCTCGAATTGCTTCTTATTTGTTTTTGGTTTGTTTAGTGCATCTAGCTATCAAACATTGAAAAAAAAAAAAAAAATCTCTTTTGCTTTTGGTTGATTAGTGCAAATTGAATCTTTTTGATTTTACTACTAATTAGTGAATTTGAAAGAAATTTTTTTAGTTTCATTAGTGCATTAGAGATGTCATTGATTGTCTTCTGATCATTTTGTTTGTGTAAAAACTCTCAACTCTTCTGTAGCTAGTTTTCATCGAACAAAATGGTGAACTGTGGCATGTAGTTTTGCATTTAAGAGATTTTTGAGACAGCACATTCGTTAGGGCCTGAAAATTGAAACGTAATTGAAGATCAACTTTAAAATCTACTCAATTTACACTAAGGCAACATTGAAATCTAACGAAACACATTTAGAGGTCTAGGCTAGAGACGTGTTTCGACGTCTTAAAACCTAGTAGCTGTCGTTCGCCTTTTGGCTTTAGACAGCGCTAGTACGGACTTGTGCTCCACGTACCGTCGCGTATATAAAGGGAGACCCCTCTAGGTTTCAATCCTTTATCCATAGGAAGCCGAGTCTGCCGCCCTATACTCGTGATACACCGAACATAGCATTCGGGGAGATTGCCTGCACGTACGGAAAGTCCTTGGTTGATTTCTCTTTCATTATTGAAACCAAGGTGTATATTGCAGTTCACGGTTATTTGGTACACCCTTTTGCCTAGTATTCCTAAGCAGTCATTTGATCTTTTCTGACTCCCTAAATTTGAAAGGATCACCAAGCGCTTGTCCTTTCACGCTTGTGTCAAATCTGAAAGAGATAGAGTCACCTTTTTTACCGTTTCTCGACTCTTAAAACATGAAACGGTGAAGTTTCTTATTTTTCAATGTGGTAAAAATTAATCACCCACGATCACACGCCTTGTTAGATTCTGCTTGTTGACCGTTTGATTGTGTGTCTTGACTCTTTTTCAGCCCGTGTGTGTGTTTGATCTTTTTCTCTTGTCGTTACTACCACAGTGGCGGAACCCTCAGTTTCGTCTACTGGTAGTCCTTATACGGACGATTCATCAGAGGTTTCCCAATCCTCTGCTGAACCAAAACAGCCCGTTGTTTCCGAGTTTCCTAACGGGGGACCGGTTCTTTCTGAGCAACCCTTTGGGGGACCAGTTGAGTTCAATTTTCCCTTTTCTGACCCTGTGTCGGAATTGAGATTAGGAGCTGATTTCCTTTCTCTTACATCGGGTTCGCCTTTTATAGCTGTTGTCTTTCCTCCTAGTCCTCGCCGTCTATTGCAAAATCTAGCGGCAAGCTCAAACACGAGTGATTCTGGTGAGGAAATCCCAACGTCTGGTGAAGACTATCAGCTCTTCCCACGAAGATTATTTTCGGGAGACAACTCTGAAATAGCTGTCATGTCAACGTCCAGTCCCTCATTACCACTAGGGTACAGGTCCTTGGGTCAGATCATTTCCACCTCTGCCTCTATGGGAGTGTTAGCTCCTTCTCCGAGGCCAGCTGCTCCTTCACTGGGGGTGTCTCCTCAGACGCCCGTTACTTTTGTACCCGTTCGACCCACTGTCTGTGTGGCCGCCTCTACACCCGTTGTCACGGCACCCTCCGCTAGGGCTATGCCGTCTCCTGAAGATGATTATTTAGCGACTGCTATACCGGAGAACATCTCTCCGGAGGAGTATCGGTTGTCCCTGCAACAGCCGAACCCCGAGGTTGGACCATCCTCCCAAGATCCCAACCGCTCTTACTTTTCGCACTATGCACAGGATGGTACACCCGTGTATGCTTTTCCAGGTCAGTATGATGAGCACGGGGACATTTTGCGTCTACCCGCTCCTGAGGCTTACCTCCATGCTCAAGGTTTACCTTATAACCAGGCTTATAACCCGCAAGGGCAACCTTTCCAAGGCCAACCTTCGGGCCAACCTGGCTATCCTTATGACCCACAAGGGCAGCCCGTGCAGGGCTATCCTGCGCAAGGGCCATCGTACAGTCCGCAAGGATAGTATTACAACCCTTTCGGTCAACCTGTACAGCCTCAGCCGGGGTACCAACCGGGACCGGTATATGGTCCTGGGGGGCAGATCCAGCCTTCTCAACCAATGCAACCACAGTATCCTGTTGTTTCTAACGTTGCATATCAGCCGGGACCATCCCATGGTTCCGCCCCAGGTCAAGCCGGTTACCAGCAAACACCTGGCCCTATTCCTCCACTAGGCCAACTGGCCCACCCGGTACAACCTGGTGTTCCGCCTCCAGGCCAACCGGCCCATCCGGTACAACCTGGGGCTCCTTTACAGCCAGGTCAACCTGCGCAACTGGCGCCGCCTATCTATCCGGGTCAACCTGTTCACTCAGGTCAGCCCTCTTATCCGGGTCAACCTGTTCACTCAGGGTAGCCCACTCATTCTATTAACCCTGCCCAGCAGCCGATTCATTCGATGCCGCAGCCAAATCAATAGCTGCGCCCTAGTTATCAGGCTCCGCAGGGTTCCACCTATCAGCAGCCGACTTATCCTCAGGGCGGTTATTATCCTCATGGTCAATCTCAACTGAATTATAACCACCCCAGAGTCCTTCAGTATTATCCTCCTCCACCCGGTTATACCTATACTTAGCAGCCAAATCCAAATGCTGCTTATACATAGCCCAATCCTAACCAGGGTCCACACTCTGGTTATCAAGCCCCACACACTGGTTACCAGCATCCAAATCAGTCTGGTTATACGACCTACGCCCCCTACAGTCAGAATCCTACGGGACAGAACCCATGGGGGCAAGGATATTCACAACCATTGTGGAGTACAGGTACCGGTCCTCATCCCGGGCCTGGCATGCCGGTTAATCCGCCATTTCCGTTCCTGGCCACCTTGGAGTTGCCGGATGTTTCAAAATTGACCAATGATCCGATTTTACATAATCCGTATTGGCCTCCGGTTCCTACCAAGATACCAGGTGATTGCCCCAAGTTTGAGGGAAAAGCTGGAGAGAACCCCCAAGCGCATGTGATGACGTATCATCTTTGGTGTTCGTCTAACTCTTGGGTCGAAGATTCAATTCGTTTGCGCCTTTTCCAGCGCACTTTAATTGGAGCTGCTGCTAAGTGGTACATCGAGTTATCCCGTGGTATCTTCCAAAATTTCAATTCCTTAGCCATGGCTTTTCTCACGCACTTTCAGTTACTGGTTTGTTATGAAGCCGGGACGCACCTCCTGACTTCTCTGAAGCAGGATAAAGCCACTCACATTTCTGATCACATTCATGAGTGGCGGCGCCGTCGTAGACTGATCAAGTTTCATATACCTGATCAGATACTAACTCACTGGTTCACCACTTCCTTTGTGAATAAAATCGCCCAAGATATTGCGATGGGAGCATGTGTGACGGAGGAACCAGCCATTGCGCGTGCCCAATATCTGGATCTTGTATATTCTCAGGCCAGCACACTTTATGATATCTTGCCTGATGCCCCACGGTCTGGAACCTCTAAGGCTCCACCTACCCCCACAGTGGATGGTGTCATTGGTTCTGTATATCAGAATTCGAAGAAATCTTCGAATGGGAAGCAGAAGTCAAATTCTTCCAACAATACTCCTGCTAATCCCGCCCCAGCTGATTCTGGAAAAACTGCGGAGGTGAACGCCGTTCAGGCCAATCCTATGGAGAAAGCCTCCAAAGGGAAAAATAAGGGCAAAGGTAAATCCAAATCCGATGCCCCGAGGCCAGAATCCAAATCTCGTACTGAGGATGGTTCTCAGCGTAAACCGAAGTACCCTTGTCTCATTTGTGAAGGAGACCATTATACTAAGGATTTTCCACGACGATCCGAAGTTAGTCAACTTCTCAAGGGCTCAAAAGGGACTCCGGCAGTTCTTAAAGAGCCATTTCCATCTCAGCAGAACCAGATGGTCGAACAACCATCACCATCTGCACCATTTGGGTCTCAAGTTTTCATGATGAAGGTTGCTGCACCTATTTCTGTCGCTACGCGTTTGAAGGACTACAATGAATCGCGGCAGGCACCCGGGAAGGTAGTTGCGGATGGACCGCCTCCCCCACCTATCTCTGGTTCGTTGGAAATCGAGAAGCCTACTCCTGAACCCGTTGTGAAGCCACCTTCTAAAGGTGTTCTTTGAAGATCTTCTTATAATCTGAATGCTCGTGCTGCTCAACACTACAACATTGTTGAGGATTTGGCACAGGCACCCTCTGCTATGTCTGCACTAGAAGTTCTTCAAAGTTGTCCTTCGCAACGGAAGGCTTTATTGTTTGCGATTGGTGGCATTGATCCCACCGATTCGAGTCTTCTCACCTTCGATTTAGAGAATTTCTCCCCCTGACTTCCACATCAGATCGCTCTTGTTATTCAAGTCGGGATTAACGATCTTAATATCCATAGGGCCGTTGTGGATGAAGGTGCTTCTACCTGCGTCATGTCATCCGCTTGCTGGAAGGCCATTGGCTCTCCAGCCCTTGCGTCATCTCCCAATGCCCTAGAGACATTTGATGGTTGGGAATCCAAACCCCTGGGTGTTCTCGAGAGTTTAGCGATCACTTTACAGGGGAAGACTGTCAACATGGAAGTAGAAGTAGTCGACGCCAGGCTCAACTACAACATACTTCTTGGCCGCAGCTGGACCCATGCCATGCTATGCGTGCCATCCACCATCTTTCGACTTCTTAAGTTCCCTCACGAGGGCAAAATCGTCACGGTGGATCAGTTGTCCTTCTTCACCTCTACTTCCGAGAACAACGTACCATACGTGGATCAAATTCCGAATCCCCCTAACAGTGTAGGACCCGGTCTCTTCAAGGACCCCGTCCTCATGGGTATCTTTCCCGCACCACCACCGCACACTGCTCAAGTTAACATGATTTCCAGGTCCGATGACCCCTGGCTTATTCCTACACCTGAGCAGGTGTTTGAGTTTGGAGAATCAATGCCCTTGACTCCAGTAGAGATTAGCGATTGTGAAATTGTTGCCGCATCTGATCCTCCACCTCCTCAGCATGCTCCTTTGAGCATGGCTCTAGATGTTTACTCCCAATCCCCCTGGCTTGGTCAGGCTGATTCACCTGATCCTCTCAAAGAAAATTTTCCTTCCGATGAAGCCATCATTGAAACTATGTCTCTCGAGGAGCTGCCGTGGGGTGATGGACATCATCGCTCCTCTTTTATGCCTTGCTTGGGGGCAATGACTGACTGTCTGGAGCGTTATGCTTCTCAGGTTCCTACCCCTCCTCTTAAAACGCCCATCTTGACGCACAAGGTTTTTTCGGAAGGTAATTTGAGTAACATCACTCAAACCATCCCGATCAACATCTCCGTTAAACTGGGGATCGTTGAAAATATTCACGTGGGAGTGACTTTTTCTCCCGATGAGATTCAAGTCTATACTAATCTTTTCAAAGAATTCAGAGATGTGTTCGCCTGGTCTTACGAGGAAATGCCAGGGATTGATCCCGATATTGTAGTGCATGAGATTCCAACCTATCCAGGTGCGAAGCCCATGCACCAACGCTTATGCCCCATGCATCCTCGGAAAGCCGCTGCAATTAAGGCAGAAGTTGAAAAACTTCTGAACGCAGGCTTTATTTATCCCATCCCCCTCACAGAATGGGTTTCTAACATTGTTCCTGTTGATAAAAGCAGGGTACTATCAGGGTCTGTGTTGATTACCGCGACATCAATCGCGCCTGTCCAAAAGATAACTATCCCACTCCGTTCATAGATCATATTATCGACGAATGTGCCGGAAGTGAGATTTACTCCTTGATGGACGGTTTCTCAGGGTATAATCAGATCAATATTGCACCTGAGGATCAAAATAAGACTACATTCATCTGTTCGTGGGGTACTTTCGCGTATAAAAAACTCCCATTCGGCTTAAAGAACGCTGGAGCCACGTTTCAGCGTGCGATGTCTTATGCTTTCCATGACATTCGCCATATCGTTCAACCTTATCTGGACGACTTGCCAGCTCATTCAGCTTGGCGAGAGGATCACCCTGAACACCTCCGCCAGATTTTCCTCCGCTGTAGACACTACAATATTAGGCTTAATCCTCATAAGTGCGTCTTCTGCGTGGATTCTGGCCGTCTTTTGGGATTCATAGTCTCCAAAGACGGAATTCACCTTGACCCTTTAAAAGTCGAGGCTATAATCAACCTCCCATCACCCTCCTCATTATATCAGTTATAGAGTCTGCAGGGAAAAGCGAACTTCCTTCGACGCTTTATCCCAAACTACGCGGAGGTGGCTAAAGAATTCACGCGCCTATTAAAGCAGAATGTTCCCTTCCATTGGGACAAAATTGCTCAGTAGTCCTTTGAGAAGCTAAAGACGTTATTAGTTAATGCTCCTTTGCTTCGTCCACCTGATTATCGCCGCGATTTCACTTTATATCTCGCCGCCGCGTTTAGCACCATTGCTATGGTTCTGGTGCAGGATGATGATGATGGTAATGAACATGTTGTTTATTATCTATCGCGAAACCTTATCAATACAGAAACGTGTTATGCTCACGTTGAGAAGTTGGCGTTAGCCGCAGTACACGTTGTGCAGCGCTTTCGCCATTACATCCTGTTGCGTACGATAACAGTGGTTTCGGATTGCAACCCCATGACATATATTCTCTCTAGAAAATTGATGGGGGGCAAATACTCCAAATGGATCGTTATCCTGCAGGAGTTTGACTTAGAGTTCACTACCGCTAAGTCGAAGAAATCACTTATTTTCGTGGATCTTATATGCCCACTCCCGACAGACTCCGCGCCTTCACTTTCCGAGGATCATATCCCGGACGAAACTCTTTTCCTCATCAGTACTCGCGACCCTTGGTATGGCGACATAATCATGTATCTTCAGACCTCCACATTTCGGTCTGAGTTGACTAAAGATGCCCGATGTCGAATTCGGTATCAGTCTCAACCCTACCGCATCATAGGAGATACCTTATACCGTGTTGGAGTAGATTCGGTGCTCCGTCGGTGCCTAACCTTGGAAGAGGCTGAAATGGTTCTAAATGACTGCCACAGTGGTGCCTGTGGTGGACATATGTTCGGATATGCTACTGCCCAGAAGATTCTGCGAGCAGGTTATTTCTGGCCGTCAATATTCAAATACTGTATCGTTGCAGTCCGTAAATGTCACGCGTGCCAGGTGTTTCAGCGCAAGATGCGCGCGCCGCCTCTCCCTTTGCATCCTGTTATTACCATCGGCCCTTTTACGAAATGGGGCGTGAATTCTATGACATGTAACCCTCACTCGGCCGGGGGGCATGCGTATATCATTGTCGCTGTCGACTACTTCACCAAGTGGGCCGAAGCGATGCCTACACTAGCTGCCGACGGTAAGACAGTTGCCCAATTCATCTTCAACCATATCATTGCACATTTCAGGTTCCCGCAAGCCATTGTTACTGACCACGGTACTCATTTCCGAGATTATATGATGGCTGAGCTGACTTCAAATTTGGGCTTACGTCACGATAGCTCAATGCCGTATTACCCTCAGGAAAACGGCCAGGTTGAAGCAGTGAACAAGGTTCTAGTCACTATGCTTCAACGAACAGTTGGTATCCACAAATCCAATTGGCACCTCCAACTGTTCTCAGCTCTATGGGCGTATCGAACATCTGCAAAGAGTGCAACTGGATTCACACCATTTCAATTGGTGTATGGTCTGGAAGCAACTCTTCCGGTTGAATTCGAGATTCCTTCGTTGAAATTAGCTGTGGAACTTCTACCCGACACTTCTACTGAGGAAGAATGTCTTTTGTATCTGGAACGGTTAGATGAAAACCACCGCTTAGCTGCTTTAGTTATTGAAGCACAAAAGAAGCGGGTCAAATCCCACTTCGATCAATCAGTTTCTCCTCGTTCCTTTATTGAAGGGGACCTCGTCCTCCTGTACGATCAAGCACATGACAAGCTTGGGGCCGGTAAGTTCCAACCTATGTGGCATGGGCCCTACATAGTAAAACGTGTTTTGAAGAACAGGGCTTATGAGCTTATAGATTATGAAGGAGTTCCACTGGCACAGCCCAGAAATGGGCTGTACCTCAAAAAATACTATGCCTGAAGTGATTTTTGGTGTGGTGTGTGTACATAAGTGTGTGTTTTTCATTTGTGTGCATGTGTGGTGTGGTTTGCAATGTAAACATCTTTCTGCTGATCGGGTCTTCCTGATTGTGCAGATGTCCATTCATCCGTTTGTTGGTTTCGCAGATGGTGCCTCCCGCAGTACCAGGAATCTTTCTTCAGCAGCCTGGGTAATCTACGATCCTGCTGGTGAGTTGGTCAACCTGCAAGGTGTGTGTCTGGGACGTACTACAAATAACATCGCGGAATATAGTGTTGTATTAGAATTATTAACCGAGGCTGTAAACCTTGGTATCCATGAATTACTTGTGTATCTAGACTCGCAACTTGTAGTATTACAACTGAATGGTCATTATTCGGTTAGAAACCCATCCATCTTATGTCTGTATATGCGTATTCGTTTACTGGAAATAAATTTTGACTATATTACATATCAACATATTCCCAGGCATATGAATGCGTTAACTGATGCAGTAGCTAATTTGGTTTTAGATAGGCATTTGCGCAATTTGTAAATCATCATCACATGAAAAGAAAGATCCATCCAGAAATAGATATGTATATATATATTGAAATGTTTACATAGTGTGCATCACAGTAAATCAAAAAATATATATGTTCGTCTTAATACATTCGGAGACGACATGTCTCTCAAAAAATATGCATGATAAAAGTCCTAGGAGTCTAATCCGCATGGTGCTCATGATAACATGTAACAGCACGCACTAAGCGTCTCAGAATTCGGTGGAGGCAACTGGGCACTCCCACCGTGTGTCTCTGGTATGCCATCGGTACATCCGCCAGCCGGGCGTAGTCTGGGATCCCTCGGGCAATGCCCTCGAGATTCTGGATTAACTCCCCCCCCTCTGCACCCTCTTCCTGAGGGTCAGGTGCGGGAAGAGTCCTCCGTGCGATAGGAGACATACCAGCTGGTCTCTCTGGACCCAGATCTGCATACATATAAAATGTTTCGGGAAGAACATGTATTAACAAAAAAATCATAAAATATAAAATAAAAAAGAGAAGGGGTCATACCCAACTCCTCGTCCCAATCATCTCCCTCCGGCAGTGGGAGATCTGGATCACCAGTGAAATCGGTACCGGCATATGGCCAGTCTTCCACTACAATCAACTAACGCTGCAACCACCCAAAAAACTCCGGCCTCCAGGACATCTGTTGGCCCCCTCCAGCTCTAGGCATCAGTTCTGCCCAGCGAGCCATTCTTGGCTCTCGTGGAATAGGCTCAGCTACTATGGCCCCTTGGCCGTGGAAGATTGGTAATCATTCCAGGATGAATGATACCAGGATAGAACCATAGCCAAACTATTTCAGCTTGGCTTGTTTACATTTGGTCAGTTGCCTCTTTATGTTTATCGTCTCTGGTGTGGCCCAGTCGAACAATAGAGGAGTCATACACTCTGAAGCTAACAAAAGTTGGGCCTTTGTGGCCTCGTGCAGTGCCTGCGACCCTGTAGCCCGCGTGATGGTATGCAGCACCACTCTCAGTGCCAGATCTGGAATGGTATGGATGTCCACCTTTCCACTTTCGGATCCCAGTTGTGCCCCTCGGCACACTCGTGCCATCACTTGCTCCTTTTTCTCACCAGATGGTCTGCTCCCTGTTAGTATGGGCACCGGACCTCTGCGCGATAATCCGGTTATGAAGTACACGTCAACAACCTCCAGCTCTAACACTTGATCTCGCAGTTTGAATACTTGTTCATTGGCGTCCCACATATTGATCAAGTACTGTAAAAGCTCAGGCTGAGCTCGTAAAAAAGGCGTTAGGAAGAACTTTTTTAGCCCACAGTTCCTGAGGGCATTCATGCAAACTTCATTTTCCATGGCTTGTTCATCCTCTTCACCGTGCTCCCTTTCTTTCCACTCAATCACCATTTTGCTCGGTTCAGTGCATCAACATGGTCACAAACCCTTAATTAGATCTCTGATGAGCTTCAAATTTCATTAAAATCTCACATTTTTAGGCGAAAGTTAAGGTTCTACTGTTGGCGCGGCTGTTTCTTGAATAGTTGCACCAGCTGGCGCGAGCCCTTTGCATATAAAAGCCCATTGGCGCGGGTCCATGCCCGATACCCGCGCCAATGAGCGGAGCCCTAAAAATTTAAAAAGTGGCCTCAGAAGTCTAATGCATGATGGAAAACTATTAAAAAATGGATTGAAATGGAGTACAAGGAAGCGCCTCTTACCTGCAACTGAAGGAACTTTGGATGGTACCCGGATCGGTCGTAATCATTGTCAGAAGTTTGCACACCAAACTGGACCACTGCTGCTCTTCGGTGAGGTAAATAGTAAAAAGTAATTCTATTTTTACCATTTGACATATTTATAAATTTTTGAACTTAAAATAGGTTTTGAAAGTTGTTTTTCTGAATATTTTAATATATTTGTGTCGAAAATGGGTTTTACACTTGCCTTTTTGTGCAGCAACAGGTCTTTCACGCAACTAAAATGGTGAAACGAGTTGTATTTTATACTTTTTCGAACTTGGTAAATACACGAAAAAGTCACTCTGGAGTCATCTTTCAGCGCTTTTCTGACTCTCTAAACATGAAAAGATTTCCTAGGCCCTTGTCGTTTCGATCTTGTTAAAGTGGACACGAATCGACATCTACCCAGTATACGTTTACCCCTTTTTCGGGCTGGGATGGATTATTTACGAAAAAGGAATACCCTAGCCTATCGCGACTAGGAGGTTTTCTCGGGTATTGTTTTCTACCTTTTCGGGTCCGAGGAACTATTTACGAAAAGGGACCGCTGGAGTTTACTTTTCTGCTGTCTTTTCAAACTCTCTAAACATGAAAATACGCCGAGTTCTTCCTTTGTCAGACTCGTTAAACCCTGATGACATTGGATTCAGTCGAAATGACGTTATCCGAGTCGCTCCTTCCTAGGGCTCGTTAAATGTACTAGGATGGATTCGCCCGAAGGGCGGACTTATGCTACAAGCATATGCTATCCCCTTCAAGCTTGTTATAAAAAATAATTAGGGTACTCACCAGAAATGGTGGGGGAAAATGGAACCAGTATCGTTGTCGTGTCGGCAGTATGTCGCTCTTGAACATGGCACTTGTCTGCATTCGTGTCGGGTTGGGGACATCTCATCTTGTTTTTTCACTTTGCCTTCATGGGTTTGGATAATCCCTTTTGACCTCTCATCTGCTCATTGCCTCATCACCATGACCTCTAATCCGTTGATGTCAAATACTACCAAGTCCACTATCGTGTCATTTACATGTTCAAGAGAAGTTGACCTCTGCAAAGTATCAACCTTCCTCTGATTCTCATATGATCCTAATTCACAAAAAACATCATGTTTCTCTGTCTCGTGTCGATGATGTGGGAAACATTATGGCCCACCTTCGATCAAGGTCACTTCCTGTCGACTTCAGCTCATTATCCCCAGAGACTCTTTCATAATTTCCTTGGAGCTGCATGCCCTCGATGAGTTCGTAGCATTCAGTAAGTTGCTGTGGCCTCCCGGTGGGTGATTCTACGGGTGTTCGACACCAACTCATTGATTCACATGCCGTAGATTGTACCTATAGTACCTTGAGGGCCATTGTCATCATTGGTGGTACCTCTTGCGTCTGTTAACAACTTTCATCATTGGCTGGTAATCAGGTGATGTTCTCGCATGTTCGACTCCAACTCACATATTCGCATGCTTGAAATTGTGCTTTGTTGAGATTCGAAATTTGTAGGACGCAGACACTGGGATTGTTTGTTGGTCGGTACAATGAGAGATCTTATTATGATTATTTATGACTCACTAATTGGATGTTGCGACCATGCACAGTCTATTTTATCGTCCTCTACGGATACATTGCGTCCCTGCCCAGGATGTGACTATTGCCTTAGCTTTATTTATGGATAGGATTCACGCCCCTTGCACGCGTATATATATGTCTGTCCGGGAGGTATCGGTTGTCCTTCCTCATGAGTTTTCCCCGTGATGGCGGTGTTTCAGTCGGCATGTTCTCGTAAAGCATTTCACCCCCCTCTCTCTCTCGGGCCTCATGCTTTAGGGGGCATCTGTTACACAAAAATTTGTCACCGTCCCTGCCATTCCCCATCCCGCACATTGGAGGGCTTATTCCGTGACCTGTGAGCAGAGACAAGACTTGAAAATACTTTCATTGCATCCCTCTGAAGATGAGCTTTCATTGCCTTGAAGACATCTCCCTGCCAAAAACCCTAAAAATAACTCTTTTCCATTGTGTGGTTCCCGCAGTTCCCAGCCCTCGCGCCATGGGGGAAAATCCTCCAAAGAGGGCACGCCAATTGGCGCTCTGTCATAGAGCCGCACCCGCACCAACCATATTAAAAGGTGTTTTTTAAAAATAAATGGTGGAAGTTACGTCCTAACAAATTCCTGGACTGATATCTATCTTGAGTTGGGAGGTTTGGCTACAGATTTCCATAGAGAGGAAGTGGTTTTGCCACCTCTCATGGAAGCTTCGTTGATGATAGGGCCAATCCCATGATTATAGGGATCCCAACTCCCCTTCCTCCATCTATAAAATCTTGCCCATCTCCTTTGCAAGCTAGTTCCCAAGAGCTTTCACATCCTTATGCTGCAAGAGCAGCCTTCTTGATTCCCTAAGGCCAAATCCAAGCAAGGAGACTATTGCCAAGTATTCAGAGAGAGAGGCTTGTCCCATCCCTGGCAGGCTTTATCGAGACATGTTGTGCTGACGACCTGCTAAAGGAGAATGCCGCGTCGAAGCTATGGTTGTATTCTTCTTTTGACTCTTTAATGATAAGCGACTATCGGTTATGGTTCCACTCTTGTTCTTTTTCATGTTCATGAGTTATATCCTCTTCGACTGATATATAGTTGTATGCACTAGATTTTATGCTTGCGTTTGTGTTGTTTCTTGCATGTGCATGTGTCTGATCATGGAGATCGTGAGGGCTGTGATCTGCCAGGGCAAAGGAACGGGAGCACCACCTCTTCTACAGACGACCGCGTTGGATTCCAGGTAAGCCTTCCTCGCAAGTTAGTTTATTTACAATTAGGAACCTGCACTGTAGCATGTTTGATTGTTGCTAGACCCGATCTGGGCTAGTAGGGATCGCCTCTGTCCGCAGAGGGGATTTACCTCCTCAACACTTAGCCAAATGGAGGAATGAGGAAATGCAGCTCAATCCTCTCCTCCCATGAGGAAGAGGTGGGGGATCCCCCCCGGGAACACCCCCAGTGCTCAAGAGCACTGCAATCCTGCTAAACAGCCCGGATATGTAAGTCCTTGGCCTCACCTGTGAAGTTCAAAATTTAGAAGCAGAGGGCTCAAGGATGAAGAAGATGAGTTTACTCTCATCCATCTTCAGATCTCAAGAAAAAGAGGGAAGATGCATTGAGATTCCAAAGGGGTATCAAAGAAGAAGAGGTTGCAATGAGATCTCAAGCCATTGCATTTCAGAGAAAGAAGAAGTGGACAGAAACCAAAAAGCTTCAGTATGTGCAGAAGGAAGGGAAGATAAGCTGATAAAACGTCTTCCACAATTTATACAGAGCTTTCAAGGAGAGCTGAAGAACACAAGATTGGAGATGGGATCTCCAAAGGAGGATGAATCTAGAGCAGAATCTAGATTTGCACATGGTGAGGAGAAGCATGCAGCTGCACACCATAGTGCATAGCGCAGTCAAGGGCCCAGATCTATCTTGAGATGGAAGAAGGGAGTTGACATCTTGCATTTCACATTGCCAGAGGCAAGACCTTCAGTTCATACTCTTGAACAAGAGGACATGGGGGTCTCTTTTTCACAAAGGGATCAAGTTGTTGGAAGGTTGCCCACACACATTACTGAATAAGAGGGTAACAACACTGTCATATCTAGAGCACATCCAGTGCCTCATGCAGAGGAGGGGGGATCACATTCTCCCACAGGAGGGATTCTTGTGCCTTTGCAATAATTTCCCCAGGATCTCATACATAGAGGTCCAAGCACAATCAGTGAACAACATGATTGTGCAGCATTACAGCTGGAAGAAGAGGAGAGGGAGGAAAAGCAACATCAGTTGATGAGGAGCACACACCCTTATCTATTTCAGAGAGCCAATGCAAGAAAGAGGTAGACTAATTTGCGCAGTCAGGGCAGGGGCAAGGTTTCCCAATCACATATGCAGTCTACTCTTGACAATGATGTCTCACTTCATGGAGGCATCCCACCTGGGAGGCCATCTGATCTTCAGTTAATGAGAGATGTCTTGTCTTTGGGTTCACCACTCTTGGATTTTGGAGAGGTGAAGAGTTTTGAGGAGAGCTTTGGCATGGGGGATGTCAAAGTAGCAAGCATCAGCTTGAGTGGAGCTTCACATGCCAGATCACCAACGCTGTCACTGAGGAGGATTGATCCTTATTGGAGGTCTCAACTTTTTGTAGAGTACTCCAAGGATCTTGGTTCATGCATGATTCTTGATGGCCCAGAGGGAGATGACAGATACATGTTGGATGATGTGGTCATCTATTCCTATGATAGGATCTTCTTGACTAGATCTTTTAGTCTCAAGGAGAAGCTGTTACATGCAGCGCATGAGGACTTCTCTTCTATGCACCTTGATGCATATTTCCAGTTGATGGAGGAGTTCACTTGGGAGGGCATCCAGCATGACATATATCAGTATATGGAGAGATGCATAGCCCGGATGGTGATAGGGAGGATGTCACAACCACCTTCCTACTCATTGAGAGTGAGGGAGAATTTTCAGTTGAGCCATTGCAGCTCAAGACCTCAAGTACATGATGGAGGAGGTATAATTTCACATTTTGTAGTGTACTTCTTTTCATTATTTGAGTAGCATGATGTATCAAGAAGAGTTGCTTCTTCTTGCATATTATATGATGATGTACTTGAAATTACTTGTAGCATTGCTTTTGGCATTAGGGGAATTTTGAGGTCTAAAATGGGCCTCCTAAGGAAAATGTACAATCAAAATTCACTTTATGAGAACCAATAAGATTTTAGGGGATGACATCATCCCTAATGGTTGAGGTGGCATTGCTTGAGTTAAAGGTACTTACTTGTCACATTCTCAATGGTGGATAAAAACTCATGGTTAACCATGGTAGTACTCAAAGTACTTTTAAAGTCAAAGTTAAGTACTCATAATAAATGTCATTTCACACTTTTTGAATAGAAATATATTATTGTCATTTCATATTTATTGAAAAAAACAATGTATATCCCTATACATTTATTATATTATATTATATTATTTTTATATAGTATATTAATTACATGTTATTATACAATTTAAATAATATAAATTTTAATTAATAGCATATAATATAATTAAAAATTTATAAATTTATATTTATATTTTATTTTAAGTTATTTAAGTACAAAAGACAAATGCATTAGTTGTTCAATGATAATGACTTTTTCTTGATAAAATCATTCTTATTTATAGTCACATCAATACAATTTTTTTATTAATTTTATTTTGGTACAACTTTTGAATTGAATTTAACTATGGTTACATGAATTGTGGTGCAAAAAGTGAATTGCAAATTCATAAATATTATTTTATTGGTTTAGATATTATTTTATTATTTCCTTAGGAGGCCCATTTTAGACCTCAAAATTCCCCTAATGCTACCTTTTTGATGAGTTGTGGGGGAAGCCATATGTCTCTTGGTGTGCACCAATGACACCATATTGTAATTTCATGCTTTCATCTTATGAGATGACTATGGCAGCAGACAAGTGGCTGGTAAAGCACTTGTTGATTATTATTTTGAAGCAGGCCAAGGGTGCACTACGCTGGTTCCATGAGAGGGACCAAGATGTACTCTCCGGTTGTCAATTGACAACTTGTTTTTATTGTATCTTGCTTCCATGTATTGCTGATGTGTTCTTGTTCAAAGGAAGCTTGTATGAGGGAGAGATGAGGTAGCAAAAAATATTTTTGTTGCTATGGTTGCACTTGGGAGAGTATGGGAAAAATTATTCCCATACTTTTCATGATATTTCTGAAGAGAAGAAAGGCACATTCATGGTGCAAGGAGGCTACCCTTCAGCATTGAAGGATCATGAGAGATTTCCATGTTGGGAGGAGATTTTCTCACATAGCAGCATAATGGTGGATGGCTTTGGCATGTGGAATGTCAAAGGGAGAAGTCATGGAGCCTTATTACAAAGGCCTACAGCGCTGTCACATAGGAGCATGTTCTTATGGATGAGATATTCCAAAGGGAGGAGGTATTCCTTCTTCTTGCAGATTTTTATGAGCATTTCCTCATGGGAGGACTTATTGGAGGATCCCACTTTCATTCTACTCACTATGTATGGTAGAGAATGCATTTTTGTACTTGTTGATTACTCTATTGAGTATTTGTACCTTCTTGCCATGATTGCACAGTGCATTGCTCCCTAGAAGAGCAGGAGTATTTTTGGGCTTCATGGTCACTTTAGGGCCAATGTTTGTGATGATGGTAGCCCATATATACATGACATGGGGCAGGTATATTGTTATTTTGTATATGTACAACTGATATACATTTATGCTTACTTTCGCATGTTGGGAGAACATACATATTCAACTTGTAACTTGTTGCAGGAGCACTTGCCATATGATATTCTCAAGCAACAGTTGGGAGAACTGCACAGTATCCACCATGGAGACCATCTGTATCATCCAAAATTGCACATAAATTTCAGACATTTCCTGATTTGGGTGCCATGTGGTGATGATGTGCCATTCATCTTGAATGGAATAGTTTGGGTTGGCATGAATCATGGTCTTGGAGGAAGAGACTTTGGAGGCTCAATCTTCTTCTTGCCATTGGAGGGAAATCATGTTTCAGCCCAATATCAGCATACCCTCTACACTTATCATGAGTGGAGAGGAGGACAGTGTGGGATAGGCCCTCTTGCCTATCATGTTCACTTATTTAGCCCACCTTCATTCCAGGAGCACAAGGTGGAAGAGACTTTTCATGAGTTACCATGTTGGAGGGTGACTCACTTCATTTGGATGATTGCATGGATGAGGGAGGCACTCATTCACCATGATGATCATCACTCCTACTTTGTGGAGGCCATGAGACAGCTATCATTTTTCCATTCACACTTTCCAGCTTTGATTGATGCAGACACTTTGGTTTTGCACCCTTGGGAGGAAGCATTGGATGACAGTTTATTGACATATTCTCTTAATGCAGTGATGGAGACTATTGATGGAGGCCACATGAGGAGGAGGGGAGATATTTTTCTCTCCTAATGCATTTTCTTGAGGACAAGCAAATATTTTTGAGGGGAGGACTATAATGTTCCAAAATTTTAGCTTCCAAGCTAAATGGAACATTAGAGTTAGCAGCAGCCATAGTCGGCAAATAAATGGGTAGAAAAGCCCATAAGTCTCCTAAGAAGGATAAAAACACTCCAAGTTTGAAAGGAGACATTATTTCAAGCTTAATAAAACACCTCTATGTGTGAACAAGGATAAAATGCAGCTACTTTGACTTGGTCAACTGCGCAGTCTTGGAGGAGAAGAAACCCTAGGAAGAATAACGCAATTTTGGAGGGAAGTGAATCTTTTGAATGATGAGACCTAATTGGGTGGGCCCAAGGAGAAGAAAACTCATATTATATATGAGGAATAGGATGGGAGAATTGTTCTTCATGCTTTAGATCATTATTCATGTCTCTCTAGACATTTGCTTACTCTTGCTGTTCAACAGAGTAGCAGTGTTGTTTAGCACTTGGGTGTTCCCGAGAGAGAATCCCACCTCTTCCTTTGAGGAGCCTCATTGGGAGAGCTTGAATTCATCATTCCACATCAGGTTTTTATGCCAAGCTTCAACCATCTACATCAGCACAGTTTCTGCAACAGACATTGTGCAGTGTAGCTGGGTGCAACAGTGGAAGGGATTGATATCCCACTTTCTGAGCTAATATTTGTTGAAGGGAGATTTAATTTCATTAAGAGATCTGTTTGGAGGGTCTTGGAGCAGATTTTAGATCAGTGGCATCAGACCACACACTTCTTAGAGTTTCCAACGCAGTTGTAGCTGGGATCTGCGTTATTTTGGGATGCAAATTTCATTGCAGGGTTTGGTGGCTTCTTTATGGTTTTTCCTTGTGATTGAGAGGTTCATTCTCTCATGGGAGGAGGCCTTTGAAGGATATGCATCAGATCAGATTTATATCAGCCTCTTACACTCTCATGCTACATGTTGCAGTGAGTATTCAGAGATTTCTGAATATTACATTTTGTATTCAGAGTGTTTGACAAGAAACCCTTGCCGGGTTGTCTTGCTTTTTGTATAAGGAGACTAGATCTCATTAATTGAGAATTTCTAATTAATATATTAGTATATCTATTGTTCTATAATCATTTTATGTGTAAACCCTCTCTTAGACTACGCAGTCCCTTGAGCAGCTACTCTGGCATTTTGCAGTCTTGGGTTTTTCCACTAGTTTTGACTACACTAGTGTGGGAGGTCTGTTTAGCCTACCTAGTTTGATTTGTTTCAGCTCTATTCTTGTATTTAGATTTTTTATTGCTGTATATATGGGATCCAAGAGTTACTTTCAATATTTTATTGTATGCATGGCTGGAAATGCGTTTTTGCTTCTTGCTTCCTGAGTTTTCCTAAGGAGTAATATCTACATAGCTATAAACAGAGCCTAAGAAGGGGCCAGCTAGCCTTCAGATATCATCCTATTTTTAGAGGTGACATATTCGGTAAATTCCCACTCATTCCATCTCTGAAATAGCCTTGTTCATATTTCTGACAAAGGAACACTTCAGTGGAGAAAAATTTGCTGATTTCCATTTCGGAACATTAAAGTGGTATCATTTGCTGTAGGTTAAAACACATATCTACAACTGATATATGACTGAAACATCAAATCCATACAAGATCTGGAAACTACTCAGCCTTCTTAACAAGATCCCCTTGGTATTTCATCAAAATACTGCATGAGTAAGTGTAGATCTGAATTATAAGCTACAGGACTACATAATACATATAATTTCTGAAGATGAATTTATTATAATAGAACTCAGATATGAAATATCTTAGAATAGTAGCTACATCAAAGATTTACAAAGTGAGAGGCAAGCCTCAATCACTATATATCTTCTATTGCATAAAAACTGGAATAACAATAAAACCCAAGTGCAGAAATGCAGTTCTTGAGAGGGACTGCGTAGTAGCTATATAAAAATGAAGCAAATGCTGTATGATACAGATCTGAATACAAAATAAGAGTGAGACCCTCTTCCAGGTTGTCACAAGACACCCTCCCTGAGAGAAATCCCCTCCAAAACAACTAGATCTCTGCAGATCTAGACTACCACTTGCTGCAACTCAAGTAGCTACAAAATCCTCAACAGGACCAGCGCTGCTAATAGATGGAGCTTGGCCAAAATTCCAGATAGTGGCTCATTTCAGTGCATTCTCCTCCATGAGCTACTCAAGGAAGGAGGGAGGATTCCTAAACAGGAAATCCTCTTCCCTTAGGCTAAACAACCAAGGGAGCTAGAGTTGCTCAAGCAACCTCTACTTCGAAAATCCTTCAACAACAACCTTTACTTGCTACCTATCCTTCTATTTATAACATGAGGGCTTGAAAAAACCCTAAACCATCTTCTTCAACTTATCCTCTTTCACACATGTGATCCTCTTCTAGAAGTACGTTGTGCTTGATGGATAAGCTTCCCTCCAAACTGTGCTGTAGGTGGGGCCAAGATTGACCCATTCACATGAATTTCCCCTTTTCACACTTAGGGGTGTTTAATATAATAGCCCAGATTTGTCCCCTTTCACATTGGGCATGTATTTATTCTCAAATTATGAATTTAATAAACCTCCTTCACATACTTCTATTCATGAACAAAGTAAACTGAAATTAAAATGCAATGTTCCCATTAGCTGCAAAAAATGGGAACATTACAGTCTCCCCTAGCAAAATGTTTCTTGCCCTCAAGCAACTCTTATTGTAGATGCAAATCATCTACTCCCCTCCAAATGGCATCCACATAAGGAAGGCTCCCTCCATTTGCTGCAATAGATTATGTATGTTTGGTTCCAAATTTGTCTTCTACCAATGCATGAGATGACCTCCAACTGTGAGGTTAGATGTCCTCCCCTTACCATGAAGCACAAGATGAAAAATACATGATGTCCAACACCATCACAAACACATGAGAGACATAATTAAGGTAGCTCCTCCCATAAAGGAAAAGCTTCTTGATGTAAAACATTCCTCCATCCCATGTTTGTGAACTTGAATAAGCATTGCTATGCCTCCATTATTATCCTTGTTGGCCTTGTTGGACCCAAACTCCATCATCTAGCATTGTGCAAAAGAAGAAGGAAAGGAGTAATATGGGTAAACAAAAAATGTCAAACCATATTCTCCCAAAATAAACCACCATTGCAAGGCTCTTTGCTACCATCCTCCATCTCCTCCATGTAATATGGACAAGCCATGCTTCCCAAAAGATGATGTGCATGCCTTCTTTGCTGCAAGTTATCTTTGTTACATAAGGCATGAATCAGAAAATTATGAGCCATGGGGTGGTCACCATACTCATTCAAAGCATCAAAGAAACAAGTGATCTGGCTGCCCTCTTTCCTCCTCATGTGCAACATGAAACCAAACCATGCTAATGGACATATGATGTGTCACATCAGCCCAATACAAAGCACCATCATCAATGCACATCTTGAGATAGTCATGCCAAATTTTTCACCATGCAAAGAACATAGACATAGGAGATGTCATGTGGTGGCCATACCTTCTCAAGTGAAACAAAATTGTACATGCCTTCTCTTGCTGCAACATAACATGGGAATCCAAGGCATGATTCAGAAAATAATGAGCTATTGGGTAGCATACATACTCACCCAAAAGCACCCACAGCAATAAGGACTTTGCAGCCTTCTTGCCTCATCAACATGTGGATCTTGGAGCAACAACACAATGATGAGCATGTAAAATTCCTCATCAACATAGTACAAGCAAGCTCCTCATACCACATCATGTGGGAGTCATTCCTCCTCCCAAGCCAAATTTCATGCATGAAATATACCTCCAACAGAAATGCATGTGGACATATGAGACATACTTCAAGCATAGGTGAATACATGAACATAAGATTTAACTTGTGATGTCCAACTCTCCCTCTAACAATCACATAATCCATGCTTCCTCTTCATATGATCTACTAATGATGTACCAAGCATGAGATAAGAGAATGAGAATATTTGGGTAGAGAACATGCTCACCCCCAAGCAACCAGCGTTTCCATGCCTCCTTATTCACCTCATGACAATTCTTCAAGGCATAGATAAAAAAAATAGGTACCTTTGGAGAGTGATAGGAGTCTCCCAAAGGCAACCAACGTACCCAAGCTTGCTGGTCCATATATGTTTGCAAGTGATCATGTGACCCCTTGCTCACCATCCTCATCCACTCACTCAAATATGGAAGTTGAGTGATGTGCTGCAAAATCATGGCATTCTCCATTTGTAGAATACCATCTCCTTGAACCCACTAAAGAGCTTTGCATCTCATGAAATATTGAAATACATCTTTGTTGATATCTCTTAGTGAGACCTTCCTCTCATGTATGATCTTCCAAAACCAGTGAAGCTTTGGATCTGCAGCAAAACCTCCAACATGCTCCAAGAATGATGAAGCCTCTTTGTCACAACCACTATGTGATAGCACTGTGATATACCTTTTCTTCAAATCAGCACTTTGATCTAACCCTTGGCTATGCATAGATCTTGAAATAATATGGGCTGAAATCTCATGCATACCTTGGATCAACTGATATATGGGAACTTCTTGACAGAACATAAGAGTTCCTCCATCCGGATCAATGATGTCTCCAACTGCTGGCAATGATGATGGCCTCCTTCCTTCAAGTATACAAGCGCTGGAATCTTGCTTCTCCTCCTCATGCATCTCTTGATTTATGCATGGGACCCCATATGATAAGAACTCAAGACTACCTTGAAAAGATGCAAGTGCCTCTTCTCTAGATGCAAGCTCCTTAGCAGCATGTAGTGAAAATGGAGATCTCTTGCCCAAAGTGACAAGATTGACATTCTCCTTTGTTTCCTTGGGAGATGTCTCTTTGTAGCTCTTATTTTTTCCTCTTCTCTTCAAACCCCTTGAGATTTTATTCAATACTCTCCAATGCTTGAAAAAGAAGCAATGAGATCTCTTCTTCAGTCATTCTCTCTGCCTTGTGATAACATGAAGTGTATAGTTATTCCTCTTCATCTTGAAACCCTTTAGGAGTTTCTTTGCATCTCTTTCCTTCATTACTATACCCCTCACCTTCTTCAAAGAAAGTGGGCATAGTGGATCTATGAGGAGATCTAGGATCCTCCGGTCTTCTGCTTTGCTGATAGGAAGTGCTAGGGCTTCCTTCTTCTTCTTGAAATCTCATGCAACTCTTACTGCAACTTGCTTCTTCTCGAAACCCTCTAGGAGTCTCAGTGCTTCTTCTCTTTCTCTTCAGATTTACCTCTTGGGAGAGGCCCTTCTTAGATCTGAAAAGTGATGAGAATAATATCATCTGCTCCACCAACTATTATCTTCTTCTGCTCTTTGATTCACTGGTAGCTTGATCTCACAGGCTGTGCCAAGGATCATTTTTACATCCAAGTCTTGGAGACTTGTTGCTGCCTCTTGCTGTTCAGCAGAGCTACAGTTCCTTCGGGCACAAGGGAGTTCTGTTGAGGATTTCCTCTCCTTCTTGAGTAGCTCATGAAGGATTGCACTCATCCTCCATATTCCAACATTCAGGCCATAGCTTCAGCCATCTTCATCAGCGCAGTGTCTGTAGCAGATTATTGTGCAGTGTAGCTGGGTGTTGCTGGAGGTTTCCCACAACACCGTTTCTAGCTGATCTTTTAGAGGAGGGAAGTCCTCTACTTCCGGGAGGTTAGTGAGGATGGTTTATGAGCATATTCCACCATCATTGGTAGGAGGCCGACCATTTCCATCAGTCACAGTGCAAACCCTCTCATGATACATTCAGATTTGCAGAGTTCCAGATTTATGTTTTTCATATTGCTGTAAGCTATTTCATTAAGCATTATTATAGAGACCTAGATTGGGGAGATATGAATAACCCATCTAGTGTTATTTCTTTGGGCTCATTTTCTGTAGGGGAGTTATATTATACATGTTCTAGGGCATCTCAGTGGTGGTTTGCCTTATTTGTGCAACAACTTCCTTATACAGTGTCCTCAAGGACCCTGTGGCAGAAATTCCCGAGGTGGAATATTGCATATCCATAGGCAGAGTCTGAGAAGGGCTAGCTAGCCTCAGGATTTCTCCCTCTCTTTAGAGGTGATATAAATAGTAAATGCCCTACCAGTCTATCTCTGGTTTAGATCTATTGGTGTCATTCCATATTGTTGTGATTCCATAGTGGAATATCTGCATAAGTAAGACAAACCACCACTAGGATGCCCTAGAATAACTCATATACAACTCCCTTGCAGAAAATGAGCTTAAAGAAATGCATCTAGATGGGTTATTCAGATCTCCCCAATCTAGATATCTCAAATAATGCTCAAAGAGTGAGCTACAACAATACATGAACATGAACATTAACTCTGAAAATATGAAATACATCATAAGAGGGTAAATATCATAGCCATCATCTTATTATTATATCATAAATATTATACAGAAATACCATGAAGAACAAAGCCCTCAAGCATTAGCACCAATCTCCAATGAATAGACAATGTAATGTCAGAGTAGCTGCAGCTACACAGAATGCCGGAAGAACATAACTGCGCAGTCACTATGTGAGATGCAGCTACTGAATGTATAAAAATGAAATGTAGCTAAAGGAATACAAATAAAATGGCCCAAGATAGGAAAACAGGTTGAATATAGGATTTCTAGCCAATCTCAAGGAGATTGCTAGAAATGCCAGACAAAATACAATAGTGACAAATAAATTGTCACTGCAGTTGGAACCAATGATCATGAGGCTGTGGCTGATCTGAAATGTTGATGCCCTCCTTTGATTGAATTCCTCAAGGGAAAAGGGACTGATCCCCTTTCACTCAAAGAACTCCTCCTGATGAGAAAAAGAACCCCTCACAACACTGCCCTCATGGAATAACACAATTTCTCCAAGTGACTGCGCAGTGGGAGTTGGTGAATGAGTGGCCTGATGCCACAGATCTGAAATATGCTCCAAGATCCTTCTCTACATCTCCTCTAATGAATAATTCCATCCTCCACTGAAAAAGAAAGTAAGGAAGAACTCTATGAGTTCCTTTGCTACTACCCCAACTACACATCACCAACCTGCTACAGGAAAATGCTATAACTGAAGGAGTAAGCTTGGCCGAATGCCGGAATGAGGAAATGCAGCTCAAATCCTCTCCTCCCATGAGGAATAGGTGGGGGATCCCCACCGGGAACACCCCCACTGCTCAAGAGCACTGCAATCCTATTAAACAGCCCGGATATGCAAGTCCTTGGCCTCACCACGAAATTTATGAATCAAGAAATAATCCAAATGAGATGCTCCTTCTTTCTTATAAAGAAAATGAACTCTCTTTCACCATAGGCCCCACCATTAGGGTTTCCATTCAATTTTGAATGCTTTCCCTCCAAAAACTATGTTGTCTTCTCAAGCAAGCCAACCCTCTAAGGCAACACTGTTGACTTGGTCAAATATGGCCAACTCGAGGTGATCCTCATAATGTTCACACCATTAGGTGTTTATTTCAGTTGTTTCATTATTTCTCCTTCCACACAAGGAGTGTTATTTTCCATTAAAAGGGGTTGAGGGGTCTCCTTACCCATTTTATTAAGCAAAAATAAAATATGCCACTATAATGTTCCATTTTAGCTTGAGGCTAAAATTGGGAACTTTACACAAAATCGCTACCTTTATGTGGATACACAACAAATTTTGAGTTCAAGGGAAAAGCGACCGGTTGCAGTGGTTCAAGTCAGTAATTTTAAGTCTTCTTCAATCAATCAACAGGTTAGCATCAATAAATATCAACTCCTTTCCATTTCATATGAAAAATTCAAAAATGGCTCATATCTAGGGTTTTTATCGCTTCGGTTATCATTTTGGTCAAATTTTGGATGTCATCACACGAATCTCCTTAAAGTTTTGGACAATTTTCTCTAAATTAAACTAAAATTACCTTCCCTAATCCTTTCCCAATACATTTCTACCCTAATTCACCATTTCTTCGCTAAACGCTAGGCTTACGCTACAGTTTTACAGTGTGGGACTGTGTTTCTATTTTTTGGACCCTTTCCCCTTGCCCATTTCCTCCATTTCCAATTCCATTTTCTTCCTAACACTCTTCCCTATACCTCTAAATTTTCTCAAGAATTTAGAGTGCCCCTACCCCCCTCATCCCCTCTCATTTAAAAAAAACTATTAAATCCCTTGTTTTCTAGTGCAACAAAGAAAATATTTAAAAAATGGATACTATAAGTAGTGATAAAGAAAATAAGACCTATAATATGGGAGGAAAAGTTGGTAGGTTTGAGCCACTACATACCAAGGATATAATGGAATCTCCCTTCATCAGAAAATCATTTGAAGGTGCCGGTTGTTTAGATTTTTGCACGAGAGTTCAAGAAATTGGTTTCAATGCTAATATTACTAGTTTGTTTGCCACTTCACTCAAGAAAAATGAAGCTATAATTGTAGGGGTGAAGTTCATTATAGCAACAAAAAGAATTTCATCAGCCACCGATATCCTTAGTACGGGGGAAATCTCATTCAAGAAATCATAGCTAAACCTTCAGAGCTATGAACCCTTCTTGAAAGCAAAATACGAGGAGGATCCTACACATGTTTTTCCCATGAGATAATTATTGGACATATATACACCCTTGATGAATATTATTATGAAATACTTCACATGTGAAGGTAGGCTCTCCACTTTGTATCAATACCATGTTCGGCCTTTATTTCGTTTCACAGCTATGAAGCCAATGAATTTATCTTACTTCCTATTTAAGAGCCTCACTAAAATGGATTAAAAGGTGCAAAGAAAAAGAGATGACCATCATACCAATCTATTTCATCATTTTTTGATAAAAATGATTGTCTTGCACTAGCTTGAAGTGAAGAATATCACTTGGGAGACCTTCATTCAGTCTAGTGTCTTTTTTCCTCTTGCTAATTAACCAACTAGCAGAGTTTCACTCAAGAGGGTACCTAGGGCTGAGGTGACTCAGACATATCATAGAGGTAGGAGGCTTGTGTTTGCTCCAAACATTGTGGAAGGGTCCAAGCCTACATCAACAAGACAAAGATCATCATCACAACATGAGGAGCCCATGCTTTTTGATGCTGACATGGAAGTTTTGGAGATGGATGAAGAGCACAAATACAAAAAATAGGTAATTATGGAGAAATATAATAAGATTAGAGAGCTTTAGGACAACTTGTCCAGGGCCAACTTCATGATTTCATTCCTTTAGCAGGAAAACATGCAATTGAAGGTAAACCAACTTCTTTTGAATAGACATAAGTTTGATGCTATCAAGGAAGATGTAAAGCGAAAAAAATAGTTGATATTGATGACTCTGATGAGGATGAAGAAAAGGTTAGAAGGAAGAGGCCAAGAACTAGAGGCCTAAAAAAGGCAATGCAACAATAAAGAGAAGCATCTCCACCACAAATACACATGATAGTGGATGAGCTCATCTTGAGGGAAATTGAACAAGAAAAGGAGTATTGGATAGATAGAGTAAATGGGAATTTGGAAAATCTCCTAAAGAGGGTAAAAAGAGACAACAAATGGCAAAGGCACATGGCTTCTCATTACTATACAGGGAATCATGTCTCCAAGGTCAAGGTCAAGCAGTTGAAGGAAAAACTCAAGGAAACCCTAATCAAGAAAAAATAGAAGGGTAAGTTGGATTTGCTTGTTGATGCTTCCCTCATAGCATAGCATACCATCTCAGGTCTTCATGGAGAAAGTCTGGACCAATTTTGAGAAAAATTGGAGAAGTTTTTTCTTTTTTTGCAATCTTGGGAAAATTTTAACAATTTCTGCAAAGAGCATAAACACAACGTGTTCACACTTCCTTTATTCTTAGAACATCCAATTGATGAAAGAAAGTCATTTTTGGATTGGGAGTGATTAATACGTCATTGATATACACTTATCTTGCTACATAAATTGTTATTCTGCTTAGGAGGATAAAAAAACTAGCTAAAAATTAGCTCTCTGCCTCAATTACAGAGCCATGCTGCCATTATAGCACCAACTTTGGGAGAATTGGTAATTGAAGATCTTGAGGATGTTTTTTGCTGGGAAAACACTTCAGATGGATAGCAGACACACTCACCTATCTACATAAACTTGCAGAGTCAAAATTGAGCATGGGTGCTTCATCAAATTGGTTGCAGAAGAACACACTACCTTTATGACAGCTTTGCTACCTTTATCTATAAAAACGCTACGATTATGATAGAAATCAGTTTTTTTTTATCCTATGGTAAAAAATGGAATTACCCATGATGTAATTGAGTTTATCATGATGCAATATGTTTCATGTAAGGTAGTGGAGGCCGAATTCATGGGTTTTTATGTATCAAAAGGCCAAGAAACCACTCAATTTCCATGCTTCTTCAACCTTTTTGGAGCCTTTGTTACACTTTTGGAGTAACCTTGGGAGAATGGATTTTTGGAGGCCTTCCTGTGGGTAATTTTACAAAATTCAAGATGTTATGGAAACTAGACACACATGTCTAGTTGACCATTATTTCATAAGTGGATTTGGACTCCTAAAAGTTCCTAAAAAGTGCCTGCAAACTTCTGTTACGCTTCTGCAAATTTCTGTTACCCTTCTGTCTGAAATGTTACAAATCAACATTGGATTCCTCAAGACACTTGTCAAGCTCAGAAAATGTCATAAATTCGAGCTTTTTTTGTCCTATGAGTTGGCATTAGATTTATTGAGTTGGTTTTTTCCTTTTATCATGAGGGAATATGTAATTTAATGTAAGGGACAAATGCTCCTAGTTCATAGCTAAAATTCAGGGAATGGTTTCTAACCTCCCTAGAATCTAGGAAATGAGTCATCTTGTGTATTTATGATCCATTGTGGATGGGATTTTGACCTGATGGGGTGTCATAGTCCATATTTTCTATAAGTAGACTCTCTTTAGTCTTTTGTGGGTTTGGATAGTCTCATTTTGCAGTGGAGCTTTTGTAATTAACAATTTGGAATGAAAGCAGAGACATATTTGCAGAACTTGTGTTGAGATACTTGTGGTGTGCATTGGAGAATTTTCTCTTCTTATGTATGCTTATATTCATGCTAAATGATATATCTTCTTATTTCATATGCATATTTACATATGTTTATCTTGTAAGTTTATGAGCATAAATCATGTTTGTTCATGCTCTGTTTTAGACAAGGTTTACATCTTATGTTTATTTTCTTCTAACTGAATGAATTCACTTCAGTGATCATTCAGACTTTGTCTTACTTCAGCCTATACTCAATGACATATTAAACATGCTTTCAAAATACCTATCTAGCCTCACATATTCTCTGCAAATTGACCTTGGAATTCAAACCTAAAAACCCTACACACAGTCTTCTCACTAACCTTTATATCAAGCACTTAAAACATAAAAAAAATCCTATTTATTGAGCTTACATACCTAGCCTAAGATCATTAGATATTTCAGTCAGTCCTTTTACTGCAAAAGTGACAACGAGAGAGCCCTCTCTGGTCCTGGTAGGGATAATTACCTGACCTAAAGTTTGGTTTGTGGTTACCTTTCTTCAATTCCATTTTCAGCCTTGGGAAGTGGGGGAGAGTGATAATAGGTGGAAAGATGTTAAAGGCCAAATATAGGACCATATTTTCGATCCCATGTGCTGCACATTGCATAGGGCTTCATGCTTTAGGAAATAGGAAAAGTGGAGTGGGTGAAGAACATTGTACAACATGCCAATAGTATCACAAAATACATCTATAACCACCCATGGGTATTGAGATTAATGAGGAAAAACACTAGGGTAAAGGATCTTGCTAGGCCCACCATCACAAGACTCACAACTCACTTCCTCACATTGGAATCTCTCACTTCCCAACAACAAAATTTGTACAAAATGTTTTCTAATGATGATTGGAATTCATCTTGGTGGGTTCGCAGAGAAAATAGAAAAGACACCAAAAAGAAATTTTTTGACAACACTTTTTGGAAAAAAACAACAAAGGTTGTGAAAATTGGTGAGCCTCTTGTTAAGGTGTTATGGTTATTGGATGTGGAAATTTTTTCCATGGGATACATCTATAAGGCTATGGATCAGGAAAAGAAGAAGATATGGGAAACCTACAAGGACATAATAGGTAAATATGGGCCTATTTGGGAGATTATCGATAACATATGGAACAATCAAATCCATCTTCCTATACATGAAAATGGGTATTTCCTGAGCCTAAAGTATCATTATAAGTCTAAGTTAGGAGATAACCATACTTGGGAAGTTAGATATGGGTTGTGCAAGTGCTTGGAGTGCATGGTATCTTATGAGTCGCAACAATTGGAAATACATCAACAACTCACTTCTTTCTCAAGGGCTACATGCACATTTGGAAAAAATCTGGCAAATATTGTGCAAGAGATGTGGATAGACCAAGTAAGAATTCCAATTTATTTGTTTTTTTTTGTAAAGTTAAAATTGTTTGATAATTGAAGCTATAATTTTTAGTTTGTAAATTTTTCAAATTTACCATCTAAATATTTGAATAATGAACTAACTAAATTGTTGAACAATGAACTGAATAAATTTTTTAACAAACTTACCATATTTCTAGCACATTGGTGGGAGTTGTTTGGATGCCAATCCCCTCAACTGAAAATTTTTGCAATTAGAGTTCTCAGTTAAACTTGCAGTGATTTTGGGTGTGAGCAGAATTGGTCTGTGTTTAAAAGGATTTGCACGAAGAAGAGACATTATTTGGAAAAAAACGATTGGATGATATTGTCTTAGTGCAATACAACCTTTGACTATAGAAAAACCAATTGTTGAACAAAAGACTTGATATAGAGCCGATTGTGTTGGATGATATTGATCAAACTTCAAAATGGGTGGAGGAGACTCATCGAGTTAAGTTTGAATCTAATTTTGATATTGATTCCATGGAGTTGGGGGGTGTTGATATCAATGTAGATCTGGTAGTTGAAACAATAGTTGGAGGATGTGAATTACCAATACCAAGCATGGAATATGTTATTGGTGATGGGAGAATTAGTCATACAACTCGGCCAACTCGTTCTTCTAGTTCTGTTAGGCCTAGTACTACTATTGAGGTTGGAGAGGAGTGTGAGGATTTCTCAAACTCTGAGCCATATGATGCTTATGTAGCTCCTACAGATGATCTCATGTCTAGTAGTGGTGATGAGTTTAATGAGTGAATGATTTGTACTTTGATTTTGTACTTTGTAGTAGGATAGTGCCTTAGTAGCTTGAGTTTTAGCATTTTTTTGGACTCTAGACACCATTTACAGCCTCATTGGTTATATATTTTGTTTATAATATCATTGATATGTATTGCACCCTTACATGGTATATCGATGAAAATAATTTCCATATTTTGTCTCTAATGGTTTGGAATCATGGTGTGTAATATATTTTTTGTTTTTGTTTTTGAAGTTGTCTATGTTCCTCCAGGCTTGTCCTGTGGCTTGAGAAACCACGACCTAGGGGAATCTAAGTCATCAATGTCACCTGGGGATCGCACCTAGCCTAGGCCACACCATCCCTAAGCTGACTGGATTTTAGCATGTCTCCTCCCCCTTGGCACAGGCGCAACTTCCTCTATGAGGTTTGATCTTGGGTCGCCTTGCTGCCGAGGTCCATCCTCAACTAGCTGTTCTAGTGGGACTTGACCATGGTTTGTAATATTAAAAATATTTTTTTTTTCATTTAAAAATAATTTTTTTTTTTTTTTTTTTTAGTTCAAGTTTATTGGATCTGGTTTGATTTGGTTCCGATTCGAATCACAGCTAGATAAGCAACCAATTTAATGCCCGGTTCTGATTTTTAAAATTATGAATTACAGGAAGTGATTACACTTGCACAAGAGGAATTCTTGATTTGTTTGACATCAAATTACCATCAACTTCTAGTATTTTTGCTATCAATGACAAAGGGGGATATTGTCTCACATAGTATTGTCATTGATGAAAACAAGCGTCATTGATGTCAAATGGGCACCTAAGAGAGGAGAAGTAGCCTAAGAAAGGGTACTTAATAGGCACTTATATGCCTAATAAGTGCCTAAGAAAGCAAAAACACCCTCTATCAAGCCATATGTAATATGATTCTCCAATAGTTGAAGTTAGAATTTATTTGCGTTTTTTATAATATTATGATGCTTATTGTCGCCTAAATCCAAACCTAAGGCGAGTGTGGAGAAAATCCCTAACTCCAATCGGTGTGGCCTTGGGGGGAAAGCTGTGAGTTGGGGTTGTCACCTAATCCCCAACTCCTCTGTCTAGGTTCGCTCCTAGTCAAAGCCAAGGGGGTAGAACTTAAAGGAAGCTAAGGCTTCATTAGTCCTTCCTTAAGCAAGTTCTAGGAGTAAGCTATGAATTCAACACACAAGATACACCAATTGCAATATATCACTTTAGAGCATGTAAATAAATTTAACAAGTAAATGAAACCATCATAGGCACATCATAACCATCCATAAGAAAGAGATGAAACACTAATACTCAAATGGATGAAACACTTGCAAGAGATATAAAAAATAAGGACCAGTTTCGAGTAAGATGATCTTCAAAGTAAGAGATAATACTTGAAAGAGTAAATGTATGAAAATGAAACACTCAAAGTGAATGGTAATTTCTTGAAATGGTCAAAGTAATTGGAAAGAAAATGGAACTTGAAAAGTAAATGCACTTGAAAAATATTTTTTCTCAAATGGAAATATGATAAGCCAATGCAGTAAATCACTTGCACAAATAAAATCAAGTAAGCTATTTCCCTACAATATTTCCGAGGACATGAATTCTACTTCCTACAATATTTATGAAGACATGAATTATACTTTCTAATGAATATATCTAAAGATATGCATACGTCTTCCTTCATACAACCATTTAGTCTATTTCCTTTTGAACGAGTTGCTTCTTTCCTTGAAGATGAGACTCCTTCTCTAATAAGAGAAATGCTCCAATTATGCCTTCTTGTTGCAACTCGACTATACTCATACCTTTAAAACTTCTAGTCTACTTTTGATATTTATTCAATTATCTTATAGTGGAATATACTCTTGCCATGTCACAATGATTCTTCCATATACTGAAGAAAATTCTCATAAAGATGGTTATGTTACTATCAGGGATCCTTGCGATCCTTCCCTGCTAGAAGATTGTTTCTATAACGACATGATGCAAAAAAGTAGTTGCATGAATTATGGAGTGCTAGATGGTTCAAATCCTTCTATCCTTGCTAGATGATTGACACCAATGAGATGCAATTAACAGTGTAGACTCCAATCCTTCCAATCATCATTTCTAAGATGCCATACTTTCAAAAAACCAAAACTCTTCAAATGCAACTGCATGTGCTACTCTAACTGCCATTTTCTAATAAAAGAGAAAATTGTAAGTAAACTTGGTAGTGGTGAAGTTATTCAATAATAGAGATCCTTCATCTCTTTTGGGGTACTTAATATTCTTGCTGTAAGATCCCTGAGGATATATGATGAGGAGCATTTGAAAGAGGAAATCACTCACCTGACATCTGTCTTTAAGGGTTTGGGATATAAAGAGAGAGAGATTAGGAAAGCCATAAAAAAGGCTTAAGGTTCGGTCATATCCAATAAGCGCCAAGGACCTCAAGAAAGTTGTGGTAGGGTTTTTCTACCATACATTAAAGGTGTGACAAATAAGATAGCCAAGGTTTTAGGAAGAAATGACATTTTCGCACAATTTTCAGCAGCAGGAACCATAAGACAAAAAATGAGGTCTGTTAAGGATAGTATTATTCATGAGAAACTTAAAGGTGTTTACAAGATTGACTGTTCATGCGGGAAGAGTTATATTGGTGAAACTGGGTGCTCTCTTCAAAAACGTCTTAAGGAGCATGGTGTCGATATTAAACATGAACGATCTCGCACCTCACCCTTGCTGATCATTCCTCGAAAACTAAACATCATTTGCGGCTTGAAGATGCTAAGATCATTGTCAGGGAAGAACACTATTGAAGAAGAAAAATTAGATAAGCACTCGATATTATGAAGCACCCGCATAACATTAACAGGGATAGAGGATTCAAGATCAGTGATAGTTGGCGATCTCTAATTCGACAAATGTGCCCCTAGAGTTCATCTTCTGCCCAGGTATAGCATCACAGGTTTGCTTTTCTTCTGAAAATATTTTAGGGTTTGGTAACTGCAACAACTAATTAGGTTATTTACTTTTAATAATTATCCTTATTAATTGATTTTTATTTTTAAAATAAGAATTAATTAATTAATAATTATCATTAGTATCTAAAGCTATTATTAAAATGAAATAAAAATTAAAATATTTACATTCAATAATGATCCTTGTTAATATTAGGTTAATTAGGATTGATTGAATTTTATTTTCTAATATTAGTTAATTAAATAAATATTGATTATTAAAATTAATATATAATAATTATAAATAATAAGTGATTTTTAGTAATATTTATTGATTAAATAAATTAAAATTAATATTAATTAATTTTTTTATTTTATTTTATTAATTATTAATTTTATGAATTAATATTTATTAATTTTGTTAATGATTCTATATTTTAAATAATAATTTTTTTAGTAATTAAAATAAGCTAGTAAAAATTTTATATAAAAAATTTTCATATAAAAAACTATCTAATTTTATTAAGTTTTATTAACATTTATTAATTAATTAAATAAATTATTATTATTATTAAACTAATAAATAGAGGTTATTTTTATAATTTTAATTTTTTTTTTATAAATAAATTTATTATAAATATAAATATAATAGATTAATTTATTATAAATAATAAAATAAATGTATTAAAATTTATAAAAATGTATTTATTAAAACAAAATTCAAAATAACAGAATTTATTAAATAAATTGAATAATTTAATAGAATTAATTAATCAGGTTCTTGTTGGCTCTTTTCCTCACATTTTTCACTATATATAAACCTTGTCATTTTGGCCTTCTTTCATTCTTCAGTTCAACTCTTGTCCTGAAGATGGATCCCTGTTGGGATTAGAAACATCGACAATTGTTTTATAACACTGTGGAAAATCCAGAGATTTCTTCAATAAGCGATAACCACATAAGCTTGAAAACCATTATTAGATCCTTATTATCTTCACTCTTTGACTTCTTTTCAGGTTCTTCATTTTCTTCAGCTATATGAGCTCCACTTTTTTCCTTCCTCTTATTGTTCTTCCGGTTTTGAGGATCCTTAGGACAATCTCTTTTAAATTTTCCATATTCATTGCATCCAAAGCATTGTACTTGGTTGATTGATGTTGTTCTTTTGACGAGGTTCAAACTTTACAAACTTCCGCCTCTTCTTCTTCAATCTAGTAGAAAAATATTGAGACTTTTCATTGGGTTCGACGTCATCCTTTTCCTTCAATAGTGTCTCTTCTAGAATACACAAAGACCATATCTCATCAAAGTTTGGAGTGTCCTTTATTGAATAGATTCTTGTCATAAAACTACTCCATTTTGAAAGTAATGCATTGAGTATCCAAGTTGTTAATTCAAAATAAAAAAATAAAAAATTTATCCAAGACCTTGTAATTGATCCTTCAATTGAGAGACCTTTATAAGATATGATGCAAAGTCTTCATCCTTGGATAAAATCATTTTGTAAATTCTATTCCTCAAATATATTTTCTAACCTTTTTTACTCAGAATATAATTTTACCAACTTTTCATAGATTGCTTTAGATGTATCCAAGTCTACAACAATTGGAATAAGATGGTATTTGATGGATTCAATGAGAATTATTTGAGCCCTAAATTCTTCTTTAGTGTACTTGGACCATTATTGACTCTTATCATTCTCTGGTTCTATAAATTTTCTTGGAATGTAGTCCATGACTTCATTTTATATGAGCACCAAATCTATTTTTTTTTCCATGATTGAAATTTTGTTGATCCATCAAGTTTATTACCTTCCTTGCAAAATGAAGTCATTTGATTTGAAGATTGATACATAGAGAATAATATAGTACTTACATGTAAACATATTTTTTTACTTGATGATGATGGCTTCAAATATTTTGATGCTCCCAAGACTTCAAAGAGACTTCAAAGATGTCCTTGAATGATAACTCCTAGAATGGATGGAACATTAGTGTCTGCAAATTTCTTCAAAGATGAATAATGATGCCTTTAAAAGGTATAGATGGGTTTCCCAGGATTTTTGATGCTTCTTGAGTAAATATTTCTATAGATATGCCTTCCAAAATAAGTGATGATCAAAGAGCTTCCAAGAGAGAGAGTTTTGATATTCTTAAAAATAATGATGAGTAACCAATAGACTCAATGGTAGAGAGAGATAGATGATAGATTTTAGTAGCCTTCCTTCAAGATGAATGATGATATTTAAGTCTTCTTTCTTGTGCCATACCTTGTATCCTTCCAAATAACCTATTCAATTAATGTCTTCCAAAGTAACTTGTATGAGTGTCTTCCCCTTATACCAACAAGAGTGATTGTTGAAATGACACTCCAAGGAGGGGCTTTCGATTTAATTTTCCCTGAATTAAATTGAAAGAGAAATTTTAATTTCATCTTATGAAAGCTTGCATTAGTTAACTAAGTCAGAATGATCGATTTAGCTTAGGAAATTTGAGTTGAGGGTCTAAGAGGATGCATATATAGTTCTCCCATAATTTAAGGGGGTCTAGTTACAATTATTTGTGAGTTGTAATTAGTTAACTCAAGAAATTGAGTTAAAGTCAATTTAACTAGTTCTAATTGAGTGATGAGCTAGTGAGAGGTCAAGTGAATTAAACCTGATTTAATTAATAAGTAGTGATCAATCAGTTAACTGATAATTTTCTATAAATAGTTGTTTCATGTCAGTTATAAGGAAGGCCCAATTGAGATTGAGGTTGAAGGGATGATAACTATCAATTGTATAATTAGAAAATTGTACAGGTCAATTATAGAGTTAGTTGGAGGCCAAGGAAGGATTGCGCAATAGAGGCAAGGTATTTTCCTATTTAATAGGGATTTAATTCATAAACGAATGCGTTAGCAAGGAAACCTGAGTAGAGGCAGAGAATTGGCTAAGTATTTGTGCCATTTTTCCTAGATCAGAGTGAGACAGTTGAAAGAGTGCAAGAGTTACTCTTGAGAGAGAAAGTATTTTATTGTTTCATGATCCTTGAATTTATATAATATACAGATAACAAATTTTTATGCAGTGTGATTTCCCCAGATAAATCTTCTGTTGTGTGATTGATTATTTATTTCTCTTACTTGTTATGTGAATGTGCAATTGTGTTTTTTTGGCAAATTGTAGAAGGATTCAATATCTTGTTATAGTACATTATGAGATCGGATTGAATCTCGTTGTTAGATTTTCTACATGGTATCAGAGCACTAGGAATCACAATAAGAAGAGAAGAACATAGTTTTTTTTATCAGGTTCGAATTTTTAGATTTATTCTTCGGTATCCAGTAACAGATCAAGATTTATTTCAATGTCTTGAGAATCAAATATGCACTCGAGGGAAATTCAAACTATATTTCATGGAAGGGCAGGATGGAGGTAGTTCTTGAGGAAAACAGACTAAAGGCTTTCATAGATACTGATGTCCCACAAACTGCAACAATAGATGCTCGACTTCTTGATGCATGGAAGAAAAATGTAGAAAAGGCGAGGATGATATTGTTAGAGGGAGTTTGAGACCATATTGTATCGAGCCTCCATGGGAAGAAGATTCCATATGCGATGTGGAAAGCCATGAAATATTTCTATTAGAATAGCAGTGACCATAAGAAGCTGGCACTGAAAGACAAGTTCAAGAAGATAAAAATGGAGAAGGGCGACATGATCCAAAAATACTTAACAAAGTTCACTCAGTATCAATATGAGCTTGGAAGAGTGGGGATCACTGTTACCTCGAATGATTTGGTGAGCCTAGATATTTTAGCCATTCCCCAAAGCTGGCATATCTATCACGACTTTGTTAATGGGAGGGAGAAGCTTCTAGATTGGGAGCGACTATGGTCTGATTTGGCACAAGACAAAATTTTGCGGAGCACAAGAGATGGATCCTCATCAAATATTGATGATGAGGATAACTATGCCTTGGATGGAAAGGTGAAGAATGAAAAAGGGAATGCATCCCATTCCAAATCCGAGACCAGCAAGGTAGGCAAGAAGTGAGACTTATCAAAGGTGAAATGTTTCAACTATCATGATCATGGACACTATGCCACAAATTTTACACAAAAGAAGAACAACAAGAAGACCTCAGGAGGAGCAGTAGGTGAAGCATTGGATTCACAGTTTGAGTTGGAATTCACCCTCATTGCATGCATGGTGTCATTGGTGATGGGATTTGTGTGGTACTTGGATAATGGAACCTCATTCCACATGACACACAACAAGGAATTATTCAGCAGCTTGGAGGAGAAGGATCTTTAGATGCACATTAAGATAGGTGATGACGAGAGGTATAACTCTACTGATATTGGTATAATTACCATTCAGATAGAGCCAGGTAAACCCCTCATACTAAAATATTTCATGCATGTACCTGGTTTAAGGAAAAAATTAGTTTACGTTTCTATGTTGGAAGATCGTGCATATGATGTGATTTTGAGTGAAGGAAAGGTGTTCCTTCATCACAAAGCCATGGGACCGGTGAAAAATATTGGGGTTTGAGTGAAGAACCTATACAAAATTGATGTAGATGACTGTGCAACATTGAGCAGTAAAGCGGAGAAGGGGGATAGCCCAGACATTGGTGAGTTATGGCACAGGAGGTTGGGCCATCTAAACCACAACGCTTTAAGGATCATGTAGTAGATTTCTACTAGAATTATAAAGGGTGCATTTTCGTAGAGAGACACATGAAAAAGGTGTACATTGGGGAAGTATACTAAAGCCACCTTTCACGATAAGGAAAGCTGAGCAGCGACAATCCTTGAGAGAGTTCACTCAGATGTGTGTGGACTGTTCTCAATAGCTTCCAAAACAAAGCACATGTATTATGTGATTTTTATAGATGGTTTTTCAATAAAGTGTTGGATTTTCTTCATGCAGAAGAAATATCAGACATTATCCATGTTTTGTGAGTTCAAGAAAATTGTTGAGAAAGATACATGGAAGAAGGTGAAGGCTCTGAGGAGCGACAATGGTGGATAATACATCTCTAATTGATTCAAGAACTTATGTGCCTCAAAAGGAATTCGAAGATAATTGTTGCACCTCATAACCCATAGTAGAATGGGGTTTTAGAAAGAAATAACAAAACTATTATGGGAGTAGCATGAGCTATGTTGCATGATAAGGGCCTACCATTTCATATGTGGGAGGAAGGATGCAATACAACAGTATTTGTGAAGAAAAAAAGTCTTCATAAGACACTTGGGATGAGTACACTAAAGGAGAATTTTTCAGGTAAGAGACCAGATGTGTCATATTTTAAATTTTTTGGTTCATATGTTTATTTCCATGTAACCAAAGATGCCAGGAAGAAGCTAGAGCCAACGTTAGAGTTGGGGATATTTTTGGGGTACACTAATACACCTCACAACTATCGGGTGCACTTTCTAGCACACAGGATGAAAATGGTAATAAGAGATGTGAAATTTGACGAAGAAAAAGCCATGCGATTGTTCGTTGAGAGGGAGCTTGAGTTGCATGCAGTTAAGGATTTCTTAGCTCCAAAGGATGAACCTTAAGATGTGGAGCAGCCACAAGTAGAGGAATAGAGAGTGGTAGAAACCACTCATGCAAAACCATCTACTATAGATGGAAGAAAGCACACTAGAGAGGGTGAAATATTATTGCTAGATGTGAGAGATAATGTGGGAGCACCCACATCACAGTGAAGGCAGAGAATGTCCCCATAGCAGTACACTGGATACATGGCTCTTATGAGTATAGGTATTGAGATAGAAACATCCTATTTTGAGGAAGCAATGCAACAACCAATGTGTGTTGATGCCATTGTTGAGGAGTATGACTCCATTATCAGAAATAATGCACAAGAAGTTGTCCCAAGACTCGTGGGGAAGTCAGTTGTAGGATCCAGGAGGGTCTACAAGGTGAAGCATGCAGCATTTGGGAGTGTGGAGAAACAAAATTATGGATTTGTGGCCAGAGGGTTCTATGATCCAGGTGAATATTGGTGGCCACCCACCTATTCCACCTAGTCCTTTTTATCAGTTTTCTTATTTACTATTTTTAATAGTTTTACGGATCCTGAACTTCCGGAGCCATTTTGAGGCGCCAAATGACATTTTTTGAGTACGATTCCTCCAATTATTTCTTAGAAATTGTGTATTACTCAAATATATCATTCCAATGAGGTAGAATACGCATCAAAAAAAGATAATATGACCAATTTATGACCCCATGAAGTTGGTTACTGTAATATTCCTAAATTAGCATGCATCTAATTGGAATATTAAAATATAATTTTGCTTCTTAGTTAGAAGGATAAGAGGGTAGGGGGACCCATAAATCTCCTTAGTAGGAATAAAACCACTCCAAATGTGAATGGAGGGCACCAAAAGAGTTGGATAAAGCTCCCCTTTATGTGAACAAGGGAAGAAACATGTGGACTGGGTCAACTTTGACCAAATCAATAGCGCTGGTATGGAGGTAGTGGACATTCAATGAGGGACAACGCAATTGTGGAGGGAGATCCTTTTCATGGAAGTAGTGCCTTTAATGAGTGGGGCAAAGGGTGAGGAAGCTCACCAAGAATATAAGGAAGATGATGGCAACCATTGTGATCATGTTTTAGATTATTATTTTATGTGGTCTGTTAAGACTTTGAGCTCTCTTCAACTGTTTAGCTAAGATTGCAGTGCTGTTTAGCACAAGGGTGTTCCTAAGCGGGAATCCCACCTCTATCCTTGAGTGGCCTCTAGGGGAGAGTATTTTCACTACATTTTCACATTCCGGCTTTTGGCCAAGCTACAAATTTCTTCTACAACGCATATTCTGTTTAGATATGTGCTAAGTTATAGGGTGCAATAGTGGAGGATTTTTTTGGATCATTTCTGAGCTTGTCTTCAGTGGGGGAAGATTTATTTCCATTGGGAGATCAGTAAAGAAGGTCCCTATGCTTCATATCAAATTTTGGCATCAAGCCAAGGCAGTAACATCCCCTACAATGCAGTTCTAGTCCATGACTACGTTATTTTGGTGAGATGTTGCAGGGGTAAGTTCAGTGCTTCATTTGGAGTGTTTAATTTCCATTGAGGGGATCAACCCTTCATTGAGAGAGTCTATTGGAGGATTTATTTCAGATCTACATCAGATTCAACCACCTCCTTCTATGTGCTTCAGTTGCAGTGAATATTCAGCCCTAGGGATTTAGATCCACCATTTATATTTTGTGAATTTCTGGAAACCCTTCATGGGTTGTCTTGGAAAATTATTGAGGAGCAAAGATCTCCATTTTTGGCCTTGTATGAGCATTGTATTATCAGATCCATTCATTTACATTTTATAGCTGTAGTATTAGCCATTAAAACTGCGTTGTGCTTACTTCAGACACTTTGTGTAGCAGCTACATCTCATGTATTGGTGCTTTTGGTGCATGGAGGCTTCTCTTGCCTCACTTGATGGTTTTGTTCTCCAATATATTGTATGCATTTTATTTTGTTATACTTAATAACATGGATATATCATTTGGCTCATATGTAATGTGTTAATACTTGCTTATATTTCCATTATTGTGAACTATATTGCTTCTTTTCCCATTTGGGAATATTACAGTGGTATCAGAGCATAATCTTGGCTCAGCTTGTGAAGACATTGCATATATGTTATCAGAAGAAGAATAAGCTTCTGACATAAAGGAGAAGACTCATAGAAGAGACAAAGGAAAGTCTCCATTATTTGGAGAAATGGAGGGAAAGAAGTTTTTAGAACTTCTTCTCCAAACTATGCATGAGCTTAACTGAGAAATCAAGGGAATGCGGAGGGAAAAAAATGAAGATCCCTCAAAAATATTTTCACATGAATAAATCTCAAGTTCTTCATATTATGGGTGTGAGAATTCAACCACACAATCAGATCTACAACACTCTACCATGCCTATGTTCATAGCAGGAGAGATGGAGGAAGGATATGTACCAAAGGAGGAGATTCTTGGTGACTATCTTCAAGAGTATGAATCTCAATCACAGTGATTCAGAGATCATCTAAAATTCCAAGGGTTTTGTAGGATCAAGGAGGATAGAATACCTAGCAATCACAATAGAAGAAAAAAGTGCAAGAAACATGAGTTGGTTAGATTCTTTCTATCTACTTTTGATGGGTCACCTAAATGTACAACTAGGGCTTTGGTGGAGGAGTTAGACACCTATTTGTAGTAGCACCAAGTTTTAGAAGATGAAGCCATTAGAGAAGAAGTGCTGCATCTTGAAGGTAAGGCTTATGCCTAGTGGTTTTATGAAAATTCTTCCTTGAATCATATAAATGTATCTACTTATGCAAATTTCACTAGGAGGTTAGTGAAAAGATTTGATAAAAAACATTCTGAAACATCCTTGGTTGAGCTAGCCAAGCCTAAACAAAAAAAACCTTTGCATGAGTTGGAAGGATATATAAACCCAACTCCATTCCATAATACTATTGAGGGGGTTAAAAACTTGTAGACTACCTTGCTAGAGGCAAGATCCCCACTTCAGAAAGAGTTCTCTTCTCAAAAGGAAGATACAAAGATCTATTTTTCAAAAGAGGATCTAAAGAAAGAGCCTCTTAATGATGATGAGGTAACCTCCATTCATGATGAAGGGGAAGAGAAGGTAAGAGGTAACAACACTGTCACATTAGGAGTAGATCTAGTACCTCATGGAGAGGAAGATGGAGCAATTGATCTAATGAGAGGAATTCTTGTACCCTTGCAAGAAGTTGCAAAGAATCTCACATGTGGAGATCAGGGCACAGTCCATGAGCAGCATGTTCCATCATTGATATATTGTGAGACATTGAAGATGAAAGAAGAAGATATGGAGGAGGACCAACATCATATGGTTAGGAGTACACACCCCTATCTACTTCAGAAGGTTGATGCACAGAAGAGGCAGACTAATTTGCACAGTGAGAGCAAGGACAAAGTAGTCCACTCATATATGTAGTCTACTCTTGATATTGATGTCTCATTGCATGGGGGCATTCCACCTGGGAGACCACAAGATCAGGAAATGATGGGAGATACTTCACATATGGTTGCACCACTCATTGATCCCAGAGGGGTGAGAACCTTGGGAGGACTTGACACAACACATAGAGTCTGGGGTAGGCTCAAGGAGGAGGGAGAAATTCTCCCAATATCAGTATTACCCAATCTCACCAAACATATTGCGCTGAGAGAAGAGGTTTCAGGGATGGATGGAACCATCATGGTGCAAGGAGACCACTCCATGGCCTTGGAGAATTAGAAGATACTTCCACATTGGAAGGAATATTCCATATTTGGTAGAGGTTGGTGGCCACACATGCTTACATTGGCCAAACTCATAAATTTCTTGATGGGTGGTAGCTTCTCATGGAAGGCTAGCCTCCAAAAACTTCCACCTTCTCTAGAGCATGAGCAACTGCAGGAGGAGCAGCAGAGGAAAGATTGCAACATCCCGGCGTATGAATTTGGCATGGGAGATGTAAAAGAAGAGAGCAAAAACATGACAGGTGCTTCACATGATAGATAAAAAATGCTATCATTATTGAGTATTGACCCTTATTGGAGATCCCAGCTATTAGTGGAATACTCCAAGGATCTCTTTTCATGCAGAGTGCTTGATGACCAGTTATCTGATGGGAGATATGCAGTGGTATATGGGTTCATCTATTTTCAGAGTGGAATATTCTTAACTAGAGCCTATAAGCTCAACAAGAAACTACTAGATGTAGCATATGAGGTTTTTCTCTCCAAACCCACTGGTTTTATAAGATCATACCATACTATCCTGGAGCGATTAATTTGGGAAGGATTCAAAGAGGAGATGCACCACCATATGAGGAGATTCTTGGATTGTTTGGAGGATAAGGAAAGACATAAATCTTTGGTAGAGTTATCACAACCAATCCTTTCTCATGGGGAGTGAGAGGAGGCCCATCTATGAGCCACCTTACTAACTTGAACCAAGTACATGGTAAAAATTGTATTTATGTACAACATGATTCATTTACTATGTATTTTCATTTCCTTATCATACATGTGCAGGGCATTGCTCTAAGAGGGGGCACTCTTTCTTCTAGACTTCATAGTCTACTTGAGGCCACAAGCAGCATTGATGATGGCCACTCCCTAGGAGATCTTAGGGAGATGATATCTTATGCAAGGTGTGCTCAATTTTCACCATACACCATACACCTTCTCGAAGCATGTGAGGAGGTTGGGGCAGCAAACAAGTGGTTGGGAAACCACTCATCATGCCATATTATGATGCAGTTAGTAGTAAAAATTCAATGGTTGCACATGAGGGACCATTGTCCTTCTCCATTACTACACATGTCAGTTAGCAAGACTTTGATTGTGATCCCATATGTTGATGATGTTCTTATTATTGTTGGGGACATGATTGGAGGGATGACACATTGGTTAGATGTATCCATGGGGAATGAAACTTCCCACACTTATTCATGCTTCAGAAGGATAATGGAACATTATATGGCTGCTACATTATATCATTTGTTTCCTTATGAGGTGAGCCATATGGTTGACTTGAGCCTTTGGGCGGAGCCTCTCATGACCATGTGGGAGGAGTTTTTCTATGAATTATCATTCTGGAGGGTGATTCATTTTATATGGATGATAGCTTTGAGGTTGGATATTTATATGGGAATGAAGGTTCCCTACATTTTTCAGATATATCCTTGTAGTTTCTTGAGCACAAACAATGTTTGGGAGGGGAGGATTGTAATATTCCTAAATTAGCATGCAACTAATTGGAATATTAATATCTAATTTTGCTTCTTAGTTAGAAGAATAAGAGGGTAGGGAGAGCCATAAATCTCCTTAGTAGGAATAAAAACACTCAAAATGTGAATGGAGGGCACCATAAGAGCTGGATAAATCTCCCCTTTGTGTGAACAAGGGAAGAAGCATGTGGATTGGGTCAACTTTGACCAAATCAACAACGCTGGTATGTAGGTAGTGGATATTCAATGAGGGACAACGCATTTTTGGAGGGATATCCTTTTCATGGAAGTAGTGCCTTTAATGAGTGGGGCCAAGGGTGAGGAAGCTCACCAAGAATATAAGGAAGAGGGTGGTAGCCATTATTATCATGTTTTAGATTATTATTTGATGTGGTCTGTTAAGACTTTGAGCTCTCTTCATATGTTTAGCTAAGATTGCAGTGCTGTTTAGCACAAGGGTGTTCCCGAGTGGGAATCCCACCTCTATCCTTGAGTGACCTCTAAGGGAGAGTATTTGCACTACATTTCCACATTTCGGCATTTGGCCAAGCTACATATTTCTTCTATAGTGCAGATTCTATTTAGATATGTGCTGGGTTGCAGGGTGCGGCAGTGGATGATTTCTGAGCTTGTCTTCAGTGGGGGAAGCTTTCTTTCCATTGGGAGATCAGTAAAGAAGGTCCCTATGCTTCATATCTGATTTTGGCATCAGGCCAAGGTAGTAACATCCCCTACAATGTAGTTCCAGTCCATGACTGTGTTATTTTGATGAGTTGTTGTAGGGGTAAGTTTAGTGCTCCATTTGGAGTGTTTTCTTTCCATTAAGGGGATCAACCCTTCATTGAGAGAGTCTATTGGAGGATTTCTTTAAGATCTACATCAGATTCATCCACCTCCTTCTATGTGCTTCAGTTGTAGTGAATCTTCTGCCCTAGGGCTTTAGATCCACCATTTATATTTTTTGCATTTCCAGAAACCCTTCTTGGGTTGTCTTGGAAAAGTGTTGAGGAGCATAGATCTCCATTTTTGGCCTTGTATGAGAATTGTATTATCAGAGCCATTCATTTAAATTTTCCAGTTGAAGTATTAGCCATTAAAACTACGCTATGCTTGCTTCTAAAATTTTGTGTAGCAGTTGCATCTCATGTATTGGTGCTTTTGGTTCATGGAGGCTTCTCTTGCCTAGTTTGAGGGGCTTTTTCTCCAATATATTGTATGCATTTGTTGTTGTTATACTTAATAACATGGATATATCATTTGGCTCATATGTAATGTGTTAATGCTTGCTGCTATTTCCATTATTGTGAAATATATTGTTGCTTGTCCCATTTGGGAATATTATAACTTTACTTAACTAACCCCAATGGGGCCCATAAACTCTTGGTGTTACATCTCCTCGGGTTACGGTTTTGGTTGTTTAGGGTTTTATCTTATTGTTCAAAAATAAAAAGGACCTTGAGCCTCATTGTAACACAGTTCAAAGGCATGTAGCTGCCACATCTCTTCTTAGAGATAAACTACCATCACTCGAGCTAGTTTATTTCCCATTATGTTTGTAATCATTTTTCAGTATTCAATATTAATGAAATGGAGTGTTATTCCTATTGCATCTCTATGTTTATTTTTGTATTTTATTATGTTATTTCATAATTCAGGTCAATGAAATCAGAGCAGTCTTCTCTTTCTCAATCTTTCTTTCCATGTCCCCAACGAGGTCAGGGTATAAGGAGTTAGGGCTTGATCTGGTTGAACCTTTGCAAGATCAGCCTCACAAACCTCGACGACCTCCCATGGAAGAAGAAAAGAAAGATGAGGGAGCAAGAGATCCTATCAAAATATTTCTCGAGGAGGCCCTCAAGAAACAAAGGAACACAATGATGGATAAATTTTCCCAAATCCTTCAACGACTACCCACCAGAGGTGCATCTTCATCCAGCAACCACTCTGGAGGTGCCACTCCTTTTAGGGTACAAGTAAACTTTGACATTACCATATTTGAGGGCCAAATAGATGCAGACACAATAGATATATGGTTGAATTTTCTGTAAGGGTATTTTCGGTAAATGATTTCTTCGATCAAGAAAATAATACCTTTGCGCTCCTCAAGTTGCCCCCATGTCAAATATTGGTGGGAAACCTATTGTGAACAAAGGGATGAGGAAGAACCCTCACTTTTTTCATTCACATCCACTTGGAATTAGTTCTGACGACATCAAGGAGCAATATTACCCCGTGGGGAGCTATGAGGACAAGTGCATCCAATGGACCACATTGTGGTAGCAAAGGGAGCAAGATGTCCACAAGATGAAAAATTTGTTCCATACCCTGCACACAAATTTGGGTATTAAATATTCAGAGAAGCACTTGGTGCTCCAGTACTGAAGTTGTTTTCAAAGATAAATTTAGGAGGAAATGGAGTTCCTCGACATTACCTCTCTTGGCATGACATATCTATATGCCACCAAGATCAAGCAGAAATTTCAGTAGAAGAAGCGACACTTTGGATCCGCGAATGCAAAGCTAAGGAAAGTTGCCCCCAAACCGCAGAAAAAGGGGCAAAGCCAAAGCAGGTTGACTCAGGACAACCCATCGAAGCAGCAAGTGAAGAACAACATGACAAAGCCAAATAAGGACACGGGGAAGTTGTGTGAGTTTCATAAAATCTCCACTGAGAACACAAGTGAGTGGGCCAAACAGTTGCTGGTGGTCGATTTGAAGGCATCCGAATTAGATGCATGTTATGATTTTGAGCCAGTTGCGGACAAGGCGAATGAAAAAGGGTAGAAAATTATTGATGTAGAACCTAGTGCCACCATTTCCACCACCAAGATCCAGAAGGAGGAATCCGAAGATCTAGAGGAGGGGGATTTCCTCTTCCATTCCTAGATGTGGGTGAAGGGTTCTCCAATGCAATTCATTGTCGATAACAGAAGCCAAAAGAACCTCATTTTAGCATAGGTCGTGAAGTGGCTAGACCTACTAACCACAACACACCCACAACCGTATACCATCGGGTGGCTTAACCAAGGTAGATATCTTCGCGTCAGCCAGAAGTGTCTCCTTCCCTACAACATCAAGCCCTTCACGGATGAGGTACTGTGTGATATTTCTCATGTTGAATTTTTTGATGTATTATTAGGCCAACCATACTTGTGGAAGCAATATGTTGTGTATGAGTCTAAGCCTCATTCTATTATTATTACTTTGGGAAATAAGTTGTACAGGATACTAGAGGTAGTATTGCCTTCCGCTATCTCTTTGATTACTGCCAATCAATACAGTAAGATTATTTCCCAAACCAGGAAATTTTTTTTCATTACGATTTTCCCACAGGGAAAGAAGAATATTGTGGTTAGAACCTCTAAACAGGGAAGCCCTGTGCAGCAGCAACAGATGGATAATTTCATGGAGGAATACCATGAAATTTTCTCCTCACCCACAGGGGTTCCTCTACACTATTAGGTCAAGCAATCCATTGATCTAACCCCAGACATGCCGTTGCCTAATGGGTTGATCTATAAATTCTCTGTTCTAAAGAATGATGAAATCAAGAGGCAAATCCAAGAGTTGTTACAAAAAGGGCACATCAGGCCAAGCTCCTTGCACTATGGGAGCCCGATCATGTTGGTATAGAAGAAGGACGATACTTGGAGACTCTGTATTAACTATCGGGCGCTGAACAAGATCACAGTCTGGAATAGGTATCCAATCCCATGGATAGATGACCTCCTGGACTAGCTCAGGGGGGCCAAATATTTATGCAAGATCGACTTAAAGTCCAAGTATCTCCAGGTACCAATTGAACCCTCTAATGTGTGGAAGACTGTCTTCAAAGCCAAGGAGGGCCTCTTCAAATGGTTGTTCATGCATTTCAGGTTGACGAATGCTCCTGCAACCTTCACGCGGATGATGGACGACATCTTGCAGCCATTCAACAACTCATTTGTGGTGGTGTACTTGGATGACATCTCAATCTTTAGCCAGACTTGGGAAGAGCACCTCCACCACATCCGATAGGTCCTCCAAACACTGTGGCAATACAAGTTGTGTGCCAATTTGGAGAAGTGCACTTTTGGCATAACCCAGGTTCAGTATCTGGGATACATTATTCATGAGCTAGGGGTGCATGTGAATCCAACCAAGATCCAAGTCAATCGGGATTGGCCAACCCCAACCACTCTAACAGAGCTCCAAAACTTGTTGGGTCTTGCCAATTTCTACCACAGGTTCGTGTTGGAATTCTCTCATATCACTTGGCCCTTGAGTTAAGTCACCAAGGGAGGAGCGAAAGAAAAATTATTTTGGTCTGAATCTCAACAAAAGGTCTTCGTAGAGTTGAAACATCTACGTTTCTCTGCACTAGTGATCACATTACCAGACTTAAAACAACCATTTGAGATTGAGACAGATGCCTATAACTATGCTATCGGGGCAGTTCTTACTCAACAGGGGAATCTAGTGGCATATCATAGTGAGACACTTTCCAACACAGTCCAGAAGTATCCCACTTATGACAAAGATATTTATTCCTTATGTAAGCTTGTCAACAATGGAAGAATTTTATTTTGGGGAAGGAAAAAATCATCCACATAGACCACCGACCATTGCAGTTCATACATACACAAGGGAAGTTGCAGAACAATTGCCATCAGAAGTGGTTCACATACCTGTAACAGTTTCATTTGAACATAAAGTACAAGAAGGGAAGCACCAATAATTTTGTAGACTGCATCAATCAACCACGGATCATGGTACTAACCACCGTGCTCAACTCTTGTGGGCACAAGACTTACGATTGGATGCTTCTCTACAGAAGAAATCTAGTATTCAGTCACACATACAAGACGCTCTTGGAGGGTAAGCAAGTTCCAAATTTTGACCTCCAGGATGCATTTATATGTCACCTAGGACACCTTTGTGTTCCTTCAAGAGAGCATGCCAAGATGGTTTGGGAAGCGCACTACAGTCGGGTCACTGGGAATTTCGGGTCGAGAAAAAAATGGCAGTACTGTAGAAGTATTTCTATTGGTCGAACCTTCGACAGGATGTCCGGAAGTACATCGGATCTTGCATTTCCTGCATCATTTCCAAACCAACCATCAAGGCGCAAGGCCTCTATACTTCGATGCCTACCCCTATTTGACCTTGGGAACCCATCTCCATTGATTACATGCCAGGACTTCCTTCTACTAAGCATGGAAAAGACTGTGTTTTTGTGGTCATCGACAGATTCTCAAAGATGGCCATTATGGTGACCTGCAAGAAGAATATCACAACAAAAGCCACTGTTAAACTCTTCTTTGAACGAGTGTGGGTACACTTTGGGATCCCACAGTATATCATCTCATATCGAGACAACAGTTTCCTCAGTACATTTTGGTCCAGCCTCTAGTCGATGTTGGAAACCAAGCTCACCAAGTCCACAACTTTCCATCCCCAAACTGATGGAAAGACAGAGGTCATCAACATGATGATCGTACACATTATATGCATGTAAAACTCAAAGAATCCACGCACATGGGATGAGAGCCTCCGTTATGTACAACATAGATATAAGTGGGCTCTCCACAACTCAATTGGCCACAACCCCTTTTAGGTGGGCTTGGGATTTGAGCCACTATGTCCCATTGATGTAGCCATGCCATTTATGACTACTCAGGCAGATTCAGATCATGTCCAGTTTGAAGCTGCAAAGGCGAACAAATTCATTGAGTGCATTCAACACATCCTCCAACATGTTCATGACATATTGGACATAGCTAATGCTAAGTACAAGAAATGACATGATCAACATCGAGTGCCACACAACTTCTAGGTGGGCGACAAAGTGTGGCTACATTTGCAGAAGGAGTGCCTTGTTGGAACGCACCGCAAGATTTTCTTGCTTCGATATGGGCCATACACCATCACCAAGGCTATAGGGAACAATGGCTTCAAGCTCAGTATTCCACCATTCCTTGGTCTTCACCCAATGTTCAATGTGGATCGCCTTGGACCCTACTTTCCACCTCTACTGGACACATTTGACATGGAAAAACAACTCACACCAACATAGTTAAACCCAGACTACATGGAACAAGAAACAACTGATCAGATCATGGACACACAAATCAAAAACACCTTCCAATAGAGGATCCATCTATACCGAGTTGTCAAAGCAAGCCAACTCCTTCACCAAGGAAAGTGGTTCATCAGAGACCAGGTTCAACAGAAATTTTCCCACCTCATGGAGGATCTGCATGCAATGGGGACTATTGATTCCTAAGGGGGGAGGAATTATCCACGTGGATATTGGTGGCCATTTTCGTATTCCACCTAGTCAGTTTCATTAGTTTTCTTATTTACTATTTTTAGCAGTTTTTCGGGTCCTGAACTTCCAGAGACATTTTGATGCCCCAAACAACATTTTTTTGGCATGATTCCTTCAATAATTTCATAGAAATTGTGTTAGCAGTTTTATTTATCAGAGATATATTTCCAACTAGGTATCATACGCGTCAAATAGAGATAATATGAACAAGTTACAACCCTAGGAAGTTGGCTGCCCAACTAACCCTAATAGGGCCCATAAACCCTTAGTGTTATATATCCCCGAGTTAGGGTTTTAGTTGTTTATGGTTTTATCTTATTGTTCAATAACAAAAATTCCATTGAGCCTTATTGTAACATAGTTAAGAGGCATGTAGCTTCCACATCTCTTCTAAGAGATAAGCTTCCATCGCCCGAGCTAGTTTATTTTCCATTCTGTATGTAAGAATTTTTCAATATTCGATATTAATGAAATGAAGTGTTATTCCTAATGCATCTCTACGTTTATGTTTATTTCTATATTTTATTTCTAACCTACATAAGTTTGGATCATTCTCTCAGGTGGAGGCGATTTCCTATGATGAAACTTTTGCACTAGTCACAAGGTACTCATCTATTAGATCTGTTATCACTCTAATAATTCTTAAGTTGTGAGATTTTGATTTAAATTCTAAGAACATTAGAGGTAAACACATACCAAATTTTAAACTCTAAGATATAGCATTCCTAGGGTTCAGAGAGGGCTCTCTCTATAAGATTTAACTTTGTTTTAATTGTATGATCTTAGGCTAGTTACAAGGAAAATTTGGTTTTAAGATTTGGTTTGGTTGGTGAGAAAAAATCACTTAATGAGATGGATAGTGATATATTTGTTTGTTCATTGGGCTAAGGAGTCAAATTTCAAGTAGAAAGGACTAGGATCAAGGTCAAAAAGTCAAGTATTTTCAGAGCAAGATAGACAAGTCATTGAAGATCTTGGAAGGTTGATTGGTGAAGTGGTTTGATCGGGATAAAGAGAAATCAAGGATTCTTTGATCCGGATAAGGAAGGAGAAGACAGAGGTCACTCGAAAGAGGGAGCAATTAAGTGTTCCCTACTCTAGAAATCAGCAGAAAACATAGAAATGATAAATAGTTAAAGACAGGGTGCTTTTAACAAATCCTATAATAATATTCCTAGTTTATCATTCAAATTTAGAACACATATATGGATGCATGTAAAACATAAGAAGATAAATAATAACAATAGAAAGTACTTCACTTCAATGGCTCATCACATGAATCTTGAAATATGATGCATTATGATTTGATCCAATCTGCTACTTGAACTTGCTACAAAAATCCTTCAGGTACATAAATATTGACTATAGAAATCCTTAGCAATTTATTCCAAAATAATACTTCAAAGTTTGAAGTATTTATAAAAAAATGTTTACAAAATATCCTAGAATGATCATAGGATTTTTCTAAGGAAATAAAAATATCTTGTACAAAAATATAGTGACATCTTGCTAAACAACTAGCAAGTTGTCCTCTTGATCCAAATAAAATAGAACTGTTGTTTTGGATTGGGTGCCGCTGGCTGCTTTGCTGTCTTCTTTGCTGGCAAAGATCTTTTGATATGTTTTGAAATCTTATCCTTTATCTGATACTCTTTATTTCTGATACTCTTTAATCACTTATACACTTTAAACCATTGTTTATCTACCTTACTGCTGTAAAATCTGTTTTTACTGTGTAAAAACAACAAACTATTTTTCATCATTTTCACTGCAATTTGACTTTTACAATAAGTTAGTTAGTTTTTCCCAAAATTCTTCATCATGAATTTTGATCTTTTTCAACTTCATAAAGTTCTCATTTGCCTCTGTATATCTATCAAATGTTGGTTTGACTAAAAATAAGTGTTTTATCTCAAGATGTAGATAAAACAAGTCTTCAAAGCTTTTATGTCTAACCTTTCCTCTAGGAATTCCTTGTCCTTCTGTTTTATTTACCTGCTCTTTTGCATGATCTCTGATCTTCTTGTTGTAATCTTCTTGTGGCATAAGTTTATCATTAAGAATAAGGATGTTTGGCAAACCTTTTTGCCTCAAGATCTCAAATTTAACCATAAACTTAGTTATGGCCATGTTCATGTTTCCACATTTTTCTTCTAGCTGATTCATCAAATTTCTCTTTGAAATTACTTTTCATATTTCAAGGATTGTCTCTATTCTATCAGTAATTTCTATCTCATCCAATTATTTCTTGTTCTTACTGTTGAGAAATTTGATGATTTCTAGGGCCTCTTTAGGTTTGGCACCTAGTTCATCCTTTGTTTTCTGAATCTCCTCTTGAGCTGCCTTTAGTAAATCCTTTTGCTCATATATTACCTGTATTGATGGCCAAACATCATTGATGGATTCAATGATTTTGGTCCATAGTTGATTCTTCACATAGGACATTGGTTCTTTCAAGGTTAAATACTTTTGTAAATTCTTCAACTCAACATTCAACATGTTAGCCATTTTTTCCTGAGTTTTGGCATTAATTTTGGCCAGCTTCTTAGTGTCTTCCATATTTTCAATAATTTTCTTCAATCTATTGATTTCATTGGTTTGAAGTGACATTTCCTCCATGGATTTCATAAGCTTGTTGGCTTCATCTGTTGGTTGCACTATTGATGTAGATGATTCTGTGGCTGAGGTCAGAGAAGATGTCACTGGCACAACTATTTCCAATGGAGATTTTGGTGCCAATTCCTCTGCAAGTGTTGAAGGAACTGCTGTAGTTGCTATGGGAATTACTGTAGGAACTTCTTGTGCCTTTTTATTTTCTCTTTCATGGACAAGCTTGTCCATTTTGATTTCCATCTCTTTAATCTGAGCTGTTAATTGTAAAATAAAGTTCATCATATCATCTTTTTGGCTTGCCTCTTGCATAATTTCCTTGGTTTGTGGATGTTCTATTGGTGGAAGCTTGAGTTGTTTTCTAAGTGCTGCAATGTCAGCATTATTTTTCTTCACCAATTCTTCCGCACCTTTTACATTGGCAGGGCCATATCCTACTTGAATAACCAATTATTATAAAGACTTAATTCTAAGGTATTTAGCATATGAGGAAGCCTTTTAACATTTCATTTGATCTCTCATATTTATTACTATGTTCCAGAGCTTTTGGGCACTCATTTCCTTTGTAGTCATAGTAGAATAAAGCATCTCAGAAGTTTGTCTGTGAAATTCAATTTGATCTAATGGATGGATGCTATCAACAGGTACTTCAAGGTCAAATTTTTTGTAATCTACAACTGTTTTGGGTTTATTGACTATTGGTTGAAGTGCTGACATAATCAACTTCTTGTTTGAATAAACAAAAGCTGACAGAAGTCTATTCTGGATTCCTGGAGTTTGTTGTAAATACTGAGAATAAATCTCATTCTTGATTTCTTCATTCTTGGCTTTTATCTGCCTATATTTCTCCCTGATGTCAATATCTTTATCATTTGCTGGATGTGAGGAGGATGTCTCCATATTTTTTTATTTTTCAACTACCTGTGTCTGAAGTATCCTTTTCCTACTCATTTATAATGACTGTAGCAGCATCTGTGTTTGTATCTCGAACATTTGTGTCTTCCACTTCTATGGTCTCTTTTTATTTATCCACTAGATTGAGCTTAGGCTTTTTATTATATCTAAGTTTAAACCTAGTCTCAGTTGTTGTTTCAGCAGTGTAGGTACCTTCTTCTCTGACTCTTTTGGTAGCTTTATCTTCTTGATTTACAGTTTCCAAGGTGTGACTAGTATCACCCTGTTTAACTGCTTCTATCAAGTTATTTTCTAGCCACTTTTCTTGATTAGCAAACTGTTCAATCTCTGGCCTTTTATCATGTATATAAGGGGTCATATTTCATTTTACCCTCACTTTGCTAAGTATTCCCTGTGGATCATAATTCCATAATAAACTAAATTCAAATTTGTATTCCAACAACTGTTTTGCTTCCTCTGTTCCTGCATCTCTGTGATTACAAATGAAAGGTCCTACCTGATTCTTCAACTTAAATTGAGTCTTCTTCTTGGCAGCTAAGAAGTTGATAGAATCTGAATTTAGTATTTTCCTGATGTACTCCAAGGAAAACACTCTCATTGGCACATAATTAGGTAGTTTATAGGGTAAAATATTGGACCCAAAAACTATACTTTCTGTATGATTTTGATAAAGGTACCAATCTCCAATTTTAATTTGCTCTGATAGTTGTAGAACTTTCTTTATCTCATCATTGATTCTTGGTTGTACTTTATTTGTAAGCATATTAACCAATGGATAAATAAAGGAATCTGTAAAATCTGCATAACTGAACTCTATGGACTCTTTTTTTATCAAAGATGTCCAAAAGATAATTGATATAGGATTCCCTTCTACATCCAATTTTTGGAGGCTTATAGGGAACTTATCTGCTTGAAGGAAAATAAACATGTGGAAAAGGAAGGATGAATATTGAAAGACTCCTTCAGTGGGAAATTTCACAAGCTAATAATGGATATTATCAGCTATGTATTCAACATAATTGTAGATAAGAGAAGGAGGTTGACCTGGTACAAAAGTGGATAGGAAACCTAGAATTGACTCATATGTATGCTCATTAGTAAAATAACCCAAGATGAAGGATAACATAGAGATGACATGCCTTCACCCTTCAAGAAATTTGGAAGTAGAAGAAGGAGGGTTTATTTTTGGGATTTCAACATAGGCAGGCATGAAATTTTGGAAAATCTGAAACCTTTTAGGAAAGTACAGATTAATGTAAAGCTTTGTGAGTGCTTCTATGGATAAGGGAACTGCATTGGGATCTGGTTTCACTTAAAGAATTAGGTTAATGGAATCTGCAATAATGGTAAACAATATTTCTTTATTAGCATTAACCATGGCTCTTTATTCAAGTAAATAATAGGATTGACACGACCTAATGACTTCTGGACATTGATGAATATGTGGGACTACATACTTGGGTAGATTTGACTCCCAAATCTGGATTTCATCTCCTTGATCTAATTATTTTTCAAGATTCCAACAGTGGAGTTCTAAAATATTAAATTCTATCACTGGATCAACTATTTTTTAATCCACATTAGCTAGGGGTGTGTGCTCCACATCTACAACAGGAGGTTGTAGAGGGTTTACAACAATAGTGGTTTTGGAAGAAATTACTGGGTTTGATTTTGGCATTTTTGATCTTCTGAAAAACTCTGTATTTAGACTTTATTTGTACCCTTCTGTAAGCTTAAACTATTTACAGAAGGAATTTCTAGCTTTAACAGAGGACTATTGAATAAAAATAGGGACAAACTGACTTTCTTTTTGGTTTAAACCTTTCAATTTGGTTACAAACTAATCTTTAGACTCTTTTCAGGTTCAGTAAATGGTATACAAGGGTTTCTCTGCTTCTTTGGATAACTGGACTAAAAAAATGATTCAAATCAGGCATAGAAAGATTATGATTATTTGCAAAGGGTTTCTTTAGTTAATCACAAAGTCTTTGAAATATATAAAAAGTTAAAATTACTTCAATTTTTCTTTAAAACCAGATATAGTATAGGAAACTGGGGTCTTATCAGATTTTAGCAGCTAATCTGTTCTCTGAGGTCAAATGCAGGTCTTTCTATGGGAAAAATATACTTCAGAAGGCTTAATTTCTTAAAAGCTCTTTTTTCAATGACAGGAAGGTTGTTTTTCTTCAAAGAATACCTGTTTGTGTAGGTATTTGGTCTTTAAATGGTTTTTGAGGCTTTAGAAAGGTTCTATGATGGTTGTAGAAGTCTTTTGGAAGTCGATTGGATGCTTTCAATGTTCTTGGAAGCAAATTCAATGGCTTTCTGGTCCTTTGAGTGTGAAAATGGTGTACAGGGCTTTATTTTTCAGTCGGGAAAGCTTAAGCATAAACAAAGAATACATAAAGGGTTTGTTTGTGCACATATGGAGTTTTATAGTGTTTTTGGGTTTAAAGTGGATTAGCATTGAATGGTGGTCATATCAGAGTGGAGGGTGGTTTTGGATCATGAAGGAGAAAACCAGAAGTGGTTATCACACGGGCTCAGGGCAGTAAGCAGTTTCTTTGGATCAATTGCGATCCAATAGTAAGGTGCTGCATGGAGGAGAGATAAAGGCACAAAACTGCCCATTTCACAAATCTTGAAATGATTAACGTTCGCACTCTTAGATTTGCGATATTGTGTTTGGGTCGTTAGATCTAGTAATATGTGTGCGAATGGTGAAGATCAGTTAATGGAATTTCTTAGTATGTGGGGCATGGGGCCCGGGACTTCATAAATGGCGGGTTAAGTTTTAACGTTTAAAACGTATGTTTTAATGTAAAACCAATGTATTTTTATGATAGGTGGGTTTATTTACATAGAAAATAAGATATTTTCATATGTTTTAAAACCATTGGGGTGGGTTTTATTATATAATGTTTTTAACCTATGGGGTATGGGCGGGATAATATAACACGTGGGGTAATATAATCATAGGTTAAAAGTTAATAAGTGGTTTTTTTGGGATATTTTAAATAAAGGAATTAATTATATATACGAGAAGGGATAGTTTAAAGGGATTTAATACAATATGTTAAAAATTAATATGAAATGAATGAGAATGAATGAAAATACATAAAATAAACTAAGTAAAGTGTAACATAAACTTTTTTAAGCACAATGATTGTACCATTTAAACATATACACATAAACTTAGGATAAATTGTATTTTATAGGTTTTTTGAGTGTTTTTGGATGGAATGAAATTAATTAAGAGGGGATTTTACTTTTTCTATGAAAAAAAGGTGTTTTACTTAGGAAAAGGAATTATATTTTTGGAAATGGCGAATATGTTGAGGAAATGGGCTTTCATGAAGGGAATCCAGTACTTTTATCCAATCAGTTATTAAACCTTGCATCCGGTCCCAACAGAAGTCAGAGAAATGCTCCGAGCCTCTTTAACTGAAGGTTTTGAATATTGGATCATTGTGGGGGAGGGGAAATTAGTAATTTTCCAGATGATGCTTTATTACATGCCTTGCACAACTTGTAGAAATCATATAACTAATGCGCAATGCAAAATCTCTTCTACCATTGATCATTACTTGCGAAAATTAAATCAATTTCATGCACACATTAAAACCATAAAAATTCACACATATGAACATAGTGTTTTAACGGGAAAGCTTGAAGCTAAAAACCCCAACTATCTGTATATAATATATGTCATAGAGATCATGTAACAATCCTCATACAAATCTGATCATATCAAGCTCTCATTACAATACAATTGCTACACACTAATCATGCCCGATCTAGCAAATCCATGCACCAATCTTTGCCACCTGCTAGCCTACCTCTACTGCGCAATCCCTGCTGAATATTGGCTATGAATGAACTCAAATTGGTCCAGCCTTTCTCATGCAATCCTCATTGGCATCTCCAATCACTGTGTGTTGAAAATCATGCAACACTATAGTCACAACTGATAGTCAACCTGCTCTTTCACTTACCTCTCCACTGGTCTCCACTGAAACTTTCCATGCACTGTAGTTAACTGATGTATTCTTCATTTGATTAATGAGTAAATAATTAGTGAATTAATTAATAATTATTCACACCACTCTCACTAGTGTATCAATCAGTTAGACTAGATACAACTAGCTCAATTGTGTCTAACTGAGTTAAACTGAACACAACTCCACCAACTACCTCAATAACTCCACCAAACTCTGTCACATGAGTTCTAACTGAAGTCTCCATGCAATAGCTCCACTTAACCCTCAGGAATAGCATAATTCCTTCTATCAGCTCCTGTGCCACATCTATGCACTTAACTAAAGTGCTCCAAGAGAATAAGATAATGTTTATAGTCCAAATATTATTAAGAGCTAATAATATTCGACATATCTATTTTTAGGCCAAAATCTAAAAATAGATTCCTATTATGTCTAAAAATATAAGTCCATCTATTTTTCCAACTTGACCAACCATCCACAAATAACCTCCTACAACTCATAGAATATGATCGACATGTCTAAAAATAGACATAGTCCTAAAAATAGACTTATGCCAATGCTTTGCGGGCCCCATAGTGAAGGCGACTCTTTTCACTAAGCTCATCATCTTGTTGCAATCTCAACACTCCCTCTCAACAAGATATGGATTATCTGCAACCCCTATCCTGCCTCTGTGGTATTCGAATGTGCTCCTGGTGAGCACCTTCGTCAAGATATCAGCATCCTGATCCTCCGTAGGAATGTATGAAAGTAACATGACCTTCCGCTGCACACAATATATGATATGATGATACCGTATGTCAATGTGTTTAGATATATCATGAAATACTGGATTAACCGAGAGTTTGATGCAACTCTTATTATCACAATAAATCACAGTAGGCTGTAAGTGTGAACCGAACAACCCGACCAAGATCTTTCTCATCCATATAGCCTCGCATGCAGCCAAACTCGCTACCATATAATTGGCCTCTGCTGAACTGAGTGCCACGAATCTTTGATTCCTGTTGTACCAAGAAATTGTTGTCGACCCGATACTGAAAATCCCTCCGGATGTGCTCTTTCTGTCTGTTGGGCTCCCTGCCCAATCTGCATCTGTGAAGCCACACAACTTCACCTCATCCGACTGTCTGTACCATAATCCATATCCCGATGTGCCTCACCGAGATATCTCAATACATGCTTCCCCACCTTTCAAAGATCTTGCTTGGTAGGCTTAACCATATTTTGTGAAAGGTAGTTATGACATAGCATATATCGAGTCATGTATTGACTAGATACATAAGCGCACCAACCAACGCTAATCGATGTAGGTGGCATCCACTACCTCTCTCTGCCGATGTAGCATCCTCTTTCCTCCAACCACTAGGAAGAGGAGTGTCGATAGGCTTGCAGCCTTGCATGTTGAACTTCTCCGGTATCTCACGGGCATACTTTGAGACCTGGCTTGATCCATCCTTTGTCTTTGTAATTTCCAATCCCAGAAATAATAGAGCCCAAGTCCTTCATATCAAACTCTTTTTCAAGATCATCCTTGCATGAGAGTATCAACAGCTCATCACCTGTCAAAATAAAATCATCTACATAAAGTACAATGATCAGCAACTTACCCTCCACCACAATCTAGTATAGGTTAGGATCCGCCTCACTCTTGGAGAATCCAAGTCCGGTGAAATAAATGTCTATCTGTGTGTACCAAGAACAAGGTGCTTGTTTCAACCCATACAATGCTCTCTTGAGCCTGCACACATGTGAATCGATGCTGAAGATCTCGAAACCTTCTGGCTGCTCTATGTACACCTCCTCCTCAATCACTCCATTGAGGAACACAGTCTTCACATCCATCTGATGAATGTGCCACCCCATCTGCACTGAGAGAGAAAGAATCATCCGTATGGAAGAATACCTTGCGACAGGTGCAAAGGTTTCCTCATAATTGATCCCCTCAATTTGTGAGAAGCCCCGGGAAACAAATCTTGCCTTTTACTTCTCGACGCTCCCGTCAGCTGCTTTCTTCACTTTGTAGATCCATCTCGAACCTACCACTGATTTCCCTTCCGGCCTTGGGACAATCTCCCATGCACTGTTTAAACCAATCGAATCATACTCACCTGCTGGCATCTACCTATGCGAGGTCCTCCACACTTCCTCGAGGATGGTTCTTTTCACGATACACTTTCTCATAAGAGCCATGTATCCAGTATATCGGTGAGGTGATTGTCTACTTGTCTAAGCTGTGATGTAGGTGCTCCTACATTAACGGTGCATCTTGATTCGGTCGCTCAGCCACGTAGTGCGCTTCCACCCTGCGATGGTTGTGCATCGGTCGTTCTTCCTCCATGAACCTCCTCTTGTGGCTGATCCACATCCTGAGGCTCATCCTTAGGAACTAATAGCTCCTCATGCATGCAAGTGTGGCTCCCTCTCAAGCGAACACTTCATGGCTTTCTCCTCCTGAAATTTGATATCCCGTCGCACAACAGTCTTGCGACTATCTGGAAAATACACATGATAGTTGTGGGGCGTATCAGTGTACCCCAGAAATATCCCAACCTCTGCGGTCGGCTCCAGCTTCTTCCTGGCATCCTTCTTCACATGAATGTAAACATGTGAACCAAAAATCCTCAAATGGGAAATATCAAGCCTCTTACTAGAAAACGCCTCCTCGGGTGTACTCATGCCAAGTACTCTATGAGGACAACGGTTTTGCACATAAACTGCAGTATTGCATGCTTCAACCCACAAGTGTATGGGAAGGCCCTGATCATGCAACATCACTCGTGCAGCACCCATGATCATTCTGTTATTTCACTCCGCGACCCATTTCTGCTGTGGGTTATGAGGCACTATGAGCTCTCTTCGAATTCCTTCTGCGCTGCAAAAGTCCTTGAATTTTCCAGAGATGAATTCAACAACATTGTCGCTCCTAAGAGCCTTCACCTGCTTCCCTGACTCTTTCTCAACCAGTTCCTTGAACTCACAGAACTTTGAGAATGTCTCGCTCTTCTTCTGCATGAAGAAGATCCAACACTTCTGAGAAAAGTCATCAACAAAGATCACATAATACTTGTGCTTTGCTGTCGAAGTTACTGAGAAAGGTCCACACACATCTATGTGAATTCTCTCAAGGATCGTCGTGGCGCGACTATCCTTCTCATGAAAGGTGGCTTTCACAAATTTTCCCAAAGTACATCCCTGGCACTGATCTGTCTGCACAAGTGTACCTTTGGGAATCCCAGTAGAAATTTGCTGCAAAATTTTCAAAGCACCATGGTGAATATGGCCCAATCTCCTGTGCCATAGCTCGCCCTCATCCTGGCTCAACACTCCTTCTGCCTTGCCTACCATTGCTGCACAGCCATCTACCTGCAACTGATAAAGGTTCTTAACTTGAACCCCTATCCTCCGGGTTTCACCAGTTGCCTTACTGCGCAGGAAAGCCTTTTCCTCACTAAAGACAACATCATATCCCTTGTCTTCCAACATCGTCACAGAGATCAGATTCTTCCTCAATCCTAGAACATGCATGAAATCCTTCAAGATGAAGGGTTTACCAGACTCCCTCTCAAAGGAAATGGTCTCGATACCGGTCACACTATATCTACCATCATCGCCCATCTCGATGTGCACTCCAAGATCTTTCTCATCCAGATCAGTAAACAAAACTTTGTCTCTGGTCATGTGGAAAGACGCACCACTGTCAAGAAACCACACTGAACCCATCACACTTGAGACCAAGCATGTGATCAATGAAAAATCCAGCTCAAACTGTGAGGCTAAGGCCTCTCCAGCTGCAGATCTAGCAGCCTGCTTATTTTTCTTCTTCTGTGGAAAATTAGTGGCGTAATGTCCGTGTTGGTGATAGTGAAAGCACTTCACCTTGGACATGTCCTGCTTCTTGCCTTTCGCACCGGATTGAGAAGCATTCTTCTTGCTCTTCCCCTTCCTTGCTTTGGAAACCAAAGCACAATTTTCTTCATCAGAGTTCTTTGATGAAGATCCGTCCCTGGTACTTCGCCTTATCTCCTCTTGCACAAGATCCGACCAAAGTCGCTCCCATCCTGGCAATTTCTCCCGACCATTGACAAAGTCCTGATAGGAATGCAAACTCTTCGGAAGCCCAAGGAGAGCCAATCTCACCAAGTCCTCATCATCTACAGTCACCCGCTTCCCGGCTCATCCCTACACTAGACAAACTTTGTGAGGTACTTGGGTATGTTATCGCCTTTCTCCCATTTTTATATTCACGAGTTTATCCTTGAAAGCATCTTCTCTGGTAGCTCTTCGGTTGGAGCAGTTTGATAACGTTCCACATCAAGAATGGAAAAGCTTTACCATGAAGGCTGGACACTATGTGATCCTTCACACCTTCCAATAGAATCCTTCGACATTTTTTTGTCTTCTTTTGCCATGCGTCAAGTGCGGCAGCATCGCTAGAAGCAGGTTTTGGAATTTTTGCATCTATGAACTCCTTCAACCCATTATCCTCCAGCACCACCTCCATCCTATCCTTCCATGCAATATAATTTGAGCTGCCGTCAAGGCCATACTCCAATCGCAATCCGTTGAAATACATCTCAACTTCGAAACCAAGAAAACACTCCTGCAAATTTGAATTCCACCAGCACAAAACTCAACAGCTTAAATGATTTTCAAATGCTACGATGATCAACTATCCCTTTGATACCATGTAGAAATTATATAACTAATGGGAAATACGAGAATCTCTTCTACCATTGATCATTGCTTACCGGAAATTAAATCAATTGCATGCACACAATCGAACCATAAAAATTCACACACATTAACACAGTGATTTATGGGAAAGCATAAAGTTGAAAACCCCCAAATATATGTATAATATATGTCATAGATATCATGTATCAATCATCATACAAAGCTTCTCACAAGCTCTCAGTACAATCTCCAATCGCTACACACTAATCAGGTCCTGATCTGGCAACTCCATACACCGATCCACTGCCACCTGCTAGCCTGCCTCTAATGCACAATCCCTGCTGAAGAATGGCTCTTAATGAACTTGAATACACCTATCTTGCACTGTGTGATCCTCATTGGCATCTCCATCAATGTGTGGTGAAAACTCATGCACCACTATAGTCACAATTGATAGTCACACTGCTCTTTCACCTATCTCTTTACTAGTCTCCACTGAAAATGTCCATGCACTATAGTTAACTGATGTATTCTTCAGTTGATTATTGAGTTAATATTTAGTTAATTAATTATTAATTAATTCACGCCACTCTCACTAGTGTATCAATCGGTTAGACCCTAATTTAACTAGCTCAATTGAGTCTAACTGAGTTAAACTGAACACAACTCCACCAACTACTTCTATAACTCCACCAAACTCTGTCACATGAGTTCTAACTGAAGTCCTCATGCATTAGCTCCAGTAAACCCTCCGGAATAATGTAATTCCTTCTGTCAGTTGCTGTGCCACATCTGTGCACTTAACTGAAGTGATCTAAGAGAATAAGATAATGTTTAGAGTCCAAATATTATTAAGAACTAATAATATTCGACATATCTATTTTTAGATTGGAAATATAAAAATAGATTCCACCCAATATGTCTAAAAATATAAGTCCATCTATTTTTCCAAATTGACCAACCATCCACAAATAGCATCCTGCAACTCATAGAATATGATCGACATGTCTAAAAATAGATATAGTCTAAAAATAGACTTGCGCCAAAAATAGCCTGCGGGCCCACTTAGTGAAGGTGACTCTTTTCATTAAGCTCATCATCTTGTTGCAATCTCAACAAAACTTCTTTCTAACTACCCATAATTATTCTAACATTTTTTTACTTCATTTGCATGGGTGCATTTAAACTTGTAACCCTAAATCCATTTTACTTTTAAAGCATAAACTATCTAATTCTAACCTTATTTCATCTGAGGGCTTAGATTAAACTGTTGAGCTCCTCATTTATTCTCTAACTATCTACTGATTTGTCAAGTTTGAACAGTTTGACATATCTTTATTCTCTATCTAAAACAAGAAATTCAAAGCATGAAAAGTTAAGATTAAAATATTTAACTGATCATGGATTATGGAAATTTGAATAAGTTGCACATACTCATTATTTTTGTAGTAAAAGTAAATAGTGGTGGCATTTTGACTTGCTCACTTTCATGCCTTATTCTTATCTCTTTTTTCTCTTTTGGAGTTTTATTCCTTTTTATCTTTTATTTTCAAGTCCTTTGATTTTTCTTTTAGGACTTTTACCATCTTTTCATTTTTTATTATTTTCAAAATATGGGAAAACAACTTGCAGAAAGCAAGGTATGTACATATTTACAAGACTATCAAAGTCAATTCAAAAATTATGAACCCTATTATTATAGGACCGTAATAGTGGCTCCACATGGGGATGGAATTTCTTGGTGAAATGTCAAGAAATTTGAGACTAGTAGTCTTTGAATTTTGACTATGCTGACCTTGTAAATGTTATTCTAATCTCTACAATTGTTCATATTTATGATATTTTACCTCTCAAAGCTTAGGGCCTTCTCTTCGGGCTTCAAATTTGTTAGGAAAACATCCAATCCAATCTAAAATCTTGCAATGTTATGTACAATGGATAAAGTAAACAAAAATTAACTATTGGTTGTTTCTGAAGAGTAGTAGTGCTTCAACATTCTGCCATTGAAAGGTCCACCTAGCAAATCTGATCCATCCATTTCTTTTTGAAAGAAAGCATTGTTACTTTTGTAACCATAAATAACATAAGGTCCTTTCCATAGAAAATCAAATTTTCCATGTTTACCTTTTTCTTCTCTTCTTGAATCCCATTTTAACACTTTGTCACCAATGTAGAAATCATCTTATTTACTTTTTTTGTCGAAAATTTTCTTTATCTTGTCTTGGATAACTTGAGACTTAAGATAAACCTCTTCTCTTGTTTGTTTCAAGTGAATGGTTTGATTAATCCTTCTTTGAATGTCATTGGTCTCAACTTTTAACTCTTGAATTATCTTCATTACTGGTACTCCTAAGGAAGATGGAAAAACAACTTCCATTCCATAAACAAGTTGGTAAGGGGATGTACCAATATATTTTTTGGTGGTAATTCTATCCGCCCATAAGGCATTAACTAACTTCTTGTTCCAAGTCTTTTTTTTATTGTTGAGGTATAAAAGGTATCTTTTTAACACCTATTTATCCTACATTAATTATAAATCCGAGAATGCCTTTTTTTTTCAAGAGTGTACTCTGTTTGAGGCTGCAATTGAGCTAAGAGTAATGCTGCGAGAGATGTAGTATAGTACTCTAAATATACAAGTAAACGGATCCTTGAAAAGAAATCTAATTACAATAACATAAACTCAAATGCTCTAAAACTTAACTATTCATTCTGCAAAACATCAATCGAGGATATAGTAGCAATAACTCATTCCTTCAGAAATTGATGCAACTGAAATCACACTGGAACAAGGCAATCAATCTGGAAACTTGGAAGCAATAACCAATGTTCTCTACAGTTGACAGTCTTGCTCTTAAAGAAATCAATGTGAAATCAAAATTGAACTAACTTCTATTGAAAATAAACTAAGAAGAACTTATTTTAAAAGAAAGAATTGGAAATGAACAACAATATGTAATTGAATATCTATGTGCATACACAACAAACTTTAAATAAACAACCTTTCTGCAATCTAAAACTAATGAATTAGAAATGAACAGCACACTAGAATTGAACAGCAATTACTAACTAATGAATCTGAACAACAGACATGAACTTAACGAAATCAAATAGAAAATCCTATTAAACACCAACCTTGTCGATAGAAAACGTTATTAAGTAACAATTGAAATGAACAATAATCCAATAGAATAACAAATAGAGTTAAATATGGAACAACAAAGCTTTATAAGTGATAACAAGATGAATAATATAGGAATCACAATCCTTGTTGAAATGGAACATCAATGCAATTCATTAGCGCACACAGCAATACCAATAAGCAATTCAACAGTAATTAAGTAACTCTGCAATCGTAATGAAACCAAACACAATTATCACACAACAGTAATTAAAGGATAGAAATACAAACAACAGAACGATTCCACCAGGGCCAAGCCCTTAGCACCAGTGAAACACTGATGGGTTACTTTAGAGCTTGAGAGATGAAATAAAAAAGTGTCTTTGTATTAATTGAACATAAAAGTGTTTACAATGACCACTCTCTAATCACGAGAGTAAATAAAGTGCAGAATTACAAAAGGAATGTTTTAATCAAATGATTCGAATCCCTCCAATCTCTAAAGGCGTTTCCTTATATAACAAACTCGACAGACAAGACAAGGAACGAGATAAGGTTTGAACAGATTCGCTTCCCTTCTTTCTTTAGCTGTCACTTGATTTCCTTTGACTGAAGCCGAGTTGTCCCCTACCTTCTCTTAGCAATGCATTCAGATTTTCTTCTCTTTGGCAGGATTTTGTCTATTGCTGGAGGAACATCAGTTACTCTTGCTTTAGCCTCACCTCTGGTATAACAGCTCACCTCGCTTGATTCCTGTTTTTAGTAATAAAAGGCAGTTTTTAGTTACATTTTACAATAAACATAAGTCTTTGCAATTCTACCATAATTATGTAATAAGTCACCTTTATAAAGTAAAAAGAACTATGTTTAAAGTAAAAGAATGAGAAAACACATAGTGAATTCATACCTTTTCCAACGCTCAACATACCCCCCTTCTTACCCTTGTTCATGTCCTCATGAAAACCATAGTTTACATGCAAAGTTGTTAAAGAATAAGCTGGAGAAGGTTTTTCATCAAAAGGCCTAAAACCATGCATTGCAGCTAAAGCTTCGAAGACATGCCCTGTCTGTCCTTCTGGTATTTCATAAATGGATTTATAATCTGCTGCAGGATACCATGCAATGGGGCTTTCAAACCTACACCCTAGCCAGAATGGGCCTTCCCTCAAAATGAGGTTGCTATAGAGAACCAAGCGGTCTGCAGCTAATCCAAAATTTTTATAGTTAAATGGCTCCCTATTTTGAATATTCTGATTGGAAATTTCCCATCGGACCTTAGCTGCTATGTAGGCCTGGTTTGTAATAGATAGAAAATATTCTATCCCATTCAAGACAATTTCTTTATGGATAGGCCCCAATGCTTGGATAACACCTTCTCTTGTCATCAAATTCTTCTGCCTAGACAATAATTGTAACGAGTGTTTTGGTTCACTCCTAACCCACAAGTCTAACTCATTTTCTTGCCTTTGAAAAACATTATAGGCTTTGAGCCATTTTAACTGATAACAACAAATGAAATAAATGCTTGGTATTGGATGTCACCCACAAAAGGGCTGGGACTTGTCTCTATATCATTTTCCAATATGAGATTATGCAAATAGAACTCACACAGGAGACGATGTACCTTTACCCCATAGAGTTTGCAGCATGTTACAAAATCATCTATAGTGTTTAACGCTATAGATTTTCCTACCCTAACTGCTTTATTTTTTAACTATAAATATCTCTCTAATAAAAATAAAGCATAATTCTTGGCAAGGCATCTACAAGCTAAAACATATGTGTATAATGAGCAGAGAGTATCCATTCGATTCTGGGCTATTTTTAATTTATTCATTACCTTTTCAGCCTTCTCCTCTACCTTTCGACACTTCTCATAGGCTTCAACCTCTGTTGCATGGATGATCTTCATCTGCTGCTGCAACTCCTGGTATTTTCTTCTAGGAACAGTGTCTTCTTCAAGTTTTTCCCTTTCTTGTCAAGCCTGTGCCAAATCCTCTTGGAGTCTGGCTAATGTAGGATTACTAAAAGTGTTTTGACTACAAGCTTGTGAATTTTCACTTGAGGTTGCTCCATCTGGAATAGCTACCAACTGTTCCGTATCTTTATGGTTAGGCTCAGCCATAGTCTCTACAACTTGGGGCTTTGTTTTAGTGGCCACTTTCCTCTTTTTCGGGGCTCGTTTGGTGACTATGCTTCTTTTCTTTGGGGTTCATTTGGGAATTTGTTTTATTTTAAGAACCCTAATGTTCTGCCTAAGTTGTTCCACTAGCCTTTAAAGCTTTAGTCGTTCCCTCCGAAGTTTTTCAAGTTCAGTTACTTTCTTCCTTTTCCTTGATGGAACGACTATTCCTTTTTCTGAACCCAATTGCTCAGTGGGGGTCTTCTCCTCAATAGTCATGCCTTCTGTTGGGCTTGATTCTCTATTTTCTTCTTGGAGCACTTCTTCAGTGTTCATATGCTCTCGGCTGCATTCCATAGGGGTGATACCCTCAATTGGCTCTGATATTCCCTGAGAATTTTCAGTTTGGAACACTACTTCAGTGTTCACCTCTTCTTGTCCATACTTCTGAGGGGAAGTAACCTCAGCTAATTCTGCTATTTCGTTAGGGTTTCCTCCTTCTATTTCATCTAGCATTCCCTCAACCATTTCTTTATTGGCAACAGATTGTTCCTGCAATTGGTTGATATCAACGTTAAGGTCCAGTGGGCTATGTGGCTGCACATATTCACTCATATTGGTCAAAATTTGGGCCAATTGGTCTTCTTGCAAAGGGATTTGTGGTGAACTTGCAGTGGTGTTTTCGGGAGGCTCTGCTCCTTCTCTTTCACTGCTGTGATTATCTTCGTCCTCTTCACAGGTATGGTAACTACCTTTTTCCTCATCATAGTAGTGAATTTCTCCCTCTACACTAGTATGAGGACTTCCTTCTTCTTTCTCAATTTCCTCTTCTTCATTATTTCCTTCTCCCGCGCTGCTTTGTTTCTCACCACTGGTGTGGTGGCTCATTTCTTCTTCATCCTCATCAGTATAGGAACTCCCTCCTTCCAATTGTGGGGGATGTTCATCCTCCGAGCTGGGAAATTCCAAGGGTTGACTACTGCTACCCAGAAGGCCTTCTATCATTCCCCTACTTCTTTTTGAATGGGAGGATTGTCTACATTTTGATGGCTCAGCTGCCGAGCTAGCCATTCTCTTTCGTTTTGGGGTAGGTAAGGCTAATCCTCCATTAATCGAAAATATCAATTCTTCCCAACTGGTCTGTTGTTGGGCAAGACTATGACTTACTATTAATCTGATTAGGCAATGGTGGCTTACAACCATTTTTGTGTGCCGAGATTTTCTTATACTATGGGAAATATCATGTAGTAAGGAATTTAAAAATGCAGGCAAATTTACAGTTCATTTTTGCTTTAATACTGCCAATAACTTAAGGTGGCGAGGTCTTACCATGTATTTCCTTCCATCGCATGTTATATAGGCCTGCACTACCTTTTCCAATTCCGTCCATGGTTCTCCCAATGATGCTGGCTGAACTCCTTTGCCTTTGACAATCAATGTATGTCCTTCTTCCTGGAAAATGTTCATGGCTTCTTGAAGCTTGAACTTCTTATGAGTCCATACGGTTCTTTGCGCTGGTAGACTAGACACCTCTGCAATTATTTCATCTGTTACTGCTATCTATCTTCCTCTAACCATGGAGTATCCTTCATGCAAATTCTGTAAAAACTTGGTAGCTACTGTTTCATGGGGTTGTTGTAGCCTTGTGAAGTATGTAATCCATCCCAATTTTTCCAGAATCTCTCGTGCAGCATCAGAAACAACTAGCACTCTCGGATGGCTACGAATTGGTCGACCTCCCATTTTCTCTGCACATTGTTACTTCTTTACAAACACACAATAGTGTAATGGAATAGAACAACACAGTAAATTGAAATAATATCGTTAAGTTTTTGTTATTCCCTAGAATATAGGGATTTGATTCACATCCAGGTAAAAAAATATAGGGATTTGATCTGCATGCAGTGATTAAGAGGTATCTACGCCCCCCCTGGAGGATGATAGGTCATCCTCGATCGTCAAATAAGAGAGGAAAGTACTGCACAACATTTGTACAATAGGAAAAAGCATGCATACTTATGATACAATCAATCAAATTATTGCATTTACTGAAATTGATGTGTGTGATTAAATTGTAAATAGATATAGAAACATTTGTAATGATTTAAAGATAAGGAAAAGGGACAGCTAATGTGAACACAAGTACTAATGCGCTTATTACCCATTCAAACTAATGTGATCGATTTATGATGAATTTCATGTATAATAGGTTCAAAATCAAGGGTTTAGGAATCATACTTTCATTTGATATTTAGATAGAGATATAGGAAAAGGGTTTAATATTACTATTGATTTGTAAAAATGTGACTCCAATACCATAAGTAGAGCTCTGTTGCCCACAGGTGTCCATAACCTTGAAAAAGTTGCTTTCTCACCCTTAGAACCATTGCCCTTTATTTATGCCTAGGGAAGTGCTGTTTAATGTCATAATGGAGGCCATTTTTTTGGCTTGGGAACCATATGAATCACAATGCCATTCACCGGGAAGAAGTTAAAAGTGGGCAGGCCAGCTCGTGATGAGACCTCCTGTTCCAGGGACTTTTAGTTTTTTTTTTTTTCAATTGTCCATTGGACCATATCCTTGATGTGGTGGCCATGATGGGAATGCCACTTCACTTGCTTCCTTATGATCATGGTATGATGGCTCTTGATGAGACCCCCTATCCTCCATCCGCCATATCATAAAATTGTTAGTGATATATGTAATTTTGTTTTTCTTCTTTTTCATATAGCACTTTCCTACTTATATATAAAGGATAGCTCAACACTCCTTAAGACTAGGGATGGTGGAAGAAGTATAAACATCTCAATAGAAAAGAATATGCCCTTATTCCTACTCAATAAGTAAAAATCAAAGAAAGTTATAAAGATTTGGGGAAGAACCAACATGATAAAGATAATCGATCATAGTAATTTTAGTGATAGTAAGACAACAAAATAATATTATTGGTTATGTCCTTTTTTACTTTTTCTTATCATTACAAAACAATTTCTTAAAAAAATGGCAATTTATTTTAATTTATTGATTTCGGTAAGCTTTAATTTGTATGATCTTGTATAAATAGTATGTTTTCCTTTAGAAGAGTCATTAGAAATGCTCAAAATGGTGTTCTAAAACAAGTAAAATAGTACACTCAAAAAGTGATGTTCCTTTGGAAAGGAACAACAGAACCAATCTACGGAAATGATGTTCCTTTGGAAAGGAACGACAATTTTTTTTTGCGAAAAGTGTTGTTCCTTTCGAAAGGAACAACAAAAATACTTTGTGAAACTGTTGTTCCTTTCGAAAGGAATAGCAAAACAATCTACGAAACAACAAAAATAAATAGCACAACTGCTGTTCCTAAAAGGAACAAAAAAAACACTCTCAGCAAAGTTGTTGTTCCTTTTGAAAGGAACAACAAAAATGCTGTTCCTTTGGAAAGGAACAAAAAAAACTCACAATAAGCGAAATAAAAGGAGTTTGAAGAAACAAAATTCCATAAAAAAGAAAAGTAAATGATCAAACTTTATGTATAAATTTCAAAGGAAATAAATGATTTATTGAATGGGTGCTAGGAGGGGTTATTCCCTTCGGCAAGAATTTGCATGGTAGAATATTCTCGTAATTGTTGGTAGAAGGATTCTCGAGTAAGCAGTTTATGGTAAAGCCACACTCGATGATCGTTTATTTTGAAGGAATGTCCAGATCCATCAATGGTGGTTAATGTAATGGTGTCATTATCATGCACTTTTTGTATCTCGTAAGGTCCAAGCCATCGTGTCTGGAGTTTCCCTAGAAAATCCTGAAACCTGGAGTCATATAGGAGTGCCCAATCTCCTTCGTGGAAGATTTTTTCTTTGATGAGGGCGTTGTGCCATTTTTCTCTTTGTTGTTGAATTAACGCAGTGTGCTGAAGAGAAGAGAGCCTAATTTCATCTAACTCATTGATTTGCTGCAATATTTTGGCCTGGGCTTCATTTAAATCTAGGCCCACCTTCTGGGTTGTTCTTAATGTTTGAATTTCAAACTCTATTGGAAAGATAGGCTCTTTTCCAAATAACAATTGATATGGTGAATATCCCGTAGTAGATCTCCATGTTTTTCGGTACACCCACAAGGCTTCTAGAAATCTGTAGGCCCAGTCACGTCTGTGTGAGGCAACTGTTTTTGTCAATATAGACTCGATCACTTTATTCGTGCTCTCTACTTGGCCGTTTGCTTGTGGGTGGTGTGGGGTTGTAATCTTGTGCTGAATGTGGTAATTCTATAATGTTTCAGCGAGTTTATTACCTACAAACAGCGGTCCTCCATCTGTGATTATATCCCTTGGGAGGCCATATCACACAAAGATTTGGAAAAGGAATTGTATTACAGAGTCCTCTGTAGCTTTCGAAAGTGCCTCTGCTTCAACCCATTTAGTGACATACTCGGTTGCAACTAGGATGTATGTTTTTTGGTTTGATGGGGGGTTAATGGGGCCAAAAAAATAAAGCACCCTTCAAATGGTTCAATTACTAGTTGTGGGTTCAAAGGCATTTCATCGGACTATCCAGGGCGACTCGCCCTTTGGCAGCTATCACAGGCCTGCACAAATTTTTTAGCATATTTAAAAATGGTAGGCCAATAATAGCCTGTCTATAAAACCTTATGGGTGGTTTCACGATTTTCAAAATGTCCGCCACACGGCCCGTTGTGGCATGCTTTCAGAATATCAAATACTTCGTCCTCCCGGACACATCTCCTAATTTGCATATCTGACCCTGTATGAAATAGGTAGCCCCCAATCCAAGAGAATCGGGTACTACACTGTATTATTTGCTTTCGTTCATTAAGGGTTAGATGTTTAGGTAATTTACCTATTGCCAAATAATTTGCTATATCAGCATACCATGGGGTTCTAACAGTAACATCGAACAAATGTTCATCTGGGAAGTGATCTTCGGCTGCTGTTGCATCTGTTGGCTTTGGCATTCGTGACAGGAAATCAACTACATGGTTCTCTTTTCCAGGTCGATCTTTGATTGTAATGTCAAATTCCTGCAATAAAATCAACCATCTTGTCACCCTTCCATTTGTAACAGGTTTATTTGCTAAAAATTTAATGGCAGAGTGATCGGTATATAAAACTATAGGGTACCCATTTATATAATGTCTAAACTTATTTACAACATGTACTACAGCTAAAAATTCCTTCTCAGTCACAGTATAGTTTAGTTCAGCAGGAGATAGATTTTTTCTGATATAATAGATTGCATATGGTTTTTTATCTTCTTCTTGCCCAAGCACTGCTCCAATCGCTGTGTCTGAGGCATTAGATGAAATTTGGAATGGAAAATTCCAATTTGGGCCCCTGAGCACTGGGGCTGTTGATACAAGCTTTTTCAGATCCTTGAAAGCATTGTCACATTTATCTGTCCAAATAAAATCAACATTTCCTGTTAGTGCATATAAAGGTGCAGCTATTTGAGAATAATGTTCTATAAATCTCCTATAATAACCGGAAAATCCAAGAAAGCTACGTACCTCTGTTTGTGTGGTGGGTGTAGGGATTAACAAAATTATCTGAATTTTGGCTGGATCCACCTGAATTCTAGCTACTAAAATATAATATCCTAAGATAAGTCCTTTGGTCATCATCATATGACACTTTTCATGGCTTAAAAAAAGCCTAGTGTCAATACATCTTTGCAACACCTTTTCTAAATTTTCTAATGATGGCTCAAAATCATCTCCATAAGGTGTGAATTCATCCATATATACTTCGAGCCCTTCACCTATTAAATCTAAAAAGATGCTGAGAATGGCCCTTTGAAATGTAGCAGGGGCATTGCATAGGCCAAAGGGTAAGACTTAGTAGGCAAATTTCCCCCAAGGACAGGTAAAAGTAGTTTTGTCTTGGTCCTCAGGGGCAATCTGGATTTGATTGTACCCACTGAAGCCATCGAGGAAAGAAAAGAATTTATTTCCTGCCAATGTATCTAATACCTGGTCAATGAAAGGAAAGGGAAAGTGGTCTTTACGGGTTGCTTTGTTGAGTTCTCGGTAATCTACACATATTCTCCACTTCCCGTTATTCTTTGGTACCACAACTAATGGAGAGACCCACTTGCTATCAGATATTGGGTAAATGAAATTAACATCCAACAATTTTTGTAATTCAGCTTTCACAATATCTTTAAGGTTAGGGTTTAGTCTTCGTTGGGGTTGGAGAATGGGTCTCGCATCCTTTTCGGTATAGATGTGGTGTGTACATAACTGGGGGTCAATTCCCTTCATGTCTGGATAATCCCATGCAAAGGCTGTTTTATATTTTTGTAGTAATTGGACCGTCTTCTTTTCTTGTTCAGCAGTCAGATTTTTGTTAATGTTTAAAGTTTTTCCTGGTTCAATCTCTACAATATTACTATTGTACGCAGAAGTAGTGGGTATTATTTGATTAGGAATGTCTTTCAGAGGATCTTCTTCTTCTTTATTATCAAATGTTGCCTTGATCATGTGACATTGTAGATGGGATCTGATTTGTGGTTTGTTAATAAAACTATTAATGATATCATCCTCTGTTTGATCTTTAAAATCGAGGTCATCTTCTATGGTTAGAGGTGATATCATAGTTTCCATAAGATATGATACAGGTTGCTTTCTTGTTTTGATTATTGATAGGCTTGGTTGGGTTGGGGGATATAAAGCTAAATTCTTGACATAGTTTCCCCTTGTTATTGTCATGTTGCCTTATCGGCAGCCAATATAAGCATCGGTAGTTTCCAACCAAGGTCTACCTAGAATTAACGGGTGTCCATCTAGCCGGTTCTTTGGGTTGATAACTAGGAAGTCAGCAGGGTATTCCCAGGAATCTACAGATACCATTACATCTTGTAGTATACCTTCTGGTTTGACTACCGATCGGTCAGCCAATTCTAATAAGGTTTTTGTTGGTTCTAATGATGTAATGCCAAGTTTTTGACAGGTGGTGGTTGTTAGGATATTGATTGCAGATCCCAAATCAACTAAGGGATTTGGGAACAATTTCCCATTGATTTGCACCGTCACTATAGGATTTTCTGGGTCTTCATATTTTACAAGTGTTTCCATTCCGGATAATAAGTTAGATAGAGTACCGACTATTTGGACAGTTGGGTTGGTTTTTGTTCTCCTCTTTGGCTTCTTTATACACAGTTCCTTAATGGTTTTTTCATAAATAGGGATGTCTTGGATAGCTTGGAGGAGAGGGATTTTTATACACAAATTTTTTAATTCTCCCAGAAGATCAAAATCAGGATATTCTAATAGGCGAGGTATAATTAATCGTTCTGGGAATGGTGGAGAAGAGGTGGTTGCTTGTTGTGGAGTTTGATGTTGATTTTGTTGTTGAATCACCTTCTCTTTTTGCATTGTTTGTTCTACAGGTAACGGATCTTCAGTGTGAACATTTTTGTCTCCCTCCATTTCTACTATATGCTCAGACCTCAATTGAAGGCCATTGCACTCCCTCAGTTCGGTTTCTAATTCTTGTGGTTCCATTATTTGGACAGACTGAGCTGGCCTATTATTTAAGTTTGGGTTGGGCTGGGCTGGGAATTGTGGTCTTAAATTGGTCTGGGGGTTTTTTGGTAATGTATAGGGATCTGGCAGTGTAGATTGAGAGAGGGGAATTTTTCCAGCTGGCTGATTTGTAGGTATTTTCTAGGTTTTATTCTGCGAAGTAGAGGGGCACCATTGTGTTGGATAAGCATTGTTTTGACAAAACAGTGGGAAGAAAGGAAAATTTGGACAATTAGTTTGGTTTGTTTGATTTGGCCATGATGATGTAGGAAATGGCTGTTGTGACCAATTGGGGAAAGGTGGTTGATTTTTCCACATTCTATTATATTACTGAGCATTATATTGAGGAGGCTGAAAAGAAGAAAATAGATCAGTTGGCATACCTGATTGTCATGGTTGCCATTGTCGGCGCTGATTAAGTAAGCATACCACTTCTGATTCTTCTTCTGCCTCTTTATATACTACTTTTAACCCAGGAAGCGAGGGACATCCTTCTGTGGTGTGGTCTTTCGTGCAAATGGCACAAAATTTGATTATATCCAGCGGGCACTCTTTGTTGTTGTGTTTCTTCCTGCATCTAAAACATAATATTGCCAAATTTTGTTTTGCTTCTGCTTGCTTTTGTTTGGCTTGCATAATGTTGAACTATGTTGTTAGAGTCCCTAGAATATCTGTTTTAAAATCTTCTAGCAGATTGCCAATCTCTGCACGAGTTACGCCTTCACTGGAGGTCTTATTATCCTGTGTGATCATATCACGTTCTGCTGATTTTAGCCTTGTATTGCCCCTCGAACTCTTGATACACAAATCAATAATGTTAGCATAGCTTTCCTGATATATATAACCTTTTCTCATAATATTCAATGTTTCAACCCATTGATCCTTCATCCCCCTAATTAATGTAGTCTTCAGCACATTATCAAGTAAGGGTAAAGAAGCATAAGGAGATCTCCAGAGATTTTATTGAAACTGTTCCACATATTCTTCCAGAGTTTCATTGGGTTTTGCTGTCATTTGAAATATTTCATCTTTTAGTTCCCGGGACCTGCAATAATCCTGATATTTCTTTAGAAACACAACTTTCATCTGATCCCAATCATTTATAACACCCCCACCTAGCCCCATAAACCATCATAAGGCTGCTCCTTTTAATGTGGAAGGGAATAGTTTTAATTTTTGGGGATCGGTGGTATAGTCATACCCCTTGCATAATACATTGAATTCAAACAAAAATGCATCTGGATATTCCGATGTCAAGCCATGAAATGTAGGAATATATTGAAGAGGAATGGATTTCATAGGTGCATTAACTGCAGTATCCACTATAAGATATTACAGTGTGGAAGTTTGCTGAGGTGTTTGCTGGTTCTGGGCCATTTGATCAAATATGTGCCAATATCCTTCTGGGATCTCAAGGGAATTCCTAGGATGACTAGAAGGAGTAGGAATGATCTTGACAACACTCCCTTGATCTGGAATAATAAGTATTCCTTGTTGGCCTACTGTCTGAGGAGATTCAGGTCCTTTGTTTTGAATGAGGTTGACAACACTTCCTTTATCTGGGCTGCTCACTGTTTGGACTATTTCAAGAGGAGATTTTGGTTCTTCTGTTTCTCTTGTTTCCCCTTCTCCTTCGCAGAGATTACTAGAATTCCCTTCTTGTGGAGAAATTAGGCAGAGAATATTGCTCAATTCCTTCTGTTTGACTCTATATCTCAGCAAAGGCTACAGATGGTAACTCTGTGGCCTGAAGGGAACTAGTAGGCTATCTAGAGATAACCTTCCTAGGTCTTACTGATGGTTGAGATTCAGTCTTCTTAAGGATTTCATCGATGAAAGTTGTTCACCCAAGGGTCACCGGTCCCTTAGGTGTTTCGTGTTTAGGAGGAATTTTGTTTTATTTAGCTGGTTTATTCATTTAAGAAAACAAGCCTTCATTCCTACTTAAAGAAAGAAGTTTACCCAATTTTGTTGTGAAGCGGGCTGTGAGCAAATATGTTCCTTTCTTAGTGCGCAGGTTCTTACCTTCCGTATTTAATACCCAATTCTTCCCGAGCAGAAAAAATCAAATGTGCATCACTCCTTCTAAATGGCATACACTCTCCTTGGCAACGACACCAAAATGTTGAGGTCTAAAAGGTATCTTTTTAACACCTATTTATCCTACATTAATTATCAATCCGAGAACGATTTTTTGGTTCAAGAGTGTACTCTGTTTGAGTCTGCAATTGAGCTAAGAGTAATGCCATGAGAGATGTAGTATAGTATTCTAAACAAAAGAGTAAACAAATGCTTGAAAAGAAATCTAATTACAATAACATAAATTCAAATGCTCTAAAACTTGACTATTCACTCTGCAAAATATCAATCAAGGATACAGTAGCAATAACTCATTCCTTTAGAAATTGATGCAACTGAAATCACACTGGAACAAGGCAATCAATATGGGAACTTGGAAGCAATAAAAAATGTCCTCTATAGTTGATAATCATGCTCTTTAAGCAATCAAAGTGAAATCAAAATTGAACTAACTGTTGTCGAAAATAAACTAAGAAGAACTTCTTTTAAAAGGTAGGAATTGGAAATGAACATCAATCTGTAATTGAATATCTATATGCATACACAACAAACTGTAAATAAACATTCTTTCTGCAAGATGAAACTAACGAATTAGAAATGAACAACACACTGGAATTGAACAAAAATTGCTAACTAATGAATCTGAACAGCAGACATAAACTTAACGAAATCAAATAGCAAATCCTATTAAACACCAACCCTGTCGAAAAAAAACGTTATTAAGTAACAATCGAAATGAAAAAAAATCCAATAGAACAGCAAATAGAGTTAAATATGGAACAAAAAAGCTTTATAAGAGATAAAAAGATGAATAATACAGGAATCGCGATCCTTGTTGAAATGGAACATCATGACAATTCATTAGCACACACAACAATCCAATAAGCAATTCAACAATAATTAAGTAACTCTGCAATCGTAATGAAACCAAACACAATTATCACACAAAAGTAATTAAAGGATAGAAATACAAACAATAGAATGATTCCACCAGGGCTGGGCCCTTAGCACCAGTGAAACACTGCTGGGTTACTTCAGAGCTTGAGAGATGAAATAAAATGCGTCTTTATATTAATTGAACATAAAAGTGTTATAATGACTGCTCTTTGATCATGAGAGTCAATAAAGTGCAGAATTACAAAAGGAATGTTTTAATCAAATGATTCAACTCCCCACAATCTCTAAAGGCGTTGCCTTATATAAAAAACTCGATGGACAAGACAAGGGAAGAGATAAGGTTTGAATAGCGATCCCTTAGGATCAAAAGATCCTGAGGGATTCACTTCCCTTCTTTCTTTAGATGTCACTTGATTTCCTTTGACTGAAGCCGAGCTGTCCCCTGCCTTCTCTTGGCAATGCGTTCGGATTTTCTTCTCTTCGATAGGATTTGGTCTATTGCTGGAGGAACAATAGTTACTCTTGCTTTAGCCTCACCTCTGGTATAGCTGTTCACCTCGCTTGATTCCTGTTTTTAGCAATAAAAGGCAGTTTTTAGTTACATTTTACAATAAACATAAGTCTTTACAATTCTACCACAATTCTTGTAATAAGTCGCCTTTCTAAAGTAAAAAGAATTATGTTTAAAGTAAAAGAATGAGAAAACACATGGTGAATTCATATCTTTTCCAACGCTCAACAGTTATCTTATAGTAATTTCTTGATGATGTTTACAAGGCCTTTATTGGAAGATTCAACAAGGCCATTACCTTGAGCGTAATATGAAGTAGAATGGCCTAGGGTAATGTGGTATTTATGGCAAAAGTCAATCATATTTTTAGATTTAAACGCAACTGCATTGTCAGTGATAATATTTTGGGGACATCCAAATCTTGAAAGTATGTTGCTTTCTAAAATGGAGATAATGACAATGTCAGTGGCTTGCCTGGAGGGTATGGCTTCTATCCACTTAGTAAAATAGCCTATGGTTGTCAGAATCCACTTATGTTGGGCTGATGATGGAGGGTGAATTTCACCAATGAAGTCAAGAACCCATTGTTGAAATGGAATTTCTGTTGAGATAGGTTTTAAGGGAAATTGTAAGAGCTCTTTCCCTCAAATATTTGACACTTGTGACAGGAGGTCAGATACCTTTTTACATCTACAAACAAAGTATGCCAGTAAAAACCATCTCTCAGGATTTTTTCTGCAGTAGTCTTCCAGTAGAGATGTCCTCCACAGTCACCTGCATGAAGTTCTTCTAAAACTTTTTCAGCTTCTTCTTTTAGCAAAAATTTCAGTAAAATTCTACTATGATCTTTCCAAAAAAGTACATTGTCTAATATTCAAAATCTTACTGCCTTCAATTTTAAGAATCTAGATTTTTTTCTTGATGATCTAGGAGGAGCATGTAAATTTAGTAATACAAATATGATATCTGGATACCATGGTGAGTCTGAAAAGGCTTCACTGATCTCTAGAGTCGCCATCTCTTCCTGATCATCTACTTGGGCAATAAAATTTATGTCTAAAGCATGAAAATTTGATTCAGCCATGAGTTTGGCTAATCCTTGACCTTTTATAAGTTTAGTGGGTTTTATTTCTATGTCATATTCCAAAATTGTGGAAATCCACTTGCCTCTTTTACCATTAGGACCATTATGTGTTAGAATGTCCTTTACAACTGCATTTCGGACATAGGCAATGGTGTGTGAATAAAGAGTGTACACTCTAAAGTATTTAATGGCCTTTACCAAAGCTAGGGCCTATTTCTCCATGATATTGTACTTTAAATTAGCATCTCTAAGTTTCTCGATAAAGAAAGCAATGGGCTGCTCATAGTCCTGGTCATTTTTCTGCAATAAAACTACAACAATAGTGTGTTTTGAAGCAAAAGAGAAGATAATAAAATATTTCTTTAAATCAGGACTTATAAGGACTGAAGTTTTGGTTAAAGCTTGCTTAATTGATTCAAAAGATTGTTTGGATTGAATAGTCCATTTAAGTACTAAGTCCTTCTTAAGCATATTGTTAAGCTCTTTGATGATTTCAGCTAAATTTGAGATGAATCTTCTAAGGAAATTAATTTTACCTAGAAAATCTTGTAACTCTTTAATGTTCCTAGGAGGACTAATGTTAAGAATGGCCTCTATTCTGGTAGGGTCTATTATAATTCCTTCTTTATATATTATGTGTCCAAGTAACTTACCTTCTTCTAATCCAAATAAAGTTTTCTTAGGGTTTAGAGAGATGCCAAATTTCTTGCGTTTAAGAAAGACTTGCTTGAGATGATCCAAGTGTTCATAATCAGTCTTTGAGAAAACAGTAATGTCATCTAAATAAATTACTAAGAATTCATGAATTTCCTTTGCAAATTCTATATCCATAGCTCTTTGAAAAGTGGCACCTACATTCATTAATCTAAAAGGCATTTTGACATACATAAAAGTGCCCCATGGAGTAGTAAAAGAAGTTTTAGTTTGATCCTCTGGTTGGACTAAAATTTGGTTGTATCCTGAAAATCCATCTAAAAGTGAAATCCTAGAAGAACCAACTACCCTTTGTAAAATGTGATCCATATTTGGTAAAAGATAATTATCTTTTAAGGATACCTTATTTAAATTTCTAAAGTCAACACATAATCCAATTTCTCTTGTCTTTTTCCTGCTGGGAACTAGATTAGAAACCCAATCAGAATATCTATTTGGTGCATTTATTTGAGCCTCATACATTCTTTTCACCTCTTTTTCAATTAAAGGCATCAAAACAGGATTGATCCTTCTTAAATTTTGTTTAAAAGGCTTTTTGTCCTCTTTTATAAGGATTTTATGCTGTATTATACTGGTGTCATAGGATTTTAGGTCCTCATAACTCCAAGCAAAAACATCTTGAAATTCCTTAAAAAGAGCAATATATTTTTCTTTTTCTTGTTGAGGTAAAGATTTGGAAAGTTTTATCATCTTAGGTTTTAACTCCATGCCTATGTTAAATTTCTCAATATCATATCTAAGTGGCTCCATTTTGGGTTTCCTTGCAACATCATTGAAATAAATATTCTAAAGGAGTTAAACCTTTTGGTAAAAAGTTATCTTTTAAGTTCAAAATATCATATTCATCGTCAACTATCTCTTCAATTTCTACTTTTTCTAAGTTATCTATGTCTGATTGACTAAATTTAGTAGGTTTTGCAAAATTTAATTTATTTACATCTATGTTATTCAAATCAATTTCACTATCTAAATTCTGGTCTAATGTACAATCTGTGTCTATTTTACAATTCTAAAATTCACCTTCATTGTTCATAAAATGGTAAATATGTTGATCTTGTGAGAAAATTTGCCAATATTTTATATTATCTGGAATTATTGGTCTGTGTTTGACTCTGCAGTATACCTATGATTTGGATGGAATGGCAGATTATAGGTACTAGCAAAATTTGCTAGGGAGTGAGCCTGTATGTTCTGTTTTCTTGGTATTGCAGAAAAATTATATTCCAATAGTTCATCTATCAAATCTAACACAGTTTCTCTATATCAGCCTAATATAGGATTATAAATAGAATATTCTCCATTTATTTGTTTAACAATCAAATATGAGTCTCCCATAATTGATACTCTTTTACCTCCTAAATTTCTGATAATCTGCAGTCCTAGAATGAGAGCTTCATATTCAACCATGTTATTGATACATTTGAAATTCAGTCTGAAAGCATGTCTTTCTGCATTATTATTTTGCATATTCGTTATTCAAACTCCTGTGGTTGCTCCTAATTTACTGACTGAACCATCAAAATCTAAATGCCATAATGATTCATGAAAGATATTTTCACTATCTGGTGTTTTGCTTTTGTCTTTTAGTTCAGTTTTGATTTCATTATCAGTTTCAGAGTTACATAAGATGGATGAATCTAAGTCAGTAGGTGTAGTGTAAATTGGGTAGTTTATTGATCTTCCTGCACTACTCACCACATATTTCATCAATGTTTCCCTATAGAGTTTCTTTGGTTGGCCAAAAACTGATATGGTATCATATGACATATCCAATTGCAGAGATCCTTGTAATTTGTCTCCACATGAGTGAGATAAGAGCATTCCATATTTAGGTGGGATATCAGCTACTACAATTTCCATGAGTATACTTTTACCAGGATATTGAACTAATGTAACATACAAATCTTTAATCAATCCTAAAAATTTCACTTTTCTTGAATCAAATGAAAAGAGATCTTTTTATGGCCTAGTGATGTCTAAGTTCAAGGTTTCCATTATTGATTTTGGCATTAGATTGTGTGAAGCCCCTGAACCAAACATTGAATTATGTAATATTTGTTCATGAATAGTTAAGCTAATGTAAAATGGTGGAACTACTCCATCTTGGTGTTTTCCATTAAAATCAGGACCAAAAATCAACTCTGGTTGATCATCACTTAAGTTTATTGAGTCTTCTCCATCATTCATGTTTAAGGTTTCAGTGATAGTTGTTTTGTACAAATCATGTTTTACCAATTCTGTCAAAGGAATTGGTATTTTTAATTTTTCAATTTCAGCTTGTATATTGAATGAAGTTTGTGATTTACTAAGCTGAATTAACCCCTCTTTCATAATTGTAGTTTGAGTAGGTTTGTATTATTTTTCTACAGTTCTATTTTCATTTTCTTTTTGAGTTTCTTGTGTCTTAGTTTTCTTTTCAGGAATGGTTTGAGAAACAATAGATGTTTTTTTTCAGATTTTGAATTATCAAAAGTTGTTTTGGCAGTGGCAGCGTTTGGATCTGCTGATTTTGGATCAACGGTGAGTGTTTTAGAATCTAAAATTGTTGTTTTAGTAGAATTAGGTGTTTTTACAACAACAGATTTTTGTGAATCTGTTGATGTTGGGACATCCTCATCTATTATGTCAACAATATTGGGACTATGTGAAATTTTAGGCTTGGAAATTATCTGGGATGAGTTAGAGTTTTTCTTATTTTCCCTAGGGAGAATTTGCAGAACTTTGGTAGTGGGAGCTTCTACTGTTTTCTTATTTTGTGTTTGTGCAGATTTCTTAGTAGGAGGTTCAATGTTTTTCTTACTTCTAAAGTTATATTGTTTATGTACTTCGTTTATAGAAAAATAATAACCTTGTTTGTAGTCAAATGATTCACCTGAATCTAATTGAAGTTGTTGCATTTCAAATAACTCTTGATCTTCCTATGTGACAAAGATAGTGTTATCAGCATTTATGCCCATTAGATTTATGGTGTCTTCATCATCATCATTTTGTTGAGAACTTTCAGCATAGTTCTCTTGAAATGGAGGTCTTATTGTCTGATCATGAGCTGATTCTTTAGATTTACCTGTGTTTGTATTTTTCTTGAAGTTGGGATTTCTGATTTGTTGTTGATTATCCCATTGTGGTCTTATTTCTATATTTTCTAATATATCCATCATTCTCTCTAAATTTTTAGCTAATTGATCTATTTTTCCATCTGAACTATAGGTATCTTCTTTTATGGTTACTCTCCTCTCATTCCTTAATATAGCTTTTCTAGCTAAAATATATACTTCTACACTAACATCATTTGTTTGCGTTCTTTCTAAAGTGTCAGCATTTCTCTCTTAATTGATATGCCATGTATGTATCAAATCCATGAGGGAATTTGAGTAGGATAGAGTCTGGAGTGGGTTTGAGATTAGCTGGGATTGAATTATAAACACTGTTATATCTAGTGCAATAGTCTGGTACTGTTTCGTTAGGAGCTCTTTTCATTGCATCAAATTCAGATAATATTTGAAGTGGATTTTTCTTCTTTTCCCATTTATTCAAAAATAATCTATGAAAGACTGCTAAATAAACTATACTACCAGGATTAAGACCTTTAAACCATTTTTTAACTTCCTCTGTTAATGTTTAAGAAAAGAGTCTCATTTGTACATTAGAATCATCTATTTCATGAAGCTCAAAATAATCTGTCATCTTATTAATGTATTGTTGGGCATTGTAATGTGTGGTAGCATCAAATTGAGGTATTTTAATTTGGTAGTCCTGAGGCATATCATGTAACTGAGTTAGAAGGATCAAGGGAGCATACCTAGTAGCCATGGCTTGAATTTTAGCTTGGCTAGGAGGTAAGTTGGAAGTACTTGGGGCTGAACTGGAAGCACTAGCTGATAAGGTTAATGAAGTGGTTGATGAAATTGGAATATAATATGATATACTAGAAAATGTGGTGGATGAACTAAAGGATGAAGTTGGGGTGCTAGAAAATGAAACTAGAATATATGAATAACTACTTGGAAATGAAAATGATGTATTGTGAGATGTAGAAGGAAAACCGTCCTGTGCTAAGTTGAAGTTTCTTTACAAAGTTTATCTCATATTCTTCTGAGATATATCCTAATCCTTCTGTTTTTTGTACTTCCTTCCCTTTTGTAGAAGTTCTAAAGACTACTTCTTTGACTTCTGATGGTCCTCCTCTTCTCATTTCATATGCAGTTAGTATGCCATGAAGTTGCACCATAGTAAGATTTTGAAGATCCTGCTTTTCTTCAAGAGCAGAAACTTTTGACTCAAATTTTGTTGTTAGTGATCTTAAGACTTTCTCAACCAAGGTAGATTCTGTTATTTCTTCTCCCAGATTTCTCATACGATTTACAATATCATCAAGACGTAAAAAGAAATTGGCAATGCTCTCCTCATTATCCATTTTTAGATTCTCATATTGAATTATGAGAATTTGGAGTTTAGCACTTTTTACCTTTGCATCACCTTCATAACTTAGAATGATTTTGTCCCATATTGTCTTGGCTGTATTCAGCTGCATGACTTTGACAAATTCTGATTCAGTTAGACTTCCCAATAGAGCATTGACTGCCTTTGCATTTGTTTCATAATTCTTTCTTTCCGTCGAATCTATTGGTACTACAGCTGGGTATTGATATCCTTGTTCAACAATTGCCCATACCTCTGCTCCCAGAGACTGAAGATAGGATCTCATCCTTGTTTTCCAGAAGATTAGATTGTTTCCGTTAAAGAGCAGAGGCTTGATAGATGCTGTTCCATCTTGATTGCTCATCTTGCTTGATCTTCCTTCTAGCGGCTAAGCTTTTTCAGAAGGACCTGCTCTGATTCCAATTGTTGGGAAAAATACTGAGAGGGAGGGGGTGAATCAGTATTTAGGGCTGAACTATTTTTCATTTCTTTCTCTTAAAACCTTATGTTACAGTACTACATCCAACATGTATGTCTAGATATATGTCTTTACTTATAGCATTGCATTAGATAAGAATTAAGCATGAACAGAAATAACAGAACAAACCATCAAACATACACAACACATATGAACACCAGGACTTAAGGTGGAAACCCAATTTGGGAGAAAACCACCGCTGCTGTAATCTCAATCTTCAATATTTATTATAGAGAAAACTTCTTACAATATATGCTGGTGCAGACTTATACCAGCACATAGGCACCCACTTGCAGAAGGCTACAACCTTCTCTCATTTACCAGCTACCACTGGAAGGGAGCTACAACACCATTTCTGAAGGCTTCGACCCTCAGCACTACTGCGGACCTCGTTTCATCAATTTTCATACTGGATCCACCAGTTTCCATACGACATACCTTGCCGGTCACCAGATATTTTCTGTATACTTACACCAGTTTTTCATGATATCGACCGTCATTCAAACCAGAGATTCATCATCATCAGATCGTCATCCTCATGGGTGAATCGTAGTCTCAGATTTATCAGTTAAGAACAGAGCTCACCCATACAGATATTCTTTTGAGAAAATTTATTCACGACCCTTACAATGCACACCTTTTCCTTTATTTTTCTTCTCCTTATATAGTTTTCCCTTTATCAAAACCATGAACCACTAATGGTATTCCTCTGACAATATTCCTTTTAGTTTACCCCACGGGGCTTTTGATCTCTTTTTAATTTTTATTTATCAATTTAAAGAAATTGATAAATAAATATATTTACAATTTTGACCAGAACTTTAGGATTAAGGTTGACCCTTCGCATTTTAACCCTTCCAAATAATATGGTAAACCTTTGACCCCAGGCCCACAAATATAGTCAATAACCAATCAAATATGTGCAGTACCATAGGTAAACTCCGCGCAAGTCCAACGCCAGATCACTCAAGGTTCCGTTCATGATTCCAAAGGGTTAGTCTGGGTTTGCGCTATAACTCTGGTCTACCGTTGGCAGGATCTTCAATAACCAACGAAAAAATGTAGTTCTCTTCCAACGGGACTTCCTTACAATCATTAACTCGTGACAATTCAATGTCATTCCTTAATTCTGCTATGATATATATAACATGTCAACCTTCCATTTCAGAGTTCTATCCTGTCACAGTTCCGCTTCTACTTGTACATTCAAAAACATCATATCTCTGCCACCATTAAGTTCTTCAATGGATACACTGAATGCCTCGAGAGCCCCCTATATATTCAACCAAATAGTTCCACAACTGCAAATATCCAACTAAGCTAGATCTTCATTACAATAAGGTCTCATCCTGGAATTCGAATCCTACCACCATGATTCTTCAACAGGGTTTCACTTTTAACTCCATTCGCAGAGACTCATTAGAGATTCAGGGGATCACATATAATACACATATCCCTAACAATGATTTCATTCTTCTCCAGGCACCATAGGTATCCTCTTGTCTCTTCCTAGCAGCTCTCCCTTTTTGACATCTCCTTTGCAAAATGTATTAAACCCCTAATTCAATTCTACTGCTCTATCTCTTTTGCCTTATGGATAGTTTAGGTGTTGCTCCTGTCTTTGCCAATTCCTTTGCCATCAATGACAATATTTCCAACACTTGTGGCTGAACTGGAAGCACTAGCTGATAAGGTTAATGAAGTGGCTGATGAAATTGGAATATAATATGATATACTAGAAAATGTGGTGGATGAACTAAAGGATGAAGTTGGGGTGCTAGAAAATGAAACTAGAATATATGAATAACTACTTGGAAATGAAAATGATGTATTGTGAGATGTAGAAGGAAAACTAGTGGGTGGATTTGAGGTGGGGGAAGATGGAAATAGTATTCTAGGTTGGAAGGGATGTTTAGGGATAAATGGATCTATAGATTGAATTGTGGTGGAAATTATAGATGATGTAGTGGTATAAAAAGATGAACCTATAGATTCTAAAAGGTGAGTTTCTAACTGAGAAGTAGAGGGCTCAGGTGTAAATGCTGATAAGGCAGCTAGTTCAATTGAATGCTGAAAAAGAGCTTCATCTATTTCCTTAAGTACAATAGCATTCAATTCATCAAGTTTATCATAAATTTCAAAAATTTTTGATTCAGAATCTACTGAAATAGATTCCTTTTTAATTTCAAGAGATGAAAGAAAATTAGGATCTATAACAGTGCTGTTTAAATCACTCTATGATTTGTTTTTGAATAAATAATGTTCAAAATTTAAGTCAAACTTTATGTCTTATATACTCACTAACTATTTTGGCAATGAATTTTCTCTAACTAAGGAAACTTTGTTACCTAAATCTTCTACTTGTTTATTCTTTTTTCCAATTCTATCTGGATTGTCTACTATAACAATAGGTTTAGGATTTGGGTTTGACCTGGTATAGTAGATTTTTCTAGAAGCCAGAATTATAGTTTTTATGAAATGATACTCACAACTTTTAAAACAATCTTAAGGTGACAGGATGATGAAAATTATTCCCTTTAAGATCTATTTTAAGATTGAGAATTGGTTAGTTTCCTAGTGGAGTCGCCAATATGTTATCACTCTAATAATTCTTTAGTTGTGAGATTTTGATTTAAAGTCTGAGAACATTAGAGGTAACCATAGACCAAATTTTAAACTCTAGGATCTAGCCTTCCAAGGGTTCAGAGAGGGCTCTCTCTATAAGATTTAAATTTGTTTTAATTATATGATATTAGGCTAGTTATAAGGACAATTTGGTTTGGTTGGTGAGAAAAAATCACTTAATGAGATGGATAGTAATAGATATGTTTGTCCATTGGGCTAAGGAGTCAAATGTCAAGCAGACAGGACTAGGATCAAGGTCAAAAAGTCAAATATTTTTAGGGCAAGATAGACAAGTCATTGAAGATCTTGGAAGGCTGATTGGTGAAGTGGTTTGATTGAGATAAAGAGCAATCAAGGATTCTTTGATCTGGATAAGGAAGGAGAAGGTAGAGGTCATTCGAAAGAGGAAGCAATTAAGGGTTCCCTACTCTGGAAATCAACATAAAACATAGAAATGATAAATAGTTAAATACAGGGTGCTTTTAACAAATCCTGTAATCATATACCTAGTTTATCATTCAAATTTAGAACACATATATGGATGCATGGAAAACATAAGAAGATAGACAATGACAGTAGAAAGTACTTCACTTCAATGGCTCATCACATGAATCCTGAAATATGATGCTTTATGATTTGATCCAGTCTACTACTTGAACTTGCTACAAAAGCCTTCAAGTACAGAAATATTGACTATAGAAATCCTCAGCAATTTATTCCACAATAATACTTCAAATTTTAAAGTATTTATACAAAAATGTTTACAAAATATCCTAGAATGATCATAGGATTTTTCTAAGGAAATACAAATATCTTTTACAAAAATATAGTGACAACTTGTTTAACAACTAGCAAGCTGTCCTATTTATCCAAATAAAATAGAACTGTTGTTTTGGATTGGGTGCAACTAGTTGCTTTGCTGTCTTCTTTGCTGGCAAAGATATTTTGATCTGTTTTGAAATCTTATCCTTTATCTGATACTCTTTATTTCTGATACTCTTTAATCACTTATACACTTTAAACCACTATTTAATTGCCTTACTTCTGTAAAATCTGTTTTTGTTGTGTAAAAACATCAAATTGTTTTTCATCCTTTTCACTGCAATTTGAATTTTACAGTAAGTCAGTTAGTTTTTCCCAAAATTCTTCATCAGGAATTTTGATCTTTTTCAACTTCCTAAAGTTCTCATCTTCATCTGTATATCTAGCAAATATTGGTTTGACTACAAATAAGTGTTTTATCTCATGTTGTAGATAAAACAAGTCTTCAAAGATTTTATGTAGAACCTTTCCTATAGGAATTCCTTGTCCTTCTGTTTTATTTACCTGTTATTTTGCATGATCTATGATCTTCTTGTTGTAGTCTTCTTGTGGCATAAGTTTATCATTAAGAACAAGGATGTTTGGAAAACCTTTTTTCCTCAAGATCTCAACTTTAACCATAAACTTAGTTATGGCTGTGTTCATGTTTCCACACTTTTCTTCTAGCTGGTTCATCAAATTTCTCTTTGAAATTACTTTTCTTATTTCAAGGATTGTCTCTGTTCTGTTATTAATTTCTATCTCATCTAATTCTTGCTTGTTCTTACTATTGAGAAATTTGATGATTTCTAGGGCCTCTTCAGGTTTGGCACCTAGTTCATCCTTTTCTTTCTAAATCTCCTCTTGAGTTGCCTTTAGTAAATCCTTTTGCTCATATATTACATGTATTGATGGCCAAACATCATTTATGGATTCAATGATTTTGGTCCATTGTTGATTCTTCACATAGGACATTGGTTCTTTCAAGGTTAAATCCTTTTGTAAATTCTTCAACTCAACATTCAACCTGTTAGCCATTTGTTCTTGAGTTTTTGAATTAATTTGGGCCAAATTATTAGTGTCTTCTAGATTTAATAATTTTCTTAAATCTATTGATTTCATTGGTTTGAAGTGACATTTCCTCCATGGCTTTGATAAGCTTGTTGGCTTCATCTGTTGGCTGCACTGTTGATGTAGATGATTCTGTGGCTGAGGTAGGAGAATATGTCACTTGCACAATTGTTTCCAATGGAGCTTTTGGTGCCAATTCTTCTGCCAGTGTTGAAGGAGCTGCGGTAGTTGCCATGGGAATTACTGTAGGACCTTCTTGTGCTTTTGTAGTTTCTCTTTCATGGACAAGCTTGTCCATTTGGATTTCCATCTCTTTAATCTAAGCTGTTAATTGTAAAATAAATTTCATCATATCATATTTTTGGCTTGCCTCTTGCACAATTTCCTTGGTTTGTGGATGTTTTGTTGGTGGAAGCTTGAGTTGTTTTCTAAGTGTTGCAATGTCAGCATTCTTTTTCTTCACCAATTCTTCCGCACCTTTCACATTGGCAGGGTCATATCCTATTTGAATAAACAATTCTTCTAAATACTTAATTCTAAGGTCTTTAGCATATGAGGAAGCCTTTTCAACTTTCATTTGATCTCTCATATTTATTACTGTGTTCTGGAGCTTTTGGGCACTCATTTCCTTTGTAGTCATAGTAGAATAAAGCATCTCAGAAGTTTTTCTGTGAAATTAAATTTGATCTATTGGATGGATGCTATCAACAGGTACTTCAAGGTCAATTTTTTTGTAATCTGCAGTTGTTTTTGGTTTATTGACTGTTGGTTGAGGTACTGACACAATCAACTTCTTTTTTGAATAATCAAAAGCTGACAGAAGTCTATTCTGGATTCCTGGAGTTTGCTGTAAATACTGAGAATAAATCTCATTCTTGATTTTTTCATTCTTGGCTTTTATCTGCTTATATTTCTCCCTGACGTCAATATCTTTATCATCTACTGGCTATGAGGAGGATGCCTCCATATTTTTTTGTTTTTCAACTACCTGTGTGTCTGAAGTATCCTTTTCCTGATCATTTATAATGACTGTAGTAGCATTTGTGTTTGTATCTGGAACATCCGTGTCTTCCACTTCTATGGTCTCTTTTTCTTGATCCACTGGATTGAGCTTAGGCTTTTTATTATATCTGAGTTTAAACCTAGTCTCAGTTATTGTTTCAGCAGTGTAGGTACCTTCTTCTATGACTCTTTTGGTAGCTTTATCTTCTTGATTAGTAAACTGTTCAATCTTTGGCCTTTTATCATGTCTATAAGGTGTCATTTTGCATTTTACTCTCATTTTGCTAATTATTCCCGCAGGATCATAATTCCATAAGAAACTAAATTCAAATTTGTATTCCAGCAACTATTTTGCTACCTCTGTTCCTGCATCTTTGTGATTACAAATGAAGGTCCTACCTGATTCTTCAACTTAAATTGAGTCTTCTTCTTGGAAACTAAGAAGTTGATAGAATATGAATTTAGTATTTTCCTGATGTACTCCAAGGCAAACACCCTCATTAGCACATACTTAGGTAGTTTATAGGGTAAAATATTGGACCCAAAAACTCTGATTTCTGTATGATTTTGATAAAGGTACCAATCTCCAGTTTTACTTTGCTCTGACAGTTGTAGAAATTTCTTTATCTCATCATTGATTCTTGGTTGTAATTTATTTGTGAGCATATTAACCAATTGATGAATAAAAGAATCTATAAAATCTGCATAACTGAACCCTGTGGATTTTTTTTTGATCAAAGATGTCCAAAATATGACTGATATAGGATTCCCTTCTACATACAATTTCTAAAGAATCCTTCAGTGGGAAATTTCACAAGCTGATCATGGATATTATCAACTATGTATTCAGCATAATTGTAGATAACAAAAGGAGGTTGACCTAGTACAAAAGTGGATAGGAAACCTATAATTGACTCAAATGTATGCTCATCACTAAAATAACCTAGGATGAAGGATAACATAGAGATGACATGCCTTGACCCTTCAGGAAATTTGGAAGTAGAATAAGGAGGGTTTAGTTTTGGGATTTCAACATAGGCATGCATGAAATTTTGGAAAATCTGAAAACTTTTAGGAAAGTCTAGATTAATGTAAAGCTTTGTGAGTGCTTCTATTGATAAGGGAACTACACTAGGATATAGTTTCACTTGAAGCGATAGGTTAATGGACTCTGTAGTAATGGTAAACAATATTTATTTATTAGCATTAACCATGGCTCTTTGTTGAGGTAAATAATAGGATTGACACAACCTAATGACTTATGGACATTGATGAGTATGTGGGACTACATACTTGGGTAGATTTGACTCCCAAATATAGACTTCATCTCCTTGATCTAATGATTTTTCAAGACTCCAGCAGTGGAGTTCTAAAAGATTAAATTCTATCACTGGGTCACCTATTTTGTAACTCCACATCTACAACAGGAGGTTGTATAGGGTTTACAACAATAGTGGTTTTGGAAGACATTGTTGGTTCTGATTTTGACATTTTTGATCTTCTGAATGATTAAAACTCTGTATTTAGACTTTCTTTGTACCCTTTTGTAAGCTTAAACTATCTACAGAAGGTATTTCTCACTTTAACAGAGGTCTATTGAATAGAAATAGGGACAAAATGGATTTATTTTTGGTTTAAATCTTTTAATTTGGTTAAAAACTGATCTTTAGACTCTTTTCAGGTTCAGGAAATGGTATACAAGGGTTTCTCTGCTTCTTTGGATAACTAGTGTTACACAGTAATTTGTCACTGTCCTTGCAATCCCCATCTCACCCATTGGAGGGTCATTTGTATGAACAATAAGCAGTGTCATGCCTTGCAAATACTATCATTTCATCCCTTGCCACGAGGACAACATTCCTTCTGTTGACTATTTCCTGAGCAGACCACTAAAAACACCTGTTTTGCCTTAGCGCTGGTAGCCCGTTATGCCCTTGCGCCAATGAGGAAAATTAACACTGAGCCTGCGCCAGCTGGCACTCTGTCCCAATTAAGCACCCGTGCCAATATTCTCATGGAATTTTTTTAAAAAAATAGGTGAAGTTTCGATCACAAGAACTTCGTGGATAAGTCATAGGAAGTGGTTCGACTGAATAACCACAACCTTCCTCCTTTGGCCTCTTGTTTCCACCTTATGGGGAAACCTACCAAGGGATAAGGCCTCCCTTCCACTATTTTAGGGATCCCAACCTCCTCCTCTCCTCTATAAATATAGCCATCTTCCATTGATGTGCTAGTTGAACAGGTTATAGCTGAATGGTTGAAGGTTTGAACATGTTCTAGTTGAACTTGTAGGAAGGAAACTATTGCCGGGCAACTATTGAGAGCCAAGCCAAAGAGAATCCCGTAAGAGAGAGAAGCTTTGTCCAGATTATCGACAGGATTTGTTGATACACGCTCTGTTTTCAGCCCCGCCGGAGGAATATCATAGCGTCAAAGCATTTTGTTGTAATCTCCCTTTTGTCATTTATAATATAAGTGACTCTGATTTTGGTTCCATTCATGTGTTCATTTCTTTATGTAATGCAATGAATTATATCCTCTTTGACTAATATATGGTTACATGCTTTAGATTTTAAATTTTATGTTGTTGTTTCCTTGCATGTGTACAGGTGTTCGGACGTGTCGAACGGAAGGATGGTGATCTGTTAAGAGAGGGACAGGAAACATCATCTTTTCGTCAACAACAACTGCGTGGGATTTGAGGTAGGCTACTCGTTATGCTTTTTGTCATTTTGTAACTAAGAAACAATGTCATTGTGTGAATTGATTGTTGCTAGACCTGATCTGGGCTAGTGGGATCACCTCTGTCTGCAGAGGGCGCTAGTTTCACCCACCAAAGTCGTGCCAATTTCAGGGTGTGTGAAAAATTGAGATTTTTTCCCTAAATCCTTCACTAGTGTGTCTTTCCCTTCCATTATTTTCTCTATATGAGCATAGGTTACATTTCTCATTGTTCAGCTGAAAAGTCTTCTTTCTTGATTGCTTGATGTAAAAGGGAATGAATGCCTTGTTTTGAGCTCATGCTTTGGAAGTCCTTTTTGTGCTTGACCTCATATGTCTTGTAGCCTTTTGAGGAATTTCGTTACGAAGTGTTTAAAACAACGATTGCATTCTTAGTGTGGTTTTGCATCCCTTTTGCATTCATCCTTCCATTAAGGAGATTTGCGTTCATTTAGTTTTCATATCAAAGTTTTCTTTTTGTTAAAATGCATTAGATCACATTGCATTGAAAAATATTTTTGAGATTTATCATTGAACTTAGATCACATTGTTTAATGATTGAAAGCTCAAAATCACATCGAGTGCATTCTCTTTCATTAAAAGCATGCATTAAAGTAGATTCTCATTTCATCGAAAAATGAATTGAGTGCATTCTTATCATTGAAAAGAAAAAGGAAATTGTACATAGATTACAATTGCATAGTTTTCAAAAAAGAGGATTTTGCATAGATTACATTACATAATTCGCATCGTTGAATGTTTTGGATTACTTTTGGATAATGAAAGTCATCTAGTTTGGAAAAATTTCGTTTGCAGTATTATTGTTTGTTGCATCATTGGTCGAAACTCTTCCCTTAACTAGATAGCATTCATTGAATTGAAAGATTTCTTTTCTCATATAGTTGCATATAGGAGATTGTCAGATGACATGCGGTAGGGCCTTGAAACCGAGACATAATTGAAGATCAACCACATAATTTATTGAATTAACATAAGGAAGAATTGAAACCTAATGAAACATTTTTAGTGGTCTAGGCTAGAGACATGTTCTGGCGTCTTTAAACCTAGCGGCTGTTGCTCACCATCTGGTTTCAGACAGCTCTAGTACGGTCTTGTGCTCCCCGTACCGTCATGTATATAAAGGGAGACCCCATTAGGTTGCAAATCATTTATCCATAGGAAGCCGAGTCTGCTGCCTCTTACCCATGATACACTAGACACAACATTCAGGGAGATTACCTGCACGTATGTTAAGTCCTTGGTTGATTTCTCTTTCATTTTTACGAAGGTGTATATGGTAGTTGACAGATATCTGGTACACCCTTTTACCTAGATTACGAGAGCAATCACTTTGATCTTTACTGACTCTTTTAACTGAAAATATCATCGAGCTCTTGCCCTTTCAAGCTCGTGTCCAACCTGAAAGTGATAGAGTCACCTTTTGCTTGTTTCTCAACTCTTAAAATATGAAACAGCAGAGTCTGGTTTCAATGTTTTAAAATTAATTGCCCACGAAATATTCCTGGTTAAAGTTATCTTCCTTAGTGTTTTTTTTTAAGGTTGTTTCTAATGGAAAATTTTCTAGAGTTCACCAACTAAGGAATCCCCTCCGATGGGAATCCTAGTCATTTTCCTCCTTTTGGGAATGTTGGTGCTCCTTATATGGCAACATTGTCCCTTCCTGGGTTAACTATTGCGTTGCCTATTTAGTTGTTTTCAACCTCTTTAGTCCCGAATGTCCCGGCTATCGTACCATCCAATCCTCTGCCTGAGCAATGCCATGTTGATTTGAAGGTGGACCTCTCCCCTTCTTCGCATGTTTCTTCATCCTCATCTTCTACTTCGCCTGGTGAAAGTTTGGATTCTAGTACCTAGGTGGCTAAGAAGAAGAAGAAGAAGACTAAGAAGAAGAATTCAGATAAGCGAGAGGCTAATTTTGCAGCTGTTGCTTCTAAAGCACCTGCTCTCGATGAAACTTCCAACCCTCGGCGGAAAGTCAAATTCCCTTGCATGTTGTGCTAGGGAAACCATCTACTTCGAGATTGCCCTGGCATTCCCAAGGTGCTCAAAGTATGGTCCAATGGTCGTCCGCAGTTGCCTTTGGCTTTCGGGAGTCAGGTTGGAGGCACGTCTTCAGCTAGCTCTGGTAAGACTCATAAGAAACAGGGCAAGATTACCAATCCCTGTAAGTTGTGTGAAGGGCACCATGCCATTCACCTTTGTCCATATATGGATGAAGCCAAGAGAGTTTTGGACAGCTCGACTATTTCTGCACCTTTCCTTCTAGCTGGTTACAAACAACTTTCTTTGAGTCCTTTACCAATTGTTTCAACGATCAGTCAAGGGTCATCCTTGCTTGATCCCGCTCCCCTGGAAATTAACCATCATGAATCCATCCCTGGCCAACCATTGGTCATAGGATCGGTTGAGCTGGCCTCGTCTGCGGTGCACTAGGTCTTTTCCGTCGAGAGCGGATCTCAAATCCCTCAGGTTCTTCTTGTTTCTTCAGACTCCACAGACTTGGAGAAAGATTCTCCTATCCCCATACCTCAAGAGACCCCTCCTCCGCCTCTCATGATGGAGGTCCCGGAGGATACCCCTCCCGACTCCATGATTCAGGTCGTGGAGGATGCTCCTTCTTCTTCCGTAACACCAGGGGAAGACCATCTCGGTTCAATGGTAGCCCCTCCGAGCAGTTTGGTCGCTTCCTTTGATTGGAATCGATTTGCAGGATACTGCCTTCCATCTTATGTGCCTTTCGAGATCACGGTACAGACCTTTGATCTAGTCATACCCAGCACTATTATAGATGAAGGTGCATTTGTTAGTATTTTATCCTCAACTACTTGGAAAGCTTTCGGTTCACTGCCACTTATGCCTGTTATGCAGAATATGTTGGCCTTTAATAGAAGAACTAGTCAACCGTTAGGGATCCTTCCAAAGTTTCATGTTACTTTGGGAGGGAAAACTGTCTATATGGACGTGATGGTTGTTCCTGGCCCCTTGGACTTTAATTTACTCCTGGGCCATGATTATACTTATGCCATGGGAGTGGTTTTCTCCTCCCTCTTTCATGTGATTTGTTTTCCGCACCAAGGTCGGATCGTGACCATCGATCAGCTTGTGTTCTTTGGTCCTCATATGGAAGCTAGTCCACCATCATCTCTGCCGGATCTTTATCCGCCAGTTGTGTCTTCCCTGCTGCAAGTTAATTATGTGGCTACATGTCCCATGCCCACATTTAGTGATAGTGTTGTTGTGCATTAGGTGCTGGGGGCATTGTGTCCAGACTTCCAAGTTGTTTTCCTTCCATCGGATGGGAAACTCTTCGAAGCAATGACTTCTTGTTCATTATGATAAGGTCGTCGGAGCATAGTTCCTTTTCTCATGTCAAGGTCCCTAAAAAATGAAACAAGGTTGTTGGAGCAGAGTTCGTTTTCTTGTGTCAAGCTTCTTAAAAAATGAAACAAGCTCGTTGAAGCACAGTTCGTTTTCTTGTGTCAAGCTCCTTAAAAAATGAAACAAGCTTGTCGGAGCACAGTTAATTTTCTTGTGTCAAGCTCCTTAAAAAATGAAACAATCTTTTCAGAGCAAAGTTCATTTTCTTGTGTCAAGCTCGTTAAAAAATGAAACAAGGTGTCCAAAGCATAGTTCGTTTTCTTGTGTCAAGCTCCTTAAACCATGAAAGAAGCTCGTCGGAGTATAGTTCATTGTCTTGTGTCAAGCTCCTTAAAAAATGAAACAAGGTGTCATGAGGATAGTTCTTTTAATGTGTCAACCTCGTTAAAACAATGAAACACGTTCTCGTTCAATTCAAGTCTTTGATAAGATCTCGTAAAATCCCAGTTGAGTCTTTCTCTTGATCTCATAACTTGAACCTTCACTCCATCTGCCGTTCATATGGACTGAAGCTTGGGGGGCATGTACCTCGAATTGAGTCACCATGCTAGGGGCATGCTTACTTTTTCAAGTATAGTTTGTTTCTGTTTCAAGCTTGTGTAAAAATGAAACTGGTTTCAAGCATAGTTTATCTTTGTTTCAAGCTTGTGTAAAAATGAAACCAAATTCAAGCAGAGTTTTCTGATTTCAAGCTTGTGTAAAAATGAAACCTTTCCCATTTTACCTCTTGTGATTTCCATTTTATCAGCCCATTTTTGCCAGATGAGCCTTGGTTTTTTCACTCCATCTTTACTATCTGCTTGGCTGATCATACACCTTCACTTGATTGTTTTACCCATTCCTGAGGAACTGCTGCGATAAGTGGTCTTGTTAGCCAACCTCTTGAACTTTACCTGTTATGAGTAGTTCCACCATTAATAGAACCAGTAGCTACCCTTTATACCACTCGTTCCTCCAGAAGGAGTCAAATTTCAGCTCTTTTCTGACTCTCTAAAACTGAAAATATTGCTGAGTCGCTTGTCGTTTTGAGCTCGTTAAATTGGCTGCGAAACGACATCTACCCAGTATACGTTTACCCCTTTTTCGGGTCGTGATAGATTATTTACGAAAAAGGAATACCCTAGCCTATCATGACTAGAAGGTTCTCTTAGATATAGTTTTCTACCTTTTCGGATTTGTGGGACTATCAATGAAAAGGGACTGTTGGAGTTTTATTTTCCGCTGCCTTTTCAAACTCTCTAAACATGAAAAGACGCAGAGTTCTTCCTTTTTTAGAATTGTTAAAAACTGATGACATCAGACTTCGTCGTAATGACGTTACTCGAGTTCCTCCTTCCTAGGGCTCATTAAATGTACTAGGTTGGATTTGTCCGAAGGAAAAACTTATATCACAAGCATATGGTATCCTCTTCAAGCTTGTGTAAAAATAAAGAGGTACTCGCTGGAAATGGTGGGGGAAAATGGAACCAGTGTCATAGTCATGTCAGCAGTATGTCGCTCTTGAACATGGCACTTGTCTGCATTTGTGTTAGGTTGGGGACATCTCATCTCGTTATCTTCTTGCCTCTGTGGGTTTGGGTAATATCTTTTGACCGCTCATCTGTTCTTTTCCGTGTCACCATACCTTAGAACCTTTGATGTCAAATACTGCCAAATCCAGTGTCGTGCCACCGATATGTTCAAGAGAATTTGGCCTCTGTGGTTTTCAACCTCCCTCTGATTCTCTACTGATCTCGATTCGTAAACATCATGTTCCTCTGTCTCGCGTTGATGATGTGGGAAACACTATGGCCCACCTTCGATCAAGTTCACTTCTTGTCGACTTCAACTCATTATCCAGGAAGCTGATCTAAAGACTCCCTTCGGGTACCTTGGAGCCTGCATGCCTCAATGGTAGGTTCTTCACATTTGACACAAGGTTTTCATTATTGGCCTTCGATCGGATGATTCTGCGGGTGTTCGATGCCAGCTCACTGTTCACATTCTGTGGATTTTACCTATAGTACCTTGAGGGCCATCCTCATTATTGGTGGTTCCTCTCGCATCTGTTAATGGCTTTCATTATTGGCTGGTAATTAGACGATGTTCTTGCATGTTATACTTTATCTATCTTATTCACATGCTTGGACTTGTACTCTGTTCGGGTCGAGTTGGAGCGCAAGACCCTAGATTTTGTCTGATGAAATCCAGGCTGCGGATTTTTGTGGATTATCATGATTAGTTACATGACTCATTTGAATAGATGGCTACGACCATACCTGAGTCTACTTGTTGATCCTTCTTTAATGGATGGCTGTGTCCATACCTTAGATCCTGGTTCTTGTACACTCTATTATGGATGGCTGCGCCAATACCACGTATCATGTATCAGAGATATTAGTTATATTTGTATTTGCAGGTCTTTCGACGACAATGTTTTCAGTTGGGCAAGTTCTCATAAAGCATTTCACCCCTCCCTCTCTCTCAGACCTCATGCTTTAGGGGGAATCTGTTACATAGTAACTTGTCACTATCCCTACAATCCCCATCTCGTCCATTGGAGGGTCATTTCTATGACCAACAAGTAGTGTCATGCCTTGAAAATACTATCATTACATCCCTTTCCATGAGGACAACATTCCTTTTGTTGACTATTTCCTGAGAAGACCACTAAAAACACCTATTTTGCCTTGGTGCTGGTAGCCCGTTATGCCCTCGCGCCAATGAGGAAAATTAACACTGAGCCCACGCCAGATGGCGCTCTGTCCTAGTTAAGCACCTGTGCCAATCTTCTTATGGAAAGTTTTTTTAAAAAAAGAGGCGAAGTTTCGATCACAAGAACTTCGTGGATGAGTCATAGGAAGTGGTTCGACTGAATAACCCCGGCCTTCCTTCTTTGGCCTCTTGTTTCCACCTTATGGGGAAACCTCCCAAGGGATAAGGCCTCCCTTCCACTATTTTATGGATCCCAACCTCCTCCTCTCCTCTATAAATATAGCCATCTTCCATTGATGTGCTAGTTGAACAGGTTATAGCTAAATGGCTAAAGGTTTGAACATGTTCTAGCTGAAATTGTAGGAAGGAAACTATAGGCGGGCAACTATTGAGAGCCAAGCCAAAGAGAATCCTGTAAGAGAGAAGCTTCATCCAGATTCCTGACAAGCTTTGTTGAGACATGCTCCAATGTCAGCCCCAGTGAAGGAAGATCATAGCGTCAGAGCATTTGGTTGTAATCTCCCTTTTTTCATTTATAATATAAGTGACTCTGATTTTGGTTCCATTGATGTGTTCATTTATTTTTGTAATGCAATGAATTATATCCTCTTTGACTGATATATGGTTACATGATTTATATCTTACGTTGTATGTCGTTGTTTCCTTGCATGTGTATAGGTGTTCGAACGTGTTGAATGGAAGGATCGTGATCTGTCAAGTGAGGGACGGGAAACACCATATTTTCTTCAACGACAACTGTGTGGGATTTGAGGTAGGCTACTCATTATTATTTTTGTCATTTTGTAACTAGGAACCAATGTTATTATGTGACTTGATTGTTGCTAGACCCGATCTGGGCTAGTGGGATCGCCTCTGTCCGTAGAGGGGATTTACCTCTTCAACAACTAGACTAAAAAAATGATTCAAATCAGGCACATAAAGATTAGGATTATTTGCAAAGGGTTTCTTTAGTTAATCATAGAGTCTTTGAAATCTATAAAAGGTTAAAATTACTTCAATTTTTCTTTAAAACCAGATATAGTATTGGAAACTGGGGTTTTATCAGATTTTAGCAGCTAATCCATTCTCTGAGGTCAAATGCAGGTCTTTCTATGGGAAAAATAGGCTTCACAAGGCTTAATTTCTTAAAAGATCTTTTTTCAATGACATGAAGGTTGCTTTTCTTTGAACAATACTTGTTTGTGTAGATATTTGGTCTTTAAATGGTTACTGAGGCATCAGAAAGGCTTTATGATGGCTGTAGAACTCTTTTGGAAGTCGATTGGATGCTTTTAGTGTTCTTGGTAGCAAATTCAATGGATTTCTGGTCCTTTGAGAGTGAAAATGGTGTACAGGGCTTGATTTTTTAGTCGGGAAAGCTTAAGCACAGACAGAGAATACATAAAGGCTTTATCTATGCACATATGGAGTTTTATAGTGTTTTTAGGTTTAAACTGGATTATCATTGAATGGCGGTCATATCAGAGTGGAGGGTGGTTTTGTCGTGTGAAGGAGAAAACCAGAAGTGGTTATCGCATGGGCTCAGGGTGGTAAGCAGTTTCTTTGGATTGAATGTGATCCAGTATTAAGGTACCGCGTGGAGGAGAGTTAAAGGCACAAAATTTCCCATTTCGCAAATCTTGAAATTATTAACGTTCACGCTTTTAGATTTGCGATATCGTGTTTGGGACATTAGATCTGGTAACATGTGTGCGAACGACGGAGATCAGTTAATGGAATTTCTTAGTATGTGGGGCGTGGGGCCCGAGAATTCATACATAGTGGGTTAAGTTTTAATGTTTAAAACATATGTTTTAACGTAAAACCAATGTATTTTTATGATAGGCAGGTTTATTTATATAGCAAATAAGATATTTGCATATGTTTTAAAACCATTGAGGCAGGTTTTTATTATATAATGTTTTTAACCTATGGGGTATGGGCGGGATAATATAACATGTGGGGTAATATAATCATAGGTTAAAAGTTAATAAGTGGGTTTTTTGGGATATTTTGAATAAAGGAATTAATTATATATATAAGAAGGGATAGTTTAAAGGGATTTAATACAATATGTTAAAAATTAATATGAAATGAATGAGAATGAATGCAAATACATAAAATAAACTAAGTAAAGTGTAACATAAACTTTTTTAAGCACAATGATTTTACCATTTAAACATTTACACTTAAACTTAGGATAAATTGTATTTTATGGGTTTTTTGAGTGTTTCTGGATGGAATGAAATTAATTAAGATGGGATTTTACTTTTTCTAAGAAACAAAGTAATTTTACTTAGGAAAAGGGATTATATTTTTGGAAATGGTGAATATGTTGAGGAAATGGGCTTTCATGAAGGGAATCCAATACTTTTATCCATTCAGTTATTAAGCCTTGGGTCCGGTACCAAAAAAAGTCAGAGAAATGCTCTGAGCCTCTTTAACCGAAGGTTTTGAATATTGGATCATTGTGGGGGAGGGGAAATTAGTAATTTACTAGATGATGATTTATTACATGCCTTGCACAACTTCTTTCCACCTACCCATCACTATTCTAACATTTTTTACTTCATTTTCATGGGTGCATTTAAGCTTGCAACCCTAAATCTATTTTTCTTTTAAAGCATAAACTATCTAATTCTAACATTATTTCATCCGAGGGCTCAGATTAAACTGTTGAGCTCCTAATTTATTCTCTAATTATATATTGATTTTTCAAGTTTAAACAATTTTACATATCTTTATTCTCTATCTAAAACATGAAATTCAAAGCATGAAAAAGTTAAGATTAAACTATTTAACTCATCATGGATTATGGCATTTTGAACAATCTGCACATAATCATTATTTTTGTAGTAAAAGTAAATAGTAGTGGCATTTTGACTTTCTCACTTTCATGTCTTATTTTTATCTCTTTTTTCTCTTTTGGGGTTCATTTTTTATTCTTTTTTATCTTTTCTTTTCAAGTCCTTTGATCTTCCTTTTGGGACTTTTACCCTCGTTTCATTTTTTTATTATTTTTAAAAATACGGGAAAACAAATTGTAGAAAGCAAGGTATGTACATATTTACAAGACTAATCATAGTCAATTCAAAATTTATGAACTCTATTATTATAGGACCCTAACAAGATCCATCCTTGCACTGTTAACGCAGTTGGGAAGGCAGATACATCAGATGGATGTAAAGACAACCTTTCTCAAAGGACATATTGAGGAAGAAGTGTACATTGATAAACCAGAAGGTTTTGAGATCTTAGATAGGGAGTTGATTGTGTGCAGACTCAAAAGAGCATTGTATGTCTTGAGGCAAGCACCTCGTGCTTGGTACACCAAGATTGACAACTATTTCACCGGGTCGGGCTTCACTAAGAGTGAAGCGGATGCGAACCTATATCATATTGTGGTTGATGGTAATATTTTTAGTATTGTACTTTATGTTAATGATTTGATATTGAAATGTGATGAGAAGCTCATATAGCCTTGCAAATATGATCTTGAAAGAGAATTTGAGATGAAGGATATGGGGCTCTTACACTATTTCCTTGGATTGGAAATATGGAAAAGAGATGGGGAGCTATTTGTATCTCAGGACAAGTATGCCAAGGATATTCTGAGGAAGTTCCACATGGAGGGAAACAAACCCACAAAGACTCCTCTTGCAGGAAATTGGAGGAAGGAGGATGCTATTTCGGGCGAAGTAGTGGATGCTACTGTTTACTAAAAACCGGTGGGTTCACTCATGTATTTGGTGAACATGCGACTCAACATAAGCTATGAATTTTACCAGTTGAGCCAAGCTATGGTTAAGCCAACGAAGATCTTTTAGAAGGCGGGAAGAATGTGTTGAGATCTCTCAGGGGCACTACTGAGTATGGATTATGGTATAAACCAATAGAGGGAGTGAAGCTTCAAGCCTTCACCAATGTAGTTTGGGCAGGGAGTCCATCTGAAAGGAAGAGCACATTAGGAGGAATCTTCAACATATGATCAATAGAAGTTTCTTGGTAGAGTAGGAAATAAAGATCAGTTGCACTTAGTTCATCATAGGCATAGTACATGGCGGCTAGTGAGGAAACATGCGAGGCCATCTGGATGAGGAATATACTTGTTGGCTTATTTTCTCGTTAGATGGATCTGACTATGATACATTGTGATAACCAGAGTTTCATCAAACTCTTGGTTAATACAATATTCCATGAAAGGTCCAAGAATATTGAAATCTGGTATTTCCATCTCAGAGATTGTGTTTAGAGGTAGATTATGTCATTTGAGTACATTCCCACATAGGAGCAGGATGCAGACATATTGATGAAGGCGCTGGAACGAAACAAATTAAAATTCAACAGAGACAAGATAAGGGTAGTAGATAATCCCTTTCTTGTTGATAGGGAGTGTTGAAATGGCACCAAGAAATGACACCCCAAAGTGGGGCTTCTGATTTAATTTTCCCTTAATTAAATTGGAAGAGAAATTGTAATTTCATCTCATGACAACTTGTATTAGTTAACTAAGTCAGAATAATTGAGTTAGATTAGGAAATTCGAGTTGAGGGTCTAAGAGGATGCATTTAGAGTTCTCCCACAAGATTGAAGTCAACCATCCTTCCAAGCTCTTCCAAGAAGTCAAAGCCTACCAAATCTAGTCAAATCTATGATTTTTGGCCCCTACAACTAGGTTTGCAATTTCGGCACCTATAGTTACCCTGCAACTTCGCATGTGTGAGAGATTTAAGGCCTCAAAATAATATTTATACCTTCGCTCTCTCTCTCTCTCTCTCTCTTGTCTTCCTCAGACCTTCACTCTTCTTTCTAAGCTTCTCTATTAGTATTTTTATTTCTTCTCGCAAAAGTAATCTAACTTTATTTCTTGTCTCTAAAAGAGGTCGATCTATCCTCTATTTATACACATCAAGGAGGTTGAATGGGTCCCTTCCAGGAAAAAATTGGTCTCGTGGGGAAAAAATTCACAAATTTGACTCAAATAAAATTCTTTTTCCACTTTATTTTCAAAGTTGAAATGGGACTTGACTCTAGAAAAATAATTTGAATCATGAAGAATATTATTTTTACTCAATAAAACCTAGAAGAATGAATAACATGCATGAACTAGATAACAAATTGACTTGAGCATGAAACCCATGATTAAAAATAATTTGTTTTTTCTTCTTTTCAAATTTTACATGAAATATACAATGATATAAGTAAGATAAATATTATGAAAACAAATACATTTTCCAACAATCCCTCTTAAATAGGGAGGTATTCATAATCACACAATCGGTACAAGGATACTATCATAAGAAGAGTAAGGATTAATAAACTATTTTCAAACATCAACATCATGACCAATGTTGTCAATTTGCACAATAACAAGCACTTGACTAACAAGCTCTAAATCTCCACTAGATTAGAGCATAATTATGGGAGGTGTTAGTGTCAGTATTTGCATCTTGCCACCAACGATCAAAATTCTCTTTTCATATCATTTTAGGAGTCCCACTCAGAATTTTTTTATCATTCAACTAGGTCATGCAAAAAATTAGTCACTAATGGTAGCCCTAGTCCAAAATCATCACTCTTCCTCAAATTTTATTACTTGTTGGGTCATTTTCATACTTTGTTGATCTGGATTTATGCAGGAATGCAACATAATATAGAAATAACCATAAACATAGAGATGTAGTGGAAATAATGTTGGCAATATGATGCTGAGTGTTGTCCTTGATGGCAACCCACTGAATGAAGATGAAGACATGAGATTGTTGGCATGTGTTGTCCTTGATGGCAATCCACCTGATGAAGTTATTCTTGACTTGATGGATTAGGAATGATGTAAATTTGACATGATATGATGTTGTTGGCAATATGATGTCGAATGTGTTGTCCTTGATGAACAACCCACTTGAGAGTAAGCACCCTTGAATGGCAACCTACATGATGAAGTTGTGCTTTGGAGTGTATTAAGGTTCTACACCCCATGAAATGATGTAACCGATGTACAACAGAACTGTAAAATGGAATGAAGAAAGAATTTGAAGATAAAAGCAGATCTATGGTGAAAAGAGTATGTCTCAAGGAATACGCGGATTTGTCTAGGAGAAGTCGCGTATGCACGCGGGAAATAACGTTCCAAGTCGCGTATGGGAAAAAGCGCTCATAAAGTGCAAAACCAGGGGTAACCACCATGGTATTGACCCATTGTATTGAGTAATGATTCGTCTATGTGACCCCATCCAGGAATACCATCGAAAGTAATGTGGTTTTGGCTCATGGTATTGAAAAAGGGTAAACCTATATAAGGAGAAGAAATTCATTGTGCAAAGTATGAGAGTGGGTGCAAGATGTCTGAGCTTGAATGAATACTTCTCTTTGAAGTATATCTGAATGGAAAGGGTTACAGTTGAATGATAGATCTGAATGTATGATGCACCAATGAAGAAAATGATGAAGAAGGGAATATAGATCTGAAATGTATTCGTATCTTCTAGATCTGTTGGTGGAATGATTAGTTCTGAAATGAGGCGAACATCTATCTGAAGTAAAGGGTTAAATCTGTGTGATGTATCTGTTCTGAAGAATTGCAATGACCTAAATGTCTGAAGAAACATACGCTAGTTCGCCGCAGAGGAAGCGCGTATATACGCGGCTTAACTGAAGAGAAAGCGCGTATGCGCAGTGAAATTAGCTTTGTAATATGTACAGAAGTATACGCGGGTTTGTATGGTAGAAGACGCGTATATACGTGGGATCAGTGAAAGGAAAGCGCGTATGAAAAGCTAGGGCTTGCTGAAGTCTGAAGGATAAAATGTCTGATCTGTTCTGATGTGTTACTGCTATCTGATGATGATAAATTCTTCTGATCTGGGTTGTCTGAATTGTTAAGTTTGAGCTTAAATGTATGGAATGGGTCCAGTCTGAAAATATGATGAAACGAGGCCTGCAAGTTGTGCTCTATTGAAGTTGTTTGGATCCAGTGTGAAAATTGATGAAATGTAGTCCATGGTGGAGCTGAGGGTTGTAGCCTTCAGTCAGGGTGTTGTAGCTCCCTTCCAGGTGAGGCTGGTAAACGAGATCAGGGGGTCGTAGCTCCCTTCCAGGAGAGGCTAGTAAACGAGTCAGGGGGTTGTAGCTCCCTTCCAGGTGAGGCTGGTAAACAAGATCAGGTGGTCGTAGCTCCCTTCCAGGAGAGGCTGGTAAACGAGTCAGGGGGTTGGAGCTCCATTCCAGGAGAGGCTAGTAAACGAGCACAGGTGGGTGCCTGCGTGCTGGTAGGAGTCTGCGCCAGCACATATGTTGTAAGATGTTTTCTCTATAATAAAATATTGAAGGCTGAGCAACTGCAGCGGTGGTTTTCTCCCGACTTGGGTTTCCACCTAAAATCCTGGTGTTCATGTGTGATGCTTATGTGTGATGGTTTATTCTGTTCTTACTGCACATGTTTACCGTTTATAGAACATCTAATGAATGAATGATGGAATGATATAAGTGAAGAACTAATGGCATAATTAGATCTCTGTGTATACGCGAGTTTTATGAAGGATATCCGCGTGTATACGCTAGTTGGCTTCAACAAAGTAGCGTATGGGTTTTAGAGCATGAAAAAGTAAAAATTTTCAGTTTGCCCTAAATACTGATTCACCCCCCCCTCTCAGTATTTTTCCCAACAATTGGTATCAGAGCAGGTTCTTCTGCAGAAGCTTGATCGCTTGAAGGAGATCCGTCGCAATGGGAAGTCTTGAAGGAGTAATGTCTCTAAAGCCACCTCTATTCAATGGAAGCAATCTGATATTCTAGAAGGTACGAACAAAAGCATATCTGTAAAGTCTTGGTGCAGATGTATGGGCAATCGTGGAAGAAGGTTATCAGTATCCGGCAAGTATTCCTACTGATGCAGCTGAAAGGAAGAAGTATGAAATCAATGCCAAAGCAGTGAATGTCTTATTAGGAAGCATGTCTGAACCAGAATTCGCTAAAGTGATGCAGCTAAATTCAGCAAAAGAAATATGGGACAAAATCATTCTGAGCTATGAAGGAGATACAAAGGTAAAAAGTGCAAAACTCCAAACTCTCAGAATTGAATATGAAAATTTAAGGATGAATAGTGATGAAAATATTGCCAGTTTCTTTCTTCGTCTAGATGATATTGTAAATCGAATGAGAAATTTGGGTGAAACCATAACCGATACTACTCTGGTGGAAAAAGTCTTAAGATCCTTGACTTCAAAATTTGACTCTAAAGTTTCAGCTATTGAAGAAAGGCAAGATCTGCAAACCCTTACTATTGTTCAATTACATGGTATTCTGACTGCTTTTGAAATGAGACAAGGAGGTCCTTCTCAAATCAGAGAAGCTGCTTTTAAGGTATCTGCAAGAGGAAAAGAAAAGGAAGTTGTCAAAGAAACCAGCTATATATCCGAAGAAGAAGAAGCGAATTTTGTGAGAAAAATCCAACTAGGTACTGGAAGATTCAAAGGTAAGCTTCCCTTCAAATGTTTTGAGTGTGGAAAAGTTGGTCACTATGCTGCTAAATGTCCTTATAGAGAAAAACGTGGTAAAGGGAAACAATTTGAAAAGAGGAAGAGTTATTATGCAAATGAAGATGATGATGAAGTGTCCAGTGAAGATGAAGAAGATTCTGACCATGATCTGAAAGTGCTCATGGCAAAGAAGCAAAAGAAGAAGGCTACTCGAAGCAAGGAGATATCTCAGAAAACATGTATAGCAGAAATTGAAGAAGATGAATCAGGTAGTGATTGGGGTCCTTGTAATAATATTCTTTGTGCAAACAATAGTGAAGATAGTGAAAGTAAAGTTGTGGATCTAGAAGAAGCTCTCAATATGAAAGTGGAAGAACTACAAAGTTCATCTAATAAGCAAGAAACTATCTACAAAGAGATGATATCTCAAATGAAAGAACAAATAGAAATGCTGAATGGACAGGTGGACAAGTATCAAAGGTTTCATACTTATGAATCCAATCGAATTAAAGGACTAGAAGCAGAAATCAACGATCTAAATGCAGATCTCGAAAAATCAAGAAAGAAGAATGAAGGACTTGAAGCTGCAATCATCTCTCTGCAAGCAGATCTTGAAGCATCAAGTAAGCAGAATGAGGAACCTCTACAATCATTTGAAAAGGAAGGCCTTGAAGCAGAAATCATCTCTCTCAAAGAAGATCTGGAAAAATCAAATAAGAAGAATGAAGAGCTGCAACAAACATGTGAAGAAAACGAAAATTGGTTGAAAAAAGAGATTCTAAATCTGAATGATCAATGTCAAGCCTTGGAGGTTGAGGTAAACATTCTCAAAGGTAAATTAGAAGAAAAGGTTAAAATTTTAAGGTTTCAAGATAGTACTAATATTTTGGACAATATTCTGAGTAATCAAAGGTCTCCTGCTATCAAACTTGGTCTTGGTTTCCATGAAACTGTTAAAGGAGAATCGAGCTCACAAGGAAGTGCTAAAAATTCAGAGGATGTCAATTCAAAACCTGAAGTATTGAAAGAGACAAAAGGTCAACCAACAATGATGAAATCTCAAAGGAAATCAGTCAACAATGTTGAATGTTTTAAGTGTCATAATTATGGGCATGTTGCAGCAAATTGCAAGAGCAGATCATTTCAGCCTCAAAAAAACAGTTCCTACATAGAAAGGTACTCTGGTTTCTTCAAGGGATATTGTTTTTCATGTAACAAGTATGGACATAAAGCAGCTGATTGCAAAAGGAGGAAGATTAGAAATACTCATTATAATTCTTATGCTTATTTCTCTGGACACATGAGATGTTATTCTTGTAACAAGTATGGACATGTAGAAAAGGAATGCAGGTTGAACAGATCTGAGAAAGTGGACAATTTTCAGCACACTATTAGAAAGTTCAAGCAAATTTGGAAAAAGAAGGAGGACCGATCAGAAATGTAGGGAATATTGACCCTACTGCAGTCATCCGCTTCTGAAGCTTACTTCTCTGATTGACTGCAGGAATGATGTGGGATACATTATGAGATTTAGTAATGTATCGTCACAGGGGGAGCAATGTATGATGACTCTCATGGTTGATTTGATTTTTCTGGTTATATGTATTTCTGACAGAGCATCTGATATGAAGAAGACAGGTACAGGAAGTACAAGTTCAGGGGAGATGAAGGAATGTGAAAAATTTCTATGCTTCACTTTCCATATGTGGGTTATATGAACACAAGTCGCATATACACGCGAGTTCCAGCAGACACAGTCACGTATGCATTTATGATAAGAGAATTGGGATGACAGCAGAAGATCAGGAGCAGAGGTTCAAGGGGAGCATCAGTCTGACTACTAATGATTGTACTGTTAGCATTATTCTGGTTATACTCATGATAATGAAATGATACATGGTTTCTTATGTTGAAGATTATGGATAAGTCTTGTTTGCTTTTTAATGAAGAGTATTCATTGCTGAGATGAAAATCTTATAATTCGGAGATAAGGATAGTTCATGCAGAGATTGTTGCTGATGACTTGCTGATGAACGTATTCAGGTTGACCCAAGTTAAGGAGGAGCACTGGTTCAGGGGGAGCAGCAGGTTGAATGCTAATGATTGCATTGTTGTCACTATGACTGCTTATTATTTGGTTATTGTGATACTCATGCTTAAATGATGATGACTTGGTACATGGTTTATTATGATGAGATTTTGAGCCTTGTTTGCTGAAAAGTATCTTTTGTGCTCACACATGGATGAATTGGAAGTCTTATGATTCAGAGATAAGAATAGATCATGCAGAGTTTGTTACTATGGTTGAGACCTTTTTCCCTACATTTATTACATCATGTTAAATCTTGAAGATCTTGATGATATTGGACCACATGGATGATTGCTTGACACATATTTGAAAATGTTGTTCTGGTATGATAATTTCTCTTGGAAAGAATGTATTGAAGCTGCAAAGAATCTAAAGGCTTGGTTACCAATGTGCTTATGCTACAACCCTTGGATGACGCTTGAAGACACAACTACATTGTTCTATCTTCCAGGGAAGCATTCAAATATCTTAGAAAGAAGCTGAACACTGTCTTTTTCTCACAGAGGATCAGATCTGGTTAAAATATAGAAGATGGTATTGGATACGCGGATTTCCTGAAACACAGTCGCGTATATACGCGAGTTCATGCACATAAAACCGCGTATGTCTGATTGACTGACAAATTTCTGTTTAGGGTCAGCTCTCTTCAGCACAGCTGCAGTGCTGTTTGGTATCTCTGGTATCTCTGGTGGTGTTCTAGTTCTTATAATATTGTTTCAATCTCTGATGTTTTAAAGATGCCTTGATGATTGGTTGAAAGTGTTCAGGATGCACAAACTAAGGGGGAGCCTTAGTCATATGGAAAGGATGCTTGGATGCAAAAATTCAGGAGGAGCATTGACCTTGCTGAGTATAATGCATTGTTGGCATTATGTTGATTCTGAAAAATGATCTCTTTCTTGAGGTCTTTCTGGTATTGGTCATGTAAAGTTATACTTGTAGTTTGATGAAAATGTCATGTTGAGACCCATGATGTAAAAATGTAATATTCAGTCATGTAAGGACTTGTCAAAATTTGTAAACCCACTTGGTTGGGTAGTTGAGTCAAATTTGTAAACCCACTTGGTTGGGTAGTTGAGTTGAGATGTGTAAACCCACTTGGTTGGGTATTTGGGTCTCATATGTAAATCCACTTGGTTGGATCTTTGATGTAAGTATGAGTCTTTTGTGATAGGACGTTCATAGAGTCATGTACTTTAGCATGAACTCAGGGGGAGCTTGGTCACTTCAGTATTCATCAGATTTGCAGAACGCTTCTTCTACATGAGGATAAAAGGGGGAGAGTGTGTTGGTTTTGATCCACCCTTTGCCCTTGATGTCAAAGGGGGAGAGTGACATGGTGTTTGAATGAAGTTAATGGTGTCAAATAATGGGGAGAGTGACATGGTGTCATTGTATTCTTAATGTACCTATCTGTTGTGGTGATCAAACACCATCGTGGTTTCCATCAAGTCTAAAGGGGGAGATTGTTGGCAATATGATGCCGAGTGTTGTCCTTGATGGCAACCCACTGAATGAAGATGAAGACATGAGATTGTTGGCATGTGTTGTCCTTGATGGCAATCCACCTGATGAAGTTATTCTTGACTTGATGGACTTGGTAATGATGTAAATCTGATGTGATATGATGTTGTTGGCAATATGATGCTGAATGTGTTGTCCTTGATGAACAACCCACTTGATAGAGTGTTGCCTTGAATGGCAACCTACGTGATGAAGTTGTGCTTGATAGAATATGTCTTGATAATCTTGTTAAATGATGTAAATCTGATGTATCTACAGTAAGTACAGAAGGGAATGAAGAAAGAATTTTAGTATGTGATAGATCTATGATGAAAAGAGTATGTCTCAAGGAATACGCAGATTTGTCTAGGAGAAGTCGCGTATGCACGCGGGAAATAACGTGCCAAGTTGCGTATGGGAAAAAGCGCTCATAAAGTGCAAAACCAGGGGTAACCACCATGGTATTGACCCATTGTATTGGGTAATGATTCGTCTAAATGACCCCGTCCAGGAATACCATCGGAAGTAATGTGGTTTTGGCTCATGGCATTGAAAAAGGGTAAACCTATATAAAGAGAAGAAATTCATTGTGTGCGATGAGAGTGAAAGATGTCCTAGGCTTGAATGAATACTTCTTCGGGCGACTCTCAACGGAAAGGGTTACAGTTGAATGATAGATCCGAATGTATGATGTACCAATGAAGAAAATGATGAAGAAGGGAATCTAGATCCTCTAAAATGTATTCGTATCTTCGTATCCTGCTGGTGGAATGATTAGTTCGAAATGAGGCGAATATCTATCTAAAGTGAAGGGTTAAATCGTGTGATGTATCCGTTCGAAGAATTGCAATGACTTCAAATGTCCCGAAGAAACACACGCTAGTTCGCTCACAGGCAAGCGCGTATATACGCGGCTTTCAATCGAAGAGAAAGCGCGTATGCGTGAACTACCTTTCGTAATATGTACGTACATACGCGGTTGTGCGATAGAAGGACGCACATACGTGGGACCGCGGAAAGGAAAGCGCGTATGCAAACTAGGGTTTGCTGAAGCATGGGGTATGAAATGTATGATTTGTTCTGATGTGTTACTGCTATCAGTATTCTACAGTTCTGAGTTGTCTGTATCAGTATGGTTGTATGATTGAGCTTAAATATGTGGAGTGGGTCCAGTCTGAAAATATGATGAAACGAGGCCTGCAAGTTGTGCTCTATTGAAGTTGTTTGGATCCAGTGTGAAAATTGATGAAATGTGGTCCATGGTGGTGCTGAGGGTTGTAGCCTTCAGTCAGGGGGTTATAGCTCCCTTCCAGGTGAGGCTGGTAAACGAGAGCAGGGGGTCGTAGCTCCCTTCTAGGAGAGGCTGGTAAACGAGTCAGGGGGTTGGAGCTCCCTTCCAGGAGAGTTAGTAACGAGCGCAGTGGGTGCCGTGTGTCGGTAGGCCTCCGTTACCAAAGACATATGTTGTAAGATGTTTTCTCTATAATAAAATAATAAAAATGAAAGTAATCGCAATGCAGTGGCTTTCCGACTTGGCCTCCACCTAAACTCGGTGTTCATGTGTGATGCTTATGTGTGATGGTTTATTCTGCTTCATCGTACATTTTTACCGAAGTTATAGAACATCTAATGAATGAATGATGGAATGATATAAGTGAAGAATTAATGGCATCTCTGTGTATACGCTAGTTTTATGAAGGATATCCGCGTGTATACGCTAGTTGGCTTCAACAAAGTAGCGTATGGGTTTTAGAGCATGAAAAGTAAAAAGTTTGAGTTTGCCCTAAATACTGATTCACCCCCCCCCTCTCAGTATTTTTCCAACAAATAAGGCTTCATTTCATTAATATAAAATAACAGAAATATGCTTACAAACATAATGGAAATAAAATGGCTAGGGCGTTGGTAGCGAATCTATGAGAAGAGATGTGGCGGCTACAAACCTCTGAACTGTGTTACAATGAGGCTCGAGGGCCTATTTATTATGGAGAAATAATGGAGAAATCTAAGCATCCAAAAACCTAACCCTAGGAGTTCAAGCGCCAAAACTATGGGCCCCGTTTGTGTAAATTGTGTTTCAACTTCCCGGGGACGTAACTTCAGCATACTATCTTCGTTTGACGCACATGATACATCATTAGAAAGATCTATCCGAGGACTAAAAATGTCACCATAAATATTAATTCCAAAATGGAATCATATTCATTGGATAAACGATGCCAAAAAAACATCGTTTAGGGTCTCAAAACGGCTCCAGAAGTTCAGAACCCGAAAAACTGCTAAAAATAGTAAGTTGTGCCGAAACTGAAAAACTGAAAGAGACAATGGTGGGGCCCCAAGTGGAATAGGCGGGTGACCACCAATATCCACCTGGATCATTCCTCCCCCATTAGGAAGCAATGGTCCCCATTGCGTTAAGTTCCTCCATGAGATGAGGAAACTTTTGTTGAACTTGGTCCCTGGTGAACCACTTTCCTTGGTGCAAGAGTTGGCCAACTTTGACAACCCGATACAGTTGGATATTTTGTTGGCAAGTGTTCTTGATTTGCATGTCCATGATACAATCTGTGGTGGCCTTTTTTATGTAGTCTAGGTTTAACTCTGTTGGTGTGAGTTTTTTTGCAATGTCAGAGGTGTCCAGTAGAGGTGGAAAGTAAGGACGAAGGCAGTCCACATTGAATACTGGGTGCAAACCAAGGAATGGTGGAATACTGAGCTCGAAGGAATTGTTCCATACAACCTTGGTGATGGTGTAAAGCCCATATCGGAGAGGGCGAAGCTTTTGATGGGGTCCAGTGAGGCACTCCTTCTGCAAATGTAGCCACACTTTGTCGCCCACCTGGAAGTTGTGTGGCACCCGATTTTGATCATGGTGTTGCTTGTACTTAGCATTGGCTCTGTCCAATATGTCATGAAACTATTGGTGGATGTGCTGAATGTGCTTGATAAAGCTATTTTCTTTGTCAACTTCAGACTGGACATGAGCTGAATTGGCTTGAGTAGACGCAAATGGCATGGCTATGTCAATGGGACATAGTGTCTGGAATCCTAAGCCCACCTGAAAGGGGCTGTGGCCGATTGAGTTGTGGAGAGCCCGGTTATAACTATGTTGTACATAGGGGAGGCTCTCGTCCCATGTGCGTGGATGCTTTTAATTGTACATGTGCAGAATGTGTACAATCATTCTGTTGACGACCTCTGTCTGGCCATCTGTTTGGGGATGGAAAGTTGTGGACTTGGTGAGCTTGGTGTCCATCATTGACCAGAGGCTAGACCAAAATGTGCTGAGGAACCTGCTATCCCGATCTGATATAATAGACTTTGGGATCCCAAAGTGCACCCACACTTGTTCAAAGAAGAGTTTAGTAGTGGCTTCTGCTGTGATATTCTTCTTGAAAGCTGTCATAATGGCCATCTTCGAGAATTTGTCGACGACAATGAAAACATAGTCATTTCAATGCTTAATAGAAGGTAGGCCCATCATGTAATCCATGGAGATGGATTCCCAAGGTCGATTAGGGGTAGGTAGCGGAGTATATAGGCCTTGCTTCTTGATGGTCGGTTTGGCAATGGCACAAGCAGTGTAGGATTTGATGTGCTTCCCGACATCCTTTCGAAGGTTTGGCTAATAGAAATAATTCTGCAGTACTGCTACTATTTTCTTGACCCAAAAATTCCCATCGACTCGACTGTAGTGTGCTTCCCATATCATCTTGGCACGCTCGCTTGAAGGAACACAAATGTGTCCTAGGTGACATAAAAGTGCAACTTGGAGGTGAAAATTTGGAACTTGCGTACCCCCCAAGAGTGCCTTGTATGTGTGTCCAAAGTCTGGATCGCTCTCGTAAAGAAGCGACCAATCAGAAGTCTCATGCCCACAAGAGTTGAGAACGATGGTGAGTGCCATGATTGGTGGTCGGCTGAGATAGTCTGCAACATTATTGGTGCTACCATTCTTGTACTTGATGTTCAAATGGAACTGTTGCAAATATGTAGACCACTTTTGATGGCGATCATTCTGCAACTTCCCTTGTGTCTGTATGAACTGCAGGGGCCGGTGGTCTGTGTGGATGATTGTTTCCTTCCCCAAAATGTAATGCTTCCATTGTCGAAAATCTTGCACAGTGGAATACATTTCTTTGTCATAAGTGGGATACTTGCGAACTGTGTCAGACAATGTCTCACTGTGATATGCCACTGGATGTCCCTGTGGAGTAAGAACTGCCCCAATAGCATAGTCAAAGGCATTTGTCTCGATCTCAAATGGTTGTTGCAAGTCTGGTAATGTGAGCACTGGGGTAGAACAGAAGAGATTTTTCAATTCTGTGAATGCCTTCTGTTGAGATTCTGACCAAAAGAAATTTGATCTCGCTCCTCCCTTGGTGACTTGAATCAAGGGCCAAGTGATATGAGAGAATCCCAACACGAACCTACGATAGAAATTAGCAAGACCCAGAAAGCTACGAAGCTTTGTTATAGTGGTTGGGGCTGGCCAATCCCGAATGACTTGGATATTGGTTGGATCCACATGCACCCCCCTTTCATCAATAATGTATCTTAGATATTGAACCTGGGTCATGCCGAAAGTGCACTTCTCCAAATTGGCACACCACTTGTGGTGCTGCATTGTTTGGAGGACTTTTCAGATGTGGTGGAGGTGCTCTTCCCAAATCTGGCTGAAGATCAGAATGTCATCTAAGTACACCAATACAAATGAGCTGGTGAATGGCTGCAATATGTCGTCCATCAACCTCATGAAGGTTGCGAGAGCATTCGTCAACCCAAAAGGCATGACCAGCCATTTTAAAAGGCCTTCCTTGGCTTTAAAGGCAGTCTTCCACACATCAGAGGGTTTGATTGGTACCTAGTGATATCCAGACATCAAGTCGATCTTGCTGAAATATTTCACCCCTTTGAGTTGGTCCAGAAGGTCATCAATCTGTGGGATCGGGTACCTATTCTGGACAGTGATCTTGTTTAGTTCCTGATAGTCAATATAGAGTCTCCACGTCCCATCCTTCTTCTGTACCAACACGATCAGACTCCCACAGGGCGATGAACTTGGTCGGATGTGACCTTTCTGCAGTAGCTCCTGAATCTGCCTCTTGATTTCATCGTTCTCCAGAACAGAGCACCGATAGATCAGTCCATTGGGTAGCAGTGCACCTGGGGTCAGATAAATCGGGTGCTTGACTTAAAAGTGCAGAGGAACCCCTGTGGGTGAGGTGAAGATGTCCCCGTACTCCTCCAAAACCTTGTCCATTTGTTGTTGTCGTGCAGAGGAGCCTTGTCTGGAGGTCGTTGCCACAATATTCTTCTTTCCCTGGGGGCGAATCATCAGGAAAATGAATTTCCTGGTTTGGGAAATGAGCTTACTACATTGTTTTGCAGTAAGAAAAGAGATAGCGACAGGAGGTGGTACCTCTGGTATCCTATACAACTTATTTCCCAAAGTAACAATAACAGCGCGAGGCTGAGACTCATACATAGCATGGTGCTTCCACAAGTATGGTTTTCCTAATAATACATCAAAAACATCAATAGGAGCAATGTCACATAATACCTCATCCGTGAAGGGCTTGATGCTATATGGAAGGCAGCACTGTTGGCTGACGTGGAGATCTCATCCTTGGTGAAGCCACCCGATGGTGTATGGATGTGGGTGAGCCATGGTCAGCAAGCCCAACTGCTTCATGACATCTGCTAAAATGGGGTTCTTTTGGCTCCCATTATCAACAATGAACTGTACCGGGGAACCCTTTACCCACATCTGGGAGTGGAAGAGACGTTCCTCCTCCTATGGATCTTCCGGTTCCTCCTTATGGATCTTTGTAGTGGCAACAGTGGAGTTGGGCTCTGCATCAATAATTTATTTCCCTTTGTCATTCCCCTTGTCAGGTTTTGATTCAGAGTTAGAGCATGCATCTGACTCAGAAGCCCTCATCTCGACCACCAGCAATTGCTTGGCCCAAAACTCACTTGTGTTGTGAGTGGAGCTCTTATGGAACTCACACCACTTCCCCGTGTCCTTATTTGGCTTTGCGGTGTTGTTATTTGCTTGTGGCTTTGACAAGTTGTCTTGAGCCGCCATGCCTTGGCTCTGTCCTTTGTTCTGCGGTTTGGGAGCACATTTCCCTTGCTTTTGATTCGCAGATCCAAAGTCTCGTTTCTTCTATTTGAATTTCTGCTCAATCTTGGCAGCATACCGGTATGCCGTAACAAGCAAGGAGATGTTGAGGAACTCCATTTCCTCCTGAATGTATCTGTGCAGACAACTGCAATACTGTAGCACCAGATATTTCTCTGAATCTTTGATACCCAACTTTGTGTGTAGGGTATGGAACAGATTCGTCAGGTCATGCACATCTTGATCCCTTTGTTGTTGCAGCGTGGTCCATTGTATGTACTTGTCCTCATAGCTCCCCACAGGATAGTATTGTTCCTTGATAGTGTCTCGGAAATAATTCCAAGTGCGTACAGTCGAGAAAAGAGAGGCTTCTGTATCATCCTTTTTCTCACAATAGGTTTCCCACCAGTCCTTGACATGGGGGTAGCTTTGAGGAGTGCAAAAATAATCTTCTCCTGGTCGGAAAAATCATGAACCGAGAAATATCCTTCTAATAGATTCAACCATCTATCTACGTTATCTGCATCTATTTGACCCTCAAATATGGCAATGTCAAAATTTACTTGTACCTTAAAGGGAGTCGCACCTCCAGAGTGGTTGCTGGATGCAGATGCGCCGTCGGTGGGCAGCCATTGAAGGATATGGGAAAAGTTATCCATCATTGCGTTCCTTTTTTTTTCAAGGGCCTCCTCGAGCAATATTTAGATAGGATCTCCTGCTCCCTTATCTTTCTTTTCATCCCCCATGGGCGTCCATCGGGGTTTGCGAGGCTGATCTTGCAAAGGTTCCACCAAATCGAGCCCTAACTCCTTATACCTCGACCTCAATGGGGACATGCAAAGAAGGATCGATAAAAAGTAGACCGCTCTGATACCACTGATCCGGATTTATGCAGGAATGCAACATAATACATAAATAACCATAAACATAGAGATGCAGCGGAAATAAGGCTTCATTTAATTAATATCAAATAATAGAAATATGCTTACAAACATAATGGAAATAAAATAGCTAGGGTGCTGGTAGCGAATCTCTGAGAAGAGATGTGGTAGCTACAGGCCTTTGAACTATGTTACAATGAGGCTTGAGGGCCTATTTATTATGGAGAAACAATGGAGAAATATAAACGTCCAAAAACCTAACCCTAGGAGATGAAGCGCCAAAACTATGGGCCTCGTTTGGGTAAATTGGTGTTTCAACTTCCCAGGGATGTAACTTCAGCATATTATCTCCATTTGACGCACATGATACATCATTTAAAATATATATCTGAGGACTACAAATTTTGCCACGAATATCAATTCCAAAATGGAATCATATTCACTGGACAGACGATGCCCAAAAAACGTCGTTTAGGGCCTCAAAATGACTCCGAAAGTTCAGGACCCGAAAAAATTATAAAAATAGTAAGTTGTGCCGAAACTGAAAAACTGAAAGAGACAATGGTGGGGCCCCAAGTGGAATAGGCGGGTGACCACCAATATCCACCTGGATCATTTGTTAAATGAACATCAATCATGAGATCATATCACTTGTTTAGTCATGTCACCATGAATTTGATTCAGTCAAGGCTCTCATTATTTATTTAGGGTTTTTCAAGGTCCAATAAACACACCATTTCCATTGCATAAAGCCAAAAAAGTAAGAGAGTGAACAAAATAACTTCTCTTTACCATGTAAAGATGATTCGCAAAGATGTAATTCTGATTCCAAAGTTGTGATTTTCATCCCAAAATATAATTTTTATTCCAAAAAGATGTAAATTTTATTTTTATTTTGTAATTTTATGTCATTTAATATGTAATAAGTACAAGGTTCCCAAACTACCAACTCAGAGTTCCACATGTCAAGAAAACAAATATCAAAGTGCAAAGAGTTCCTAGTCCATCAAAGTGATCAATTGTCAAAGGAAAGAAGTCAAAGTGAAAGGTATAGTTTCAAAAGTTTAAATTAAAAGCAAGAAGGAAAAGTGGGTACCAATGCTCAAAACATCCAATCCATCAAGCATGAAGCCCATCCAAAGATCAAAAAGACATTCATTTTCTCTCTATGCCATCGAGCCATCACTCACACAACTCAAAAAATTTAATTTCAAAGGAGAAGGGTCGAGTTTCTAGGAGGCATTTTGTACCTGGAACAAGGCGCTACTCACCTGGGACAAGCACTGCACATAGACCAAAGGAGCTATGCACCTGGCAGATAGGGGCTGCGCACTTGTCCAATTTTGTCTACAAGCTCCAAAATCTTGTGCAAGTTTTCCAAACCTTCAGCAAAGGATTTATCCATTTCCTAGCAACTAATTAAGACATCATTATGCCCTCCTTGCATTTCTTAAGTGAAAATTTCATGGCGTCAATATTTCTATGAGAAATCTCTAGTTTTTCAAGATAAAAACCCCATTTTCACTTCCTAATCCCAAATTTGATCCCTGAAGACCCTTTTACCCTTCCCACATCACAATAAATCCTATCCCTACCCCTATATCATTAAACCCCTATCCCAAAGTTCGTTTTACCTAAACCCTAAGACCTAGGTATTTCAATTTCCTAGGCTCCCAAATCCCCATATTGTAATAAAATTCCTATTCCAAAATCCCACAACATTTCTACTCCCTGTCACCTCCCTAAATTTAATAATCCCTTCCCCCATCTCCCTAATTTTTTTCATCCCATTCCCCACTCCCTAAACCTACATTTCACTCCCAATTCATCTCCTTAGGGTTTCTATCCAAGATACTATGGAAGAAGAAAATGGATAATTCAGTGACGAAGAATAAAGGGAAGAGAGGAGGCGACACAAAGGAGGGAGGATCTTCAGACTTGAACCTACAAACACTAGAGAGCTCATGGCCTCTCCAATGATTGTGACATGTTTCAAGTATGTAGGATGACTTGAATTTTGTGAAAAAATACAAAGGGTCCAACATCACCCTATTTTGAGCAGGCTTTTCATCTCTAATCTTCATGACAACCAAGTAACCCTTGCTGGTGTCACTGTCATAGTATCCACGTCCATCATAGTAGCTGCCACTGGAATTCCAAATTTTGGTGAAAAGTGGTACAAGGCAAAAAACTTTGAGAATCATTATTATAAGCCATACATCAAGCCAAGGTACAAGAATGAAGGAAAAAGGGTCTTTCCTTTCTCCTACATCCTGGAAAGGTATGCCCCCATGATGAAAATAATCATGAAGTACTTTTCATGTGAAGGAAGGTTATCTAGACTCTACACCTACCATATCCAATTATCAATGCACTTCACAAGGGTCAAAATTCTCAACATACCTTATTATCTCTTCAGGAACACTGAAAAAATGGCATACATCGTTCAAAAGAGAGATTATGACCAACAGATGAAAAGTCTTTTTCATTTATTCTCCATCACCTCGATCAAATGAACATCTCATGGGATACTTTCATAGCTAATGACATATTTATTGTTCCAGCAATTCAACATGCTCAAGTTGTGCCTCCACCATCTCATCCTTCCACATCCACTCCCCCATCTCAGCCCACAGTATCTACTTCTTCATCATCTCAAATTACTTCACCCATTTCACCGCCATCATCACCATTTCACACTCAGATTGGGTCATCTAGCAGAGCTAAGGTCAGTGAAATTCAAAATATCAAAGTGGATGAGATAGAGACATTGGAAAAAACATATCAGAGAGGTCATAGGAAATTGTTTAATCCACAGATTGTGGAAGGGGCCTTGCCTTCCTCATCAGAAAATCAAGTAGACAAAGGAAAGAAAAATATGACAGAGGCAGATTTTTGGGAAGAGATTAGGCATGAGGAGGAAAATATTCATGTGACAGAAACGAAGTTTGACCTTGTTGACTTGTATTAGAAAGATGATTATGAGATCATTAGCATAGTCATCAAGGAAAAATAATCCAAGATTAGAGAGCTACAAACTAATCTTGATAGATCTAAATTTTTCATTACCTTTCTTGAACAAGAAAACTAGTAGCTAAAGACCAAACACTTCATTGATGAAGTGAAATTAATCAAAGCTGAAAGAGAGGTAGAAAAAGCTTAGGTCTTGCTTGAAGAGACACTAGAAAAATATGGTGTGATAGATGAACCAAAAGAACAAGTGACAAGAAGAAGGCCAAGGACTAGAGCTTTGAAAAGAGCTCTAGAACTAGAATGACAAAAAGAAAGAGAACTAGCATATGAGGTCACTCTTAATGAGAAATTTGCAGTGGTAATCAATGAGAACTGGGAGAATGGATTTGTTGGCAATATGTGTCTTGTATCCTATCATGTTGAATTGATTGTCCTTGATGGAAACTCTCGGGCAAAGGAGCAGAAAAGTAGAAGACAGAAAACAGAGGCAGCAAAGAAGTAGCAAGGCAGCTTAAAAGATGATGCATATGAAAGGCAGAGGCAGAGGCAGAACCATTAAACCTTAATTCAAAGGATCTACCAAAGCCAGAGGATATATTATTGTATGCGACTTAAGATATAAGGTGGGACCCTTATCGAATCGAAGAATATAAGGACAGCGGGTTAGGGTAACAAGATTTGCGACTGCGATAAAAGCCCGGACCTGATGGGCGTATAAAAATATGACTAATAAATGTTTAAGGTCCAAAACTGATCGCATTGGTGAAAAAACTATGCAATGGAGCGCTTATTTAAAATATTTGCGATTGCGATAAAGGTCCGGACCCGACGGATCAATAAACCATATTTAATATTTGAACTCCGATAAGAACACTATTTAGAAACTGCAAGCGGGTTTTATGAAGCCGTTTTTCCCATTTCGCACCGCCTTTCAGGGATAAGCGGTAATTTCTAGATGGGGATCGATTCCATAGAAACGTTGACATGTGGCAAGGTGGACCCACGGAAAACCACTTGTCACTGCGCGCCATCGCGCATTATAGTTTGACCCAGGATGCCCAGCGATATTGTTGTGCGCCGTTGATTTGGAGGGAAGCCATCGGATGGTGGTCATATAAGGAAGATGCATGAAGATTAACCAAATTACGGCGGGCCATCGCATGTTAACGTTTTGCATCGGAGGTCGAGCGATATGCATATATGCCATTGATCTGGAATCTTGCTATCTAACGGTGATCGGACGCTGGACTTGTGCAAAGTTTACTTATGGTACCATGCACGTATTTGAGTGGATATTGACTATATATGTGGGCCCGGGGTCAAAGGTTTATCATAAGGTTAATTGTTTGAAAGCGTTGGATATTTCTTTAAAGCACGAAGGGTTGTAACTTTAATCCTAAAGTTCAGTTCAAAGTTGTATATATATTTATTTGTCAATTTCTTCAAATTGATAAATAAATTAAAAAGAAATCAAAGAGGAACATGGGGTAAACTAAAGGAAATACTGTCAAAGGAATACCATTAGCGGTTGAATGGTTTTTACTCATGGTTTTACTTAAGGCAAAAACTATATAAGGAGAAGATGATTATTGTACAAAGTGTGCATGCGTAAGGGTGGTGAATGAATAAATTTCTCTAAGGAATATCTGCATGGACAAAATCTGTTCTTAATTGATAAATCTGAATCTACGATGCACCCATGGATATAATGATCTGGAGATGATGAATCTCTGGTTTGATTGACTGACGAAATCATGAAGAACTGGTGCAAGTGAACTGAATAGAATGAATAAATCTGATGGCCTGCAAGGTATGATGTGTGGAAACTGGTGGATCCAGTATGTAATTGATGGAACGTGGTCTGCAATAGTGCTGAGGGTTGAAGCCTTCAGTGAGGGGGTTGTAGCTTCCTTCGAGTGGTAGCTGGTAAATGAGAGAAGGTTGTAGCCTTTCTGCAGGTAGGTGCCTGCGTGTTGGTATAAGTTTGCGCCAGCATAAATTGTAAGAAGTTTTCTTTATAATAAATATTGAAGACTGAGATAACAGCAGCGGTGGTTTTCTCCCAAATTGGTTTTCCACCTTAAATACTGGTGTTCATATGTGTGGCTTATGTTTGATGGTTTGTTCTGTTATTTCTGTTCATACTTACTGCTTACTAAACATCTGATGAATGAATGATACAATGATCTAAGTAAAGACATAATAAGATCTCTGGACATACATGTTGGATTCTGTAAAATAGCATATGGTTTTAAGAGAAAGAAAAAGTAAAAATTGTCAACCCTAAATACTGATTCACTCCCCCCTCTCAGTATTTTTCCCAACAATTGGTATCAGAGCGAGTCCTTCTGAAAAAGCTTAGCCGCTAGAAGGAAGATCAAGCAAGATGAGTTATCAAGATGGAACAGCATCTATCAGGCCTCCGCTCTTTAATGGAAACAATTTGATCTTCTGGAAAACAAGGATGAGATCCTATCTTCAGTCTCTGGGAGCAGATGTATGGGCAATTGTTGAAGGAGGATATCAATATCCAGCTGCAGTACCAACATATTCAATTGAAAGAAATAATTATGAAACCAATGCAAAGGCGGTCAATGCTCTATTGGGAAGTCTGACTGAATCAGAATTTTTCAAAGTCATGCAGCTGAATACAACAAAGGAAATATGGGACAAAATCATTCTAAGTTATGAAGGTGATGCAAAGGTAAAAAGTGCTAAACTCCAAACTCTCAGAATTCAATATGAGAATCTAAAAATGGATAATGAGGAAAGCATTGCAAAATTATTTTTACGTCTTGATGATATTGTAAATCGTATGAGAAATCTGGGAGAAACAATAACCGAATCTACTCTGGTTGAGAAAATTTTAAGATCACTATCGGCAAAATTTGAGTCAAAAGTTTCTGCTCTTGAAGAAAAGAAGGATCTTCAAAATCTTACTGTGGTGCAACTTCATGGCATACTAACTGCATATGAAATGAGAAGAGGAGGACCATCTGAAGTCAAAGAAGCAGTCTTTAGAACTTCTACAAAAGGGAAGGAATTACAAAAAACAGAAGGATCAGGATATATCTCAGAAGAAGATGAGATAAAATTTGTAAAGAAAATTCAACTTGGCACAGGACGGTTCAGAGGTAAGCTTCCTTTCAAATGTTTTGATTGTGGAAGAGCTAGTCATTATGCTACTAAGTGTCCTCATAAAGAAACACATAAAAAGGGGAAGGAAGTAGTAAGAAGGAATAAAAATCATTATAGCACTAGAAAAAGTTACTATACTCATGAAGACAGTGATGGGTTATCTGATAGTGAGGAAGAATGTGAACAAGATCTTAGACTTCTCATGGCATTTGAAAAAGAATCTAGAGAAGAAAAGGATACTTTTGTGGATGCTCTAGAAGACAATGATTTTCTTGATGAAAACAATCAACTCAAAATTTTCTTAGAAGAGAGTAAAATAATCATAGAAACTCTGAAAATCAGCTTGAAGAAAAAGAGAAACACAATGAGAAATTAGAATGTGAAGTAGTAAGTCTAAGAAAATAACTTGAGAAAGTAAAGACTCTGAATCTTAGATTTGCTAAAGGATCTGAAACCTTAGATGAGATTATCAAGGTACAACATTCTCCCCTTATAAATACAGGTCTTGGATATATCAGAGAATCTTCTTAGGCTTCAGCACCAAATTATCTAAAAGTAGCTACTGCTACTATACAACATGCTGCCACTCAGCAAGGGAATAAAGAATCTTTGCAGGTAAAGCATGATCATCTCAATTCAAAGAACACTAATAGGAATATCTTTCAAAGAAACACCAATCAACAGGTAAATTCAAGAAGGAGATTTTATGATCGTAGAAATTTCTTCTTCAATGGACAATGTTTCTCATGTCAAAATTTTGATCATAAAGCTATTCAATGTGTAGCATATAAAACCATCATGAAAATAGAAGCAAGAAAGAAAAGGATTGATATTGAAACAACGAAGAATACCTATAACAACTTTTCTCCTCTTGAAAATGAAGTTGAATGTGCTTATTGCAATAACTTTGGCCATGAAGAATCTGAATGCAGGAGCAAAGTTTAGCCAAAAGAACATGTTCCTTCAAGCTCCAAGGTATGGAAAAAGAAGGAATTACAGGTTGAAAATTATGGCATAGCGTTATTTTCAAAAGATTAAGAAAACCAATGGTACATTGATAGTGGATGCTCAAGACACATGACAGGTGATAAAAACAAACTTCTTGCATATAATGCTCTAGAAAAAGAAAAGAATGTTACATTTGGAAATGATACTCCTGCGGTCATTGAGGGAAAAGGGTTTGTTTTTCTAAAAGAAAAGGTGAAAGCTAATGAAGTCATGTATGTGGATGGATTAAAGCATAACTTGTTAAGTGTAAGTCAAATGTGTGATCAAGGAACTGAAGTTGTCTTTAGTTCAAAAGAATGTGTGGTACGTGATCTTGATACAGGTAAAACAATTATAAAAGGAAAAAGAACTCCAAGCAACCTGTATGTATTAAAGAACTACAAAGAACAATGTTACTTGAGTAAATCTTAAAAAAATTGGCTATGGTATAGAAGGTTGGGGCATTTGAGCTTCTCTCAAATCAACAAATCAAGCAGACTTAAAGCTGTTTGTGATCTTCCCAATATTACTCTACCTGAAAATATCATATGCAAATCTTGCCAATTCAGTAAGCAAACCAGAGTACAATTTAATGCCAAGGAAGGATCATCAAGTAAGCCTCTTGAACTCATTCATACTGACATATGTGGACCTATGAGGAAAAAGTCACCATGTGGTGAAGAATACTATATCTTATTCATTGATGATTTCTCTAGAATGTGTTGGATTGGGTTGATTAAACACAAAGATGAAGCATTTGAGAAATTTCAGATCTTCAAAGCACTGGTTGAAAATGAATTAGATCTAAAAATCAAGTGTCTTAGATCTGATTGAGGAGGAGAATATACATCAGATGAATTCCTTGAATTTTTTGAACAACATGGCATAAAAAGACAGTTTTCTGTAGCTGGCACTCCACAACAAAATGGCGTAGCAGAAAGAATGAATAGAACAGTTCAAAAAATGGCTAGAGCTATGCTTGATGATTCCGAAACACCTGACACATTTTGGGGAGAAGCAGCACATACAGCAGTAAATATTCTTAACAAGGCACATGTTTGTGTAAATAGTGATAAAACTCCATATGAACTCTGGTATGGTAATTCTCCCACTGTAAAGCATTTTAGAATTTTTGGAAGCAAATGTTTTATCAAAAATAATGATGAAAAACTTGGCAAATTTGAACCCAGAGTAGATGAAGGAATATTTCTTGGTTACTCATCTAGGAGTAGGGCATATAAATGTTACAATAAAAGACTTCGGAAGATTGTTGAATGTATAGATGTTGTTATTGATGAGTCTCCAGCAGCTCCAAAAGAAGAAAAACAAACAACAAATGAAGACGATGATGATGACATATATCCTTCTACATCAAATAGGAATGATATAGACAATGAACCCAATGAAGAACCCGAAGATGATTTATCTGAAAAAGCTTCATCCAGATATGTTCAAAAGAATCATCCAGAATCTCAAATTTTGGGAGAAAAGGGATCGGGTGTACAAACAAGAAGGACTCTTGTGGGATCTTCTAGCAATATGGCATTTCTGTCCACTATTGAACCTCACAGTGTTAGTCAAGCTAGCAAAGATGAATTTTGGATTCAAGCCATGAATGAAGAGCTTGATCAAATTGAAAAGAATCACACTTGGGAATTAGTACCCAGACCTCATGACAAAAATGTCATTGGAACTAAATGGATATTCAAAAACAAGTTAAATGAGAATGGGGATGTTATAAGAAATAAAGCTAGACTTGTTTGCAAGGGGTATTCTCAACAAGAAGGTATAGACTTTGAAGAAACTTTTGCTCCTGTAGCCAGACTTGAGGCCATAAGAATGTTTCTTGCTTTTTCAAGCTTCCAACAAATCAAAGTTTATCAAATGGATGTTAAATCTGCTTTTCTCAATGGTGATCTAGAAGAAGAAGTTTATATAGAACAACCAGAAGGATTCATTTTGGGAAATGATGAAAAACTAGTTTGTAGACTTAAAAAGGCTCTATATGGTCTCAAACAAGCTCCAAGGGCATGGTATTATCGTCTTGACAAATATCTTCATCAACAAGGATTTTCAAAGGGGTCTGCTGATAGCAACTTATACACAAAAGCTGAAAATGATAAACTATTGATTGTGGTTGTATATGTTGATGATATCATTTTTGGGAGTAACGAAGAATCTATGAGTCAAAAATTTGCTTCTGTCATGCAGCAAGAATTTGAAATGTCCTTACTTGGGGAACTAACATTCTTTCTTGGCTTACAAGTACATCAAACTGCAGATGGTATATTCCTATCACAAGCAAAATATCTTAAGCAAATTCTGAAGAAGTATGGCATGGAAGAATGCAAACCTGTAAGCACACCAATGATAACCGGATGCAATCTCAGTTCTCATGATGATTCTCCCACGGTGAATCAACCAGAATACAGATCAATGATAGGAAGTCTACTTTATCTCACTGGGACTAGACCAGACATTATGCATGCAGTTGGGATTGTTGGACGATTCCAAGCTAATCCAAAAGAGTCTCACCTTCAGGCTGTTAAAAGAATATTAAAATATCTACAAGGAACTCAAGACTTTGGTCTATGGTATCCAAAGAATGCTGAATACTCTCCAACACTTTCTGGCAGTCATGATTGAAGTTTTGAAATGTTGATGATAGAAAAGCACAAATGGTGACATTCTATATGAGGCCGGTTATTATCTTGGTTCGTGAGAAGCAGCTCTATTGCCTTATCTATAGCCAGGAAAGCGAGAATATGTGGTACAACGGCATCATTGCCACTCAACTTCTTTGGATGATGCAAACCTTACAAGACATTAAAACAAAATGTTCACCTCCTCTCCATTATATTGGTGATGTCAGTGCCATCGGTATCTCGAAAGAATCTTATTTATTGCATTCCAGAATGCTTGTCCATCAAATATCACTTCTTACATGAACAAGTGCTTGAACAAAAGGTGAAATTGGAGTATGTTCCCTCCAAAGAACAAGTTGCTGATATATTTACCAAACCTCTACCCAGACAAGCGTTCGAATATCTCAGACAGAAGCTGGGATAAGTCTCTACCATGCAGAAGATCAAATCTAATTGAATTCAGAAGATTAAATTGGTTTTGAAGTGCTGTTGGGTATCTCTGGATGCATAGGCTAAGGGGGAGCATTGGTCATATAGAAAGGATGCATTGTTGGCATTCCAATTAATTTGTATAAGTAATTTTTGTTTGAAGATGCAGCATGATCTCAGGGGGAGCATGGCCTTGTCGGTTTTTGATCTACCCTTTGCCCTTGATGTCAAAGGGGGAGAATGTTGTTACTGAATGTATTTCTGATCATGGTTGCCATCAAGTCCAAAGGGGGAGATTGTTGGCAATATGTGTCTTGTATCCTATCATGTTGAATTGATTTTCCTTGATGGCAACTCTCGGGCAAAGGAGCAGCAAAGTAGAAGACAAAAAACAGAGGCAGCAAAGAAGTAGTAAGGCAGCTTAAAAGATGATGCATATGAAAGGCAGAGGCAGAGGCAGAACCATTAAACCTTAATTCAAAGGATCTACCGAAGCCGGAGGATATATTATTATATGCGACTTAAGATATAAGGTGGGACCCTTATCGCATCAGAGAATATAAGGACAGCGGGTCAGGGTAACAAGATTTTCGATTGCGATAAAAGCCCAGACCTGATGGGCGTATAAAACTATGATTAATAAATGTTTAAGGTCCAGAACTGATCACATCGGTGAAAAAACTATGCAACAGAGCGCTTATTTAAAATATTTTCGATTGCGATAAAGGTCCGGACCCGACGGATCAATAAACCATATTTAATATTTTAACTCCGATAAGAACACTGTTCAGAAACCGCAAGCGGGTTTTATGAAGCCGGTTTGCCCATTTCGCACCGCCTTTCGGGGATAAGCGGTAATTTCTAGATGGGGAGCGATTCCAATGAAACGTTGACACGTGGCGAGGTGGACCCATGGAAAACCGCCTGTCGCTGCGCGCCATCGCGCGTTATAGTTCGACCCAGGATGCCCAGCGATATTGTTGTGTGCCGTTGATCTAGAGGGAAGCCATCGAACGGTGGTTGTATAAGGAAGATGCACAAAGATTAACCAAAGTACGGTGGGCCATCGCACGTTAACGTTCGGCATCGGAGGTCAAGCGATATGCATATATAAAAGTTGTGTGACTTATATCTAATGGTGATCGAAGGGCAGACTTGAGTTACTTGTGGTACCATGTAGCCGTGTTGGTGGCTATTGACTATGTGGGCGAGGTCAAAGTTTATCATAAGGTTAGTGTTTTAGCGTTGGATATTTCTTTAAAGTGTGAAGGGTTGTAACGTTAATCTAGTTAGTTAAGTTGTATATATGTTACTTTACTCGTTGCTAAATTATTATTCAATTAAAAAAATCAAGAAGCTGTACTGAAGATTAAAAAACTAAAGGAAATACTGTCAAAGGAATACCATTAGCGGTTGAATGGTTTTTACTCATGGTTTTACTAAAGGCAAAAAATATATAAGGAGAAGACGCTTATTGTACAAAGTGTGCATGCGTAAGGGTGGTGAATGAATAAATTTCTCTAAGGAATATTTGCATGGACGAATTCTGTTCTTAATTGATAAATCTGAATCTACGATGCACCCATGGATATAATGATCTGATGATGATGAATATCTGGTTTGATTGACTGACGAAATCATGAAGAACTGGTGCGAGTGAACTGAAGAAAATGAATAAATCTGATGGCCTGTAAGGTATGTTGTGTGGAAACTGGTGGATCCAGTATGTAATTGATGGAACGTGGTCCACAATAATGCTGAGGGTCGAAGCCTTCAGTGAGGGGGTTGTAGCTTCCTTCTAGTGGTAGCTGGTAAATGAGAGAAGGTTTTAGCCTTTCTGCAGGTAGGTGCCTGCATGCTGGTATAAGTCTGCGCCAACATAAATTGTAAGAAGTTTTCTTTATAATAAATATTGAAGATTGAGATAACAGCAACGGTGGTTTTATCCCAAATTTGGTTTCCACCTTAAATACTGGTGTTCATATGTGTGGCTTATGTTTGATGGTTTGTTCTGTTATTTATGTTCATACTTACTGCTTACTAAACATATAATGAATGAATGATGCAATGATCTAAGTAAAGACATAATAAGATCTCTGGACATACATGTTGGATTCTGTAAAATAGCATATGGTTTTAAGATAAAGAAAAAGTAAAAATTGTCAGCCCTAAATACTGATTCACCCCCCCCCCCCCCCTCTCAGTATTTTTCCCAACAGGATTGATAGTGCTAACCAACACCTTGAGAAGTCCTAGAGAAAGAAAACAAGGGCAATGATTTTCATAGAAGGATGGCAAAGCACTATGCCAATAGAAACAAATTTGCAAGGTCAAAACTTAAACAAGCCAATGCAAAAATTGAAACCCTAACCATGAAAGAAGAGAAAATAAGGCTTGATATCCTTTCTGAAGCCTCACTTCATGCCTAACCCTAATCATCAGCCACCATTGAACAAATTTTGGCAAGTTTTGATACATTTTTGCAAATTTTTGAAGTTTTTGTGCTTTCTTGGACAATCATGTGACAGTTGGACAGTGGTACTGTGCTTTTGTTTGAGGCATATTTTGGTCAAACAGAGACCACCATTGGATTCAGAGTAGAGAAAAAATTTAGGTCAACCACTTTTTTATTCTTGTTTGGTCAAACTGGCAGGTGAAAAAAGTCAAAAAGCCTTCAAAAAAACACAGTTCTTCCTCCTTTTTAACCTTGGCACTGCACACTTGAGCAGTATTGGGAGAATCACTTTTTGGGAGGTCAAATCAATTCAACTCTACAAACCAAGAACATATTTGGAAAGTAAACTATATAAGCTTTCCAATGAGCTATCTTGAGCTCTTTTCGGACACCTGAAACCCATCCAAAACACACCTATAAGATGGAGGGCGCACTTGACACTGGTGTTGCGCACCTGACCAATGTCTGATTTTTCTTGGTTTTCTTAGCAATGTTCATTTTCACCTTGAGAAATCATGTTTTCACTTATGTAATTGATGGAATTAAATGTAATTATTGTGTTTTTACACTTATCTAGGGTAAATACATTAGGTGAAAAGTTTTGATGACATGTAATGAATCAGTTTGCAAAAAGTGAGGAATGAGTCAGTTTGACCTATCTACACTCTAGGTATTCAACTCAATTTTTGGTGGAACTGCTCCTCCACTCATGGATTCGACCCCTGAGGATGTCAGGAGTTTTTTTAGGTCTATATCATGTACTTTTTGACTCAATTCACATGCTTGATGTTGATGCATTGATCATATTTTCTAGTGTAATCATTTTGGCAGGAAATTAATGAAAAAGTTACAACTATTTCTTTGGGATACCCATGGTATGGAAATTTAGCATTGTTCTTATTATGTATCATAATGTATGAATTTTTTGTTTCATGATCCATTTCATTTCTATGATATGCTGTTTTTAAAGTTGATAAACATAATACATCTCTCATGCTCTGTTTTTGGAAAACCTTCATAGTTTGTCCATCTTCTTTAGTTTAGAAATAATTCATGCTTAGCCTTGCTCTTTCTAGATCCTCACCCGTATGATCCATCCCACTCAAGAAACCATAAAGTGTAGGTTTTATACCTATCTTGCCCCATTGAATCTATGCAACCCTAATCTTATTTTCCCTGACCTAGCCTCTTTGACTTAATTCACCCATCCAGCAACCCAAATTCAAACAAAAAAACCCCTGTACTTATACCTAGCCTAAAACCCTGATTCATCCAACCCTCTTGGTTGTGAAATTGTGGAGAGAGCCCTCTCTGATTTGGTAGGGCTAGCTACCAAGCTAAAATATTGGTCTGTGGTTACCTCTGTTGGGATTTCTTCTTCAGCCTTAGAGATCTGGCAGAGTGATAACATGAGGCATACATATGGAAACCAACACCACAATCTCTTCAAGGCACATAACCCATCCAAATTTTCACCAGGCATGTCCTTTCAGGACTATTCTTCTCTTGGATTCCTAATCCTCAAATAATATTGAGGCTTCTTTGACTACTCTTATCTTGTATACCTTGTCATATCCTCAAAGTGTATCGGTCCACGAGACTACTTCCTATCTTGGATTCCCAATCCTCAAGGAGTACTGGTCCTAGATATTTATCTAATCCTCCATTCTCCATACCATTTCCTTCATTAGACTTACAAAAGTTAGTCCTGGTCTAGTGCATGACACATGGATAATACAGTGTCCCACATCAATCCATTTCAATCATGGAGATACTCCTCATTCCCTCTTAAATAGGGAGTATATTCTTTCTACCTACCAACCAAGGAGACATCATCACAATCCTTAACGAGTCTCATACTTCATCAATACATCAACTACTTGTTATTTTTTAGAGATATATTTGTAGTTGTAGGGCTCCTTTCTCACATCATACCTGAGCTTCGACCTTCTTGGATATTTATGTAGCAAGAATATTTCTCAATATATATTCATGACATGGTTCTCACCATCAACCTTTTACATCACTTTCAATTAATAATCATTTATAGTATCTTTGTCAACAAAAGTATCTTTCTTTTCAAATCCAACATGAAAAAATGGCTACCTTGTGAATTTCTACCTTTTATGCCTTTCAAACATTCCTACCATATATTCTTCTAAGCCAATACCAATGTTGTCCATTCAATCCATGTGCTCTTTGAATTGAGTTCCAAATAGTGTTACACTAAAAAATGTCACCTTGACATTCTGTTGACTGTATGAGCTCATTGACACTCATACATGCCTCCTCTGTAAGTCTTACAACCTTTGTTCCTCATTCCATGCCCTAAAAATGGAGGAAAAACCCTTAAAACTCAAAAAAGCCTTGGGTACGCAGGTAAAATGAAGCCTGCATGCGTTTTTAGCTAGGGTACGCAGGTAATGAGAAGATAAACTACGTTCTAGAACGCATTTTTCCAGTGTAATGCCTGCAGTACCCCTGTAAAGATAAAAAAGCATGAAATTAAACTGAAAAAGTTGATTTTTGGTCAATTCTGGAAGGTTCTAGATGAGATTTTTTGGGGATGAGTATGCTTTAGTAAGGTGCATGTATCCCACACCTTAAGGAACTAATCCCTTGATGTGAGGAGCCTATCCCTTTGAAGGAGGATTCTATCCCTTTAAAGGTGGAATACTAACCTCCTCATCTGCTCTATAAAAGGAGGCATTGGGTAGCCTAAAGAAGTTAAGAAGAGTTCATTTCAGTGGAGATTTTGGAAGTTAGAGATTGAGTTCAAGCTTTATGTGTGATTGGTGAAGTCTTGTTGAAATTTAGACACTACTGTTTTGAGAACACTGAGAGGAAAGATCCTTTCCTCTTTGTGGAGGAAGGTGCAAGACTATCAAAATGAGGGCTCACCGCCGGACCACGGGAAGGCCTTTCGAACATTAGGAGGCTAAGGTTGTAAAGGTTCTTCTAGTATATTTAGATTAATACAATCCAAGTTACTTGTTTTCTCGGAGAATTGCTTCTAGATTCGTTGTTTATTTCAATAATTTGTTGTTTTGATCGTTTATTTCATAGATTCCTTGATCACTATGATAGGTATGTTTTATAATTATTTGTTATACAGGTGCTATTGATATTTTCTTGTTTGTGATTGCAGATCAACGAAAGATAATACTTTCTTGTGACAAAAGGGCCCTTGTTGCGACGAAGGATTATTGATGCAACGGAAGCACTGCGATCGCAAATAAGCATTTGGATCTAAGGTAGGATTGACACCTTCATAGCATTTATTTGTAAAATTAATATATCTAGAGAAAGACAAACTTAGTTGTTCGTTTGTTGCTAGATTGTCTTCTGACACTAGGGAGATCGGTCTTGTCCGCAAGAACGATTTATCCGGCCAACACACCATATTCAACCCTGTTTCAAGCTTTCTTTTTAGGGACTTTTTCTAGCTCGTAAAACTGAGAAAACCCCAAGTTTCCTTTTTGAGGCTTGTTAAACTAACACGATAGAGACATATGAGCCATTCTTTTCATCTTTTTCAAAGCTCTTTAAACAGAAAATGTAACCAAGTTTTTCTTCGCGTGACACGTTAAAATTCCACGGAGAGCATCGAGTTTTTATTTGTTGGACTTGTTAAAATTTCACAAAGAAAATTGAGTGTACTCCATCTCCTCATACTCATAACAAACTGAGGTAGATGTCCATCGAACATAGCTTTATCACTATTCCAGATTCAATGGACTAACTCACGGAAAATGAACTATTTCAGGCTTACTATTCTCCCTTTTTCGTGCCCGGTTATCAAACATGACAAAGGTGCCCCCTGGAGTTTTCTTTTACGATGTTTTTCATACTCTCTAAATATGAAAAAATCACCGAGTTTACTTGTCCGGACTTGTTAAACTTAATCAGGCAGGGAAAAAATTTGGACATCATGGATACTTCTTCTGTTACATTTTCTAAAGGTCGATTTGGCAGCACAAAATCTTGAACATGGCACTTCCTAGAAAACTCTTTCGCATTTAGTTGAACCCTACCATCTATGATTTTAGCCTTCGTCTCCCAGTGTTCCTGCATTAGTGTATCCTAACACTCTTTGGTGTTCATTAAGCCTAAGCTACCTAGTACCTTGTTAGAGTGCCTTCTATTGTTCAAGAGGATTCCACTATCTACTACTCCTTGTATCAACCAAATTCATCACATGCCAGAACTTATTTGTTGTCAGTTATTCCCATTTGATCTTGATATTTCCATCAGTACAAAACCATCTTTTCCTGTTTCATTTCAAATGATGTAGGACACCTTAGTACCTACCCTTTGACAAACCTCTTCCTATCGCCTTCAACATCTTATCTAGGAAGTTGATCCAGAAATACGTCAGTACTCGGATACTTGCAGATATCAGTGGCAGGTCATCTTGTGTTTGTTTGGGGGGTTCTCATTATTGGCTTCCGATCAAATTATTCTATGAGTGTTCGACATAAAATAATTTTATTCACACTCGCTATATTATACTGTGCATCTTTGGGACCATCATCATTATTGGTGGTCGCCCTCACATCTGTTAACATTTTTTGTTATTTACTGGTAATCAGACGATTTCCTGCATGTTCGACTATGAATCAGTCATTCACATGTAAGGGAATATGTAGTTTAGTAAAGCGGTGACCAAGACCTTGGGTCGAAGGTTACACCATTACAGCTGTGTTTCCTCCCCCAAGTTGCGATATTTTTTTTTGGAGACAACTTTTCAGTTTGATCCTGTTATGACAGACACTTTCATGTTATGCTTATTAATGGAAATACTGTTCATATCTCCGTTCTAGAAAAATCATGTTGATTATCTACTGAGCATGGGAATGCCCGACTCGAGAAAAATACTATATTTTCTGACATATGTTGTTGTTTCAGGTTTTCCTCAGTCCTCCGATTCCTCTCATTCTACTAAACTCGTTATAAAGTATTTCAGTCATCATCTTCGTCTCTAACCTCACACTTTAGGGGGCATCTGTTACAGGACAAATGACCTCCTCATCAGCTCATAGGAGAAGGTAACATGGAAGGAAGAAAGTGACCTATACAAGACCCATTTCTGCCAAGGCAACACACCCCAGAAACAACTAGACAATGTTATAATGCAATTGAGACATGTAAAGGGAGCGTTAGTACCAAGGGTAATGCTTTGCCTTGCCCAAGGGGTTGCGTTATCCATGTTTAAGTGTGAGTTCAAAATAGAAACTAAAAGGCACAAACCTTTTATTAGGCCTTGGAAAATATAATTGGACTCCTAAGGAAGGAAAAATAATGGAAGAACAAGGAAACATATTAATCTTTCCCATTACAAACTGGTTGAAAGAGTTGGCAAGGTTTTCCCTCTCCATCTCCTATAAAATGGAGTTGTGGGATCTTGGTCTAAGGTCGAAGGTTGAATATATGTGGAGCATAATTTCATTGTTGTAGTGTGAGGTTTGAAGATCGAAAAATTTCATTGAGAACTTTCTACCTTGAGCATCATCACACTCAGAGATAGGGAAAGAGGGAGAGGAATTGGAAGACTGTGGAGGGCTTGGTGCAACCAATGGTTGTAATCCTCCTTTTTATAAATCAATAGAACTATATCTTTTTTTTCCATTTGATGCATCAGTGTCATAGTTGTTCTTCAATCGTCTATGTAGCATGATATGAATGGCTTATATCTGTATTGTTTCATGTTTCTTATATGCTAGTTTAATCAATAAAAAACTATATTGTTGTAGAGATTACATGGGTGCTTTGATTGATTGCAGGATCTGGATTTGGTGTTGGTGAAGAAGGATATCTACATCACTATTTGGTGTTCACCATAGGATTCACTATCGATAAAGAGGTAATCTCTCCATCTTACTTTGTCGATTATAGATATTATCATGAACATGTATGCAACATCTTTGTGAACTTTACAGCTAATCTGATTGTCTGGCTCGGGCACTAGAAAGCCCTGAGAGGGATATTTAATAAACACCACCCAAGCATATTACCCTATAGCACTCATCAAAATTGGTCCTTGAAATTGATGAAAACTTATGAAGGGATTATTATCCTAACTTTAGAAAATCCCAATTGTCATGTCATCATAGTCAATCCATCAAAATCCACCAAAGGTCTACATGCATTGGTTTAAAAATCAGTAGTGGCCACTTCTCTATATTTTCCTGAGTCTACAATGAATATAACTAAAAATAGGCTATTTTCTCTATGGACTCACTTGACTAGTTCATAGCGAATCTACCAGATTTATAATGGAAAACGCTGTGGAATCATGTTTTTTTGCACCGATAAAGGGAATGATGAGGTTTCGAGTATTTATAGTTTTAAGGTCAATCTGAGGTCACGTGATTAGTTAGTAGAGTCATCCAACATGCGTAATCATAAGTAGCAATCATCATTACACTTAAATCCTCCCATTTGTCATTATCCCTCCCATATTTGAATTTCACCTTTTAAATTCACCTTCAAAGTTGCTCTCTATCATCCTTTTTTCGACCTCTGTATACATTTTTTGTTGTCATCCTTTATAAGTCTAGCTTTGTTGCAAGCTGCTTTTTGTTCAATTAATTTCTATGCAGGTGTCACAACATCAAAGAGGCCAGCACAATATTAAGGGAGATGGCCATGCAGAAGAAAACTAATAAAGGGGGCTCCTGTGTAAGATATGAGCCCATGAATCTAAAGTTACTCAATGAGGACCCTAGCTTTGAAGAAACTTTCAACAATGTTGGATGTATGAAATTATGCTAGAAATTACAAGGTTTTCATGCCCAAGTCTCAAAATATTTTGCAGTGAATTTCATAGGTATTGCATCAAATGTGGGAGTGCTAATTTTTGTAGTGTCACTTGAAACAATTGCTCAAGCCACAAAAATACCGAGGATGGGAGAAAAGTGGTTCAAATCCACTAAGTTGAAATTACAGAAATGTGATGAATTTATGAAACCTGAACACATTGGAGAAGAAATGGCATCTGGAATCCCAAGGATCTACCTTAAAGAGAACTACTCCAAATTGCTGTTTGTAATTCAAAAATACTTCACATGTGAAGGGAGGTTCCATATGGTCTATCAGTACCATTTTAGGCTCTTGTTGCACTTCATCAGTAAGAACTCTCTAGACCTTCCATTTTTCTTGTTTAAGAGCCTAGGAAAGATGTCAGACAAAGTTCAGGCTAGGCCAGAAATTAGTGAGACTTCAATTTTCTATCATGGGTTGATCAAACTTCTGGTGTTGGAGGAGTTGAAAAAACTGAATAGAGACTGGGCCACATTCCTTTTTCTCAGTGGTTATGAAGTATATACATTAACACCTAAGAAGACTCCAAAATCAAAAGCCACTCCTTCAAGCAAGAGTGAAAAACTTGTAGTTGAAACAAATTGTATTAATGAGGAAGAAATAGATCCCATTTTAAAACCCATGGATGTTGAGATAGAGCTTGTAAAAGAAACAAAAGTTCCACAGCCTACACCTGCAAGTAGAAAACCAAAGATCAACAAGAAGAGTCATGGAAGGATAACAAGAAGCCAAACAATTTGGAAAGGAAACCTTGAGATATTCTTCAATCCATAGACATAGAGGACACTACAGTGGTCAAAGTTGTAGATATTAAAGGAAGAAAGAAGAAAAAGAAGGGTATAACTGCTAAAAAATTTGATTTCTCAGGGGAAGCTGCAAGGTTTATGTTTCAACCAATAAAACCACTCACCAGGCTATAACTTGCCAAAGGTATCATGGCAAGTAAAAAGAAAGAAGTTACAGACAAAGGAAAGCAACCTATGATAGAGGATATCATTGATTTGTCTCCAGCAAAAGAAGATATCACTGTGTAGAGGAAGGATAAACAATAATTTGTTGAGAAAACTGAAGTGCATATATTAAAAGAACAGTTAAGAGAAGCCAGAGAGGAGGTTATTGAAACCAAATTTGAATTACAAGAAGCCAAGCTAGACAGGAAAATGATGGAATAATTCAAAGAGAAGGTAAATGAGAAAATCAATCAATATGATGAGTCATTGACCAATGCCAAGAAACTTTTGAAAAAGACACTTCCTCTACGAAGGGCAATGAAGCACACAATAAAGAGGAATATATGGTTGCAAGCTAAGAGAAAGAAACTTAAAAGCCAGGTCAAAGATCTAGAAGAGCAGATGGAGATGATATAGTCAGAGTTAAAGAAGAAAGGTCTTAAAATCACAGTCATAAATGAACTTGAAGAGAATCAAGCTCCTACTACCAAAGGTGAAGCTTCTAAAGCTTGAAGAGTGGACAAATTACCTTTTTGATATTTTTTTCATCTTTCGGAATCATTATTTGTTGAGCCATAGGAATTTTTTTGAAGAAAGAAGCACAAATTTCAAGTTTTCTACTAATTAGGCAAGTTCATAGCGTATCTCAGGCTTAAAGCCAAGAATTCGCTATGAACTCGTTGTAGGTGTATTTTTGTTATAAATCACAGGTATGGGTATAATCAAGGTGGGAAAAGGTTGTTGGCAATATGATGCAAAGTGTTGTCCTTGATGGTAACCCACTGAATAAAGATGAAGACATGCAACTATTGACATGTGTTGTCCTTGATGGCGAACCACCTGATGAAGTTATTCTTGACCTGTTGGACTTGGTAAATGATGTTTGCTAGCCATATGATGCTGAGTGTTATCCTTGAATGGCATCCCACTTGATGAAGATGATGGAAACTTACTTGATGAAGTTGTGTTTAATAGAATATGTTCTTGATGAAGTAAATCTGATGTATCTACAGTGTGTACAGAAGGCAATGAAGAAAGGAATTCAGCATATGCTAAATCATGATGAAAAGAGTATGTCTCTAGGAATACGCGGATTTTCCTAGGGGAAGTCGCGTATGCACGCGGGAATAAACGTTCCAAGTCGCGTATGGGAAAAAGCGCTCTTAAAAGTGCAAAACCAGGGGTAACCACCATGGAATTGACCCATTGTATTGGGTAATGATTCGTCTAAATGACCCCGTCCAGGAATACCATCGGAAGTAATGTAGTTTTGGGCTCATGGTATTGTTTTGGCTCATGGTATTGAAAAAGGAGCTCATGGTATTGAAAAAGGGTAAACCTATATAAAGAGAAGAAATTCATTATGAAAATCATGAGTGTGGGTGCAAGATGTCTGAGCTTGAATGAATACTTCTCTGTGAAGTATATCTGTATGGAAAGGGTAAAGGTTTGATGATAGATCTGAATCTATGATGCACTTATGAAGAAATGATGAAGCGGGATTTCTAGATCTGAAATGTACTTGTATTTGCTATATCTGTTTATGGAGTGATTAGATCTGTGATGAGGCAAACATCTGTCTGAAGTAAAGGGTTGAATCTGAACTGAATATCTGATCTGAAGAAGTATGTAGCTCTGTAATGGTTGAAGATCCATACGCTAGTTAGACGCAGAGGAAGCGCGTATATACGCGGCTTCGCTGAAGAAAAAGCGCGTATGCGCAGTGAAGTTTGTACAGATGTATACGCTGGTTGATGTGGACGGAAGCGCGTATATACGCGACATCAGTGAAAGGAAAGCGCGTATGCAAACTAGGGTTTGCTGAAGCATGGGGTATGAAATCTCTGATCTGATCTGCTCTGTTTTAGCTATCTGTTGTTGATGTTTGACTGTGCTTAAATGTATGGAGAGGGTCCAGTCTGAAAATATGATGAAACGTGGCTTGCAAGTTGTGTTCTATTGAAGTTGTTGGATCCAGTGTGAAAATTGATGAAACGTGGTCCAAGGTGGTGCTGAGGGTTGTAGCCTTCAGTCAGGGGGTCGTAGCTCCCTTCCAGGTGAGGCTGGTAAACGAGAGCAGGGGGTCGTAGCTCCCTTCCAGGTGAGGTTGGTAAACGAGAGCAGGGGGTCGTAGCTCCCTTCCTGGAGAGGCTGGTAAACGAGTCAGGGGGTTGTAGCTCCCTTCCAGGAGAGGCTGGTAAACGAGCGCAGGTGGGTGCCTGCGTGCTGGTAGGAGTCTGCACCGGCACATATGTTGTAAGATGTTTTCTCTATAATAAAATATTGAAGGCTGAGCAACTGCAGCGGTGGTTTTCTCCCGACTTGGGTTTCCACCTAAAAATCCTGGTGTTCATGTGTGATGCTTTGTGTGATGGTTCATTCTGTTCTTACTGCACATGTTTACTATTTATAGAACATCTAATGAATGAATGATGGAATGATATAAGTGAAGAACTAATGGCATAATTAGATCTCTGTGTATACGCGAGTTTTATGAAGGATATCCGCATATATATGCTAGTTGGCTTCAGCAAAGTAGCGTATGGGTTTTAGAGCATGAAAAAGTAAAAAGTTTTAGTTTGCCCTAAATACTGATTCACCCCCCCCCCTCTCAGTATTTTTCCCAACAAAAGTTTTTATTTATCTCTTTTGACTTAATAAACAGTTCTAGATCAGCAAAGGGAGAAAACAGGTGGCAGATATGGGTAGAATCAAATTGCTACAGACTTTCACTATGAACTTGCCTTAACTCCCCTGAATCTGCAACGAGGAAGTTTTTGTAGAATTTTTTAGTTTTGATGGTCTATTGGAGGTAAGCTAGCCATGTGGAAGGCTTAAAGGACATCAAAGGAATGTTTTGGTGGAGGCATGGTCTTCGAAAAAAATTTCAGTTCACCAGCTCATCATGAAGACACTCATAATTTATCATGACACCACCTCCTTAAAAGTAGGAAGACAAATCTCCTGACTTGGTGGGGATGTTAGTCATCAGTAATTTTTACCTATTTAGATGACTAAATTCTTTGTCCAAGATTTCTAGAAACAGAATTCAAGAATCATGTGAGTTCTAGAAATCCCCTCAAAGAGAATTTTTTTTCACTATCCCACCTCCTTGTCAAAGCATGGCCAATATATCACCCAGAAAAGACCAAATCCTGGACTGATGTACCACACTCTCACTATGTTCACCACCTCTTCCTATAACATTATGTCTCTATTTGCCTAAACCCTCTATTTTGCATACCATATTTCGCCAAGTAAACCAAAATTTTCTTCTACTCACCAAATGCCTCAAGCAATGGTGATTTCAAAACTCCCTGTCTCAAAAGCTCTTTGAAGTAAAACAAGGTTTTCTAGTTGTCTAGGATGGTAGTGCATTATAGAGTGTCCAAAACCCTGTCTCCTCATCAAAACCCTGTTTCAATTTTTCAGTCAAAAACCTATTCCAAGGACATTACCATAAGTCAAATAGGGTCACCTAGGTTATGCACTATCATGGTTCTAAATGCACTATTTCCACAAGTATTCAAAGGTGAATTCAAGAGAACACAAGGATGAGGCTTGTCATTATCCAAATAACATCAAAAGACCTCCAAAGGTATCCTCTTGATCAAGCAGTAAGCCTGCAAAGGAGAAATTTACCATGTCAAAGCATTTCTGTAGGAATTTTTTTATAAATGGTCAACAGCAGAAACAGAGGCAAAGAAGGAGACCTAAAAAAGCTCATAAAGGCATCCACAGCTGGTAGAAAGATACAAACAGGCTTAAATTTTATAAGGAAGAGCATGATCTCATCAGGGAGTGTTATGAAGTTCTGCCCATCAAAAGGTCCATGTACGTCATAAAAGATAGTGGCACATAAGCAACACTGTACCTCAAATCAAAAAGATCATTTAAAAGTTGTTTGGATTCAAGCATGAAACTTGTAGAGGAATAGCTGCCCTTTGCTTGCATTCCTGCAAATAATACCAAAAGACATCAGATTAGCCATGAGGTAAGGTAAAGTAATAAGAGGCATCATCATAAGAGGAGCATTCACAACCAAGAAGAAAGCAACAAGGTATGTGTTTTATGGAAATCAATATTCATGACTGTTTTGACCAAGTAATAGAGCAATGCTAGGGCTACAAAGGAAAAGAACACCTAAAACCTTTCAAAAGATCATTGAAGGCTTTAGGCGTAAAATAGTGAGTTTGATAAGTATCTTTTTGACAACTCAGAAGACAACACTGTTTTTTTTTTTAAGTATCCCTAAAAACTCAAAAGCTTGGAAAGATAGGCAAAAATGATCAAGATAGGGACAATAAACCTCCTTCATCACAACAAATGGTTTCAAGGTCAAAGGAAAGAATGTTTTCAACACAGAATATCATTCAAAAGGAGAAATGGCAACAATAATGAGTTTGCTGTGTGTAGAGGTTAAAAGTTCAAAACAATTATTTTTCCAAAGTATAGGCGGAGAGGCATGGGCTTAGTGTCTTTGGGAAGATTGTAAAAATAAGGAGAACATTAAGAGGCCTCCAGTAGTGAAAAAAGAACCATGTTTTCATCAAATTGTCCACCTACAGGACCAAAAGCAGTAAAAAACACAGTAATAAAAAGCAAAGAAAAAGGAACCTTATAAAAGTGGGTTTTGGGGCATCTAATCATTTTCAAGGAGAAATATAAAGTCTCCTCAGCTTCTCTCGCACTTCATTTACCCTTGCAGACAAGAGAGAGTCGTTGGAAGCATTTTTTAGGGTTTTTGAGAAAAATATGAAGAAATATCCAGGTGTTACACACCGAGGTTGGTGCTACGCACCTGGCTCTTGGTGTTATGTGCAGGAGGGGTGGCCACAGTGTTATTTAACACTGCGCTATGCACCTGGGCCAGTGTTACGCATATGAACACTAGAGTGTCTACAAAATTCCTGTTACGCACTTGTGCTACACTCCTAAAGCTTGACTGGCCCATCTCCTACTTGTTACGCACCAGCGCTACGCTCCTGAAGCCTGACTAGCCGATCTCCTACCTGTTACGCACCAGCGCTACGCACAGGCACTACGCATCGGCGCTACGCACCAGTGTTACACACAGACAGAGTTTGTTTAAAATTTCTAAAGGGAGTTAAAATTTCGGGTTTTCACCTTCAAAGCCTCTGCAAAATTCAAGACACAAGGTTGGTGATTTGTTTTCTTGCCTCCCAAGTTTTCATTTCCCTAAGCAAAGTCATATTTAAAGGCTTAATTAAACCAAACCCTAGGCTGCATAAAAATCAGTTTTAAATAGATTTGGTTAGGGTTTGAAGGAGAAAATAGTTATATGTGCCAGAGGAGACTGAGTGACATCTAACAAACCTCTAAACACTAAATGCACTCTTGGAGAGTTTCTTCTTGGCTTCATTTGCACAACTTTTCACTCACTTCACTCATTGCAGCCTTTTGACCCAAAGTGTAATATTCCTTTTTTTAGGAATATCAAAATTCTATTCTAGAGATTGGCTATAGGGGCATTTACTAGATATGTCACCTTATAGAAAGGATGAGATCCAGAGGCTACCTGGCCCTCTACAGACTCTATCTATAGATTTTGTAATATTCCTCCTACAAGAGTTGCTCGAAGAATGGGGCTGCAATGATGTATGAACATACAATGGATTCTCTGCGTTATTTATCTAAGCTTGCTTATGAAAAGAAGTAAATAGCCAACATATATGGTTATATCAGAAAAAGGAATGCAATGACTTGAAGAATCAGTCATACAATCAAGATAATACAACCTCTCATTACATGCATGATAAACATGAAGAACACTGCTATATGGAACAAGCCCTAGGCTCTGACTGCACTATTTATAGAGGCACTGCTGCATAAAATAGAATGATACAAGGATATAGCAATATGAAGCTCAAATAAAGCGGGGGATCATGATCTCAACCCCTGAAAATACAATACATCAATCCTCTAGAAGGATTGGCTGAAACACATGTTCAAAATAGGAAAATACAATAATGTCGGAGTTGCTGGGAAGCAAAAACTCAAAGACTGGAAATAGATGGAGAAGGCTGAAATGGCTGAAACAAATGAATAACCCTCCTCCAATAGAAATCTGAAGTGAAAGGCTGATCCCTTCACATCCCTTCACCTAAGATTTCACCCTCCAACTATCTGCTAATCCCTCACAACAAATGCTCACCAAGAATAACGTTGTCTAATAGAGGGACTACACTGCAAGTCATGGTAAGTGGTTGGCTTGGTGCCAAATATGGTGGAATAAGCTCATGAACCTCCTTTGCTAATCTCCCAAAGGGATGGAAGCTCCCTCCTCTGAAAATCTAGCCAAGGATGGTGTTGTAGAAAACCTCCCCAGCAACACTGCACAATCTCCAGCTGAAACTGCACTGATTATGAGGGAAAATGCTTGACCTCAATGTATAAATATGGGGAATAGAGTGAAATCCTCCAAGAGCTACTCAATAAGGAGAGGAAATCCTAAACAGGAATTCCCTCAGTAATTCTTGCTAACCAGCAAGATGTTGCTGCAAGTCCACCGGACCAAAGATGAATAATAATCAACATAATTTGTAATGGATACCTTGCCATCCTTTTAAACAATTCAGCTCCCTCTCAATGGACCCCACTCATTAGGGTTTCCTTCCTCTAGAAGCTTCCCTCCTTATCCCACTGCGTTGGCCCACAATGTGCTCTCCACCTCATGCTACTGTGCAGTTTGACTTGGTCAAACTTGACCTAGCCTTCTTGCAAAATCTCCCTTTCACACATGGAGGTGTGAAATAAAGCTCCAAAAGTGATCCTCCTTCATACCAAGAGGATTTTTATTACCTATTCATGAAATTAATGCGTCTCATACCCATTTTATTCATCTCCTAAGTGCAAATGTCAAAAATTAATATTCCATAAAATTTTGGAATATTACAGTCCTCCCCTCTCAAAGATTGCTTGTCCTCAAGCAAGTACAAAGATAGACTGATTTATTTCCTCTTAATTTCCCTGTAGCTTCCATGCATGATAAACTCCTCCAAGAGAAGGATGCCATATCATCAATCAAGTGTCCAAGTTGTCCCTCCAATATATGCAATCTAGCCTTTGGTGAACATCCCCAAATAGCTGTCATGTAAGAACAAATATCCATGAAGGAAACAATGGGCTGTATAAGGGCCTCCTTGAGGCATGAGATATGATGTTTAATGGGACTCATCATCCCCATATGAATCTCCCATCCCCAAGCAATCATCCATACAACATAAGCTGCCTCCCGACATGACAACTTATAGAAATCTCCCTCCACCTTGAGCTCCGGAAATAAAGGTGGGCTGCAAATCTAAATATGGAAAGCCTCATAGCTTGCCCCATGCTATCCTCCTCTCCACTTATGATAAGTGAAGATTGTGTGCTGATCATGGGCTGCAAAATTATTTCCCTCAAGTGGAAAAATGAAAAGTAATCCTCCAAGGATTTCTCCTCCATCAATAAGAATCCAGCTGGCCCAAGACATTACATCCATGATGAGTAGGACATGATCATCATAGAATGCCCCAATGACATGTTTTCTGTAGTTTATACCATGTGCAGCAAGGTATAAACAATGTCTCATGGGGTTACAATGCAACCTCATCCACTGTAGTTGCAGAAAATAATATGGCAAGTATTGTACAAAACATATCACCTCTACTACTGAATAGTAAATAGATGAGTGAATCAGCAATAAAAAATCAAATACATGCCCATATACATAAAATGGATGGATATTATCATCAAACTCATGGCCCATCTCCAAATAAGGAAAATAAATAGCTATGGTGGCCATGTCTCTCCTCATGTTCCCCTTAGAACATGGCATGCAAAAAAATGTGGGAATCATCTTCCCTCAAGGACACACTAAGTTCATGTGTCAATCTTCCGATCATGCTCCCAATAATATGGACAATATCAGCAAATGGAAACATGCTCATCATCAGAATAGAGGAAGTATTGATGGTTTCATATGGTGCTGGAAAGTACCAACAGTCTCCCAAGGGTGCATAACGCAGTTTTGCAAACTGCTGCTCAAGAAATGTACAAGGAAAAATGTTTTGAGATACAATGCTAATCATATGAATTAGTTGAACATGTGTGGAATGGAAAAAAAATTGCCCAAGGCCATGTAAAAGATGGTTGTCTCCATCATATGGGTTGGCCCAACCTTTCTCATGGAGCAACATGAAAAATCTGCCCCTTTGAGGAGCCATGCACTGCAACATAATGATAAGAGTATGCAAATCAGCAAATGAAAATATAAGTTTCTTACCACAGGTTGGAATTAAAATGATAGATGGATCCATATGAGTGATATTGCTCCCAAATGACAGTGCTATGAGCTCATGCAAAAAGGCTCTTTCCCATGACAATCTTTGTTCCTTGACATGCTCCTTGTCAAGAACACTCCTGGTGATGCTGCCGCAAATGTGAAGTTTTCCCAAGATGGAAATTCCTCCTGATCAATCCAAGTCAAAGATTAATCCCTTTTCACTATGAGAGTGCCCTCCTCTACTCCTGCAACACCATACATCATATGAGAGAAAATCTTCTTGTGCTCTCTCCAAGAGAGTTCAAGCAACCCAAGTGCTTGATGCCTCCTCATGCTCACATCATGTAACTCATGTGATGAAGGTATCATGACTGATATATATACCATATCAGCTCCATTTATCCTTACTCCTTGCTTCTCAATGATGTAAAAATCCTGCCACCTCTTCTCTACTCCCAACCTCCTGGAAAAAAGGTACACCAAGTGATGGCCAAACTCCTTCAAGAGGAGCCAACGTAGCCAAGCATGTTGCTGCCCGGTATCATATATTTTCAAGTGGAAAATCATCCTCTTGCTTCTCATCTGCACCCACTCAGCTCCTTTTGGATGTCTTCTCCTTCTTCCTCCTTTGGTACTCCTCCCATGAGGACTACCATTCTCCCAAACCAAATTTCTCTCTTTGCATTTCATGAGAGTTTGAAATGCATCTCCTTGGAGACCTTTTAGAAAAGATCTCTTACCCATGACTATGTTGGATCCATGAGAACCCAAATGTGATGGAGGTAATATCTCCTCTCCATCCATGTTTAACAACACTTCTGATTCTTCTAATGATGTAGCAGATGTTTCATCCTCCGGTGTAAAATTTGATTCATTGTTTTTCATGAGGGTGCCATGGTTTGTTTCATCCTCCAATAATTCACACTCCAACCCCAAGGGCTGAATGCAACTCAACCAGAATGTATGAGGATAAGGGCTCATCTCCTCCTTGAACCCTTTGCATAGAGCAGTGCAAACATGGTGCTCTAGAATAGCACAGTTTGTAGATCCTTAGACCTCTACATGTAAGTTTCCACATTCCTTTAAATTATTTGCTGAAATGAAAAGTGGAACTTTACTCATACCTTGGTGAATCTTTGGACCTTCTTGTGTGGCTGCAGCATTTTTTTCCTCTAATGTAATGGCTACCTCATCCATATATGTAGAAGGCTTTTCCTCCAAAGCTGTAGCAGCATTGGTGCAATTATCCTCCCATGGTGGAATGGCTTTCTCTTCCTTTGTCCTCTCTCCATTAAAGGCTTGGATTAACCTTTGAGCAAAGTCTGCAAAAGAACTCACCCTTGAATGGACCAAGGGTTTGAACCACCAAATAGAGGCTTCCTCCTCCATGTGCAGCGCTACAATCTCCATTGCTTCTTTATCTGCCACTGGATGCAGTAAGAAAAATGACTCTAGCTTTTTCACCCAAGATCTAGCTGAAGTATCACCATCAAATGTAAACAATAGGAACCTATTGCCTCTGATTTCCATTTTTCCATAGGGGCCTTCTCTCCTCCTTCTGCTGAATAGATTGTGGGAACATTGTAGCTCCCCTAAATGCTATAGAATGGGTTTTATACTCACTCAAGTATTGATCTAGAACCTGATGATCCAAGCATCTCCCATGCTTGCTTTCTTTTTGAGAATAGGAAGTGCATGGGCCTTCCTCTTATTCTCTTTACTTCTCCTCCTTGGGGAGGCTCTCCTTTGTTCTGAAAATAGATGAGATCAAGCTCATCTTCTGCAAAATCTTCTTCTTCTTCTTTCTTGGGCTTGAAGGCCACAAGTTGAGCCAAGAAAGGTGCTCCGATACCACTGTAATATTCCTTTTTTCAGGAGTATCAAAATTCTATTCCAGAGATTGGCTATAGGGGCATTTACTGGATATGTCACCTTATAGAAAGGATGAGATCTAGAGGCTACCTGGCCCACTACAAACTCTATCTATAGATTTTGTAATATTCCTCCTATAGGAGTTGCTCGAAGAATGGGGCTGCAATGATGTATGAACATACAATGGATTCTCTATGTTGTTTATCTGAGCCTGCTTATGAAAATAAGTAAACAACCAACATATATGGTTATAGCAGCAAAAGGAATGTAATGACTTGAGGAATCAGTCATACAATAAAGATAATACAACCTCTCTTTACATGCATGATAAACATGAAGAACACTGCTATATGGAACAAGCCCTAGGCTATGACTGCGTTGTTTATAGAGGCACTGCTGCATAAAATAGAATGATCCAAGGATATAGCAATATGAAGCTCAAATCAAGCAGTGGAGCGTGATCTCAACCCCTAAAAATACAATACATCAATCCTCTAGAAGGATTGGTTGAAATACATGTTCAAAATAGGAAAATGCAATAATGTCGGAGTTGCTGGGTGGCAGCAACTCAAAGACTGGAAATAGATGGAGAAGGCTGAAATGGCTGAACAAATGAAGAACCCTCCTCCAATGGAAATCTGAAGTGAAAGGCTGATCCCTTCACCTAATATTTCACTCTCCAACTATTTGCTAATCCCTCACAGCAAATGCTCACCAAGAATAATGCTATCTAAGAGAGGGACTGTACTACAAGTGATGGTAAGTGGTTGGCCTGGTGCCAAAGATGGTGGAATAAGCTCATGAACCTCATTTTCTGATCTCCCAAAGGGATGGAAGCTCCCTCCTCTGAAAATCTAGCCAAGGATGGTGTTGTAGAACACCTCCCCAGCAACACCGAGCAACATTGCACAATCTCCAACTGAAATTGCATTGATGATGAGGGATAATTCTTGACCTCAATGTTTGAATATGGGGAATAGAGTGAAATCCTCCAAGAGCTACTCAAGAAGGAGAGGAAATCCTAAACAGGAATTCCCTCGGCAATTCTTGCTAAGCAGCAAGATGTTGCTGCAAGTCCACTGGACCAAAGATGAATAATACTCAACATAATTGGTAATGGATACCTTGCCCTCCTTTTAAAAAATTCAGCTCCCTCTCAATGGACCCCACTCATTAGGGTTTCTTTCCTCTAGAAGCTTCCCTCCTTATCCCATTGTGTTGACCCACATTGTTCTCTCCACCTCATGCTACTGCACAATTTGACTTGGTCAAACTTGACATAGCCTTCTTGCAAAAGCTCCCTTTCACACATGGAGGTGTGAAATAAAGCTCCAAAAGCGATCCTCCTTCATACCAAGAGGATTTTTAATACCTATTCATAAAATGAATGGGTCTCCTAACCATTTTATTCATCCCCTAAGTGAAAATGTCAAAAATTAATATTCCACAAAATTTTGGAATATTACACAAAGGCTCTAAAAAGTTTTCAAAAATCTTTCTGTGCTAAAAATCTAGCCACCTTGTCTGAATCATAGATTCACACCAGTAGTGATGAAAGTCAAAGACATTCCAAGAAAAAGTACAAGGGAAGAAGGGAAAATAGGTTTGAACCCTTAGACACAGTTCATATTACTTCCTCTCCCATGATTCTTTCATGCTTTCAGGATGTTGGGTGTTATCATTTTTGTGAAAAGGTCAAGCAAGTCAAAAGGCACTTAGAAATAACTAGATCGTTCGTCCTTGGCTTACAAAATCACCGAGTTAGCCTAGCAGGAGTGGAATTTGAGCTCTCATCTAAATCCATTTCTAAAGCAACAAGTATACCAGACATTGGCGAGATATGGTTTAAACAAAATAATTTGGAGTTGAGCTATTATGAGCCCTACCTAAAACCAAGCTGTCAACAAGGCTGCAAGGTTTTTTTTCCTTTTTCCCACTTGCTAGAGAGGTACACCTTGATGATGAAGAAAATTATCAGATATTTCACCTGTGAGGGGAGATACTCCAGGATTTACTCATATCATATAAGGTTAGTAGTGCACTTCACCAAAGTCAAAATAATGAACCTACCGTACTACATTTTCCGGAGAATTGACAAGATGGCCTCACTTGTCAAGAAAATAAGCTATGACTGCCAAATTTCGAGCCTTTTACACCACTCCTTGACCAAAATTATTGTCTTACACCAGCTGTGAAAGAAAATAATCACTTGGGAAGTCTTCATCTCACATGATTTGTTTACAAACCCCCAAGCCTTCATTCAGCAGAATCTACCCTCCACTTCACAACCACCTACCTCCACTCCTCCATCATATCCCCATATGCCTTCTCCACAAAGAAATTCACCCCCTATCCCTTCTCCTAATGTACCAAGTGAATAAGATGACAGTGGCTTTAATGATGAGCAAACAAATGACAAAAATGAGGAAGAGGATAGTGAGGTAGAAACTGAGATACATGAAGATAATGAGGAAGAGGAAAGTGAGGTAGAAGATGAGGAAGATTAATAATATGAGGAAGAGGACAATAGTGAGTAGGAAAGTGATAATAGCCATAACAGATAGGAAAATGATGACAGCAAAAATCAGGAGACAGATGCAAGTGAGACAAAGGTTGAAAACATTGAGGCAAATGCAGAGCTTGATAAAGATGATGAAAGTGGCGAAAATAATGAAGATTATGGGATAGAAACAGAGTTTCAAGGAGAGGAAAAATAGAGTGATGATGACCAAGAAGAGGCAGCCTCTCAAGAAATAAATAGTGAGAAAGAAAACAGAGTTAAAATCAGTGAGCCTCACGATGAGAAAAACGGCCAAAACAGTGGGTCTTATGATGAAGAAGATGACAAGGCTTGTGGCACCTCCAAAGGTAGAGACACCATCATAAAACATCTCACATGCACCTATTACAGAGGCAGAAGAGATGTGTTTGCTACCTCAAAAAGGCAAGGGGCCATTTCTCCTCCAGAAATCAAGCATCAAGACAAAGGAAAGGGAAAGGTGGACAAAGGTGAGTAGAAGGTATAGGTAAGAAGGAGAAAAAGGATCAAGAAGACTTCTCAAGGATCTCAATTCATTTATCTGGAGAGTGACAATGAAGACCAAGAGATGAAAACTAGGTTGCTCCTCTTGGAAAAAGATGCACAGCTTCAGGAGTGGGAAAGGGATTTTGAGATGGCTCAAAGGGTCATATACTATTACAAAGAGGAACATAAGCATTTCAAATATGTCAAGAGGGGCCTTGCCCTACAAAATAAAATGGCCAAACATTATGCAAGGAAAAGCATGCTTGCTAGCGCCAAGCTAAAGAAGGCCCTCAATGAACTAGAAGACCTAAAAAGAGCCAAAATGCATGACAACCTTGGTGTCTTGGCTGAGGCTTCTCAATAGGTATCCAAAACCTCTTGAGGGGTCTATCCATCAATTTTGAGGCCAATCGAACAAATTTTTGTTTTCTTCCAAATTTTGACCCCTAGGAGTGCAACATCCTAGGTGCTACACACTAATTTGGTGCATCTTCAGCTCTCAAAGTTTGCATTTTTGGATTTTTCACATCACCAATTTTCAGATCATTTGGAGCAGTTTTACCCCCTTAAAAGGTCAAAAAACATCTAAAAGTTGACATTTCTGCCTCCTTTTCAGACCAGGTGTTACGCACAGAGCAGTGCTGGGAGATTTGATTTTTGAGTAGGTAAATGGAATCCACTCAGCACAACTAAAATATTTTTTGAAAGTAGACGCATTAGGCTTTCCAACAAGCCATCACGGAGCCAAATCCGGTGTCAGGAAGACCTCTAAAATACTGCTGCAACAGGGCATATTTCTGCGCTACGCACCTGGAAATTTTTCACTATTTGACACATGTGTTACACTCCTGTGGCTGAGTGGGAAAAATGTGTGTTTGGAAAGATTTCTTAGGCATGTCAGGCCTAAAATTCAATTTGATTTCCATTTATAGTCGGAAAAGATATTTATTTAGATATTTTTGTGCCTTGGAATTTGCAAAGCCTCAAGAACAAGTTAGGATATTTCTCTTTGGCCAATAGGCTTCTAGATGCTCTTGTAGGCTCTCCTCTCATCATTTGTTATATAAGACATGAGGATTCATTGTAAATAGTGGGGACTTGATGTGTTTAAGAGAAATACATGGTTTTATGAGCTTGGACAAGATATTGGTTTTATGAAGTGAATGAATGGCTTGTGTGGTGTTGTAGCCTCTACAACACCCTCCAAAAAACCCGACTTCAAAATTTTTGGAGCCCCTTGAACTTAAAGAAAACCAAGTAAAGAGTCTAGAAGGCTAAGTCGCAAAGTTGCAAAACTCCTTTTTTAGAAAATTGCGACTCCGCAACCTTGCGACCCTGTGACCTAAGGGTCGCAAGGTCGCAGGGTCACGAGGTCGCAAAACTCAAATTTTAAGGAAAACTGCGACCTCGCGACCCTCAGGTCGCAAGGTCGCAGGGTCGCACATCTTCTAAATCACTCAAATTACGACCTTGCGACCTCATTAAATGCCCGCACGTGCGACCCTTTTATATAAACTAGGTCGCTAGGTTGCATTTTTCACATTCAGCGAATAGAAAGAAACGGCTCTGACAGGTCGACTGGCGCGCGTTTTTCCCTGGTAAGTTGCCATTTTCCCCTCCTGTTGTTTCCCTTTTTCTTATTCTTGCTAAATCCCAGACATTCTTAGCCTTTAAATTGTCAATTTACCTTAACCCTTGTCTGCCTTTCTTGCCTAGGGTTTTCTGATTCTTGTTGGCCCCCCACAGTGACCAAAATCATTATCATTTCTTTTTCAGACTTCCATGGCTACTCCCCTACTCCCAAAGCTAGCACTTGGCTCCATCTTGACCCATTTGGTTTTGCTTTTTTCCAGTTAAGGAGAAAATCACTTCACGCTGCGTATGCCCAAAACCCCCAGAGAAGCCCTAGCGCGACTTGCGACCCCGCGACCTAGTTGCAAGGTCGCAAGGTCGCAGTTTCCAAATATTTTGAGATTTGCGACCCCGCGACCCCGTGACCTAGTTGCAAGGTCGCAAGGTCGCAGTTTCTAAATTTTTCGAGATTTGCGACCCCGCGACCCAGCGACCTAGTCGCAAGGTCGCATTTTACCATTTTTTGATAAATTTGCGACCTAGCGACCCAGCGACCTAGTCGCAAGGTCGCAAGGTTGCATGTTGGTTTTGTTCTCTCAAGCTGTGACCCCGTGACCTAGTAGAACTTTGTTTCAATTTTGGCTTGTGTCCCAGCTGTGACAAACTGTAATTGGTCTTTTATCATCATGTCGTTCTTATCATGGGATTCTTTCATGAATATGACAAGTGAACTTGAAGTAGACGCAGAGTGTATACCTGTTCTCTCGGATTCCAGCGACATGGCACCCCCAGTGTCCCGGAAGAAAGACAAACACATGGTAGTGGAAGAGGTGGAGATGGATATACCGGTGTCCCCGCCTCCGATGTACAGATATACCCTTTGTACATTTTCAAAAGGGGACAGCATGCGATGGTACCAAGTGTATCATGAGTTCGCCATACCGGAAGCGGAAATTCCAGAAGATCTCCCAGACCGGGAAATATACTTAAAAGTCAAAAGGTCTAAGTTGCATCTCGCAGGTGCTCATCCGGCCATATTTCCATGTCCCGAAATGATAGACTGGATCATACAAAAAATAGATCCCAAGAAGTTTGTGATCCGAGACAGCGAAGGTAAGGCTTTCGCAACGCTCGTCGGCTTGGATGCCCATGTCTACTACTCTTTGCCTCAACAGGAAGAAAAATTTACCGAAGGATGGGCTCTTGCCCATGCAGTCCCTGTAGTCGACACTATCAGGCAGTGGTGGGCGGAGCCCGACAAATTTAAAGTCAAGAAGGACCAAGAATATCCGGTGGCCAGCCTGAGAAAAGTATATAAATTAGTAGCCGCCATGCTTTGCAGATTGTACGGGCGCCCGGACGCCACCACCTTCAACGGCACATGGGCTACTATCATGGAACATGTAACGGTGCATGGCACTCATTTCAACTGGGCTAGTATATTGATGACCTCAATGCATACAAACTTGTCTTCGGCATTGGCCCCAGAGGAAGGAATGCCTTCTAAGTTCTATTGGCCTCTTATCTGTTGGATGCCATCTACGCGAGGTTGCATTTTGAGGGATGCGCACATAACTGGGATCCCACGCAGATCCGTGCAATCCATCTACAAACCAAAGTGTTTTGGGAATCCAGGTACAAAAAGGATATAGAACCAATTTCTCAGATATTTATCCCCGCTCTTTTCAGGAAATTATTTGGCCAGGACGCCCCTTGCATGTCTTGGCGAGCCAGGGAGACTCTAGGCCAAGTGGCGCATTGGTTTCCGTTCACTGAATATACTATCATCCGAGTCTTCGGCACGTTTAAGCCACCACATGCTTTGCCTCGCTTCATTACGGACAAGATGCTCATACAAGAGGTATGCTTCCAAATGACCTCGGGTTTCTCCAATGTCCTATCCAAAGGTAAGAAGAAGCCCTGGCCCACGCTACCCCTCACTATCGGTGCATACACAGTTAGATATTTCAGAGAGGTAGGGGCTGAAGGAGAAGAGATTAAAATTTATCACCTAAGGACTTTAGAGTACTGACCATATGACTTGGAGAGGATAGTTCCCGAACACTGCAAGAAGGCCAAATTCAAATGGAACTACCAGCATGTAGAACGCCCAGAAGAAGATGAGAGAAGAAACTGGTATAATGCAGATAGACAACTTGCTCCGGGGACGGAATCTGGCCAAGAGGATCCGGATGATCAAAGTTTGGAGGACAGGAGCCGTAAGTTAGGAGGTGCTTCTTCCTCTCTAGCAAAAAAGCCCCGGACCAGTACAGGGCCTGACACCTCTTCCCAACAGAAAGAAGCGGAGGCAAAAGCCCAGCAGGAGAGAAAAAAGAAGATAAAAGAGGACGAGGAGAAACTCAAGAAAAATTCGAAGGCAGATCAGAAGAAGAAGCAGGCCGAGGAGGCCAGGAAGGAAAAGAAGTGTGCTGGCTACTGTGCCGCAATAATGGGCACTCAAGGAAGAACTCGACAAAGCTGAAGCCGCAACTTCAAAAGAAATCGCACTGTGCCGTGACATAACGAAAGAGGAAATAAATAGAAGCAGCGATGTATGAATGAGGAAGGAAGAGCAGAGAAGGTCAAGCCGACAGCACCAACAAAGGGGAAGAAGAGGAAAGAAGAAGAAAGAAGAGAGGAAAAGAAGAAGAAAGATGAGGAGGATGAATTGATAGAAGACATCGACATGTCTCCTCGAGGTCCCTCTAAAGGGCAGAACCGTGCTCTCCGATGTTGATCCCCCTGTGTAAGGTGAGGAGGAGGTCTCGACCTTACCGGTGCTCGGGGCACCTCGTTCACCCTCTTCAAAATCCGGCAAGAGAAGAGAAGGTCCATGGCACAGCCCTTCATTGACCCATCACAAACGAGAAAGACAGCCTGATACTAGGACTAACCCCGTGATGATAACATCGGCAAGCACGACTTTCGTCGTGGCCACGGAATAAAATGTCACCAGAATGAGTAGAGAAATCATTTCTCTACAAAATAGAATACGAGCAGCGGAGCAGCGGGAAAAGAAGGCAGAACAGGAGAGGTCGGCATTGGAAGAAGAGATGCAACAACTCCGAAACAAGGCTCCCCCAGTCAATGAAGTTCCACTTGCCGTTCTGAAAGAATGCGATGTATTAGAGGTGACCATGAAGCAGGTGTATGGGGAAATGCTCACCATAAATCAAACAGTCACCCCATTGGTAAGAGCACGAGAAGAAACTAAGCAGAAGCACGAGCAGCTCAAGGAAGCCTCGGTTGCCTTAGGTAAAATGATGAACTGGATAGTGCAATACCCTCAAGTTCCCGAGAATTTGCCTAAGAAGGATTGGATTCATACACAATATGCCAAAGTCCAAATCCGGATGAAGATGCAATCCAAGGACAAGCTATCCAAGGATTTGGACAAAGTAATGTCTTCATACGACCACTTGATCAGCGGCATAGACTCAATGCACACTCTTCACCACATTCCTTCGCTAGGGGCATTGGACGAAAGTAAGACCTGAGAGCAAGTAGATCAAGAAATCCAGTCATTCCTGCAGCCTATCAAGCAAGCTGCTTCTGCCCCCAAGGTCACAACATCACAAGAAAATCTGGGTCAATTGCTTGTCGCGCCAGTATAGATTTACACCAAGCTCGCCTCCCTTTCAAACTAGATCTCCCAAAAGAAGGAAACTATAATTCAGAATGCTCTGGAGTGCATGCATCGGTTGAAAGAGGAGGTCCCTCTAGTCTCTCCCATAGCAGCAGAATACCAGACCTGGTGGGACTTCCTCAAAGGAAAGGAGATTGATGTTCCTGATCTCTCTATTACACGCCCATCTCCATGACTCAGTATCAGTAGGTCGTAGGTCACACTGCTCACTAGGTCGCAGGTCGCACTGCTCACTAGGTCGCAGGTCGCACTGCCAAACAGGTCGCAAGTCGCACTCACTGGCCAGGTCGCAGGTCGCAATTTTCTCCCAGGTCACAGGGCAACTCAACTGGCAGGCAGGTGAAGAGTCAGGGAGCCCAAAGGGCAATTTTGATCTATAAAACCCCCTCCAGGGAAAATGTAAAGGATCTTCTTTTTGGGACTGAAAAGCTACAGAGCATTGTACTTGAAGATAACACTCTTTTGACATATGAATACAAATACTTGTTGAAACTCCTTTTGGATCTGATGTGTTTCGCTTGGTGAACACTACGAGTATTTCTGTACAGTTTCAGAACATCTTTTGATTAATGAGATTGCACTCTTTAATGGCATCATTTATACATAATGGTTATATGTATGTGTGTTAATGGTGTTCGGATTAATTGCTTGCTAAATGGATGTTAGTGACTTTGTTTATTAGCATTTCATTTGATCTGTCAGAAAGTAAAGGGGGATCTCGCCCTAAGGAACTGTTTATTTTGTGGTCAGGATCGCCTACAAGCATAACCCCAAAGATGTGTTGTTGACAACACTTCCTTCGGCGTGTATGCTTTATTATCTATCTTGCTACACGTAGTGTTATGTACATGTTTAATGCATCAACCACTTATTTAGTATCATGTGAATAAGTGTGTGTCCGCAGGTTCAAGCAAATTCTTTTGAGACCAAAGGGAAGGTAACTGAAGCGGTAGCCGGACCCACACCCCGAACGGGATCCCTATTCCAAACGGTTCAAGGTCTGATTGGGACTTTCTACCGGGGAGATCCCCTACTATTGGCCAGACAGATTTTCCCGTCAACAGATTTGGCGCTAGAAGGAGGGCCTGAATGGCAGCCTCCCAGCATACAACCAACATTCCATCACAAACTCCCCAAGGGGAGGTCTTAAACAATGAAACCATCCCACCATTGGAAGATATTCAAGGGATGGAGATGTCGTATTATGAAATTACCGAAGCACAGTTGAGGGCCTTGTGCCCAGCACCCCGCAATCTCCTCAGGGATTTGCGTTATACCCCAATCATGCAATTCTTGTCCCATACTAGAACCCCGAATGAAAACATCACTCGTAATGGGGCCCTGGTGAGCACCGTGCCCTAGTTGGTGAATCTTATGATTGAAGACCTTGCCGCCGCTGCTCAGCTTAACGAACCCATCCCCGAACTCCAAGACGGCGATGAGGAAGATTTTGGTCCTACCGAACCTTTCCCTGACCCTCAGCCCAACCAAGCCCAGCCTAACAACAACCAGGCACACACTCCACCTAGGGAAGGTGAGGGAGATAGAGGCCAAGGGAATGAAAGCGACAGAAATAGAGCCCGTAGAAATGCAGGCGAGGGAAATAGAGCCCGCGGGAACGAAGGCGAGGGAAATAGAGCCCGCCGGACCAGAGGTAGAGGAGATAGAGGCCGAGGCCAAGGAAATCGTGCTAACGACCATCACCCGAACCCAAATCGGCCTCCTGTCCACAACTGGGGATATCTTAGAGACTTTCTCTACCGTGAGAGACATCAAGATGAACACTCTCACCATGAGGGAGGAGCCTCGGTATCAGGTTCTGGAGGTGAATCTGAGCCTGATTTTAGACATCACTAGCGGGCTAGGAGGGTGCAACCATTAGCCTGGATGGCCCAGTCACCATTAAATATTTTGGGCCCAATCCAAGACTTGCCTAGGCACCCAGAGAAACACCTCCCCAAGTTTGATCCCGAGAAAGGCACCTTGGCTGAAGATCATATAAGCAGTTTCTATCTCTCCCTGCAAATCATGAGGGTTCAGTCAGATAATTTTGCTTGACGTCTGTTTCTGCATACTCTTGAAAACAAAGCAGCCACTTGGTACCGCTCCCTCCCAAGTGCCTCCATCACATCATGGGACCAGTTTCGACGCGTATTCCTGTAGAAATTTTCAGAGGATAAAACCCCTTCCATGTTCCTCACGGAGCTAAGCACCATTAAGTGCCACAAGAAAGAGAAGGTAAGAGACTTCAATCAGCGCTTTTCTACCATGTTGCAAAAGTTTCCCCCAAACCTGGCTTTGGATGACTATATTACCATTGATTATTATACAAAAGCTCTCCCTAGGGATATTGCTATCTTCGTGAAACGCGAAGCTCGGCCCACACTGGCAGCCAAATACGTGGCCACCCAAACTGTAGAAAGAGACATGTTTTCTATAGGAGCCATAGATCATGAGGGGAGAGATGACCACAAACCAATCGTGAAAAGGGGTCAATCCGCTGCAAGCAAAATTGCAGATAAGGATAAGGATGCTTTTGACTTTGAAGGTATAGCGAAGACCCTCAAGCTATTAAAAAATGAAGTCTCCGACCTGAAGAGGAAGGGTATAGAGTCCACGGCTAGTGCCAAGGCGCCTAAGCCCTTCTTCAGAAAGAGCAATCCCAACACCAGCCGACCTTCGTCCAACCCGAACACTGTTCTGAACGTTGAAGAGATAGGAAAAGACAACTTCTATTCTTTCCACCAGGCTGCCCACTCTGAAAAAACATGCCCACAGTGGATTGGCAGCATGAACGCAGTGGTAAACTAGCTTTTGGATGATCAAACTCCAGGGGACGCGGGGGAGGATGATGTTTCCGACCAGGATGAAGAGTTGCCCCCGGATGAAGAACCGACATCCTCAGTGCTTGCATTTGACATTATCCGAGGGGACAACCATCTTTCAGTCACTAATATCAACATGGCCGACAATCCTAAGGCCCCACCTGTAAGAAACTATAGCCTTAGGAGCAAAGGACCGGTTCCCGAACCATCCTTTGAGGAGAAGAAAAGGGCTTTCTTAAGGAAAATTCTGCCGCCAGGGAATGAACAGCAAGCTGCCCCTAAGAAGCCCACCAATGACAATACCCGAGCAAATCAGAAAAGCAAGCTCCCGATGAGGTCCACCACAACCACTACCGAACCCAGTCCCCAATCTGATCCCACATATAACATTTTAGAGGACATGAAGAAAACCAGAGCTAACATATCCCTCTATGAGCTTGCTCACATAAAAAATCAACGAGAACTCATTCTTAAAGCCTTCGCCAATACCTCAACTACTAAGCCTGTGAGAAACACTTCCGCGCAACCTAGTCCAAGTGTTCAGTCCATCATAAACGCCATCAATAAAAATTCTAGGGGGTCTACTCCCCCTTTTCTCCTGTCTTTTGAGATCTTCAACTTCAACATCCATAACTATCTGGTTGAATCTGGCGCCTCCACAAAAGTCATGCCACTATCTATTTGCAAAAAACTAAACATCCGCCCAGAGAAAACTGACGCAAGGATCATTCAACTTGACAGAACTCAAGTGCCCGCCGTGGGAGAACTGAATAACGTCATCATCCACCTCTCATCCGATTCTAGAGTCCACCAATGTATCGACATTGTAGTCGTTGACATTCCGGAAGCCTACGACTTATTACTTAGTAGGGACTGGTCCAGCAAATTGCAAGGATATTTCGCCACTGACTGGTCCCACCTTTGGCTTCCTTACAAGGGTCGGAATAACCAAATCAGGGTCAAAAGTGAGCCTTATATGAAACATACTGTGACTGATTTGGATGCTACTAATGAACCCATCATTTTCGCTCAGGAAGAGCTTGGCATGTGCTTCTTGGAAGCCATTTTTGGATGTTATCACCCCCCTCCATCTCCAGTAGATCCTGAGATCCAATCTGAATTAACACTCGTCGCGGAAGATCAAACCACTCACGCCTCACACCAAACTGAAATCCCGCCCCAACCTACAACCCCAAATAAGCCAGAAAACGATGTATGGACCCTGTACTACAACGGTTCCAAAACTCTTAACGGAGCAGGTGTGGGTTGCATCTTGCTTGACCCTAAAAAGAACAAATTATTGATATCGTGTCGGCTTGAGTTCCAATGCACAAACAATACCGTGGAATATGAAGCTTTGATCCTCGGAATCAAGAAGGCATTGGATTTAAAGGTAAGATTCTTACGAGTTATTGGAGATTCCGAGATTATTACTCGGCAGGTACGCAATACCATTCATTGTTTGTCTCCGCATTTGAAGGCTTATTAGTAAGAGGCATGGCGTCTTATTTCTGATTTTGATGCTTTTGGAATTAAATCTGTTCTTAGAATGCACAATGCAGCAGCTAATACTCTGGCTAATGCTGCTGCTAGATTTACCCCTTTGAGGGATGGTTTTTCTATTGAAGTTATATATAGACCATCCGTGCCAGATAATGTTACTAATTTCCGCGTTTTTGATGATGATCAACAGATATTAGAGTTTATGCTCAACACGGAAGTATTCAAAGACGTGGCGATTGATGAAGCGGATCACGACCAAGCCTTGCAGGAAGAGCATGAAAAATGCAAGGAAAACCCCATGCCTAAGGGAATAGTATCACTTGAAAAGCTATTCGACCTGCAAAACCGGTTCCGCGGCCCCCCAAATACCAAGGTACAAAGTTCCATTTTGGCACATTGGCAAGTAAATTTGGGATCAGAGGAGGACCCAAAATTCATTAACCTTGGGAAGGAGTGTACTGATGAAGAGACGCAGGCATTCACCCAACTATTTCGAAAGTATCGAGACGTATTTTCTTGGACGTATAATGATTTACGTACGTACGATACTCGGATTATTCAGCATGTCATACCCATGAAAGAAGGGGTGAAGCCATTCCAATAGAAGCTCAGGAAATTACACCCTACTTTGGAACCAATGATCCTGAAAGAACTCAAGAAGCTGTTGGACGCACGCATTATTTTTAAAGTTCGTCACTCCACATGGGTATCAAATTTGGTCCCAGTACGGAAGAAGTCTGGTGAGATCCGCTTATGTGTAGATTTCCGGAATTTGAATTGAGCCTCGAACAAAGATAATTACCTAGTGCCACCTATGGAACAAATATTGCAAGCTGTGTCCATATCTGAAATTTTCTCTTTATTGGATGGATTCTCCGGTTACAACCAGGTGCTGGTAGCCGAACCGGACAGAATGAAAACTACCTTTTGGACCAAATGGGGAACATTCGCTTTCAGGCGCATGCCTTTTGGATTGATTAACGCGGGGAAAACTTTCCAACGAGCCATGGATATAGCTTTCTATGGTTTGATAGGTCAGAGCGTGGTAGTCTATTTGGACGACGTCACTGTGTTTTCAAAACACCGGGGCGATCATTTACGCCACCTCAAACAAATCTTCGAGAGGTGCAGGAAGTACGGGATTTCTCTCAACTCGAAAAAGAGCATTTTCGCTGTGGCAGAAGGGAACTTGCTGGGCCACATTATTACAAAGCAGGGCATTGTAGTAGATCCAGAGCGGGCGAAAACTATTGCCCAGATTTCCCCCCCAAGCAGTAAGAAATCAATGCAATCTTTCCTGGGAAAAATCAATTTTGTCCGCAAGTTCATATCGGATTTTGCCCAGATAGTTAGACCGTTGCAGGGGATGATAAAAAAGAATGTGATGTTCAAATGGAACCCGCCAGAGAAGGAGGCGTTCGCCAAAATCAAGCAGGCCATAGCTGAAGCACCATCCCTTCAAAGTCCGGACTTTAGCAGAGGCTTCATCCTATATGCTTTCACTTCAGATTCTTCACTTGCAGCTGTCCTCATGCAGAAAGATGGCAAAAATGACGAGCGGCCCATTTCCTTCATGAGTACTGGTTTACAAGGAGCTGAATTAAACTACCCTGAAATCGAGAAACAAGCCTATGCGGTCTACAAAGCAGTTAAGCATTTCAGACCCTACATCTTGAAAAACCACGTCACAGTCTTTGTTCCACATCTAGTGATACGCTCATTGTTTGTGCAGCAGGAGCTAGGCAAGAGACGAGGCAACTGGGTGACATGCCTGCAAGAGTATGATTTATAGTTTAAGCCAGCACACACCATTAAAGGACAAGGTTTATGTCAAATGGCTGCGGAGGCGGCAAGCTCCCATGGAGTTGAGAAAGAGTGTTGGGAACAAGAAATCGATATGTACCAGAGCGACCATGTGCCTCAGTTGAGTAGCCCTTCTTGGTACTCAGACATTTCACGATACTTAGCCCAGGGCACTCTGGACCCCGCTCTGACTGCCCGACAAAAATGTGCAATAAGACTCAAAGCAGCATCTTACCAGCTGATCCAGGGGAAGCTTTTCAAGAAACATTATGATGGGGTCATGTTACGTTGCTTAGAACATGATGAAGCGTAGAAAATCTTGACTGAACTACACAATGGACCAGCTGGGGTTCATTTTTCCGGGGATACCACCGCCCATAAGATAATGCGCGCAGGATACTATTGGCCAACCCTTTTCAGAGACACGCATGCATATGTCTGGAAGTGCATCCAGTGCCAGAAGTTCGCAAACCGAGAAGCGCGGCAGCCGCCCCCTCACTGTCGGTAACAGTAGAAGAACCTTTTCAACAATGGGGCTTGGAAGTCATTGGCGAAATCATACCTCCCTCCTCCAAACAACACCGGTACATTCTCACAGCTACCAATTATTTTACCAGGTGGGTCGAAGCATCACCTTTACGCCAAATCAATGATCAGGAGGTAATATAATTCTTCACTCGTTCCATCATCACCAGGTTTGGCATTCCAACTTCCTTGGTTTTTGATAATGCAACTTACTTTTCATCTTTTAAATTATGTGATTTTTCCCTAGAAAACGGTATCGTTCTTAAACATTCAGCAAATTACTATCCCCAAGGAAATGGTTTAGCTGAGTCGACTAATAAAAATCTGATCCACATCATCAAGAAGACCCTGTTGTCCCACCAGCGCAACTGGCACAATGCCCTTCACAATGCACTTTGGGCCGACCGCATCACGCCTAAGTCCTCCCTAGGCACCTCTCCTTATTTCCTCGTGTACGGAAAAGAAGTTGTTCTTCCTCCCCACTTATCTCTCCCTGCCCTTTAGCTATCCCAGGAATGTCATGGTACCCCATGCCCTACCTTGCAAACTCGAATTGACACCCTACTGAAGTTGGAGGAAGAAAGGCAAAAAACCCGGGAAAAGTTCGCCATCCACCAAAGCCGAATCAAGAGATGGTTTGATAGAAAATCCGCAGGGAATAAAAACTTTGAGATAGGAGACCTGGTCCTAAAATGGGATAAAGCTCACGAAGAAAAAGGAAAACATTCTAAGTTCCAAGCACTATGGACGGGTCCTTTCCATGTTAAAGAAAAATTAGGTTCCCATACGTTTAGACTGCAAACCCTTGAGGGAAGAGTCGAGGTCCTCCCGGTAAACGGCCATGACCTCAAACACTATTTCACTTAGTAGCCCTTAGAGGGCTATCTTATCCTTGTATCATAGTTTCCGTTCTCACCCCTTTTAAAAAAAAATAAAAATAAATAAATAAATAAAATAAAATAAAAAATATAAAACCTTTTAAAGGAAGGCTTGTTAGAGCCATGCAACTGGCACACTGCAACAGGTTCTATGCTGATGGAAGGCCTTTTCCGATAGACTCAAAGGTGGCAAAATCTTGCTTGGTCCCTGCACCTGAAGGCAGCATATGATCTAGCTTAAGTTATCAAGCGGGAATCCCACCTCGCCAGTCTGAGAGGGTGTCTGCAAAAGAAAGTACGATGCAGTGGTAACCAGATCAGAAGGGAAAAGAGGTACTCTATGATACGACAGGGTATCCGGGAAAAACCAAAGTCCTCATACCAGACCAGGAACAATCTCTCTGCAAGCAAAATAAGTCGGGATCCCTCATCTGCCCAGGCAAAATTGCCCATCTCAAATAAGTGCCACGAGCACATCTAAATAAGTGCCTCAGGCACATTCAAAATAAGTGAAATAGCACACTAATAAGGGGTAAAGGATTGAGAAAGGCTTCCTGCGCAGAGAGGTGATGTAACGACTCCGCCGGGGTACTAACCAGGCTCACTGGCAGCGGAGCAACGTTCACGATTCCTAGGCAGTGACTCCGCTGGGACCGAGAGGTTCGCTGGCAGCGGAGCAACATGATGAGGACAAAATAATCGTACCGGACCCTGTAGCTGCCTGTAGTTCTCCAACCCTTTCGGTCCGGAGACCTGAAGAACTGAATTTTGGTTAAACAACACACGAACAGGCCAGCAGACTGAGCAACCTAGCAAGGTGCCAAAAAAGCTAGGCAATGTCGACCGGAAGGTAAAGAAATAGCCAGCAAAGAAACCTCCCTCCCCCCTCCAAGACTAACCATCGGCACAGACTCTGAGTTCGTCCAGTGAATCGCCATTTTTTGTAGCCTCTACAACACCCTCCAAAAAACCCCACTTCAAAATTTTTGGAGCCCCTTGAACTTAAAGAAAACCAAGTAAAGAGTCTAGAAGGCTAAGTTGCAAAGTTGCAAAACTCCTTTTTTAGAAAATTGTGACTCCGCGACCTTGCAACCCCGCGACCTAAGGGTCACAAGGTCGCAGGGTTGCGAGGTCGCAAAACTCAAATTTTAAGGAAAACTGCGACCCCGCGACTTTGCAACCCCACGACCCTCAGGTCGCAAGGTCGCAAGGTCGCAGGGTCGCGAGGTCGCAAAACTCAAATTTTAAGGAAAACTGCGACCCCGCGACCCTCAGGTCACAAGGTCACAAGGTCACAGGGTCGCACATCTTCTAAATCACTCAAATTGCGACCTTGCGACCTCATTAAATGCCCGCACGTGTGACCCTTTTATATAAACTAGGTCGCTAGGTCGCATTTTTCACATTCAGTGAATAGAAAGAAACGGCTCTGAAAGGTCGACTGGCGCGCGTTTTTCCCGGGTAAGTTGCCATTTTCCCCTCCTGTTGTTTCCCTTTTTGTTATTCTTGCTAAATCCCAGACATTCTCAGCCTTTAAATTGTTAATTTACCTCAACCCTTGTCTGCCTTTCTTGCCTAGGGTTTTCTGATTCTTGTTGGCCCCCCACAGTGACCAAAATCATTATCATTTCTTGTTCAGACTTCCATGTCTACTCCCCTACTCCAAAAGCTAGCACTTGGCTCCATCTTGACCCATTTGGTTTTGATTTTTTCTAGTTAAGGAGAAAATCACTTCACGCCGCGCGTGCCCAAAACCCCCGGAGAAGCCCTAGTGCGACTTGCGACCCCGCGACCTAGTCGCAAGGTCGCAAGGTCGTAGTTTCCAAATATTTCGAGATTTGCGACCTCGCGACCTAGTCGCAAGGTTGAAAGATCGCAGTTTCTAAATTTTTCGATATTTGCGACCTCGCGACCCAGCGACCTAGTCGCAAGGTCGCATTTTACCAGTTTTTGATAAATTTGCGACCTAGCGACCCAGCGACCTAGTCGCAAGGTCGCAAGGTCGCATGTTGGTTTTGTTATCTCAAGCTGCGATCCCGCGACCCAGTAGACCTTTGTTTCAATTTTGGCTTGTGTCCCAGTTGTGACAAACTATAATTGGTATTTTATCATCATGTTGTTCTTATCATGGGATTCTTTCATGAATATGACAGGTGAACTTGAAGTAGACGCAGAGTGTATACCTGTTCTCTTGGATTCCAGCGACATGGCAACCCCAGTGTCTCGGAAGAAAGACAAACACATGGCAGTCGAAGAGGTGGAGATGGATATATCGGTGTCCCCGCCTCCGATGTACAGAGATACCCTTTGTACATTTGCAAAAGGGGACAACATGCGATGGTACCAAGTGTATCATGATTTCGCCATACCGGAAGCGGAATTTCCAGAAGATCTCCTGGACTGAGAAATATACTTAAAAGTCAAAAGGTCTAAGCTGCATCTCGCAGGTGCTCATCTGGCCATATTTCCATGTCCCGAAATGAAAGACTGGATCATACAAAAAACAAATCCCAAGAATTTCGTGATCCGAGATAGTGAAGGCAAGGCTTTTGCAACGCTCGTCGGCTCGGACGCCCATCTCTACTACTCTTTTCTCCAATAGGAAGAAAAATTTACCGAAGGATGGGCTCTTGCCCATGCAGTCCCTGTAGTCGACACTATCAGGCAGTGGTGGGCAGAGCCCGACAAATTTAAAGTCAAGAAGGACCTGTTGTAGCCTTTACAACACCCTCCAAAAAAGACTACCATTTCAAAATTTTTGGAGTCCCTTAGAACTAAAGAGAAATTGTTAAGTCACCAGATCGCAAAGGTAAACAATTTACAAAAACTGCGACCTGCGACCTAGCGACCTAGCGACCTCAGGTCGCCAAGTCGCCAGGTCGCAAATCCTCAAATTTTATGAAAACTGCGACTTTGCGACTCAGCGACCTAGGTCGCCGGGTCGTCGGGTCGCAAGGTCGCAAAACTACAAATTTCGTGCAAAGCGCGACCTAGCGACCTAGCGACCCAGCGACCCCAGGTCGCCAGGTCGCAAAACTCAAAGTTTTACAAATCTGCGACTCAGCGACCTGCATTAATTGCTCGCACGTGCGACTTTCTATAAAAGGGAGGTCGCAGGTCGCATTTTTCACATTCAGCGATTTGTAAGAAAAACGCCTCGACCGGCTCAACTGTAGCGTTTTCCGGGTAAGTTGCCATTTCTTCTGCTTGTTTTAGTTTTAATTATTTTCTTACTAAACCCATCTCCCCTTTAGCCTTTAAATTGTCTTTTGGTTGAGCTTTGATGTTTCGAGGTTTTTGTAAATTATATGTTGCATGAATTGCCCAAAACACCTCATTTGTTTGTTGTTTCACCCCATGGCATCCCTTTGCCTTTGAAATCATACCCATGACTCCCCTTGGGCCAGAGGAAATCTTGTAAATTCCCAAGAGAAGGGGGCAAAAAGAGTTCAAGGCCGCGGCGCAAAACCCCCCGTGAGCCGATCGCGACTGCGGACCGGCGACCTAGTCGCTGGGTCGCTAGATCGCGTTTTCCCATTTCGGAGATGCGCGACTCGCGACCCTGCGACTGACCCTACGACCCCGAGTCGCAAGGTCGCCGTGTTGCCGGGCTGTTTGTGCGATTTCCGACCCAGCGACTCAGTAGTCCAGTTTTGCATTAACGTAGCTAGATTTCATCACTAAATTGCAACTGGTTTTTATCACCATGTCGTTCTTATCGTGTGACTCCTTTCTAAATTTGACAGGTGAAACTCAAGAAGACATAGAGTGCATACCTGTGCTCTCAGATTCTAGTGACATGGTGCCCCCGCTATCTCGGAGGAAGGACAAGAAAATAGTGGAAGAGATTAATGAGCTGGAGGTGGTGTCCCCACCCCCAATATACCGAGATACACTATGTACTTTTTCAAAAGACGACAGCATGAGATGGTACCAGATTTATCATGAGTTCGCCACACTGGAAGAAGAATTTCCAGAAGATCTCCGAGACCGGGAAGTATACTTGGCGGTAAAAAGGTCCAAACTACATCTGGCAGGGGCGCATCCAGCCATATTCCCATGTCCGGAGATCATAGACTGGATCATACAAAAGACAGACCCCGAGAATTTTGTGATCAGGGATCACCAAGGCAGAGCTTTCACTACACTGGTAGGCTCGGATGCACACATTTATTATTCACTGCCTCGCCCAAACAAGCATTTCTCTCCAGAATGGGCTGCTGCTCACGCCGTTCCAATAGTTGATACTATTAAACAATGGTGGGAGGAGCCCGAGAAGTTCAAGGTAAAAAAGAACCAGGAATACCCAGTGGCGAGCCTAAGGAAGGTTTACAAATTGGTTGCCGCCATGCTCTGCAGACTTTACGGGCGCCCAGATTGCTCCACCTTCAGCGGCAGTTGGGCTACTATCATGGAGTATGTGACAAAACATGGCACCCGTTTCAACTGGGCCGGCATACTGATGACGTCGATGCAGACCAACTTGAACTCGGCATTGGCCCCGGAATAAGGAATGCCTGCTGAATTTTACATGGCCTCGTACCTACTAGACGCGGTTTGCGCCCGGGTAGATTTTGATGGATGGGAGCACAACTGGGACTCCGAGAACACGCGCGCAATTCATCTACAACTCAAGGTATTTTGGGAGTCCAAATACAAACAGGATATAGATCAGATCTCCCAAATATTTGTTCCCGCTCTGTACAGACATTTATTTGGCCAAGACGCCCCTTGCATGTCGTGGTGGGCCAAGGAGTCTCTGGTTAAAGTGGCGCACTGGTTCCCTTTCCCTGGGTACACCTTCATCCGAGTCTTTGGAACTTACAAGGTGCCACATGCTATGCCTCGCTTCGTGACGGACAAAATTCTTATTCAGGAGGTGTGTTTTCGGATGTCACACGGATTCTCCAACATCCTGTCGAAGGGAAAAAAGAAGCCGTGGCCCACTCTGCCCCTCACCATTGGTGCATTCACGGTTAAAGACTTCAAGGAAGTACTAGCAGAGGCAGAAGCAATGAGAAGTTATCAGCTGGGGGCACTTGAACACCGAACATATGACCCAGAAAGAATAGTCCCTGAACACTGCCGGAGAGCCAACCTCAAGTGGACTTATCAGCATCTTGAACGCCCAGCGGAAGATGAGAGAAGAAACTGGTATAATGCTGAAAGACAACTTGCTCCGGAAATTGACGTGGTCCAGGAAGACTCAGATGATCAGAACTTAGAAGACAGAAGGCGTCAGTTAGGAGGTGCCTCTTCATCTATACTCAAGAAATCTCGAATCAACACAGGGCCAACTCCATCCATCAAACAAAAGGAAGCAGAGGCAAAAGCCCAGCAAGAAAGGGAGAAAAAACTAAAAGAAGATGAGGAGGCGCGCCAAAAGAGTGCAACAGCAACACAAAAGAAGAAGCTGACCAAAGAGGCCAGGAAAGAAAAAGAGGACAAGGAGGCACAAGCCGCAGCGGAACGGGCACTTAAGGCAGAGCTGGACAAGGCAGAGGCTGAACGCCAAAAGAAAGCCGAACAGGCTGCTGCAGCTGAACAGAAGAAGAGGGCCGAAATAGAAGCAGCAGCAGAAGCTGAACGGCGGAGGAAGGAAGAAGAAGAGAAGAACACAGAGGAAAGAGAGGATGACATGCTGGACGATATTGAGGTAACTCCTCTCGACATACCTCTGGGCCGTACAAAACTCTCTGATGTTAGATCGCCCCAGAGACAGGAAGAAGATGTGTTCGACCTGACCAGACTCACATTTGATCAGTTTTCGTTCAAAATCCGTCAAGAGAAGAGGAGGTCGTTGGCACAAAGTCCCTCTGCATCATCCGCAGTGTCAACAGGCAAGGATATAGTTTTGGATACCAGGACTAATCCGGTAATGATAGCATCAGCAGGTACAGCCTTCGCTGCGGCTACGGAAGAGAATGTAACACGGATGAGTAGAGAAATAGTATCTCTACAAAACAGGCTGCACGCAGCTGAGCAACGCGAAAGGATAACAGAGCAGGAGAAAGCAGAATTGCAAGCAGAAGTCCAGCAACTTCGAAACCAAGCTCTACCAGCAAACGAAGTCTCGCTTGCCATTTTCAAGGAGTGTGAGGTGTTGGAAGTAACTATGAGACAGGTATATGGTGAAATGTTCACCATCAAACAAACAGTCGCTCCTCTGGCAAGAGCACGAATGGAAACCAGGCAAAGACAAGATCAGCTCAAAGAGGCTTCACAGGCTTTGGACGGGATGATGGGTTGGACCATACAGTACCCTCAGGCACCCGAAAATTTGCCTAAGAGGAACTGGATCCAGACGCAGGATGCAAAAGTTCAACTCCGCATGGCGATGCAATCTGGAGACAAATTGTCTAAAGACCTGGACAAAGTGATGTCCTCGTACAACCACCTGATTAGTGGTATCGACTCCATGCATACGCTGCATCACATCCCATCGCTTGGGGCATTAGAAGAGGAGAAAACCTGGGAGCAAGTAAACCAGGACATTCAATCGTTCTTGCAACCTATCAAGCAAGCCGCAGCTGATCCAGAGCCCTCCGCATCTCAAGAGCATCTTAGTCAATTCATCGCCGCTCCAGCGCGGATTTATACCAAGCTTGCGTCGCTTTCAAATCAGATCGGACAGAAAAGGGATACCTTAGTACCAAACGCTTTGGAATGTGTGCATAGGTTGAAGGAGGAGGTACCTTTGGTGTCCCCCATAGCGGCAGAACACCAGGCATGGCAGGATTTCCTCAGAGATCAACAGGTTGACATCCCTGACATTAACATTTCGCGTCCCGGCAGCAGCAAGTCCTGAGCAGCAAGTAGAACCAGGTCGCAAGTCGCACCAACAGGATAGGTCGCAGGTCGCATCTCCTACCTAGGTCGCAGGTCGCATCACCTGCCCAGGTCGCAGAAGGAGTGGGTCGCAAGGTAACCCAAAGGTCAAGAAGGCGAACAGTCAAGGAAACCCAACGGACAATTTTGGCATTATAAATACTCCTACGGGACATTGTAAAAGGGCTTTTCTTTTTTGGAAACTCAGGAGCTACAGGCATTGTATTGAAAGATCTGACACTTGAGCATATGAATATAGAATCTTGTTAAAACACCCTATGGTTGTGATGTGTTTTGCTGTGTAAACACTTTGTGTATTTCCTTGAACAGTTTCAGAATATCCTATGATTAATGAAGCTGCTCTTTTCATGTCATCGTTTATGCGTCATGGCTATCCGTGTTGTATCAATGATGTTCATTTTATTATCTATTCTATTAATGAATGTTAATGAACTATTTTGTTATCATTTCGTTTCATCTTTCAGGAAGTGAAGAGGTATCTTATCATAAAGAACTATTTCTTTTGTGATTAGACTACCGTACAAGCATTACCCCACAAAATATGTGTTGCTAATGACATCTCTTGAGGTGTATGTGCTTTAGCTATAATATTGCTACGCATAGTGTTTGATTCATGTTTAACACATTAATCTCGTATTCTATATCATGTGAATAAGTGTATGTCCGCAGGTTCAAACAGGTTCTTTTGAGACCGAAGGGAAGTCATCTTAAGTGGTAGCCGGACCCACACCCCGGACGGGATCCCTACTCCAAACGGTTTAAGGTCTAATTGGGACTTTCTATCGGGGAGATCCCCTACTGTTGGCCGGACAAATTTTCCCGTCAACAGAATTGGCGCTAGAAGGAGGGCCTGAATGGCAGCCTCCCAGCACACAACAAACATCCCATCACAAACTCCCCAAGGGGAGGTCACAAACAATGAAACTAACCCTCCTCTTCCAGAAGATATTCCAGGGAGGGAGCTTCGATATTATGAAATCACTAGGGAGCAGCTGAGAGCCTTACGCCCAACTGCCCGAGATCTTGTCAACCAGTTACGGTTCACTCCAATCATGGAATACCTTGCCCATACTAGGACCCTGCCTGAGCACATCACCCGTAACGGTGCCATTGCGAGTACTATACCCGAGCTCGTAAATCTCATGTTGGAAGACCTCGCAAATGCTGTTGAAGAAAATGATCCTGTTCTCCAAGAGGGTGAAGAGTTTGCTGACACTGAGCCTTTCCCCGACTCCCAGCCTAACCAGACTCGACAAAACAACAACCAGGCACACCCCCCACCCGGGGATGGTGAGGGTGGCAGAGGCCGAGGAAATGTAGACAGGGGGAATAGGGCTCGTAGAAATGAAGGAGAAAGGAATAGAGGTCGAGGGGCCGGAGGCAGAGGGGATAGAGGCCGAGGTCAAGGAAATCAAGCTCGCAATCGTCAACCAAACCCCATAAGGCCACCTGTCCACAACTTGGGATATCTTAGAGATTTTCTGCACCGTGGGAGACACCAAGACGAAAATTCCCGTCATGAGTCAGAAGCATCGGTCTCAGGTTCGGGAGACGAATCTGAACATGAGTTTAGGCAACACCAACGGGCTAGAAGAGTGCAACCCCTAGCTTGGATGGCTCAATCCCCATTAAATCTTCTGGGCCCACTCCAAGATTTGCCTAGGCATCTGGAGAAACATCTACCCAAGTTCGACCCTGAAAAAGGCACTCTGGCTGAAGATCATATCAACAGTTTCTATTTGTCTCTACAAATCATGAGAGTCCAGTCCGATGATGTCGCATGTCGACTGTTTCCCCATACCCTCGAAAACAAGGCAGCTACGTGGTACCGCTCCCTTCCCAGTGCCTCTATCACTTCATGGGAACAATTCCGTCGCGCGTTCCTGCATAAGTTTTCAGAAGATAAAACTCCTTCCATGCTTCTCACTGAATTGAGCACCATCAAGTGTCATAAAAAGGAAAAGGTGAAGGACTTCAACCAACGCTTCGCCACTATACTACAGAAATTTCCTCCGAGCCTAGCACTGGATGACTCAATCACTATTGACTACTATACCAAAGCCCTACCTAGAGACATTGCCGTTTTCGTCAAACGCGAAGCCCGTGCTACCCTTACGGCTAATTATGAGGCTGCTCTCGCCGTAGAGAAAGATATGCTTTCGATAGGAGCCATCGATCATGAAGGAAGAGATGATCACAAGCCTAACCCAAAAAGAGGTCAATCCTCCGTTCCTAAAACCACGGATAGGGATAGAGATGCGTTTGATTTTGAAAGCATGGCAAAAACGCTTAAGCATTTAACAAACGAAGTCACTGACCTAAGAAGAAAAGGCACAGAAGCCACAACTAGCACTAAACCTCCCAAGCCTTTCTTCAGAAAAAGTAATCCCAACAACAGACCTCCGTCAAACACAAATGTTGCCCTCAATGTGGAGGAGATTGGGAAAGACAATTTCTGCTCGTTCCACCAAGCTACCCACTCTAAAAAAACGTGCCCTCAATGGATTGGCAGCATGACAGCAGTAGTTAATCAACTTTTAGATGACCAAACTCCAGGAGATGTCACGGAGGATGATGTTTCAGATCATGATGAGGATCCACCCTCTAACGAAGAACCAGGATCTTCTATCCTTGCTTTTGACATAATCCGAGGTGGAGAGAACCTTACCCCCATTGATATCTACATGGCAGATGTTCCCAAAGATCAGCCCGTGCGGAATTATAGCCTCAGAAGCAAAGGACCTGTTCCCGAACAGTCTTATGAAGACAAGAAAAGGGCTTTTCTAAGGAAAATCCTGCCCCCGGGTAACGGAAAACAATCTGCCACGGAGAAACTCCTCAATAACACTACCCGAGTGGGTCAAAAGAACAAACTTCCGACAGAATCCTCTAAGATTTCTGCCGAGCCTAGCCCTCAACCAGAGCCCAGCTATAACATTGTTGAAGATATGAAAAAAACAAGAGCAAACATTTCTCTCTATGAGCTCGCCCGCATTACTAATCAAAAGGAGCTCATTCTTAAGGCTTTCGCAAATACTTCAGCTACGAAGACTGTGAGCAACACGTCTGCGCAAGCCGGACCAGATGTACAATCCATAGTAAACGCCATCAATACAAACTCAAGAGGATCCACACCTCCCTTCCTTTTGTCTTTCGAGATTTTTAACTTCAATGTCCACAACTGTCTAGTCGACTCTGGTGCCTCTACAAATGTCATGCCTTTATCCGTCTGTAAGAAACTCAACATCCGCCCGGAGAAGACTGATGCAAAAATCATACAGCTCGATTGATCACAAGTACCCGCCGTAGGAGAATTGAACAATGTCATTATCCGCTTGTCCTCAGACTCTAGGGTCCATCAATGCATTGACATTGTGGTTGTCGACATCCCGGAAGCATATGGCCTATTGCTTAGTCGGGACTGGTCCAGCAAGTTGCAAGGCTAGTTCGCCACCGACTGGTCCCACTTGTGGCTTCCTTACAAGGGGCGGAATAATCAAATCAGGGTAGAAAGTGAACCTTATATGAAGCACACCGTCACTGATCTAGATGCCATTAATGAACCCATCAGCTTTGCACAAGAAGAGCTCGGCATGTGCTTTCTGGAAGCAATATTTGGATGCTACCAACCCCCTCAGTCTCCTATAGGCCCCGAGGTTCAATCTGAAGTAGCCTTTGTCACTGAAGAGCAAGTGATTCCTGACTTACCACCAGCAGGGACCCCTCCACAACCTAGTGCCCTGAAGGAGCCAGAAGGTGACCTATGGACCTTGTATTATGATGGTTCCAAGACTCATGACGGAGCTGGTGCTGGTTGCATATTGCTTGACCCGCACAAGAATAAATACTTAATCTCATGCCGGCTAGAGTTCCAGTGCACCAACAACTCTGCTGAGTACGAAGCATTAATCCTCGGACTTAAAAAGGCACTGGACTTGAAGGTAAAATGTTTGCAAGTCATTGGAGATTCCGAGATTATCACCCGCCAGGTACGCAACACTATTCACTATTTATCTCCACATTTAAAGGCGTATCAACAAGAGGTATGGCGTTTGATTTTTGGTTTTGATGCATTTGGAATTAAATCTGTCCTTAGGATGCACAATGCAGCAGCAGATACTCTGGCCAATGCTGCTGCTAGATTCACCCCTTTGAGGGACGGTTTTTCTATTGAAATTGTATATAGGCCCTCTGTGCCAGACAATATTTCTAACTTACGCGTTTTTAACGATGATCAACAGATTTTGGACTTTATGTGCAATACTGAAGTATTCAAAGATGCGGCGATCGATGAGGAAGAACATGAGCATGCGTTACAGAAAAAGAATGATGAACACAAAGAGAACATTATGCCCAAGGGGGTGGTATCACTAGAAAAGATGTTTGATCTGCAAAACCGATTCCGCAGGCCTCCGAACACCAAAGTGCAAAGTTCCATATTGGCACATCGGCAAGTAAACTTGGGATCAAATGAGAACCCTAAGTTCGTTAACCTTGGCAAAGACTACAGTGATGAAGAGGCACGGGCCTTCACCCAGTTATTCCGGAAGTATCGTGACGTATTTGCTTGGACATATGAAGATCTACGTACATACGACACTCGTATCATTCAGCATGTAATACCCATGAGGGAAGGCGTTAAACCCTTCCAACAGAAACTCAGAAAAGTGCATCCAGCTTTGGAGCCAATGATTCTAAAAGAACTTAAGAAGCTTTTGGATGCGCGCATTATTTTCAAAGTTCGTCACTCCACGTGGGTGTCGAATCTGGTACCTGTGCGAAAGAAGTCTGGTGAGATCCGCTTGTGTGTAGATTTCCACAATCTGAATCGGTCCTCAAACAAAGACAACTACCCGGTGCCCCCCATGGAACAGATATTACAAGCTGTGTCTGGATCTGAGATGTTCTCCCTATTGGACGGTTTCTCCGGCTATAACCAGGTGCTGGTAGCTGAACCGGACAGACTGAAAACTACATTCCGGACAAAATGGGGAACCTTCGCTTTCAGACGCATGCCCTTTGGCTTGATCAATGCAGGGGCAACTTTCCAACGAGCCATGGACATAGCCTTCCGCGGATTAATAGGGCAGAGCATGGTGGTTTATTTGGACGATGTTACTGTATTTTCAAAACGCAGGGGCGATCATTTACGCCACCTCAAGCAAATCTTCGAGAGGTGCAGGAGGTACGGAATATCGCTCAATCCTAAAAAGAGCATTTTCGCTGTGGCAGAGGGAAACTTGCTAGGCCACATTATCACTAAACAGGGCATTGTGGTTGATCCGGAACGGGCTAAAGCCATCGCTCAGATTCTGCCCCCAAGCAACAAGAAAGCGATGCAATCCTTCCTGGGGAAGATTAATTTTGTCCGTAAATTCATTTCAGATTTCGCGCAGATAGTCAGACCACTGCAGGGAATGATTAAAAAGAATGCTGTATTCCAATGGAATCCCCCAGAGAAAGAGGCCTTCGATAAAATAAAAAAGGCTATAGCTGAAACTCCTTCCCTCCAAAGTCCAGATTTTGATAAAGGTTTCATCCTATACACTTTCGCTTCAGACTCCTCGCTTGCGGCCGTCCTCACGCAGAAAGATAATAACAACGATGAACGACCCATTTCTTTTATGAGCACCGGTCTACAGGGAGCTGAATTAAACTATCCGGAAATTGACAAACAGGCCTACGCGGTTTACAAGGCCGTAAAACATTTTAGGCCCTACATCTTGAAAAATCACGTCACGGTTTTTGTACCGCACCCAGCAGTCCGCTCACTTTTCGTACAGCAAGAACTAGGCGAAAGGCGGGGCAACTGGATGGCATGTTTACAAGAATACGATTTAGAGTTCAAACCAGCACATACCGTTAAAGGACAGGGCTTATGTCAAATGGCCGCGGAGGCTGCAAGTGCTCGTGAGATTGAAGAAGAATGTTGGGAACAAGAGATCGACATGTATCAGAGCGACCATGTGCCTCAGCAAAATAGCCCTTCTTGGTATTCTGACATTTCAAGATATCTGGCCCAAGGCACGATGGACCCTGCTCTTACTGCCCGACAGAAACACGCAATAAGACTAAAAGCCGCATCTCACCAACTGATCCAAGGTAAGTTGTTCAAGAAACACCACGATGGGGTCCTGTTACGCTGCTTGGAAACTGACGAAGCACAGAAAATCTTAACTGAGTTGCATGACGGACCAGCTGGAGGTCATTTTTCCGGAGATACCACTGCCCACAAGATAATGCGTGCAGGATACTATTGGCCTACTCTTTTCAGAGACGCGCACGCATATGTTAGGAAATGCATTCAGTGCCAGAAGTTCGCCAACCGGGAAGCACGGCCTGCCGCACCACTACTCTCAGTAGCAGTAGAGGAACCTTTCCAACAATGGGGTTTGGATGTAATTGGGGAAATCATACCTCACTCTTCTAAACAACATCGGTATATCCTTACGGCCACTGATTACTTCACCAGGTGGGTCGAGGCAACACCGTTACGCCGAATCAACGATCAAGAGGTAATAGAATTCCTCACGCACTCCATCATGACCAGGTTTGGCGTACCGACTTCTTTAGTTTTTGATAATGCGACTTATTTCTCATCTTTTAAATTATATGATTTCGCGCTGGAAAATGGTATTATTCTAAAACATTCTGCAAACTACTACCCCCAGGGAAATGGATTAGCTGAGTGCACTAACAAGAACCTTATCCGTATTATTAAGAAGACTCTCCTATCCCACCAGCGCAACTGGCACAATGCCCTTCACAATGCATTGTGGGCTGACCGTATTACTCCCAAGTCCTCTTTAGGCACCTCCCCATTTTTCCTCGTGTATGGAAAAGAAGCTGTCCTCCCTTCTCATCTATCTCTCCCGGCCCTCCAACTGTCCCAAGAATGTCATGGTACCCCGTGTCCCACCTTGCAAAACCGAATCGACACCTTGCTGAAATTGGAGGAAGAAAGGCAAAAGACCCGGGAAAAGTTTTCCATCCATCAGAGCCGAATCAAAAAATGGTTTGATAAAAAGTCCGCGGGAAACAAAACTTTTGAGGTAGGAGACCTGGTCCTTAAGTGGGATAAAGCCCATGAGGAAAAGGGGAAGCATGCCAAGTTCCAAGCACTTTGGACAGGCCCGTTCCAAATTAAGGAAAAGATAGGATCACACACATTCAGATTGCAAACCTTTGATGGACGAGTCGAGGTCCTCCCGGTAAACGGGCACGACCTCAAACACTATTTCACTTAGCAGCCCTTGGAGGGCTGTCTCGTTTTGTACCATATTTTCTTGTCTCTTTTGTCAAAAAAAAAAAAAAAAAAAAAAAATAATAATAATAATAATAATAAATAAAATAAAAGCCTAGGGAAGGATTTGTTAGAGTCACGCAGATTGGCATACTACTGCAGGTTCTCCGCTGATGAAAAGCCTTTCCCGATAAACTCAAAGGTGGCAAAAGCTTGCTTGTTCTCCGCACCTAAAGGTAGCACATCACCGAGCTCAAGTCATCAAGCAGGAAAGCTTACCTCGCCAGTCTGAGAGGGTGTCCACAAGAGAAAATGCAGTGTAATTGGTAACCGGACCAAAAGGGAAGAGAGATACTCTATGCTATGTCAAGGTGTCTGGGAAAAACCAAAGTCCTCATACTAGACCAGGAACAACCTCTCTGCAAGCAAAATAAGTCGGGATCCCTCATCAGCCCAGGCTAAATTGCCATTTCAAATAAGTGCCATAAGCACATCTAAATAAGTGCCTCAGGCACATTCAAAATAAGTGCAATAGCACACAAATAAAGGGTAAAGGATTGAGAAAGGCTTCCTGCGCAGAGAGGTGATGTAACGACTCCGTCGGGGTACTGACCAGGCTCGCTGGCAGCGGAGAAACGTTCACGATTCCTAGGCAGTGACTCCGCCGGGACCGAGAGGTTCGCTGGCAGCGGAGCAACACGATGAGGACAAAATAATCGTACCAGACCCTGTGGCCGCCTGGAGTGCTCCAACCCTTCCAGTCCGGAGACCTGAAGAAAGAATTTGTTTGAATGGCGCCCAACCAGACCAGCAGGTTGAGCAACCCAGCTAGATGCCGAAGGCTAGTAAATGGAAACCACAAGGTAAAAGAGAACAGTTAGCATAAGCCCCTCCCTCCCCCCGCAAAGACTAACCATCAGCAGAGACTCTGAGCTCGTCCAGTGAATCGCCATTTGTTGTAGCCTTTACAACACCCTCCAAAAAAGACTACCATTTCAAAAATTTTGGAGCCCCTTAGAACTAAAGAGAAATTGTTAAGTCACCAGATCGCAAAGGTAAACAATTTATAAAAACTGCGACCTGCGACCTAGCGACCTAGCGACCTCAGGTCGCCAAGTCGCCAGGTCGCAAATCCTCAAATTTTATGAAAACTGCAACTTTGCGACTCAGCGACCTATGTCGCCGGGTCGCAAGGTCGCAAAACTACAAATTTCGTGCAAAGCGCGACCTAGCGACCTAGAGACCCAGCGACCCCAGGTCGCTAGGTCGCAAGGTCGCCAGGTTGCAAAACTCAAAGTTTTACAAATCTGCGACTCAGCGGCCTGCATTAATTGCTCGCACGTGCGACTTTCTATAAAAGGGAGGTCGCAGGTCGCATTTTTCACATTCAGCGATTTGTAAGAAAAACGCCTCTGACAGCTCAACTGACGCGTTTTTCCCGGGTAAGTTGCCATTTCTTCCTGCTGTTTCCGTTTTAATTCTTTTCTTACTAAACCCATCTCCCCTTTAGCCTTTAAATTGTCTTTTGGTTGAGCTTTGATGTTTTCTGAGGTTTTTGTAAATTATATGTTGCATGAATTGCCCAAAACCTCGCTGTTTGTTGTTTCACCCCATGGCATCATCCCTTTGCCTTTGAAATCATGCCACAGCTCCCCTTGGGCCCAGAAATCTTGTAAATTCCCAAGAGAAGGGGGGCAAAAGAGTTCAAGGCCGCGCGCGCAAAAACCCAGGCAAGCCAGTCTGCGACCTGCGACCCAGCGACCTAGTCGCTAGGTCGCTAGGTCGCGTTTTCCCATTTTCCGGAGATCTGCGACCTAGCGACCTAGCGACCCAGCGACCCCAGGTCGCCAGGTCGCAAGGTCGCAAGGTCGCGCCCGGGCTCTGTTTGTGCGATCCGCGACCTAGCGACTCAGCAGTCCAGTTTTGCATTAACGCAGCTAGATTCCTAAATTGTAACTGGTTTTTATCACCATGTCGTTCTTATCGTGGGACTCCTTTCTGAATTTGACAGGTGAAACTCAAGAAGACATAGAGTGCATACCTGTGCTCTCAGATTCTAGTGACATGGCGCCCCCGCTATCTCGGAGGAAGGACAAGAAAATAGTGGAAGAGATTGATGAGCTGGAGGTGATGTCCCCGCCCCCAATATACCGAGATACACTATGTACTTTTTAAAAAGACGACAGCATGAGATGGTACCAGATCTATCATGAGTTCGCCACACTGGAAGAAGAATTTCCAGAAGATCTCCCAGACCGGGAAGTATACTTGGCGGTAAAGAGGTCCAAACTACATCTGGCAGGGGTGCATCCAGCCATATTCCCATGTCCAGAAATCATAGATTGGATCATACAAAAGACAGACCCCGAGAAGTTTGTGATTAGGGATCACCAAGGCAGAGCTTTTGCTACACTGGTAGGCTCGGATGCACACATTTATTACTCACTGCCTCGCCCAAACGAGCATTTCTCTCCAGAATGGGCTATTGCTCACGCCGTTCCGATAGTTGATACTATTAAACAATGGTGGGAGGAGCCCGAGAAGTTCAAGGTGAAAAAGAACCAGGAATACCCAGTGGCGAGCCTAAGGAAAGTTTACAAATTGGTTGCCGCCATGCTCTGCAGACTTTACGGGCGCCCAGATTGCTCCACCTTCAGCGGCAGTTGGGCTACTATCATGGAGTATGTGACAAAACATGGCACCCGTTTCAACTGGGCCGGCATACTGATGACGTCGATGCAGACCAACTTGAACTCGGCATTGGCCCCGGAAAAAAGGAATGCCTGCTGAATTTTACATGGCCTCGTACCTACTAGACGCGGTTTGCGCCCGGGTAGATTTTGATGGATGGGAGCACAACTGGGACTCCGAGAACATGCGCGCAATTCATCTACAACTCAAGGTATTTTGGGAGTCCAAATACAAACAGGATATAGATCAGATCTCCCAAATATTTGTTCCCGCACTATACAGACATTTATTTGGCCAAGACGCCCCTTGCATGTCGTGGCGGGCCAAGGCGACTCTGGTTAAAGTGGCGCACTAGTTCCCTTTCCCTGGGTACACCTTCATCCGAGTCTTTGGAACTTACAAGGCACCACATGCTATGCCTCGCTTCGTGACGGACAAAATGCTTATTCAGGAGGTGTGCTTTCAGATGTCACACGGATTCTCCAACATCCTGTCTAAGGGCAAAAAGAAGCCGTGGCCCACTCTGCCCCTCACCATTGGTGCATTCACAGTTAAAGACTTCAAGGAAGTAATAGCAGAGGCAGAAGCAATGAGAAGTTATCAGCTGGGGGCACTTGAACACCGAACATATGACCCAGAGAAAATAGTCCCTGAACACTGCCGGAGAGCCAACCTCAAGTGGACTTATCAGCATCTTGAACGCCTAGCGGAAGATGAGAGAAGAAACTGGTATAATGCTGAAAGACAACTTGCTCCGGGAATTGACGTGGTCCGGGAAGACTCAGATGATCAGAACTTAGAGGATAGAAGACGTCAGTTAGGAGGTGCCTCTTCATCTGTACTCAAGAAATCTCGAACCAACACAGGGCCAACTCCATCCATCAAACAAAAGGAAGCAGAGGCAAAAGCCCAGCAAGAAAGGGAGAAAAAGCTAAAAGAAGATGAGGAGGCGCGCCAAAAGAGTGCAACAGCAACACAAAAGAAGAAGCTGACCAAAGAGGCCAGGAAAGAAAAAGAGGACAAGGAGGCACAAGCCGCAGCGGAATGGGCACTTAAGGCAGAGCTGGACAAGGCGGAGCTGGACAAGGCAGAGGCTGAACGCCAAAAGAAAGCCGAAAAGGCTGCTGCAGCTGAACAGAAGAAGAGGGCCGAAATAGAAGCAGCAGCAGAAGCTGAACGGCGGAGGAAGGAAGAAGAAGAGAAGAACACAGAGGAAAGGGAGGATGACATGCTGGACGATCTTGAGGTAACTCCTCTCGACATACCTCTGGGCCGTACAAAACTCTCTAATGTTAGATCACCCCAGAGACAGGAAGAAGATGTGTTCGACCTGACCAGACTCACATTTGATCAGTTTTCGTTCAAAATCCGTCAAGAGAAGAGGAGGTCGTTGGCACAAAGTCCCTCTGCATCATCCGCAGTGTCAACAGGCAAGGATATAGTTTTGGATACCAGGACTAATCCGGTAATGATAGCATCAGCAGGTACTGCCTTCGCTGCGGCTACGGAAGAGAATGTAACTTGAATGTTGCTAGGATGAGTGAGAAATAGTATCTCTACAAAAAAGCAGTACATACCTTGGTGAGCAACGCGAAGGATAACGAAACGGAGAAAGCAGAATTGCAAGCCGAAGTCTAGCAACTTCGAAACCAAGCTCTACCAGCAAATGAAGTCTCTCTTGCCATTTTCAAGGAGTGTGAGGTGTTGGAAGTAACGATGAGACAGGTATATGGTGAAATGTTCACCATCAAACAAACAGTCGCTCCTCTGGCAAGAGAACGAATGGAAACCAGGCAAAGACAAGATCAGCTCAAAGAGGCTTCACAGGCTTTGGACAGGATGATGGGTTGGACAATGCAGTACCCTCAGGCACCTGAAAATTTGCCTAAGAGGGACTGGATCCAGACGCAGGACGCAAAAGTTCAACTCCGCATGGCGATGCAATCTGGAGACAAGTTGTCTAAAGACCTGGACAAAGTGATGTCCTCGTATAACCACCTGATTAGTGGTATCGACTCCATGCATACGCTGCATCACATCCCATCGCTTGGGGCATTAGAAGAGGAGAAAACCTGGGAACAAGTAAACCAGGACATTCAATCGTTCTTGCAACCTATCAAGCAGGCCGCAGCTGATCCAGAGTCCTCCGCATCTCAAGAGCATCTTAGTCAATTCATCGCCGCTCCAGCGCGGATTTATACCAAGCTTGCGTCGCTTTCAAATCAGATCGGACAGAAAAGGGAGACCTTAGTACCAAACGCTTTGGAATGTGTGCATAGGTTGAAGGAGGAGGTACCTCTGGTGTCCCCCATAGCGGCAGAACACCAGGCATGGCAGGATTTCCTAAGGGAGCAACAGGTTGACATCCCTGACATTAATATTTCGCGTCCCGGCAGCAGCAAGTCCTGAGCAGCAATTAGAACCAGGTCGCAAGTCGCACCAACAGGATAGGTCGCAGGTCGCAGGTCGCATCACCTGCCCAGGTCGCAGAAGGAGTAGGTCGCAAGGTAACCCAAAGGTCAAGAAGGCGAACAGTCACGGAAACCCAACGGACAATTTTGGCATTATAAATACTCCTACGGGACATTGTAAAAAGGGCTTTTCTTTTTTGGGAAAACTCAAGAGTTACATGCAATTGTACTGAAAGATTCTACACTTGAGCATATGAATATAGAGTCTTGTTAAAATACCCTATGGTTATGATGTGTTTTGCTGTATGAACACTTTGCGTATTCCTTATACAGTTTCAGAATATCCTATGGTTAATGAAACTGCACTTTCATGTCATTGTTCGTGCGTCACGGCTATCCGTGTTGTATCAATGATGTTCATTTATTAGCTGTTCTATTAATGAATGTTAATAAACTATTTTGTTATCATTTCGTTTCATCTTTCAGGAAGTGAAGAGGTATCTTATCATAAAGAACTATTTCTTTTGTGATCAGACTACCATACAAGCATTACCCCACAAAAGATGTGTTGCTAATGACATCTCTTGAGGTGTACGTGCTTTATCTATAATCTTGCTACGCATAGTGTTTGATTCATGTTTAACACATTAATCTTGTATTCTATATCATGTGAATAAGTGTATGTCCGCAGGTTCAAACAGGTTCTTTTGAGACCGAAGGGAAGTCATCTTAAGTGGTAGCCGGACCCACACCCCGGACGGGATCCCTACTCCAAACGGTTTAAGGTCTAATTGGGACTTTCTACTGGGGAGATCCCCTTACTGTTGGCCGGACAAATTTTCCCGTCAACAGGACCAAGAATATCCAGTGGCCAGCCTGAGAAAAGTATATAAATTAGTAGCCGCCATGCTTTGCAGATTGTATGGGCGCCTGGACGCCACCACCTTCAAAGGAACATGGGCTACTATCATGGAACATGTAACGGTGCATGGCACTCGTTTCAAATGGGCTAGTATATTGATGACCTCAATGCATACAAACTTGTCTTCGGCATTGGCCCCAGAGGAAGGAATGCCTTATGAGTTCTATATGGCCTCTTATCTGTTGGATGCCGTCTGCGCGAGGTTGCATTTTGAGGGATGGGCACATAACTGGGATCCCACGCAGACCCGTGCAATCCATCTACAAACCAAATTGTTCTGGGAATCCAGGTACAAACAGGATATAGAACCAATTTCTCAGATATTCATCCCCGCTCTTTTTCGGAAATTATTTGGCCAGGACGCCCCTTGCATGTCTTGGAGAGCCAGGGAGACTCTAGGCCAAGTGGCGCATTGGTTTCCGTTCGCTAAATATACTATCATCCGAGTCTTCGGCACGTTCAAGCCACCAAATGCTTTGCCTCGCTTTATTACGGACAAGATGCTCATACAAGAAGTATGCTTCCAAATGACCTCGGGTTTCTCCAGTGTCCTGTCCAAAGGTAAGAAGAAGCCCTGGCCCACGCTACCCCTCACTATCGGTGCATACACAGTTAGAGATTTCAGAGAGGTAGGGGCTGAAGGAGAAGAGATTAAAAGTTATCACCTAAGGACTTTATAGTACAGAACATATGACTCGGAGAGGATAGTTCCCGAACACTGCAATAAGGCCAAATTCAAATGGAACTACCAGCATGTGGAACGCCCAAAAGAAGATGAGAGAAGAAAATAGTATAATGCAGATAGACAACTTGCTCCGGGGGCAGACTCTAGCCAAGAGGATCCAGATGATCAAAGTTTGGAGGACAGGAGCTGTAAGTTAGGATGTGCTTCTTCCTCTCTAGCAAAAAATCCCCGGACCAGTACAGGGCCTGACACCTCTTCCCAACAGAAAGAAGCGGAGACCAAAGCCCAGCAGGAGAGAGAAAAGAAGATAAAAGAGGACGAGGAGAAACTCAAGAAAAATTCGAAGGCAAATCAGAAGAAGAAGCAGGCCGAGGAGGCTAGGAAGGAAAAGAAGGAAAAGGAAGCGCAGGCCGCAGCAGAACGAGCACTCAAGGAAGAACTTGACAAATCTGAATCTGAATGCCAAAAGAAAGTAGACCAAGCTGCTGTAGCTGAACGAAAAAGGAAAGTCGAAATAGAAGCAGCGGTAGAAGCAGAACGCAGGAGGAAGGAAGAGCATGAGAAGGCTGAAGCCGAGCGCCAACAAAGGGAAGAAGAGGAAAGGAAGAAGAAAGAAGAGAAGGAAAAGAAGAAGAAAGATGAGGAGGATGAATTGATAGAAGACATCGACATGTCTCCCTCGAGTCCCTACAGCGGTACGGGAGCAGGTATACTCGATGTTGATTCCACCCAGGGGCAGGAGGAGGAGGTCTTCGACCTTACCAGGCTCACATTCGACCAATTCTCTTTCAAAATCCGGCAAGAGAAGAGAAGGTCCATGGCACAAAGTCCTTCCATCGCATCCATGGTTGCAACTGAAAAAGACATAGTCCTTGATACTAGGACTAACCCCGTGATGATAGCATCGGCAGGCACGGATTTCATCGCGGCCACGGAAGAAAATGTCACCAGAATGAGTAGAGAAATCATTTCTCTACAAAACAGACTATGAGCAGCGGAGCAGCGGGAAAAGAAGGCAGAACAGGAGAGGTCGGCATTGGAAGAAGAGATGCAACAACTCCGAAACAAGGCTCCCCCAGTCAATGAAGTTCCACTTGCCGTTCTGAAATAATGCGATGTATTAGAGGCGACCATGAAGTAGGTGTATGGGGAAATGCTCACCATAAAGCAAACATTCGCCCCATTGGTAAGAGCATGAGCAAAAAATAAGCAGAAGCAGGAGCAGCTCAAGGAAGCCTCGGTTGCCTTAGATAAAATGATGAACTAGACAGTGCAATACCCTCAAGTTCCCGAGCATTTGCCTAAGAAGGATTGGATTCATACACAAGATGCCAAAGTCCAAATCCGAATGAAGATGCAATCCAAGGACAAGCTATCCAAGGATTTGGACAAAGTAATGTCTTCATACGACCACCTGATCAGCGGCATAGACTCAATGCACACTCTTCACCACATTCCTTTGCTAGGGGCATTGGATGAAAGTAAGACCTGGGAGCAAGTAGATCAAGAAATCCAGTCATTCTTGCAGCCTATCAAGCAAGCTGTTGTTGCCCCCGAGGTCGCAACATCACAAGAAAATTGGGGTCAGTTTCTTTTCGTGCCAGTACGGATTTACACCAAGCTCTCCTCCCTTTCAAACCAGATCTCCCAAAATAAGGAAACTCTAATTCTGAATGCTCTGGAGTGCATGCATCGGTTGAAAGAGGAGGTCCCTCTAGTCTCTCCCATAGCAGCAGAATACCAAACTTGGCGGGACTTCCTCAAAGGAAAGCAGATTGATGTTCCTGATCTCTCTATTGCACGCCCATCTCCATGACTCAGTATCAGTAGGTTGCAGGTCGCACTGCTCACTAGGTCGCAGGTCGCACTTCTCACTAGGTCGTAGGTCGCACTGCCAAACAGGTCGCAAGTTGCACTCACTGTCCAGGTCGCAGGTCGCAATTTGCTCCCATGTCGCAGGGCAACTCAACCGGCAGGCAGGCGAAGAGTCAAGGAGCCCAAAGGGAAATTTTGATCTGTAAAACCCCCTCCGGGGAAAATGTAAAGGATCTTCTTTTTGGGACTGAAAAGCTACAGAGCATTGTACTTGAAGATAACACTCTTTTGACATATGAATACAAATACCTGTTGAAACTCCTTTTGGATCTGATGTGTTTTGCTTGGTGAACACTACGAGTATTGATGTACAGTTTCAGAACATCTTTTGATTAATGAGACTGCACTCTTTAATGGCATCATTTATACATAATGGTTATATGTATGTGTGTTAATGGTGTTCGGATTAATTGCTTGCTAAATGGATGTCAGTGACTTTGTTTATTAGCATTTTGTTTTATCTGTCAGAAAGTAAAGGGGGATCTCGCCATAAGGAATTGTTTCTTTTGTGGTCAGGATTGCCTACAAGCATAACCCCAAAGATGTGTTGTTGACAACACTTCCTTCGGCGTGTATGCTTTATTATCTATCTTGCTACACGTAGTGTTATGTACATGTTTAATGCATCAACCATGTATTTAGTATCATGTGAATAAGTGTGTGTCCGCAGGTTCGAGAAAATTATTTTGAGACCAAAGGGAAGGTAACTGAAGCGGTAGCCGGACCCACACCCCAGATGGGATCCCTATTCCAAACGGTTCAAGGTCTGATTGGGACTTTCTACCGGGGAGATCCCCTACTGTTGGCCGGACAGATTTTCTGGTCAACATGTGGCTTGATGTTGGAAAAGATTGCTTGCAGGATTCCATAGCTTGGTGAATGGTGATGTTTTCCTAACTTGTTAATGTTTTCTTGTCCTCATTTTGTTTCAGTCTACCTGGTTGCTATAGATCAGAAAAGTATAGGTTGAGATATGCTCATGGAAGCACCTCAAACCTCTTGTTTTCTATAATTTTGGTGTTTTCTTCTTTTAGTCATCTTAAGGAATTATTGATTGCTCCTTAGGCCCACTAAAACTTGTTTTTGTTTCATGAATGGTTAGTATGTTAGCTTATAAATATGATTCATGGTATGCCCTGCCTATTTAAAGTTTTCAAAACCCTATTTTGAAGCTTTTCTATGGAATAATGATTGATTAGGTTAATCCAAAGAAGCCTTGTTTCGATCTTTCCCTTTGCCCATGCTTACCAACTTGTTTCAGAGTTCCTGATAGTTTGATATATGCTATTTAGGAGTTCCCTCTCCATATATTGAGTTTTTTGTTTATCTTATGTGTTTTCTCAAAAATCTGAAGGTGAATTTCTAAAGTTAGGAGTTCTAATGCTTCTATGTATCACCAAAATGTTCATCTTATATGTTTATTACTTTGAGTATTGTTAATAAAGATTAATGGTTTGCTCTACCTCATGAGTTATTGCTTTCAGACTATATATGTTTAATACCTCTTAGTTTTTTCCCAAACTTAATGTCCATTACACCTCATACATCACCTAAGGATCCATTAACCTTGCTAAATCAGCCCTGCAATACACTCTACTTCATCATTTAGACACCCTCGACTTCATTTGACCCCATAGCCCTATTGATTTGATAATCTCTCTTTCCACCTATCCTACTTAGTCATCTTACCCAAACCCAAAACAAAAAAATTACACTTAACAACTAGCCTAAAATCAATCATCCGAAGTGAACAAGTTCACATCCTTCGCAGAATAGAGAGAGCCCTCTCTGAGTCTAGGAAGGCTAGGTCCTAGGACTCCAAAGACTGGTCTAATGTTACCTTGTAATTTGGTTTAGAAAATCTGCCAAATCACGGGACCCTAACATAATGGCAATCACGGTGGGAAATTCTGAGTATATAATTGCCTGAAAACCTCTTAAGACTATTTAGACCCTCAAGTTTGACTGATAGTATCTGGTGGTTCATCCGCCACCTCATCGCCACCCTAACATAATGGAGATCACGGTGGGACCTTCTGAGTTCATAACAATCTAAATACCCCTTAGGAACCCAAAATCCCTTCATCAAACAATATCCTATGATTTATAGCTACCTCTTCACTATCACTAACACAGTGGCGATTATGATGCAACCTATGACGTTAGTGACAAACCAAGTATTCCTTAGGACTTCAGAAACCTTCGTCAAATCATAGAGAAATTAACTGATAGCCTAAGAGTAGAATCTAGCTTTTTCACCATCTTAGAAAATTGATGACTCAGCTATAGGACACTTTTACATACCTTAAGGGTTGCATATAGAAACTCAGAAAACCCCAAAACATTTCTAGATTGGCTTTTGTCAGTATTGGTGGTGCACCATAGACACTTATCTTCAAAACAACTAAAAACATCCACCTGGAGACTCCACTGGCCTTCAGCAGGCCTATTACTTCATTAGTCCTAATAAACTCCCATAGGAATGCATTGAGCAATCCTAATCATGCTGATGGTGGACAACAAAGTTAAAATCCTCCACCTGGTGACTCCACAACCTTCAATAGACCTAATGACTTCGCTGGTACAGAACTCTAGACTGGTTGAAGAGGTACAGTGACCTCTTTATGATTTACAAACATGGATCCAAAAATACAACAAAGATATGCCCCAATGAATAGAGCTCATATCCCTAGATTCCCACACAAAATGCTTAAAATAAATTGGATGAAAAACCTACCTATCTTTCGAGATGAAAAATTTGATGACCCTTTGTTACATCTCATCAAATTTCATATACACATATGGAGGTTAAAAGTTGAATGGCATGAAGACTACCTCATGAAAATGTTTATGGTAACATTAGAAGGTAAGGAAATAAATTGGTATGAATGGCTAGAATCTGGCATCTTGTTTTCATTAAAGGATTTCCACAAGATATTTCATAAGTACTATATAGGGTATTGTACATCTCTATCATCAACTAAAAACTGTTTTGATCAATCTCAGGACATCATACAATACCTTTTAGATAGTGATGAAGACTTAGGGAACTTGCATCCTGAAGGTCTCTTAGCAGTAATCCATGAATTTCATTCTCAAAATAGCTATCATAACAACCTAAAGGAGTTAGTTGAGGAAGAAATCAATCAAGAAATAGAAGGAAACCCACAATATCTCTCTAAAAACCCAAGTAATGATTCACCATCTCTTATAGGTGAGGCTCAAGAAGACGTCCAGCCTCTCAATTAGCTTTCGCAAGAGAAAGGGGAATGCTATTGTTATTTCCAAAGAGAAAGAAAAATGCCTCCTTTTTTAACTGAAGAGGAAATAAACCAACTTATAAACATGAAAACAACCTCTAAACCCTCATGTGAACAAAACATTTTGGTTTTTCTCCTACTAGTCTTGTCTACCATAAACCAGAAAGTGAACTTGTAGATTTATTTAAAGAAGAGAAATCTGATAGACCAACATGTATGGCTGGTGACATTACTTGTATTAATTATTCTCCAAATTTTGATCAATATATTGATGATTATGATCTCCAAATAGAAACTAACCTTGCAGAGCAATCAACAATTGATTTGTGGGATGAAGTTCACTATCATCAACTGGAAAAAAGTAAGCAGCCAATACAGGTCACCTATGACACTGATGAGGAAAGCCTTGAAATTTTAGAAGTAATTGAGGAGTCTCTGACTCTTTTCTCTACTTCACTTCAATCCATTGGAAATAGCTTTCACATAATTGGAAATTGGCAATCTTTCAACTTTGATGTTGAGGTTGAGGAGGATGAGGAACTGCTTGAGAAATTTGTCAATGAGGAGCCTTCTCGTGAAATGGTTGAGGAAATCATTTGGAACATGGAATCCTACTTAACTACAGATTTTCAGCCACCAAGTTCCTTTGAACTACAATATTCAGATGAAGGCATGGAAATTAATGATCACAAGAAAGTTGTTGCACTTCTTTCTCAAGAAGATTTGTTGCCAAGGAATGCTCCTACTCATCAACATGGTGGTTTTCACACAGAGCTCAACTCACTCTATCAAAGCACATCAGGTGTGTTAAAGGATATCATTTCCATATATGATGAATCTACTAGTTCAGAAGATCATGAGGAAGAGGTGGAGTTTCTTTCACAAAAGAGTCCCAAGCATACCCGAGTGGAAGAAGGAGTAGTCCTGAATGAAGCTTATGTCTCAAATCCTATAGATCAGGTATTATTCCAAGATCCATTTGTTGTTTTCCTTGAGAAATCTAAAGGAGTAGTGTGTTCTTCCAAGAACAGTTTGTTGCAAAGTATGAGAAAAATTTTAAGCATTACTGCCTGAAAAAAAGTGAGGTGGAAGTGGCATTTAGGTTTTGTCAGAACCCTCAAAGAGTTGAACCAAGATCCCTCATGCAATCATCTGCTTGATTGGTTGTATTGGAAAAGAGAGTTCACTAGTTGAATGTATATCATGTATAGGTTAGATTAGGATAGATAGGCAAGCAAATAAGCTCAGCCCTATGAGCATATTTTTAGTTTCAGAATGTTTTGAGAAAAAATTAAACAACACAAAAAAAAACACATAGAAATGAAAAAAGAGGGCAGATTTGAAAAGAAGGTACAACCCCATACCCAAAAAATAGAAATATTGAAAGTGTGCAAGTATAAATTCCACTACTGGTGCAAAATGAATGTCTTGTTCAACTATCTAGCCTAATCATGGCTCAACATGTTTTAAATTTATTGTTGATAAGTTAGTGAAAAGAATGTTGGTCAAAACATTAAAGCTTGACTTGTCAAAGAAAATAGATTAGGAAATAAAGATACTGGTTCCACATGCTCAAAATAGAACTAAGGAGAAAAACAGGGATGAATAGGAAACTATGTATCTTAGCCCTGATTTTTCTAGTCTTATTTTGTACAAAAATAACATTTGTGTGCAGATTGTTTTTATGCCATAAACCCATGATAAATCAGATTGTATAATCCTGACTTAGTCATGTTTTCAATTTCATGTTTTTAGCTTAGTAATTAAATCCTGTCAAACAGTTTAACCTTGACAGTTGAATAGAATAGGTAGAGAATCAAAGGAGTTCAATAGCCTAATCTGAACTCCCGGAAGAGATAAGTGTAGAAGTAGATAGTTTGATTTCTTTTTCAAAATAAAAATGTCTATGGGTTTGCCAGTTCAAGTGCACCCAAGGAAGAAAAAATGTTAGGCGAGTAGGTTGGGTAGGTAAAGTGAAGTTGAGCTAATCATGCTTTCAGATTTTCAAAATCACTACTTCAAGGAAAGCAACAGCAAAAGAAAAGAGAAAATCTGCCCAATGGATGAGGCACTCGTCTTCATAAACCAAGAGATCTGAAATTCTAGACACCTCCTGAAAAGGAGCTGCCCTCCCCAAGTGGAGCCACTATTAGTCATCAATAATTTTTACCTGTTTAGATGACTAAATGCTTTGTCCAAGATTTCTAGAAACAAAATTCAAGAATCATGTGACTTCTAGAAATCCCCGCAAAGAGAAATTGTTTTCACTATGCCACCTCCTTGTCAAAGCATGGCCAATCTATCACCCAGACAAGACCAAATCCTAGACCGATGTCCCACACTCTCACTATGTTCGCCACCTCTTCCTATAACACTATGTCTCTGTTTGCCTAAACCCTCTATTTTGCATACCTTATTTCGCCAAGTAAACCAAACTTTTCTTCTACTCACCAAATGCCTCAAGAAATGGTGATTTCAAAACTCCCTATCTAAAAATCTCTTTGAAGTAAAACAAGGTTTTCTATTTGTCTAGGATGGTAGTGCATTATAGAGTGTCAAAAATCTTGTCTCCTCATCCAAACCTTGTTTCAAGTTTTCAGTCAAAAACCTATTCCAAGGACATTACCATAAGTCAAATAGGGTCACCTAGGTTATGCACTATCATGGTTATAAATGCACTATTTCCACAAGTATTCAAAGGTGAAGTCAAGATAACACAAGGATGAGGCTTGTCATTATCCAAAGAACATCAAAAGACCTCCAAAGGTATCCTCTTGATCAAGTATTAAGCCTGCAAAGGAGAAATTTACCATGTCAAATCATTTCTGTAGGAATGTTTTTATAAATGGTCAACAATACAAACAGAGAAAAAGAAGGAGACCTAAAAAAGCTCATAAAGGCATCCACAACTGGTAGCAAGACACAAACAGGCTTAAAGTTTACAAGGAAGAACATGATATCATTAGGGAGTGTTATGAAGTGTTTCCCATCAAAAGGTCCATGCAGGTCATAAAATACAGTGGCACGTAAGCAACAATGTACCTCAAATCAAAAATATCATTTAAAAGTTGTTTGGCTTCAAGCATGAAACTTGCAGGGGGATAGCTGCCCTTTGCTTGCATTCCTACAAAGAAGACCAAAAGACATCAGATTAGCCATAAGGTAAGGTAAAGTAATGAGAGGCATCATCATAAGAGGAGCATTCACAACCAACAAGAAAGCAGCAAGGTATGTGGTTTATGGAAATCAAGATCCATCATTGTTTTGACCAAGTAATAGAGCAATGCTAAGGCTACAAAGGCAAAGAACACCTAAAACCTTTCAAAATATCATTAAAGGCTTTAGGCATAAAATAGTGAGTTTGATAAGTATATTTTTGACAACTCAGAAGACAACATTGTTTGTTTTTCTGAAGTATCCCTAAAAACTCAAAAGCTTGGGAAGATAAGAAAAAATGGTCAATATAGCGACAAAGAAACCTCCTTCATCACAGCAGATGGTTTCAAGGTCAAAGGAAAGAATGTTTTCTACACAGAATATCAGTCAAAAAGAGAAATGGCAACAATAGTGAGTTTGTTGTATGTAGGGGTTAAAAGTTTAAAATAGTTCTTTTTCCATAGTATAGGCTGAGAGGCATGGGCTTAGTGTCTTTAGGAAGATTGTATAAATAAGGAGAACCTTAAGAGGCCTCCAACAGTAAAAAAAGAACCATGTTTTCATCAAATTGTCCACCTACAAGACCAAAAGCAGTAAAAAACATAGTAAGAAAAAGAAAAGAGAAAGGAACCTTGTAAAAGTGGATTTTGGGGCATCTAATCATTTTCAAGGAGAAATATAAAGTCTCCTCGGCTTCTCTCCCAATTCATTTACCCTTGCAGACAAGAGAGAGCCGTTGGAAGCATTTTTTAGGGTTTTTGAGAAAAATCTGAAGAAATCTCCACGTGTTACGCACCGAGGCCAGCGCTACACACTTGGCTCTTGGCATTACACACAGGGGGGGTGGCCGCAGTGTTATTTATCATTGCACTATGCACCTAGGGCCTGGTGCTACGCACTTGGGCCGGTGTTATGCATAGGTACAATAGAGTGTCTACAAACTTCTTGTTACGCACCTGCGCTATGCTCCTGAAGCCCAACTGGCCCGTCTCTTGCTTGTTACGTATCGGCGCTATGCTCCTGAAGCCTGACTGGTCTGTCTCCTGCTTGTTATGCACCAGCACTATGCATCAGTGCTACGCACAGGCACTACGCATTGGTGTTATGCACATACAGAGTTTGTCTAAAATTGCTAAAGGGAGTCAAAATTTCGGTTTTTCACCTTCAAAGCCTCTGTAAAAGTGAAGACACAAGGTTGGTGATTTGTTTTCTTGCCTCACAAGTTTTCATTTTCTTAAGCAAAGTCATATTTAAAGGCTTAATTAAACCAAACCCTAGGCTGCATAAAAATAAGTTTTAAATACCTTTGGTTAGGGTTTGAAGGAGAAATTTGTTATATGTGCTAGAGGCAGTTGAGTAACATAAAAAAAACCTATAAACACTGAGTGCACTCTTGGAGAGTTTCATCTTGCCTTCATTTGCACAAATTTTCCCTCACTTCACTCATTGCAGCCTTTTGACCCAGAGGCCCTCAAAAAGTTTTCAAAAAGCCTTCTGTGCTTAAAAACCAACCACCATGTTTGAAGCAGAGATTCACACCAGCAGTGATGAAATTCAAAGACCTTCTAAGAAAAAATACAAGGGAGGAAGGGAAAATAGGTTTGAACCCTTAGACACAGTTCAGATTACTTCCTCTCCCATTATCCTTTCATGCTTTCAGGATGTTGGGTGTTATAATTTTTGTGAAAAGGTCAAGCAAGTCAAAAGCCACTCAGACCTGACTAGATTGTTCGTCCTTGGATTACAAAATCACCAAGTTAGCCTAGCAGGAGTGGAGTTTGAGCTCTTATCTGAATCCATTTCTAAAGCAACAAGTATACCAGACATTGGAGAGATATGGTTTAAAAAAAAGAAGTTGGAGTTGAGCTATTATGAGCCCTACCTAAAACCAAGCTGTCAACAAGGCTGCAAGGTTGTTTTTCCTTTTTCCCACTTGCTAGAGAGGTATGCCTTGCTGATGAAGCAAACTATCAGATATTTCACCTGTGAGGGGAGATACTCCAGGATTTACTCATATCATGTAAGGTTACTAATGCACTTCACTAAAGTCAAAATAATGAACCTACCATACAACATTTTCCGGAGCATTGACAAGATGGCCTCACTTGTCAAGAAAATAAGCTATGACTACCAAATGTCGAGCCTTTTCCACCACTCCTTGATCAAAATGATTGTCTTACACCAGCTGTGAAAGAAAATAATAACTTGGGAAGTCTTCATCTCACATGATTTGTTTACAAACCCCCAAGCCTTCATTCAGTAGAATCTACCTTCCACTTCACAACCACCTACCTCCATTCCTCCATCATATCCCCATATGCCTTCTCCACAAAAAAATTCACCCCCTATCCCTTCTCCTAATGTACCAAGTGAAGAAGCTGACAGTGGCTCTAATGATGAGCAAAAAAATGACAAAAGTGAGGAAGAGGACAATAAGGTAGAAACTGAGATAGATGAAGATAATGAGGAAGAGGATAGTGAGGTAGAAGCTAAGGAAGATGAAGAAGATGAGGAAGAGGACAGTAGTGAGCAGGAAAGTGATAATATCCACAACATACAGGAAAATGATGACAGCAAAAATCAGGAGACAAATGCAAGTGAGACAAAGGTTGAAAACACTGAGGAAAATGCAGAGCTTGATAAAGATGATGAAAGTGGGGAAAATAATGAAGATTATGGGACAGAAACAGAGTGTGAAGGAGAGGAACAACAGAGTGATTATGACCCAGAAGAGGAAACCTTTCAAGAAATAAACAGTAAGCAAGAGAACATAGTTAAAATCAGTGAGCCTCATGATGATAAAAAGGGCCAAAACAGTGGGTCTTATGATGAATAATATGACAAGGCTTGTGGCACCTCCAAAGGTAGAGACACCATCATAAAACCTCTCACATGCACCTATCACAGAGGCAGAAGAGATGTGTTTGCTACCTCAAAAAGGCAAGGGGCCATCTCTCCTCCAGAAATCAAGCATCAAGACAAAGGAAAGAGAAGGTGGACAAAGGTGAGAAGAAGGTAGAGGTAAGAAGGAGCAAAAGGATCAAGAAGACTTCTCAAGGTTATCAATTCAGTGATCTAAACGGTGACAATGAAGACCAAGAGATGAAAACTAGGTTGCTCATCTTGGAAAAATATGCACAACTTCAGGAGTGGGAAAGGTATTTTGAGATGGCTCAAAGGGTCATATACTATTACAAAGAGGAACATAAGCATTTCAAAGATGTCAAGAGGGGCCTTTCCCTACAAAATAAAATGGCCAAACATTATGCAAGGAAAAACATGCTTGCTATCGCCAAGCTAAAGAAGACCCTCATTGAACTAGAAGACATTAAAAGAGCCAAAATGAATGAAATCCTTGTAGTCTTGTCTGAGGCTTCTCAACAGGTACCCAAAACCTCTTGAGGGGCTATCCATCAATTTTGAGGCCAATCGGACAACTTTTTGTTTTTTCCAAATTTTGACCCCTAGGAGCGCAGCACCCTAGGCACTACGCAAAAATTTGGTGCATATTCAGCTCTCAAAGTTTAATTTTTGGATTTTTCACATCACCAATAGTCTACTCACCAATTTTCAGATCATTTGGAGTAGTTTTACCCCCTCAAAAGTTTAAAAAACATCAAAAATTTGACCTTTCTGCCTCCTTTTCAGACTAGGTGTTACGCACAGAGCAGTGATGGGAGATTTTCTTTTTGAGAAGATAAATGGAATCCACTTAGCACAAATAATTTTTTTTTTGAAATTATACTCATCAGGCTTTCCAACTAGCCATCACAGATCCAAATCCGGTGTCCCGAAGACCTCCAAAAGACTACTGCAACAGGGCATATTTCTGCGCTATGCACATGGAAATTTTTCACTTTTTGACACGTGTTACGCTCCTATGGCTGAGTGGGAAAATTGTGCATTTGGAAAGTTTTCTTAGGCATGTCAGGCCTAAAAGTCAATTTTATTTCCATTTATAGTCGGAAAAGATATTTATTTAGATATTTTTGTGCCTTGGGATTTGCAAAGCCTCAAGGACAAGTTAGGATATTTCTCTTTGGCCAATAGGCTTCTAGATGCTCTAGTAGGCTCTCCTCTCCTCGTTTGTTATATAATACATGAGGATTAATTGTAAACAGTGGGGACTTGATGTGTTTAACAAAAATACATGGTTTTATGATCTTGGATGTCAAGATATTGGTTTTATGAAGTGAATGAATGGCTTGTGTGGCTTGGTGTTGGAAAAGCTTGCTTGTAGGATTCCATAGCTTGGTGAAAGGTGATGTTTTCCTAACTTTCTAATGTTTTCTTATGCTCATTTTGTTTCAGTCTACTTGGTTACTATAGATCTGAAAAGGATAGGTTGAGATATGCTCATGGAAGCACCTCAAACCTCCTGTTTTCTATAGTTTTGATGTTTTCTTCTTTTAGTCATCTTAAGGAATTCTTGATTGCTCCTTAGGCCCACTAAAACTTGTTTTTGTTTCATGAATGGTTAGTGTTTGGTCAATTTAGTGTGTCCTAAATTGCTACATTAATTTGTCAATCCGGGATTCGTAAGCTGACGAAGTGTGGCACACTATATGTGCAAGATAACCTATCTCTTACTTTTTGTCGTTTTTGGGTTTTTTATTTATCTTGGGGGTTTTTATCTTGGCTAGTTTCCTAATGTGAAATGGAAATTCTAAAAGAAAAGTATGGATATAAATGTTCAAGGAAATGATGTCCTTTATAATGATTTCCCAAACTTCAAACTTCAAAAGGGTTTTAAACATGCAATGACAAAATTAATTCCTAAAAGAAAATGAAAATATGCCACTATACTAGTCAAACAAACAACGAACTATTGATCATGAAACCCATTACCCTTGCTGCTGTCTAAATATGAAAGAAACTTGTGCTCAAAGAAATCCAAGAATTGCAAGCAAAGTAAAGCTAAAATCAAATTACATCAACTCATATTCTGACCCCTCACCATTAGTCTCGCTATGGATTTCGGAGGTAATCATAAACAACTTGAGCAATCTGATATCTAATTTGCAGAAAAAAAATAAACTAATATCAAATTACACACTCATACTTCAATCCCTCACCATTAGTCTCCTGTAGGAGGAGGAATACAGCGATAATGACATGGACTGTTTTAATATCTCTAATCTAACTAATAAAGCAAATGTACAAGCGGGAAATAAATAAAAAAGCAGTCTTGGAATTAAAAACTAAGAAAAATAAATCGACGAAGGACAAAGTGATTCCATGTCATTAGTCAATCTCTGACTATGTGCAAATACTGAAAGCTCTGGCAATGCAGGAACAAAGACAACGATCGATTAACGACGGTATAAAGCATGAAAAATTGAAGACGAGAAATAAAACGTTAACACCATAGAGGTGATATATACACACGAATAACTATGGCATAATGAACGTAAGGAAATAAAGCATGAGCGCGTAAACCCAATAAGCAAAACCTCTGGCGTGTCTGGGGAGCCTCACACAAATGCGGGCCTTGTTATCAACCACGAATTATGCTTATGAACAAAGTCTTCTCATGTATTCAAAATGCAGTCATAACAAGGAAATAATGTCACGACACAGTGGGCTTTCTTTTCAGCAAAATTACATTACAGAAGCTAGCTACTATGCATATGAGAATGCATTATTTATAACAGAGGATGACATAACTACTTTCCTACAATCTGTGCTGATAAAAGACACGTGAACAACCACGTCCAGAAATCTAGCATTATGGCTGCCGTGAAGATTAAATCTATGGAGGGTGGCCGTTGGATTCGGCTTATGGAGCAGTTCACAGGTGTTGATATGTCCCCTGAGATTTAGGAACGGCCACGCAAGTCTTCACGTGGTGAAAAACGGAGTTCTGTCACCGTAGGACTCTTGGGTTGACCACCGCTTGACTACCTTTGACCACGGCCTTCTTTGGTGAATTCGACTGAGCCAATAGGACTCGGTCCATATTCATGTCATTTCCAACTTGCCCATGTGGCTTGATTTTCCTGAAGACACCTGCAATATAGAATTTAACAAAATGGCTGCGGAAAGTTGAAGCAGCTGCGGAAAGTGACAAGATTCTGCAGCTCAATGAGAAAAAATCTAATTCAAACAACAGACACAAAACATAGTTAAAAACCACTTTAAATGCTCTTTTATGATTAATATGCAATGATGTTGATGAATTAGGAGGTCCAGGTAAATGGAAAAAGTCTAGAAAGGTGTATAGGAAAGATGAAAGTTTGGGACTCAACATACCCCCACTGTGAAGGTGTTGCATGTCCCCATGCAACCAAAATTTTGATCATCCTCCTTCAATTCATATGCCCTGATACCTCTGCCAGTACATCCAGTCCTCTTCTCCTCTTTCTTGGTGCTGCTAACATCTTGGGCTTCTTCATCAAGCATTTGAATTTGAGATTAATCAGTGCTCTACTTATCTTCTTGCATTTCTTCTTCAATTTCCTATTCTTTTTGTGCCACAGTCCCAGATGTAGCATAGTGTTGTCATGAATGATCTTGTCCAATCTGCTTTGCTCCTTTAATGCTTCATTTTCATTTTTAATATGTCTATTTAAAACCTCCAACTCAAAGACTTCTTGTTTCAACGATTGGACTAGAGCTTCTTGTGCTGTGTGAGGCTGAGTGGATGAAGTGCTGGGACCCGTGGCTGTTCTTTCTAAGGATTATATGTAATTATACACCTCTTGCTGCTTTGGATCTATCTCGGGTGTTGTTTTCCTTGGGCTGTCCCCAAAATGCTGTGGAGGAGAATTGACTTCAAAATCTGGCCGAAAAGGACTCATGTGAACATCTTGAGGACTAGTTTCAACGTTTGGCTGAGAATGAGGTGGACTACGGCCAGCTGGAGTTTGTTCAGGTGTTCCATCTCCCAAATCAATAAAATGGGGTCCTTTTTTTGTGCTTTCCTCCACTTTCCTTTAAGCCTGGTGCTTCTTCTTACATGTCGTGGACTACTGTCTTTTTCCTTCTGTTTTTCTTTGCCTTTCTTTTTGGCCATAGCTGACTGTTCCTGAAGGTGAACTAGTCTCTCAGACAATACTTGATGGTATTATTCTGAGGAAGGGGTTTGATGCATAGCCTCAATGCTTCTTTTCTCTTTTTATTTTGTTGGCTTTTTACCCTCAGTCTTTTCCTTCCTCCTTTTAGACAGTCTTTCTTTTCTACTAGTTCTTTCAACTGTGTTAGTAGGAGTGCTTTGAGTTTTATCACCTGTTCTCTTTCTTCTACTTCTTTTTGATGTACTGCCTTCAGGGGTTTCTTAGGGTTCTTCAAAGAAATTTCTAATTAAAAACTGCTCCCAGGTGTCCTTTTTCTCTTTTAATTGTTTTTCTATCAATATTTTCACGAGACCATGGTGATAAAAATGTGGTTCTACATCCCCCAGATGCTTTTGGACGGTTACAGACATCTTTTTCAAACTGTTTAGTAAAAAGTATGGCAGATTGAGGGTCTGGTTGTCTAGGAAATTCATCAATAGTCGGTCATGATACATGTACATTGATCCAAAACGTCCCTCACAGGTGATAAACTTTTGAATAACCAACAGTAAACTGGCCCACTCTTCTTTTAAAGCATGGACAGGAATTCCCTTTTTGAAAATGGTGACATCCATACCTGGGTTATGTAGGATCACTCTCCAGGCTTCCTCGCCAATGCTCTTGTTCTTGAACCAGCGTTCACCTTCTTGAGGGAGTTCTGTAGCAGCTGCTATGGATGTCTCAGTCACTGTAAATTTGATGTCCCCAATTTCCACCTCCAGACCGTTGAAAGACCTCGCAAAAGATTTTGTTACCTCCTTATTGTAGCCTTTAAACTTTTGAATAAACCGAAGCCATTTTGCCTTTTTCAATATGTCTTTGACTTGCGGGTATCCTTCCATAAATTTGGGTCCCTCTGGTTCTACCCTCAACAACCGACCCATCCTTCCTTCTGTTCTTTAAAACTCGTCTGCGTGAGGAGGGTTTAGCGGAGGTAAGACGGCTGAATTAGCGGAAATGAACAGGGTTTATGAAGGAGACCAGTGACTGTAAGCAGATATCAGAGAATAGGTACACGGAATGAAGCGGAACAGAGAACAAAATGGGGTGAAGGCTTATGTGAACACGGTGGAAATGTAGCCGTGAGGTCAATAGAACAGTAGGGGGAGTAAAGTGCATCCGGCAGTATTTAAAATTGGGTGGCTGCAGAGTAGACGCAAGCACGTTTATGAAACGGTTGCGGATTTTGTGCGGCTGAGAGAAGCCGTAGTCAAATCAACCACGTTCCATAATTACAGGTGGAGTATCAAAGTATAGCCGAACACGAGTGAAGACCGGAGGCTTGATTATGAGGCCGTTTAAAAATGAATGCAAGGATTGTGGGGGAATCATATAGAGATCGTGGAATGGTTATGGAGTTATCAACGCAATCATTGCATATAATGGAGCTATGGTTTATAACTATGTAAAAATGTGCTTGAATGCCATTTGAAATAAATTTCTACTCATACCTTGGAATTCTTTCCATTTTTCATTAGTCTTCAATCATTTGCTCCTCGTTGATGCTTTTGAATGCCTCATGTCTTCATAATATGTCCTCATACCTGCATTTGATTTCATGATTGTTGAACTAACATCTGACTGTAAATTTTTGAAAAACAGAGTGGTGGCTGCAGAAACTGCTTCTGGCTACGGAAACTGGTGTCAGCTGCGGAAACTGACACAGTAATTATTTGGGTGAATGGAGATGGATAGATGATAACTGACTGAATGAAAATGGTCATGAAAGAAAAAAATTTATTGGTGAAATGAAATGAAATAGATGAAATGGAGTGAAATGAAATGAAGTGGAGTGGAATGAAGTGGAATGAAATGGAGTGGGTTGTCATAAAACTTGTGAAATGAGAGAGAGAGGGAATTTTTTTTTGGAAAATATAGGGTGTCAGGTGTTCCTGATTTTCACCCTACATTTTTTGTATAAGACTGCCAATCAGTGATTGGTTTTCAGGCTTATACAATTTTTATTTTTATTTTAAACTGAAAAGAACAAAGGCTAGGCTGGTGGAGAAGAAGGATTCTTCTTCACCAGCCTTATTGCAGAATTATCTTGAAACATTTTGACAAATTCCTCTTTTGAGAGTGGCTTATGATAGATCTTTAATCTGTGGCCATTCACAATAAGAGGAGTTTGAGATTCATCAATAGTCTTGATTCTTACCGCTCCATTGCTAAAGATCTTGTCAATCTCATATGGCCCAAGCCAATGAGTCTGAAATTTTCCTTTAAAATCTTTAAACTTGGAATCAAATAGCAATGCCCAATCTCCTTCTTGAAACTTTTTCTCTTTGATGTATTTGTCATGCCATTTAGCTCTTTGATATTGAACTAGATCAGTTCTTAGAATTGCCTCTTGTCTGATCTCATCTAGTTCATTCAACTGCTCCATTCTATGCTTTTGGGCTTCTGATAGATCCATCCCCAACTGAACTTCCATCTTGAAGGTTTTGACTTGGAACTCAATGGGGAGCAGGACTTCTTTCCCATAAACAAGTTCATAGGGAGAATGTCCTGTTGTATTTCTCCATGTAGTTATGTAGGCCCACAAGGCTTCAGGAAGCCTTTCTGCCCAATCTCTTCTATGTAGATGAACAGTTTTGGTGATGATACTTTCGAGAACTTTGTTGGTAGACTCCACTTGACCATTTGCTTGTGGATGGTAAGGAGTAGATCTTCTATGCTTGATTTTGTATTCTTCCATTAGCTTCTCCACCAGGTTGGATGTGAATTGGCTTCCTTGATCTTTCACAATTTCTCTTGGAACACCAAAGCGAGTAAAAATATCCTCATAAAGAAAATGAACAACTGAATTTTCAGTAGCAGATACTAATGCTTTGGCTTCTACCCATTTAGTAACATAATGAGTACAAACCAATATATACTTCTTTTGCTTAGATGGTGGATTAATAGGTCCAATGAAATCTAAAGCCCATTTTTCAAAGGGTTCGATGAGTACTTGTGGTTGCAATGGAATTTCATTTGAAAGGGTAGGTTTCCCTACTCTTTGGCAGCTGTCACACCTTTTGACATATTGTTTTGCATCTTTGAAGAGGGAAGGCCAACAATATCCTAAAGAGAGGATTTTATAGGCTGTCCTTTTGTTAGCAAAGTGTTCGCCGCATGGTTCATCATGACATGCCTTGAGGATATCAGGTATTTCATCCTCCCTGACACATCTTCTGATCACAAGATCTGGCCCTGTTTTAAACAATTCGTTAGAAATCCATGAATATTTTGAACTTTCCTGAATAATATTTCTTCTTTCACTTGGAAATAAATGTGGAGGCAGTTTCCCTGTAACCAAATAGTTAGCAATATATGCATACCAAGGGGTCTTAGTAGTTACTACAAACAAGTATTCATCAGGAAACTTATCCTCTACAGGAGAATCTTCTTTAGTATTCTGAATCCTAGACAAGAAATCAGCTACTGTATTTTGTTTCCATGGTCTATCCAACACAGTAATATTGAATTCCTGCAAAAGTAGGAGCCATCTTGTCACTCTGCCATTAGTAACAGGTTTGTTCATTAGATATCTAATCGCAGAATGATTAGTATGAATAAAAGTTTCATAGCCTGTTATATAATGTCTAAACTTATTGATTGCATGAACAACAGCTAAAAACTCTTTTTCAGTTACAGTATAGTTCAACTCAGTGGGAGTCAAATTTTTATTGGTATAGTAAATGGCATAAGGGACTAAATCCTTTTGACCCAACACAGCTCCTAGAGCTGTATCTGAAGCATCTGTAGAAATATGGAAAGGGAGTTTCCAATTTGGTCCTCTCAAGATAGGTGCTTGAGATATTCTTGTTTTCAAAGTTTCAAAGGCTGATTGACAATCAGGATCCCATTTGAATTCACAGTATTTTGTAAGCAATTTGAAGAGTGGAGATGCTATTTTAGTGAAGTTTTCTATAAATCTTCTATAGTAACCAGTAAATCCTAGAAAACTTCTAACATCTCTTTGACAATTTGGAATAGGCAACTTGGAGATGAATTCAACTTTTGATCTATCAACCTTAATCCCATCTCCTGAAATATGATGCCCCAAAACAATACCTTCAGTAAACATCATAAAGCATTTTTCATGGCTTAATGAAAGGTTTGTTTCTTTACATATTATAAGGACTTTTCCCAAATTTTCTAATGCCTCTTCAAATGAATTACCATAAACTGTAAAATCATCCATATAAACCTCTACACAATCATGGATTAGATCAGAAAAAATTCCTAGTACCGCTCTTTGGAATGTTGCGGGTGCATTACATAACCCAAAAGGAAGCACTCGATAGGAAAAATTCCCCCATGGACAGGTAAATGTGGTCTTATCTTGATCTTCAGGTGCTACCTGAATTTGATTATAGCCACCAAAACCATCCAAAAATGAAAAGTACTTTTTGCTTGCAAATGTATCTAATACCTGATCAATAAAGGGCAAAGGAAAGTGATCCTTCAAATTTGCTTTGTTCAATTCCCTGTAATCAATGCATACCCTCCATTTACCATTCTTTTTAGGTACTATAAGCAAAGGAGAAACCCATCGGCTATCTGAAATTGGATAAATGAAGTTTACATTGAGTAGTTTTTGGAGCTCTTCTTTCACTATCTCCCTAAGGTTTGGATTCATCCTTCTCTAAGGTTGTCTGATTGGTCTATTGTTTTCCTCAATATAGATATGATGGATGCAAGTCTTAGGATCAATACCTTTCATATCAGTATACTTCCATGCAAATGCAGTAGAATGTTTTTGCAAGATTTTGGTTAGTTCTTCCTGTTGTGACTTTTCCAAATTTTTGTTGATATTTAATGTTTTTCCTGGAAGAATCTCAATGGTAGAACTACCGAACTCTTCCATACAGTAAAGAGACATTTGTCTTGATGATAAATATTCAATGTCAGATTCCAACTGAAATTGTGTGGGGTCATATTCTGAAGATGTCTCAAAATTTTCTAATGTGTTCAGAATTTGACTATCCTCACTGATTTCAGAAATGGTAAAGACGGGTTGTATAGTGTCCTCATCATCGACCCATTCATTGTCTCCTACTTCTGTGATTGCTTTTGCTGGAGGATACAAATTGAATTTCTTTGTCGAATTACCATTAGAAATGTACATATCCCCAGATCTACAACTAATAAAAGCATCAGCTGTGGCTAGCCAAGGTCTTCCTAAGATAAGTGGGTTCCCTCCTAGATTACTCTTGGGAGTCAAAATCATAAAATCTACTGGATATTCCCAAGAATCTAAGGAGACTGAAATATCTTCTAATACACCATCTGGTTTGATAATTGATCGATCTGCAAGTTGCAGTAAAGTAGGTGTAAAAAGAATATTAGGAAGTTTTAGCTGTTCCATAGTCTGTCTGCTCATAATGTTGATAACAGCCCCTAAGTCAATCAATGTGTTTGGAATTTCTATCCCATTTATATGTGTCTTGACAATTGGAATACCTGGATCTGCATACTTCTGCATGGTAATTTTTCCCATCATGATATCTGCAATTTTTCCTGCCAGGTGGATTCTTCTTGTATCTCTTAGTTTCCTTCCTGGTCTTTTGAGACTCAACTCCTTTATTGTTTTTGCTAGAATAGGAATCTCTCTAATGGCTTGTAGCAAGGTAATCTTGATACAAACATTCTTTAATTCATCTAGAAAATCATAGTTAGGAAACAAGATTTGTTTTTCCACCCCTTTATCAATTTGTAATCTTTCATGGAAAGGAGGTGTGGATGAAGATGTAGGTTGCTCAACTATAGGAGTTGTGGGGGTTAACTTTTCTTTCTCTTTTTGAATGTTTGAGTTTTGAAGAGATGCTTCCTCAGAACCCTTATTGACTTTAAGAGAGTCCTCCTTAGAGGTATCTTGCTCTTGGACATCTATAGAAGGTTTTTCTAAAACTCTACCAGACCTGAGTTGTACATCATGGAGAGGAACAATCATATAGGTAGGAAATTTTTGTCCTTCTATCATGTAAGTATTCTGAGGATTTTTATTGTTAGGATTTGGCAATGGCTGAGCTGGAAGTTGATTTGTCTTTTGTTGGAATGGAAGCATGATTTGAGGATTTGGATTTTGTTGAGAAGGTTGTTGTTGTGGAAATGGCAATGAAAGTTGTAGATTTGGGTTTGGAAGTTGTGGAGCTTGTTGATTTTGAAAAGATGGAGGATATTGATAAAATTGAGCAAATCTCCCATAAGGATTTTGCATACCTTGTACCCATGGCTGATATGGATTTTGAGGTTGGGGCCAAGGTTGTTGCCAAGGATTCCAATTTGGTGGGGGTTGAGAATTCATAGGGTTGTTAAACCCTTGAGTTTTTTGCCCCTGCCAAGGTCTTCTTGCAACAAAACAGAGAGATTCTACTGAATTTGGATCTTCTTGAAAGACAGCTTTGAGTCCGGGAATTGAAGGACAATCCTTGGTCTCATGATTCTCTGAAAAAATCATACATGTTTCTACAACTTTTGCATCCAAGGGACATTCCCTTAAAGCATGTTTCTTCCTACATTTCGGACAAAAGATGGCTAGAGCATCAGTTTCTGCTTTCTACTTGTTTTGAATTTTAAGGGTGTCTAGTTGTTCACTAAGGCTCCCTAAGATATCAGTTTTGAATTCATCAAGCATATTGCCAATCTCTACCCTACTTACTGATCCAGTTGCAGATTTGTTTGCCCTGATAAGAGAAGGATCTCTAGGCCCTTTTCCCATTTTAGATTTTCCCCTTGAGAGATGGACACATAGTTCTGTTATGTCACGAAGTGGAAGTTGAGAAATGTCTCCTTTCCCCATCATGTTTAAAGTATCTATCCATTCATCTCTGATGGCTTTTAATAGAAGGGCTTTCAAAGTTTCCTCATCTAAGTTGCTCATATTTGCTCTTTTTAAGTTGTATTGAAATCTTTCAAGTAAATCCTCCAAATTTTCATCTTCTTTTTGCACCATTTTGAATACCTCATCCTTGTGATTGGTGGGCATGAAATAGTCCAGGTATCTATCCAAAAATGTTTGTTTCATATCATTCCAAGTCCTAATAGATTGGGTGACTAATCCCATGAACCATTTCAAAGCGGCTCCCTTCAATGTTGAAGGAAACAGTTTTAGTTTTTGAGAGTCTTCCATATAGTCATAGGTTCGGCACACGACTTCAAACTCAAACATAAATGTTTTAGGATCCTCACTTCGCAATCCATAAAAGTTGGGGAGGACAGATGGTGAGATTTTTTTCATCGTTGTATGAGTTTCCTCATCAACTATAGGGAATCCAAACGAGTTTTCTCCTTCCCTATTTATTCCATTATTACCTCCACCTCCACCATTGTTGCCTCCATTATTTCCTCCTCCTCTACCTCTACCTCTACCTCTACCTCCGAATCCATCTACTACTTCCTCTGTCATGATAGTTTCTTCAGAGTCCTCAGAGTCCTCTGGTTCTTCTATCAAGGGAGGATGAGAGGGAGTTTCTTCCTTTTCTTCTTTAGGTGATTCTACTTCTTTAATTACAATATGCTCTCCTGTAGAAGTAAAGAAAGGGTCTTCTTCTAAATGAGATTTGGTAGATGGTGTAGGAGAATCCTCTAATTTAGCTGCTCCTTGAATTCCAGGAATCTTAAGGCTAGGGGTAGATGGTGGTGAATCTTGTCTATGCCTTGAAGAAGATGGAGTTGTGAAAATCGAACTCTTGGCTCTAGCTATAAACCTTCCCCTAGAATCTCTTGCTCTGTGCATGTCATTTTTTTTTAAGTTGGGCTAATAATTCTCTTTCTGATCTTCCAGGTCACACTAATTGCAAGAAGAGAGCATACTTAAGAAATTATTGAACCAATAACTCCCTTTTCTGATCCTCCAGATCACACTAGGTGCAAGAGGAGAGCATACTTCAAGAAGTTATCAAAAATTCCGTTCTTTTTATTGTTTTTTTTTTTAAGAAATTGGCTACCTAGTTACACCTCCCCGGCAACGGCGCCAAAATTTTTGGTCAATTTAGTGTGTCCTAAATTGCTACATTAATTTGTCAATTCGGGATTCGTAAGCTGACGAAGTGTGGCGCACTATATGTGCAAGATAACCTATCTCTTACTTTTTGTCGTTTTTTTGGTTTTTTTAATTTATCTTGGTTGGTTTCCTAATGTGAAATGGAAATTCTAAAAGACAAGTATGGATATAAATATTCAAGGCAATGATTTCCTTTATAATTATTTCCCAAACTTCAAACTTCAAAAATATTTTCAAACATGCAATGACAAAATTAATTCTTAAAAGAAAATGAAAATGTGCCACTATACTAGTCAAACAAACAGTGAACTATTGATCATGAAACTCATTACCCTTGCTGCTGTCTAAATACAAAAGAAACTGTACTCAAAGAAATCCAAGAATTGCAAACAAAGTAAAGCTAAAATCAAATTACATCAACTCATATTCTGACCCCTCACCATTAGTCTCGCTATGGCTTTCAGAGGTAATCATAAACAACTTGAGCAATCTAATATCTAATTTGCAGAAAAATAAACTAATATCAAACTACACACTCATACTTCAATCCCTCACCATTAGTCTCGCTATGGCTTTCGGAGGTAACTGATAATGACATGAGTAATTTAATATCTAATCTAAATAATAAAGCAAATGTACAAAACTGAAATAAATAAAACAGTGCTGGAATTAAAAGCTAAGAAAAATAAATCAGCAGAAGGACAAGACTGATTCCATGTCATTAGTCATTGTAAAACTATGTGCAAATGCCTAGGCTGCCTACTGTAATCTGGAACAAAGACACTGATCAGTTAACAGCAGTATAAAGCACGAAAAATTATGGACAGAAATAAAACATTAATACCATAAGAGATGTAATATATACACGTGAATAACTATGGCATAATGAACGTAAGGAAATAAAACATGAAACTGTACAGCAATAAACAAAACCTCGGCGTGTGCAGGGGCCCTCTACACAATCCTCGGGCAACAGCTATCAACCACGAATTATGCTTATGAACAGAGTCTTCTCATATATTCAAAACACAGTCATAGCAAGGAAATAATGTCACGGCAAAGTGGGCTTTCTTTACAGCAAAATTACATTACAAAAGCTAGCTACTATGCATATGAGAACGCATTATTTATAACAGAGGATGACATAACTACTTTCCTACAATCTGCGCTGATAAAAGACACGTGAACAACCACGTCCATAAATCTAGCATTATGGTTGCCGTGAAGATTAAATCTATGGAGAGTGGCCGTTGGATTCGGCTTATGGAGCAGTTCACAGGTGTTGATATGTCCCCTAAGATTTAGAAACGACCACGCAAGTCTTCACATGGTGAAAAATGGAGTTCTGTCACCGTAGGACTCTTAGGTTGACCACCGCTTGACTACCTTTGACCACAGCCTTCTTTGGTGAATTCGACTGAGCCAATAGGACTCGGTCCATATCCATGTCATTTCCAACTTGCCCATGCGGCTTGATTTGCCTGAAGACACCTGCAATATAGACTTTAACAAAATGGCTGCGGAAAGTTGAAGCAGCTGCGGAAAGTGACAAGATTCCGCAGCTTAATGAGCAAAAATCTAATTCAAACAGCAGACACAAAACATAGTTAAAAACCACTTTAAATTCTCTTTTATGATTAATATGCAATGATGTTGATGACTTAGGAGGTCTAGGTAAATGGAAAAAGTCTAGAAAGGTGTATAGGAAAGATGCAAGTTTGGGACTCAACAATTAGTATGTTAGATTATAAATATGATTCATGGTATGCCCTGCCTATTTAAAGTTTTCAAAACCCTATTGTAAAGCTTTTCTATGGAATACTTATTGATTAGGTTAAGACAAAGAGGCCTTGTTTTGATCTTGCCCCTTTGCCCATGCTTACCAACTTGTTTCAGAGTTCCTGATAGTTTGATATATGTTTTTTAGGAGTTCCCTCTCCATATATTGAGTTGCTTTTTTATCTTATATGTTTTCTAAAAAAGCTGAAGGTGAATTTATAAATTTAGCAGTTCTAATGCTTCTATGTATCATCAGAATGTTCATCTTATATGTTTATCAGTTTGAGTATTGTTCATAGAGATTAATGGTTTGCCCTACCTCGTGAGTTATTTCTTTCAGAATATATATGTTTAAGACCTCTTAGTTTTTTCCCAAAAGTAATGTTCATTACACCTCATACATCACCTAAGGATCCATTAACCTTGCTAAATCGGCCCTGCAATACATTCTTCTTCATCATTTAGACACCCTCGACTTCATCTGACCCCATAGCCCTATTGATTTGATAATCTCTCTTTCCACCTATCCTACTTAGTCATCTTACCCAAACCCAAAACAAACAAATTACACTTAACAACTAGCCTAAAATCTATCATTCGAAGCAAACAAGTTCACATCCTTCGCATAATAGAGAGAGCCCTCTCTGAGTCCAGGAAGGCTAGGTATTAGGACTCCAAATACTGGTCTAATGTTACCCTGCCATTTGGTTTAGCCAATCTGCAAAATCACGTGACCCTAATAGGGGACAATTATGTTTTGGTCATGGTCAGTGCCACCTAGGCACATGACTGTTCTCGATGTCAATATGAAGTCTTTAATTTTGTTGATGTAATTAATACGTTATAGAGTCCTAATAGGTCTCTAAGTCCTAAAGTTAGTAGCTGTCAGTTTTATTTACATGTAATTTTCTTATTGTTAGATTAAGTGTCAGCAAAGGGACTTGATGGTGTAGCCTTGTTGGAAAACCCAATGTAAAGATTCTTAAGCCTATTAATAGGCAGATTATCGAAGAATAGAGGGTTGAATGATGTTTAATACAAAACTAATATTGTAAACACTTCTTATCATTAATATACAATGGTTGTTGGCTCTTTCTTCACTCGAGATTCATTGATATTTTCATGAGCTCTTGTCTTATGTATCCTGCTATTTTGTCTTCAGTACTTTGATGTTTGATTGCTTATAATTCATGTACATCATGCTCTAACTTCCTTCAAGCATTATATTGTTGTGTATCTATGTATGTTGTATTTTCATAAAAACATCTATATGCCTCAACTTCCAGAAGAAGAACCATGTCATTGAGTTTCTTAACACTGACTCCATAAGCCCAATGATAGTGATTTCTACACATATTTCACCTGCATACAATAATACTTAAAATTTTTTTGTCAAAGTTAGCCATCTATTGAACTTCATTTGAATAAAATCATTTTTATCTTTGAGAGAGCCCTCTCAGGCTAAAAAGGCTAATTTTCAGCTAGAAGTTGGTTTGAAAGAGTTACTCTAGGTTGTCTTGTGGAGCACCCCATTTGTACCAACTTAGTGATAACAACAAGAATAAAAAAAAGATAAAAATTGAAAGGGTGAAGGCTCAGAATAAAAGAGTTACTAGTCAAACTCAAATGGACATTGATGTTTTTTAAGTCAGAACCACTAGGTTCATGAAATTACATCAAACCATAGGAAAAGTACTGACTCATTCAGTAACGGAGTAGGAAGTAGAAAATATAAGGATTAAAAAGAAAATAAAATTTATAAAAGAAGCTATTGATCCTATTCGTTTATCCATGACCCCTCTCGCCATAGGGGCACCCACAAAGGCAATATCCAACCCTGACACACCCCACTGAGTTAAAAAAATCAATTCACATCCTTAATGGAGTTAAATCTTTTATGTTAACAATATCAATAAAATATTGAAACTTATTGAAGATTTATGGGGAGTAGATTCCCATTTGAAATATATGGGACAAAGAATTGCCTCATTTATTGATTGGCTTAAGAAATACCTTGAGCATGATAGGAATTTCATAGATAAATACTTATCTATTTTCATTCAAAATGTTAGTTCACTCATTGAACTATGAATATCACAAAAATATCTCCCTGGCCCTAAAAGACTGAAGCGGATCTAGGGTGGATGGTTTGGAAAACTCAATATACGAGAGCAAATTTATTCTAAATGCAGAAAAATTAACAATAAAAGAAGTAACGTGTTTTTCAAGGCAATTAAAATGGTTGATGATCTAGATGGAGCCTTCATGATAAGACTTTGGGCTAATTCCTAAAAACGTATTGAATGATATAAAAGGTTCAATAAGGGTAGAATTCACCAATATAACCATTTTTACTTAGGAAATGAAGAAGTGGTTGGTTACTTTTGTTAATGTTAATGAAGATCAGTCTATCTTAGTTGAAAAGTTGCAAGAATATGCTCAAGAAATTGAGGAGGATATATTCAACCAACATGTTAAAATGGAAATTACGACCCCTCTGATGAAAGATTATATCCAAGAATGTCTAAATAAATTGCACGATGAAGTCCTCAATCCAAGTTAATTGTCAAAACATTATTGTAATGACTTCATCATCATCAATAAAAGGCAACATAAAATTCAATAACAAAAATTCCATCCTTCCACATTTTGTGAGTATTTTTTAATTCTTGAAGCATTCCCTTCCTTCTTCATAGCCTTTGATCATTCTTCTTTCTTGATTGTGTTTTCCATTACCTAATCTAATCCTTGACTACAATCACATTAGAGAAATTTTGAGGTCTAAAATGGGCCTCCTAAGAAAAATGTACAACCAAAATCATCTTTATAAGAACCAATAGGATTCAAGATGATGATTTCAACCATGGGGGATTATTGTAATATTCCAAAATTAGCTTGCAACTAACTAGAATATTAATTTTTGATTTTTTCATTTAGATAGAAGAATAAGTGGGTAGGAGACCCATAAATCTCCTTAGTAGGAATAAAATCACTCCTGATGTGATTAAGGAGCATCAAATTAGTTGGATAAAGAACCCTTATGTGTGAATAGGGGATGAAGCATGTGGATGGGGCTAAGTTTGATCAAATCAACAACGATGGTATGGAGGGAGTGGATAATCAATGAGAGACAACGCAGTTTTGGAGGGAGAATATTTGCATGGAAGTAGCATCTTTAATGAGTGGGGCCAGGGGTGGGGAATATCACCAAGCATATAAGGAAGGGGATGGAAGCCATGAAAGGCATGTTGATTATTATTATGTTTTTGGTCTGTATGACTTATTTCTCTCTTCATTTATTTAGCGGAGACCTCTGTGCTTTTAAGCACAATGGTGTTCCCAAGCGGGAATCCCACCCTCATCCTTGGGGGACTTTGAGTGCCCACTCAGGAGAGGTGATTGAGCTGCATTTCCATAATCCATCATCAGGCCAAGATTCAAATTTATTCTACAATGCAGTTTCTTCTAGGGTTGTGTTCTATTCCAGGGTAGTAGCAGTGGAGGGTTTGACAAGACCATTTCTAAGCTTCTTTTCAGTGGAGGAAGCATTCTTTCCACCGGGAGGCCAATAAGGGAGGTCCTTGGGAATTATTGCATCATTTTGCATCAAGCCAAGCCATTACCATCCCCTACAACGCAGTTTCAATCATAGACTGCGTTATTTCAAAGGGCAGCTGCAGGGGTGGTTTCAGTGCATCATTCAGAGTGTTTGCTTTTTAGTGAGGGGATCAGACTTTCACTTGAAGAGTCTATTGGAGGAGTTCCAATCAGTTCTTCATTATTTCATCCACCTCCTTCTATGTGCTTAAGTTTTATTGATTCTTCAGTCCTAGGCCTATAGATCATCATTCTATATGTTGTGTATTTCCGGAAACCCTTTCTGGGTTGTCTTGGAAAAGTGTATGAGGGCCTATATCTCCATTCTCGACACGTCTTGAGAAGTGTATTATCAGATCCATGTATTTATATTTTCCAACTATAGTTACATTCACTAGGACTGCATTGTATTAGTTCTCCGACATTTTTTGTAGCAGAGGCATTCATGTTTTAGTGATTTTTAGCATTGGAGGCTTCTCTTGCGTAGATTGAGGGACTCGATCTCCAAGATATTGTACTCATTTGTTGTTGTTATACTTAATACCATGGATATATGTTTGGCTCATGTTTGATATATTTATATTCATTTTTATTTTCCATTATTGTGTTCAATATTGCTGCTTTTCCTATTTTGGAATATTACAGTGGTATCAGAGAAAAATCTTGGCTCATCATGCAGATTTCAGCCATTATGCTATCAGAAGAATAAGAAGAAGAAGAGATATACAATGATGGAAGGAATGAGCTTTGCCTCATATCTTTTCAAATCTATGAAGAACCTCTCCAAGGAGGTCAATAAAATGAGAGTGGAGATATTTAATGAGACCTCAAGAGGGTTGCAAGACAAGGAAGGTCCATGCACTTCCTATCAGCAATAGAAGAAACTGGTATGGCATAGAGCTCCAAAGAGATCCACTATTTCCACTTTATTTGAATAGGAAGGTGAAAGACATGAAGATGGAGGAAACTTAGATCATGAGATTCTAAGTGATTATATTGTAGAGTACAAGTATCAATCAAGGGCTTTCAAGGGGAATCTAACTCTCCAGCAGTTCATTCAGCTCAAAGAAGAGAGGAGACCTTGCAACAATGGTAGAAGAAAAAGACACAATAGATCTCTATTGTCTACATTTGATGGGTCATACACATGCACAACAAGGACTTGGAGAAAAAATTTAGATGCATTCTTCCTGCTACATCTAGTAGTAGAAAGAGAAGCTGTTGAGATTACAGTGCTGCACCTTAAGGGTGAAGAAAACATTTGGTGTTTTATCCATTTGAGACATGCAATAGTTACTTCTTATGTAGATTTTACTCAAAGGTTTATCAAGAAGTTTGATAGAAGAAAACCAGAAGGAGAACAACTTCCACCACCACTTGCTGCAAGAGTACTTGCATCGAGAGAAGGAACAATTTCACCCTTGCAAAGTGGTCTTGATCTCTTGACATTTAGATTACCATGCATTATTCAGGAGATGCATGAGGAGGATGAGACTTTTACCAGCGCTGGTGCAGCAGTAGAGGAGAAGCCATCATCATCACTAGCAGTTGGAGGAGTCATCACACCAGTGGGAGGAACACTTGTATTAGTACAAGATGTTCCCAAGGATCAACTTAACCAAGGTATGCAAACATTTCCACTTCCTATTATTTCAGCACATCATATGGAGGGTCGTGGGGACATGCCATCAGGGCAATTGCATGACCTAGGGTCAAAGCACACTGCTGATTTGGAGCAGCAGACTATAAATGCGCAGAGGACCCTTGAGTAGTTCAAGGAGGAGATGTACAACCATCTTGGTTTCTCATTGTTGAGCTGCACACAACACTTTGGGTTAGAGTGTAGAGTTTTTGAGAATAGGATGAGCATTGTCCTAATCAATCCAATGTAGAACCATATGTTCAACTTTGTACATGATCATGAGGAAACATATGTACCATCATGGAGATCATTAGCACTGTCATTGAGCAGTGATGATGGGTTGGGGGGCCAACTATTATTGGAGATTTCCAATGACCATTATACTTTTTTAGCAATGAATAGGCAGATGGTTGATGGAAGACATATTATGATGGATAACATCTCCCACTAGTATGATAGATCATTCTTGATGAGCACTTCATAGCTCACTAAGAAGATTTTTCCTACAACATATTTGGAACCTTATGGGTTCAATTTGGTCATTGATGAGTGGTCTTCATGTGGAAATCTCCAGGAGGTTTCACTTCAACATCTCATGAAGTGAAAAGATAGTGATCAGATTTGGGGGGATGGTATTCTCCACTGGAAGGATAACAAAGTGGAGCATGGTAGGAGACAACCACATTTGGATGGATAGGTGATGATGATGGGTAAGAGGTTGGTGAGCCACTTTTAGATCTATGACACAAGGTAGTAGGAGGCATGGCTATGCTGGATACTCTTGAAAGAGTTTGGCCATCATGTGACATATCCTATTTCAAAGGGTGTGTTATGGTTTGGGGCATTTCATGGCACCCATATGATATGGCAGCAGTGGATTTGGTTGTATGGGGAATTCTACATGTTAATCATCATGATGTTAATCCATGACTTGTATAATGATTAGATGAGAGAGAGGCAAAGGTTATTGTTGCTTTGGTTACTCTTGGGAGAGTATGGGCTGATTTTCTCCCATACCTTGCATGATATTTCAGAGTAGAGGATGGCACAATCACAGTGCCAAGGGGCTACTCCTTAGCTTAGGAGGATCCAAAGACACTTCCACATGGGAAGGAGTCTTCCATTTGTAGCAGAATTATGGCACATGACTTTGGCATTTGGAATGTTAAAGTATGGAGTTATGAGATTATGGAAGCCTTATCACAAAGGCCAACAACGCTATCACTTGGGAGTTTTGATATGTTGATGGAGTGTTCCCAGGATCACTTCATATATAAGGTATCTCGTAAGGATTTTGGATTTTGTGCATAATGATCCACTAACTGAGTATTTGTATTTCCTTTCCATCCATGTATAGTTCATTGCTCCAAAAGGGGGCACTATTTCTTATACACTTCTTGGTCCATTTGGGGCCATAAGAAGTGATGAGGATGGCCACTCACTAGGATATTTTGGGGAGATGATATCTTACTCAGGGCATGCTCAGTTGGCACCACACATTATTCACCTTCTCCAGATATGTGAGAGGATTGTGGCAACAAACAAGTCGTTGGGAAACCACTCACATATCATATTATGAGGCAGTTAGGAGTAATACTATGCTGGTTCCACTTGAGGGACTATTATCTTCCTTCATTATTTCATATTGAAGCTAGTGTGTCTTTGATTTTGATTCCATTTGTTGTTTATGCACTTATCATTATTGTTGGCATGATTGGAGGGATGGCACATGGACTGGATTTTTCCATTGGGAATGAGGTCCCCCACACTTCTTATGTCTTATACTTCAGGGGGAACATTGGAAAGTATATGGATGCTACATTAGATCTCTTGTTTCCTTATGAGGGAGAGTGATTGGGTTAACTTGAGCACTTGGGAGATGCCTCTCATGAGCATTGGGGAAGAGTTTTTCTATGAATTAACATTTTGGAGGGTGATTCATTTTGTTTGGATGATCACTTGGGGATTGGAGCTTCTCATGGGGATTAAATTTCCAAAAAAATTTCAGATCCCATGCCTCAAGAAGGCCTCTAGACAACATATAGTTTCCTCTATGGATATCCCACTTCTTCATTATGAGAGCCATTTGGATTTGTCACCAAAGGCTAACTTGTACACTTGGGAGGAGAAAATAGGGGACATATTGATGAGAGAACATCGTGTTCAGTGGAGGAGCTTATCATATGTGGATGCTATAGGAGGAGGAGAGGAGGCTTTGCAGTACTATCCTTGCAATTTCTTGAGGACAAGAAACATTTGGGAGGGGAGGACTGTAATATTCCAAATTTAGATTGTAGCTAATTGGAATATTAAATTTTTCTTTTGCCATTTAGATAGATGAATAACTGGGTAGGGAGACCCATAAATCTCCCTAGTAGGAATAAAAGCACTCCTAATGTGAATAAGGAGCATCAAAGTAGCTGGATAAAGCACCCTTATGTGTGAATAGGGGATGAAGCGTGTGGATGGGGTCAAGTTTGACCAAATCAATAGTGCTGGTATGGAGGGAGTGGATAATCAATGAGAGACAACGCAATTTTGGAGGGAGATTCTTTTCATGGAAGTAACATATTTAATGAGTGGGGCTAGGGGTGAGGAAGCTCACCAAACACATAAGGAAGGGGATGGAAGCCATGGAAGGCATGTTGATTATTATTATGTTTTTGGTCTGTATGAATTCTTTCTCTCTTCAGATGTTTAGCAAAGACTGTTGTGCTATTCAGCACAAGGGTGTTCCCGAGCAGGAATCCCACCCTCATCCTCGGGGGACTTCGAGTGCCCACTTAGGAGAGGTGATTGAGCTGCATTTCCACATTCTGGCATCAAGCCAAGCTTCAGCTTTCTTCTGTGGCACAATTTCTACCAGGGTTGCACTGTGTTGCAGGGCAGAAGTATTGGAGGGTTTGACAGAGCCAATTTTGAGCTTGTTTTCAGTGGAGGAAGCATTATTTCCACCTGGAGGCCAGGAAGGGAGGTCCTTTGGAATTAATGCATCATTTGGCATCAGGCCAAGCCATTACCATCCCTTACAATGTAGTTTCAGTCATAGAATGCATTATTTTAGAGGGCAGTTGCAAGGGTGGTTTCAGTGCATCATTTGGAATTTTTTCTTTTTAGTGAGGGGATCAACCTTTCACTTGAAGAATCCATTAGAGGAGTTCCACTCAATTCTTGATTATTTCATCCACCTCCTTCTATGTGCTTCAATTTCAGTGATTCTTCAGTCCTAGGGCTGTAGATCACCATTCTATATGTTGTGTATTTCCGGAAACCCTTTCTGGGTTGCCTTGGAAAAGTGTATGAGGGCCTAGATCTCCATTCTGGGAACCTCTTGAGCAGTTTATTATCAGATCCATGTATTTATATTTTCCATTTGCATTTAAATTCACTGGGACTGTGCTATATTAGTTCTCTGACATTTTGTGTAGCAGCTTCATTTCATTTTTTGGTATTTTTTGGTATTGGAGGCTTCTCTTGCCTAGCTTGAGGGACTTGATCTCCAAGATATTGTACTCATTTGTTGTTGTTATACTTAATACCATGGATCTATGTTTGGATCATGTTTGATATATTTATATTCACTAATATTTTCCATTATTGTGTTCAATATTGTTGCTTTTCTGATTTTGGAATATTACAACGATTCACCTTTTTTGGGGTAAAAAAGTAAAAATAATAAAACTACTTTTTCAACTTGTATTTCCAACTTATCTCCTTAGGCTCTACTCAAATTTTGACCAGGAGTACTCATTGGATGAAAAATTTAATTCTCCATCCAATGAGTACCCATATTGCATATATTTTATGGATCTTGCTACACGAAAAATGAGAAATACATGAAAAAACGCGATTGAAATCACGTTTTTCATGTATTTCTTATTTTTCATTTATAAGGGTCCATCAAAAGTATGCAACATGGGTAATACTTGGATGAGGAATCAAATTCAACATCCAACAAGTGTTCTCACTCGAAATTTGAGTAAACCCATAGGGAGATAAGTTGAAAATACGAGTTGAAAAATTAGTTTTTTCTTTTTTCCCTCTAAACTTTGATGATGTAATCTAATCTTATTTTATTATTTCCTCTATTATTTTATAATTTCCTTAGGAGGCCCATTTTAGACCTCAAAATTCCTCTAATTCTTCTTTTTCTTCTAGGTATCTTATTTATCTTACAGTTCATGGGAGCCCAATACGAGTCCCCCTTGGGATGAATAGATTTACATTTCTGATTAAGTATTTGGATTTTGTTGGGTGCTTTAGGCATCAAAAATTTTAAAACCTAAATTTGTAAAAACAAATACTCTCACAGAAAGCTCCCTTTCAAGAAGGTAGTTTATTTGTGATTCAAAAACTTATTTGAATTTGTATAATTGTTTTCCCATGCTCTTTATGATTTTACATGAATGAAGTAATTTTATAGATCTATGATATTTGAACTTTTTTATATCTTGTCTAACTTTGATATGCTTCAATGATATTTTCTTGTTTTGATGGAATGGATAAATATCATAGTTAAATTTTAGTATTTATACCTTTCACTATTTCCGATTCTTTGCATATTTGAGAAATCACTTGGTCCACTCAAAGGAACATATGCTAATGTTTTAATTTTACTTCAACTATTTGAGTGTGTTCATAAAGAGGAGTACCACCTCTATAAAAATGTAGAGGGACCTACATCTAGGGCCTAGGAGGTTGAATTTTTCCCTTAATAAGAAAAGACATCAACAAACCTCCTCCATTAAAAATGAATTTATTTGCAATTTCTCCCTTATTGTGACACCACCTTATATTTTTACTTCTTGACTCATGTATGGAATTTCATTGTGAGTAGACCACCTTTACTCATGTTTGTAGGGTTTTATTTGGGCCCATTCCTTGTTTCTTATTTCATATCAACAACATCACCCCGTTCATTGCATTTTCCTATCACTAAATGGAAATCACCTTAGGAACACCCATAATTTGGTAGATTGATCGATATATCCATCTATTGCATAATCCATCTATCAATTGTTAGAGCCTCCCCCACATGGGGACTCCAACACCATTTCCCTTTTGAGTTTTGATGCCTATGTTGTTCAATCCCATATCATATTCAGAGCCCATATTTTCTTCATACTAAAGCCATCACCACGTACATTTCTCATTGACTTGATTGGATCAGTTTCCACCATTCTTAAAGCCCACCTCATGAGAGTCCCTTCAATTGGCTTATTAAGATATTCGAAGCCCCTTCCTATTTAGCAGGGCTTCTAAACTTTTGACCATCCCCTTTGATCGACATGGGGGAATATGGTCCTCTATACCTACATAAAAAACATTCATGATATTATTCTTGGCCTCCCTATTCCAAGCACATGTATATGTGACTATGTGTTTCATTATAATATTTTTGGCCCATTGATCTAGCACATTCATGTACTATATATTCGTTTGCTCAACCCCATTGTAATATGCCTATAATTTTTTATACTAAGTTATCTCGATAGGTATGGGTATGAATCCCCACATCATTAAGATCAAGTATGCCCACTTTAATACTTGTTCTTGATGAGTTGTAACAACCTTCTCCACAAGTGGTTTGAATCCTTTCAACAATCTCTCTCTCTCTCTCTCAATGATGGCTCTAGTGTCTAGTGAAAGAAAACTACAACATAATTTTGTCATGCGATGTGTTCTAAACACTCATACATTGGTGGGAAATCTATTATCACATAAAAAGTGTAAATTATTGACCTTTATTATGGGGCCTCGCCCCAAGGTAATTGAAAAAAATTGAACCCGCAAATGACAAAAAACTAGCAAAAATATCAAAGAACTTCATATATAGCTCTAGACCACTTGAGCTAACCCTTGGGGATTTTATTAAATCATTATTTGTGAATTATTTTCAAGTATTTTACCCTTACAACTAGAAATGATTTAATAAAAAAAATATTTATTATTTATTTCTAATTATTTTACCCAGTCAAATGAAAATAGTCTAATAAATCAATTATTTATGGATTGTTTTTATTAATTATCTCAATAAATTATTATTTTTAAATTAGCTACCCAAAGAAATGTCATTAACCATTAATTTTTAAAATTTCCACTCACAAAAGATAATAAATTACCAAATTGGTTATATCTTGATTTGGTCTAGCAAATACTTTTTTAATAGCAACCTCATCAAATCTGGCTAGTGTTAGTGTCAGTCTTTGCATCCTGTCACGAGTGATCAAATAGAATTTTATCATGTCTAAATAAGGTACCTAAATCAATTTTTTGTCATTTCAATAATTCTTCAAGAAAAAATTTGGTCATTGGGCATTAGGTTTGGGACTGTTTCCACTATTTCCAAAATTTTAAATTGATGGTTCGTGTCATTAAATAAGTTAAGTGTATCATCATTTCAGTCATCTCCATAATGATCCCATTTAGTTAAGAGTCTCCATTAGGTCATTAGGGTTTCAAGGTCACCAAACTTCCATCTTATGCATAAATCCAACAATTGGAGGAGTGGTAATATGCAAGTACCTTCAATAAGAATTTTGATTTAAAATGTAATTTATGTTTGTATATGTAATCATGTTTCTAAGGTTTCAAAGTTGCAAAAAGGGTCCGAAAGTTTCAATGGCTAAAAGGAAGGTGAATTGGTGAGGTGGGACATCCTACCTCATTAATTACTAAGACATCAAAAGCAAGTTATAAAGGTCTATGGAAGAGATAAAGTAAGCTTATTTTTAATCTTCATGTATTTTGTTCCCCTTGACATCACTGTGAAAATTGAGAGAAGGAAAAATTTCTGAGAAAAGGAGGGTTTTTTTTTCTGTATTTTTAGAGATTCGTGACGCTTCTATGACCCATTTTTCAGGTGCAAACTTTTTGTGACCTTTCTATGGGCATGAACCTTTCGTGGCCCTTTCACGAAATTTCTGCGGAATTGCCAGGGTTCTCAAATGCAGAGTTTCTTTATGATTTCAGGGCGAAATTCAGATTTTTTCTAGCCTCCAAATATTGTTCAAAGATCCATAAAGCTTCTACAAATAGTAAGTGGTCATATACCCCATCCTTTCAAGCAATTTCAACAAGGATAAAGTGATTTATTTTTAGGGTTTTCTCTAGCAAAGTTTTTAGCAGTTTTCATTCTCCATTGTTCAAAGTGAAGGAACCCTAGCTTTCATTCACTTACACTATCACCTATACTTCATGAAAAACCTAGCCTACTCACTTCCAATCACTCACTACCATATTTACCACTGGTTTCATCAAACCCTAGCCTTTTGCTAATTTTTCATTGCATAGTTTACAAACTCCTCACTTCCCCATATTCATCTCGCTAGATAGACTTACTATTTTAACAATCATACTTTACCCTCCTTCCTCAAACCTTTGAGGAAATTACCACATCATCATTACACTCAACATTGATTTCAAATCATTGTGACCTATTATCCAAACCCTTAAACTTGGCTAGAGTCTATCATTCAACAAATTTCATGGAGAGTGATAGAGAGAGTGAAATGAAAGTGCACAAGGGAGGATATCCGTTCAAGATTTGAGCCAATCAGTCTGAATGAAATCAATTCTCCTCCATTTATTAGAATATTTTTTGTAAATGTTGGTTGTATGAAGTTTTGTGATATGATCACAGAGGTTTCCTCTAATGTTCCTTTAACCAACCTCTTTGCCCAAAATTTTCACATAGATAGAGATGTTATAACAGGTGTAGAGTTCATTTTTTCAGTAGACATCATTTCCTCAGCCACAGGTATTCCAAATCAGGGTGAAAAATAGTTTAAGGGCATGAAATTACAACTTGATGACTATAGAATTTTCCTAAAACCTAACACTAGAGATGATCTTGAGCATGTTTTTCCTTTCAGATTTCTCCGTGGAAAGTATGCCCCTTTGATGAAACTCATTACGAAAATTTTTGCATGTGAAGGGAAATTTTCCAGATTATACAAGTATCATGTTATGTTTCTCATGCACTTCACCTCTACCAAAGCACTTAATTTGTCCAACTTTCTGTTTAGGAGTGTGGTGAAGATGAATTCAAAAACTAAGACTAGGAGACATCCTCATATTAACAATCTATTTCACCATATCCTAATCAATATTTTGGTTATCCATCAGCTTTTAGCCTAGAAAATCACCTGGAAAACTTTATTGGATAAACTAAAAATTGCTCCTGGTTTTAGTCCCACTACTTCTTCTAGCAAAAAAACATCATCAGGGTTAATGTCTACACATCTAATGGAGCTTGGCTCATCAAGAAAATAGGATGAGGTGTTAAATAGGCCTAGGCCTGATGTTAATCTCATCTATCAAAGAGGCAGGAGGCTTGTGTGTGCTCCTCAGAAAGAGGAAGGAGCCAAGCCTATTTCATTACAGGGATCACCATCAGCTTTGCATGAGACTTCCATGCATGATGAGGAGGAACATGATTTGGATTTGGTTGACCTAGAGGACCATGATGAGCAGGAAAAATTGTTGAGGTCAACCAAAGACAAGGATGCTCAAATAAAATAGCTCCAAGATAACTTAGCAAGGGCTCAATTTGTCATCTCATTTCTTGAATAGGAAAACAATCAATTGGGTTGGGTGTGGAGCCTGATTATCTTGTTTACTTTGTATCACAGCATTGGACCCCTGTACCTTAAATGGGGCAGCAACACCGCCTGTAATTAATTTCTGCTATGGGGGGTCCAGGGGGGGCAGTGACTTTATGGAGCCCCCCCTGGTGCGGGGTTTCGGGGGCAGCGCCCCCGAAGCTAAAAACAAATGTAAAATTTCCTTGTAAAAGTATATTAATTTCTAGTCAATCTGGGCCGTTCATTAGGTGGATTGTATGACGGTAGAAGTTATGTTTAGTTTAGGGTTTTATTTTCCCTAGAAGGCAACCCCTCTCTTTGTATGAGGGTATTGTATTGTGGCTATGTATTACATGTGTATTCTCTGAGCATGAAATAGATAGGGAGACTGTGAGAGAGAACAGAGGATATTACAGTGGATCTGCTGTAGGTTTTGTCTCTTCATTTTGTTGGATAATAGAAAGGAAGGACTGGCTGTTTAGGGTGGACGTAGCCCAAACTGGGTGAACCACGTATATCTGTGTCTCTCTGGTTTTAGGTTTTTTATGTGCTTATATTTTCTGCATATTTTATGTGTTGCATTGCTCTGTAATATTTAATTTTCTAACAACTGGTATCAGAGCCGAAGTTATATTTGGCTGATAAACTCGCAGGAAATAAGGGTTCCTGGTTCGAGTGGGAGCAATGGTGGAAGATGGTAAGTTTAGGGTCGAGAAATTTAACGGCCAAAACTTCCCACTGTGGAATATGCAGATGGAAGATTATCTGTATCAAAAAGATTTGTACCTACCATTGAGCGGAAAAACAAAGAAGTCGGTGGCCATGATAGACGCGGAATGGAACATTCTTGATAGAAAGGCACTCGAAACAGTACGGTTGTGCCTTGCGGCGTCATTCACCTTCAATATTTTGAAGGAAACAACAATAGAGGGTTTGATGCAGACATTGGCGAAACTATATGAAAAACCCTCGGCCTCAAACAAGGTATTTCTTATGAAATGACTATTTAATATGAAGATGTCGGAAGGTGGATCTGTTGCAGACCATTTAAATGAATTTAATACAGTTACCAGTCAGTTAAGTTCTATAGGGGTAAACTTTGATGATGAATTTAGAGCTCTGTTATTCTTGTGCTCATTGCCAGAGAGTTGGAATGGTTTAGTAATGGCCATTAGCAACTCTCTCTCTGGATCTAGTACTTTAAAGTTTGATGTTGTTGGTGCTATCTCAGCTATTGGTGCGATGTAGCAGCCTTATGAGACATTGGGTACCCTTGAGTGCGTATTCTAGGGGGAAGGAGAATGGTGTGAACGAAATGGTTCAGATATCGCAGAATCAACAAAAGGAAGATCCAAGTTCAGACTTGTGATAAAATGAAATGCAGAAAGAAAGGACACCTAAAGAAAGACCCATCTTGGCGGGAAAAGGAAGTGAGGATGTACAACAAGAAAACAATCATGAAGGCAAGATGGTGATGTGTTACAAGATGCTTTGATTCTTTCTTTCGAAAATGTTACTGATTCCTGGGTGGTAGGTTCAGGGGCCTCATTCCATGCCACACCTGATAAGAAATATTTTCATGACTATGTTCAAGGAGATTTTGGACAAGTTCATTTGGGTGATGATAAACCCTGTCAAATTGTTGGAATGGGTAAAGTTCTTGTAAAAAAACAGAATGGAAACCAATGGCTACTAAAGGATGTAAGGCGTGTTCCAGATCTAAAGAAAAATATGATTTCAACAAGGCAGTTAGGTAGTGAAGGTTGTGTGAAAACTTTCACAGATAAAGCTTGGAAGGTCACCAACGGAGCCCTGGTAATAGCAAAAGGTGAAAAGGTTGGTACATTGTATTTATGCAATGGTATTTCTAACTCTTTTAATGATTTAACTTCCAAAGGAGCAGATGCAGCAGTATGGCATCATAGGCTCAGACACATGAGTGAGAAGGGGATGAAGATTCTTCACTCAAGAAATTTGTTGCGAGGTTTGAAGAATGTTGATTTGGATTTCTGTGAAAATTGCATTTATGGAAAACAAAAGAGAGTCAGATTTCTCAGAGTTTGGAAAGAAAAGAAGAGCGAAAAATTGGAGCTTGTGCATACAGATGTATGGAGACCTGCTCAGGTATCATCTCTTGGTGTCTCTCACTATTATGTTATGTTTATTGATGATGCAACTAGAAAAACTTGGATTTACTGTATTCAAAATAAATCTGATGTATTTGATACTTTCAAGAAATGGAAATCTTTGGTTGAGATTGAGACAGGAAAGAAGTTGAAGTGTCTCAGATCAGACAATGGAGGTGAATATTGCAGTAAAGAGTTTGATAGGTAATTTTCAGAGCATGGAATTCGTAGAGAGAATACATTTCCAAGAACACCACAAGAAAATGGTGTGTCAAAAAGGATGAACAGAAAAATCATGGAGCGTGAAAGGTGCATGAGATTGCATGCAGGATTGCCTTTACAATTTTGGGTAGATGCTGTAGATACTGATGTTTATCTAATAAACAGAAGGCCTTCAAGTTCCTTGGATGGTGGTATTCCAGAAGAAGCATGGACAGGTAAAAAGGTAAACTACTCTTTTTTAAAGCCTTTTGGTTGTGAGGCTTTTGTCCATATTAATAAAGAAAATATAACAAAGCTTGAGGAAAATCAAAGAAATGTTCCTTTATTGGATATGGTGTTAATGATTTTGGTTATCGCTTATATGATTTTGAAAATAACAAAATCATTAGGAGCAGAGACATAATATTCAACGAAAAGGTCTTGTATAAGAATCAGTTGCAAGAAAAGAAACAGGAAAAAGAAAGCAAGGAATACACGGTTCTTGATGAGATAACTGAAAAAGTAAAGGTGCCTGAAAATACTAATAATCAACAACCACAGCAGCAACAACCACCACAGCAGCAACAGGCACCCCAAACACCTGAAAGTGGTGTTAGAATATCTACCAGGATAAGTAGACCACCTGAACGATACTCTCCTTCATTATATTATTTATTTTTGACTAATTTTGGTGAACGTGAATGTTAGGAAGAAGCAATGCAGGTTGAAAGCAGGAAGAAATGGGAGCTAGCCATGGAAGACTTGGGACTTAGTCAAGTTTCCTGCAGGTAAAACTACATTACAGAATAAATGGGTTTACAGGCTAAAGGAAGAATATGGAGGAAAACAAAGGTACAAATCTAGACTTGTGGTGAAGGGGTTTACATAGAAGAAAGGTATTGATTTTGATGAAATATTTTCTCCTGTTGTTAAGATGAATTCAATCAGAACTATTTTAAGTCTTGTAGCAGCGGAAGATTTACATCTTGAATAGTTAGATGTAAAGACAACATTTCTCCATGGAGATTTGGAGGAAGAGATATACATGCAGCAACCAGAAGGATATGAGGTCAAAGGGAAAGAAAAATTGGTGTGCAGGTTAAAGAAGAGCTTGTATAGCTTAAAACAGGCTCCAAGGCAGTGGTATCTAAACTTTGACAAGTTTATGTCTTAACAAGGTTATACTAGATGTCACTCTGATCATTGTGTTTATCTGAAAAAGAAAAATGATGGCAGCTATATTATAATGTTATTGTATGTAGATGACATGCTTGTTGCAAGGTCTAACATGCAGGAAATAAATGTGCTCAAACAAAAATTTCAAATCTAAGATGTTTGTTCCGCATGGGAGCCTGTAAAACAGATCCTTGGTATGAGAATAACTGGAGACAGGAAAAATTGCAAATTAACACTGCCTTAGAATGAGTACATACAAAAGGTGTTGAAAAGATTTAATATGGAGAATGCAAAACTAGTTAGTACACCTTTTGCTAGCCATTTCAAAATTAGTAAGGAGATGTGCCCCAAGACCCAAGAAGAAATGGACTACATGTCTAAAGTTCCATATGCATCAGCAGTTGGAAGCTTATTGTATGCAATGGTCTACACAAGGCTTGATATGTCACATGCAGTGGGAGTTGTAAGTAGGTACATGAACAATCCAGGAAAAGAACATTGGATGGCAGTGAAATGGATTCTCAGATATTTGAGAGGTACTACAAATCAATAATTATGCTTTGGTGATTCAAACATTGATCTACATGGATATGTTGATGCAGATATGGCAGGTGAGGCACGTGACAGAGATAATAGGATAGCAGGAGGAGCACTAACAGATATGTAGGTATGTGTTTACTGTAGGTGGAACAACTACCAGTTGGGTTTCAAAATTGAAAAACATTGTTTCACTTTCAACAATGGAAGCAAAGTATGTTGTTGCTACATAGGCTAGTAAAGAAATGATTTGGTTACAAATATTTATGGATGAATTGGGTAATAAGCATGATATGGACATGTTATACAGTGATAGCCAAAGTGCCATTCATCTTGCAAATGACTCAGCATTTAATTCTAGGACTAAACACATACATCTCAAGTACCATTTCATATGGTCAGTATTGGAAGATGGAGAATTGAAGCTGGAAACGATACACACTAGCCATAATCCTGCAGATATGCTAACAAAAGTTGTAACCAGGGAGAAACTGAGAATGTGCTTAGTTTCAATTGGTCTTCAAGGATGACGATGAAGATGAGAAACAACCAGGTCCAAAGAGGAGTCATTGTTCAGAAAATGAAGTAGCGGTGGAGTTGCTACAATTAGTCTCCAAGTGGGAGATTGTTGGGTGTGGAGCCTAATTATATTGTTTACTTTGTATCACAGCATTGGACCCCTGTACCTTAAATGGGGTGGCAACGCCGCCCGTAATTAATCGCTGCCATGGGGGGTCCAGGGGGGGCGGCAGCAAATTTATGGAGTTCCCCCTTGGCGGGGGGTTTCAGGGGTAGCGCCCCCGAAGCTAAAAACAGATGTAAAATTGCCTTGTAAAAATATAGTAATTTCTAGTCAATTTAGGTCGTTCATTAGGTGGATGATCTGACGGTAGAAGTTATGTTTAGTTTAGGGTTTTTTTTTCCCTAGAAGGCAACCCCTCTCTTTGTATGAGGGTATTTTATTGCGGCTGTGTATTACATGTGTATTCTCTGAGCAGGAAATAGATAGGGAGACTATGAGAGAGAACATAGGATATTACAGTGGATCTGCTGTAGGTTTTGTCTCTTCATTTTGCTAGATAATAGAAAGGAAGGACTGGCTGTTCGAGGTGAACGTAGCCCAAATTGGGTGAACCACATATATCTGTGTCTCTCTGGTTTTATGTGTTTTGTTTGCTTGTATTTTCCGCATATTTTATGTGTTGCATTTCTCTGTAATATTTAATTTTCTAACAAATTGAAGACAAATCAATTGATTTTTGAGAAGAGGTTGTTTCAAGAAAACAAATAAGAAAGGGGAAAAATAGTGGCTAAACTTGATGAACATGAACACCAATTGAAGAGGAAGAGGCCAAGAACTATGGGTCTCAATAAGGCACTGTAGAATAACAAAGAACAAAACCCTACAGATGAGCAACTAACTTTTGAGGAGACGATGGCTAAAGAGATCAATGAAGACAAGGAGTTTTGGCTTGAAAAGGTTAAAATTCACCTAGAAAATCTCTTGGAGAATGCAAACAGGGAAAATAAGATTCACAAACACATGGTTACCCGATATCAAACTAGAAATCAGATTGCACAAGTAAAAATTAAGCAATTTAAAAGAAAACTGCAAGAGGTCCAAGACAAGAAAAGGGAGTTAAAAAAACGAGGTCAAGGAGTGAAATTTATGGCTAAAAAATCCTTTGATGTTTAGCCTATCATCCATATCATTCAATGATTTTCTTTTTGAAAATTTTGGAGAAGTTTGAAATTTTTGAAATTTTGCAAAAAAAAGACCCACAAAAGCGTTGCGAAGAGGCACAACCATTTTTCCCTAGGCATCCAAATTAGCTCTTTTCTACATGGATGGATAGATATTGATGAAAAAATTCCATATCTGAAGAAGGTTTTTCATGAAAACTTATATATTTGATAAAAAACTAAGAAAAACTCACCTTTTTCATGCTCCTACCACTAAATCTGGACTGGCGAGGTGCTTCTGAGTGCAGTTGGAAAAATCAAGTTTTTGAGGCCTTCTCGTGGGTATTTTTTGGATCTTAATGGCTCATTGGAAAGTAGACATGTGGGGCTACTCAAAAAAACTTTCAGAATGTAGTTTGGACTCCTACAAGTCAGCCAAAATCAGCTCTCAACTACTGTGACCTTTCTGTGACCTTTCTAGTAAATTCATGTTTTGGTGCATGCTGGTACGACCCTTTTGCTCCTGGTGCGACCCATCTAGTCTAGAAACGTTGAACATAGAAAATTTGATATCTTGTAATCAATTAGGTTTATTTTAAGCTTCTTAGTTGGTTTTTGCCTCACTATATGAGTAAATTTGTAATTAATGAGGAGATAAGATCTCCTAAACTTTGTCTGAAATCTTGGAAACTATTTAAAATATCCTAGTATTTAGGTGAGGACTCATCAAAGGCATTTATGATGAGCCCTGAATATGATTTTCGACCTGATGAGGTGTCCTATGATGTATTTTCCTATATGAGATAGTTTGAAATCATTTCCAAAGGTTGGATGTTGTGAAATTGAGCTTGGAACACTAGTGTATTTTGTGATTTCTAGCAGGAACAAATAGACAGAGTTTGCAGCTATTATGGTGGGATTCATGTGGTATGTGTTTTAGAAGTGTTTCTTCTACTATTATCATATTTTTGAAAGTATTGTTCCTTCCATCTTCATTTCCATGTCTTATGTGATTGATTTCTAAGTTTGATAAGAAGAATTCATTAATTCAATGCTCTGTTTCAGAGAAGCTTTCACATTTATGTTCATTTTATTCTGATATAAACTAATTCATGATATTCATGCTCATTTTGAAACGCTATCAATCTAGAATATTCACTAGGATACCTTTAAAGTGATAAAGTGTGTTCCTACCTTGCCCCATTACATCTTTACAAATCTCATTTTCAGAGCCCTAACCTAGTTTTTCCTAGACCTAATTCACCATCCAGCAAAAAATCAAAAAAATCAAACCCTATAAACTACTATACCTAGCCTAAAATATCCTTGATCCAGTCAAATTGGTTGTGATCTCATTGAGAGAGCCCTTTCAGCCTAGTACGGCTAGCTACTAGGTCAAAGTGGTATGTGGTTACCTTTGCTGGTCTCCTTTTCAGCCTTCGAAGAACCAGTGGAGTGTTAACATCTTGGCATTGTTGTCAGGGAAAAAAGTGACAGATATTCCATGTGTGTACCATAATTTCATCGAATTTTTTGCTTGTGGGTGATCATTCCTAGTCTTCATGAAGGATGATCTAAAATTTTCAAAGAATCGAGTTGTGGAAACAGAGAACATTTTGGCTTTGAAAAGATACACTAGATCGAATCCAAATCCTCTTCTAGCTTCTCTGGTTGAAGATCCAGAGAAAATTTTTCGGAAGTAGAGATCCGAGCACTCACGGTTTCAGTCGAATCCTTCTCCATTGGTGAGATCTTCCTCATTACCTTCAATTTTTTTATCTCTTGAAGAGATCCATTTTTATTTGAAGTTTGAGTTGTCTCTATTTCAATCAAAGTTTGAAACTTCACTACCTGAGATAGAATTTGATCCATTAAGACTATTTGAAGTAAAATAATTGTCTAAAGTAGATTTTAATTCCTTGAAACTTGAAGATATTTTACTTTCCAAGGAATCTAAATCTGAATCACACTTTGATAGAAAAGTTTGGAGTCAATTTGATAAGCTTGAAAAGTTAGTTAACTAACTTCAATACACATCTAAAAAACCCATCATCCAATACCAACAAGAGTCATTGTTTATTCTGACATATTCCCAATAAGTTTTTGCCCCCTATTCCATCCCTTCTACTTCATTAACTTTTGAGTCCACCCCTCTCATCGTACCTCCTGCACCACGTTCAGAGGGAATCATGGCAAGATTTTCACCCCTAGTCCTACCTGCTCAACTTGCACCCTTTCCACAAGGCTATGGTCAGAAACTCCCTCTCTTTGATCAGAATTCTGAAATTAGTGCCAAACAACACTTAGTCAAAGTCACTGATTTCATCGACCTAGAAGAGAAATATGTTGATGATGCCAAGATGAAAATCATTGCCCAAATATTTTCCAGAGATGTTAAAACTTGGTTCCAATCTTTGACTTCCCATTCTATAGCAAACCTAGAAAAACTGACTGATGCATTCATAGTCCGATGGGAAGTAAAGAAGAATCCACTACAGATTCTTTTTGAGTACGACAACCTGAAGAGTAATCCAAATGAACCAGTTTAGGATTTCACTGCTCATTTTAGCCAAGTGAAAAAATCAATTTCAAATGAGATCAAACCTCCCCAGGTTTGGATCTCTTGCACTACCCACATGCCTTTAATCTGGACATGGCATACCAGCTCCGAGAAAGAAGTCCTGTAACACAAGAAGATATGCAAAGGAACACAATCAGTGTGGAAGAAAACTTGTCAACTAAAAAGTCAAAGACAAAGGGTGAGAGAAAGGTAACAATTAAAGAAGAAACATCCTCATCGTCTGAGGTAAAAGTGGATACTTTTATTAGGACAGTGGAAAGAATGGTTGATAGAATTTCCATCATATAAAGACAACCAGAAGCACAGGTTAGAAATCCTAATTTTAGAGGAAAAAAATAACAACCTCAGTTTGGTATCAAGAAAATAGAACAAAGGGCTCCTAAGCAGCCAACAAAACAACAGATTCAAATATCTTTGAAGAAAAATGATTCTCAAGGGGTTGAAGAAGAAGATGAGATTGTGGAGGAAAATCACTTATTTACAGTAGATGGCCAACCTATATTCTTGATGGAGGATGAAGAATATGTTGAGAAAATGATTTTCCTAAAGATGTAGATTACATACTTGCTAATGATCATGAGTTGGAGGTTGAGTCTGATGATTATCAACGGGGTTATTTAAATTCACTCAGTTCACAGCAAAGTAAATATTCAATGAGAAGTAGAGATGTTCCTGTCACTCATATTCATAAGAGGGCATCCTAGCAAAAATATACCCAGCGTAAGAAAAATCCTCAAGGTAATAAGAACAAAGGAAAGGATCCTACAACTCCAAATCAAAGAAAAATCAATCATCCATCTACAAGCACACTAAATAAAGAAAAATAAAGTTAGAAAAAGGATACTACAACAAAGGACCAGCCCGATAAGAGAGACATCACCATTAAAGAGGTAGATAAGCAGTCCAATCTTTTTGGCTTAGAAAATGAAATCTCTAAGTTAAAAGTATCTATCCCTTTAACTGAGCTTGTAAAAAACAATCAATATAAATATCACATGGCCAAAATGCTAAAAGTAGATCCTTTATTTGATATGGTAAATGTTGAAGATGACCAAATTGAACTCATTTTTGGTCCAGCCATAGGTTGTTAGTTAGAGGATAGTGAAGTTCCCCCATTCTATTTGAGTCAGAGAATTCATCAGTTTATCCTTCACAATACCATGCTTGACTCCGAAGCTTCCCATAACCTGATGCCGAAGGCCATTATGGAGAAATTGGGCTTAGATATAACTTATCCTTACCATGATCTATATTCCTTTGATTCTGGTAGAGTACGTTGTCTTGGACTCATAAATTATTTAGTAGTTTCCATTGAGAAAATCCCAACAAAAAATGGCTTGATGGATGTGGCGGTAGATGATATACCCCCACTGTTTGGTATGTTATTGTAAAGGTATTGGGGAGAGAAGTTAAGAGGTACTTTGCAATAGGATTTCTCTTATGCCACCATCCCAGTTTCCAGACAATTGAGGAAGTTGTATAGGGAAAAAAAGATGAAATACCTGATTTATAGCAAAGATAAACCCAATAGTCATCCTATTAATGTTTTACATATAGATCTTGAATCATTTATTTTTTTTAATGATAGTGGTTTGAATGATGTAGATATTCAGCTCATAGAAGTAAAATAAATTCTAGAAATTCCCAATAGTGTTAGAGAATTTTTGGACGGGAAACAAGGCAATCAACCTAGTTCTTTAGAGCAGTCATCAGATAATTTAGAAAAGGTTTTAGAACAGATTGAAGAAATGGCCCAAAAATATGAGACAAAAAAGAATACATAATTCCAACTTCTGGATGATGAGAATGGTCTTTGGACCATGGATTTCGATGGTGCCTTAGGGAAATATGGGGCAGGCATCGAAATTTGGATCCATAGTCCTCTTCATTAGCCAGGTAAAGTTCCAAAAATGTAATATTTTTTTCATATAAGTTGGATTTCAATTTTTTTAATAATGATGCTGAGTACGAGGCATTGATCACCGACCTCAAAATTATGAAAATTTTGGGCGCAAAAATAATTTATGTTTATGGTGACTCCGAGCTTGTGATTAAATAGGTAAAATGGGAATACTAGGCCAAGAATCCACAAATGAGAGCATATATAAATGATGTACTGGATATCCTAAATATGTCTCTTGAATTTACATTGTCAGTAGTACCAAGAAGTCAAAATCTTATGGCAGATTCTCTTGCTACACCAGAAATTAATTTCAATATTCCCATATATTCTAATAAGAAATTTGAAATTCATGTCAAACATCGACCAACTGTCTCTGACAACTTGCGGTATTGGCAAGTGTTTTGGGATGAAAAATAGGTGAACAATTTTATGCAAAATGAAGGTGAATTTGAGAATTCCTTTATTGATGAATTTTATGATAAATATGATCAAATCATCAAGGCCACTTAGGTTGATCTATTATAGCTGAAGGATAACAACATTTCAAGGTGTCTTGTACCTTTGGAAGAATTGTTTGATTTGGATAATTTTGCTAGGAAGCTAACCATGGTTCCTATTGAGAAAGGTGTTGAGGATGTGAACATCAGAACAACAGAAAAGCCCAAGATGGTCAAGTTGTCCAAGCCTTTATATCCAAAAGTAAAAGAAAAATACATTTCTTTATTTTATGAATGTTCTGATGTATTTTCTTGGGACTATGCAGACTTGAAATTTTATGATAATAATATCATTCAACATACAATTCCAGTAAAGCCTGACCAAAAGCCCTTCAGACAAAAGCTGAGAAGAATCAACCCAAGGTTGTTTCCGTCGATAGAGAAATATGTGAATAGACTTTTGGAAGTTGGCATCATTGTTCCCATCAGATATTTTGATTGGATGTCAAATTTGGTTCCAGTAAGGAAGAAAACTGGAGAAATATGACTTTGCATTGATTTTATAAACTTAAATAAGGTGTCTCTGAAGGATAATAATCTGATCCCAAGATGGATCATATCCTACAGAGAGTGGTTGGGGCTTCCCGAATGTCACTTCTTGATGTATATTCAAGATACAATCATATTTTAGTGCACAAGGATGATCAAGACAAGACTGCTTTCACGACACCTTGGGGACATTCAAGTATGCTAGAATGCCATTCAGAATCAAGAATGTAGGGGCCACCTTTCAACATGCAATGGACATAGCCTATGCAAATGAAAAGGATGTTTTCTTAGTTGTGTATATTGATTATTTGACAGTTTTTCTCATTTTGATGAAGAGAATTTGTATCATTTGAGAATTATATTTTAGAAATGCAGGAAATTTGGGATTTCTCTTAATCCAAAAAAGAGACTTTTTTCCATGTAGAAGCGCAATATTCTCAGTCATATCATCTCCAAATATGGTTTCTGGATTGATGCTTCTTGGATTGAGGCTATTCAGCAAATTTATTTTCCATGCAATAAGAAAGAGATTCAAGCTTTCAATGGTAAGATGAACTTTTTGAGAAGATTTATTCCAAATCTTTCTGAGCATCCTGGAGAAATGACCAACATGTTAAAGAAGGAAAATGAGGTAAAGTGGTCTGAGGATGCCAAAACGTCTTTTAATTCAGTGAATTTTTCCTCAACTACAACTCCTATTATGATCAACCTCGATTACTCCATTGATTTCATCATATTTTCATTTGCCTCCGAACATACCTTGGTTGCGGTTTTGATGCAAAAGAAGCATAAGACTGAGAAGCCCATTGCATTCTTCAGTTGTACCATTAGGGATGCAGCCCTTAGATATAACATAATTTAGAAGCAAGACTTGGCCTTGGTAAAGACATTCAAGGACTTTTGAGTGTATATCCTTCATTCACATATTCTATCTTATGTCCCTGTTGAGGTATAAAAGGTATCTTTTTAACACCTATTTATCTCACATTAATTATCAATCCTAGAACGACTTTTTGTTTCAAGAGTGTACTATGTTTGAGGTTTCAATTTGAGCTAAGAGAAATGCTGTGAGAGATGTAGTACAATATTCTAAATACAAGAGTAAACAGATGCTTGAAAAGATATCTAATTACAATAATATAAATTCAAATACTCTGAAACTTAACTATTCAATCTAAAAAAAATCTATCAAGGATACAATAGCAATAACTCATTCCTTTAGAAATTGATGCAACTGAAATCAAACTAGAATAAGGCAATCAATCTCTGGGAACGAGGAAGCAATAACTAGTGTTATCTACAGTTGACAGTCCTGCTCTCAAGCAATCAAAGGGAAATCGAAATTGAACTAACTGTTGTTGAAAGTAAACGAAGAAGAACTCTTTTAAAAGCAAGAATTAGAAATGAACAACAATTTGTAATTGAATGGCTATGTGCATAAACAGCAAACTGTAATAATGTAAATAAAAAATCTTTCTGAAATCTGAAACTAATGAATCGTAAATGAAAAACACATTGGAATTGGACAACAAATGATAAATAATGAATCTGAACCACAACTCTGTACTTACTTAAAGGAATCAATTAGCTAATTCTGTTGAACAACAAACCCTGCCGACAAAAAATGTTATTAGGTAGCAATTGAAATGAACAACAATCCAATGGAACAAAAAATAGAGTTACTATTGAACAGCAAATCTTTATAAGCGATAACAAGATAAATAATACAGGAATTAAGATCCTTGTTGAAATGGAAAAGTAATGCAATTCATTAGCACACATAGCAATACCAATAAGAAGTTCAACAGTAATTAATTAACTCTGCAATCGTAATAAAACCAAACAAAATTATCACACAACATTAATGAAAGGATAGAAATACAAACAACAGTTCGATTCCACTAGGGCCGAGCCCTTAGCACCAGTGAAACACTGTTGGGTTACTTCAGAGCTTGAGAGATGAAACGAAAACATGTCTTTGTATTAATAAAACATAAAAAGTGTTTATATCGACCGCTCTCTGATCGAGAGTCAATGAAGTGCAGAATTACAAAAGGAATTTTTTTAATCAATGATTCGACTCCTTTAATCTCTAAAGCCATTGCCTTATATAACAATTTCGATAGACAAGACAAGGAACGAGATAAGATTTGAACAACGATCCCTCAGGATCGAAGGATCCCGAGGGATTCGCTTCCTTTCTTTCTTTAGTTATCATTCGATCTTCTTTGGCAGAAGTTGTGCTGTCCCCTGCCTTCTCTTAGCAATGCGTTCATATTTTCTTCTCTTTGGCAGGATTTGATCTATCAATGGAGGAACAATAGTTACTCCTGCTTTAGCCTCGCCTCTGGTATAGCTATTCACCTCTCTTGATTCTTGTTTTTGACAATAAAAGGCAGTTTTTAGTTACTTTTTACAATAAACATAAGTCTTTTCAATTCTACCATGATTCTGTAATAAATCACCTTTCTAGAGTAAAAAGAGTTATGTTTAAAGTAAAAGAATGAGAAAAAACATGGTGAATTCATACCTTTTCCAACACTCAACATACCTCCCTGCTTACCCTTTTTCATGTCCTCATGAAAACCATAGTTTACATTTAAAGCAGTTAAAGAATAAGCTGGAGAAGGTTTTTCATCAAAAGGCCTAAAACCATGCATTGCAGCTAAAGCTTCGAAGACATGCCCTATCTGTCCTTCAGGTATTTCATAGATGCTGCTGCAAGATACCATGAAATGGGGCTTCAAAACCTACATCCTATCCAGAACGGGCCTTCCCTCAATATGAGGTTGCTATAGAGAACCAAGCGGTCTGTAGCTAATCCAAAAATTTTATAGTTAAATGGCTCTCTATTTTGAAAATTCCGATTGTAAATTCCCCATCGGACCTTAGCTGCTATGTAAGCCTGGTTTCTAATAGATAGAAAATATTCTATCCCATTCAAGACAATTTCTTTATGGACAGGCCCCAATGCTTAGATAACACCTTCTCTTGTCATCAAATTCTTCTGCCTAGCCCATAATTGTAATGGGTGTTTTGGTTCACTCCTAACCCACAAGTCTAACTCATTTTCTTTCCTTTGAAAAACATTATAGGCTTTAAGCCATTTTAATTGATTAACATCAAATGAAATAAATGTTTGGTATTGGATGTCATCCACAAAAGGGCTGGGATTTGTCTCAATATCATTTTTCAATATGAGATTATAAAATAGAACTCACACAGGAGACGTTGTACCTTAACCCCATAGAGTTTGCAGCATGTCACAAAATCATCTATAGTGTTTAACTCTATAGATTTTCCTGCCCTAACTGCTTTAATTTTTAACTGTAAATATCTCTCTAATAAAAATAAAGCATAATTCTTGGCAGGGCATCTACAAGCTAAAACATCTGTGTATAATGAGTAGAGAGTATCCATTCGATTCAGGGCTATTTTTAATTTATTCATTACCTTTTCAGCCTTCTCCTCTGCCTTCCAACACTTCTCATAGGCTTCAGCCTCTACTGCATGGATGATCTTCATTTGCTGCTGCAACTCTCGGTATTTTCTTCTAGGGACAATATCTTCTTCAAGTTTTTCCCTTTCCTATCGAGCCTGTGCCAACTCCTCTTGGAGTTTGGCTAAGGTGGGATCACTAAAAGTGTTTTGACTACAGGCTTGTGCATTTTCACCTGAGGTTGCTCCATCTGGAATAGCTGCATCTGGAATAGCTGCCTGTTGTTCCATATCTTCATGATTAGGCTCAACCTGGTTTTCCATAGTCTCTAAAACTTGGGGCTTTGTTTTAGTGGCCACTTTCCTATTTTTCGGGGCTTGTTTGGTGACTATACTTCTCTTCTTTGGGATTTGTTTGGGCATTTGTTTCATTTTAAGAACCCTAATAGTCTGCCAAAGTTGTTCCACTAGCCTCTGGAGCTTCTGCCGCTCCCTCCGAAGTTTATCAAGTTCAGTTACTTTCTTTCTCTTCCTTAATGGAACGACTGTTCCTTTTTTTGGACCCAATTTCTCAGCGGGGGTTTGTTCCTCAGCAGCCATGCCTTCGGTTGGGCTTGCTTCTCTGTTTTCTTCTTGGAACACTCCTTCAGTGTGCATATTCTCTCGGATGCATTCTTCAGGGGTAATAACTTCAATTGGCTTTGTTGTTCCCTGAGAATTTTCATTTTGGAACACTGCTTCAGTGTTCACCTCTTCCTGTCCATACTTCTCAGGGGAAGTAACCACAGCTGATTCTGCTGTTCCGTTAGGGTTTCCTCCCTCTATTTCATCTGGAATTCCCTCAGCCATTTCTTTATTGGCAACAGCTTGCTCCTGCAATTGGTTGATATCAACATTAAGGTTCAGTGGGTTGTGGGGCTGCACATATTCACTCATGTTGGCCAAAATTTGGGCCAATTGTTCTTCTTGCAAAGGGCTTTGTGGTGAACTTGCAGTGGTGGTTTCAGGAGGCTCTGCTCCTTCTCTTTCATTCTCACTACTGTGATTATCTTCATCCTCTTAAGAGGTATGGTAACTACCTTCTTCCTCATCAGAGTAGAGAATCTCTCCCTCTACACTAGTATGAGGACTTCCTTCTTCCTCATCAGAGTAGCGAATATCTCCCTCTACTTCATCATTTCCTTCTCCTGCACTGCTTTTTTTCTCACCACTGGTGTGGTGACTTTGTTCCTCACCACTGGTGTGGTGGCTCATTTCTTCTTCATCCTCATTAGTGCGGGGACTCCCTCCTTCCAGTTGTGGGGGTTGTTCATCCTTTGAGCTGGGAAATTCCAAGGGCTGGCTACTGCTACCTGGAAGGCCTTCTATCATTCCCCTACTTCTTTTTGAATGGGAGGATTGTCTATGTTTTGATGGCTCTACTGCTGTGCTATCCATTCTCTTTCGTTTTGGGGCAGGTAAGGCTAATCCTCCATCAATCCAAAATATTAGTTCTTCCCAACTGGTCTATTGTTGGGCAAGGCTGTAACTTACTATTAATCTGATTAAGCAATGGTGGATCACCACCATGTCTGTGTGCCAAGCTTTTCTTATACTACAGGCAATTTCATGCAGTAAGGAATTTAAAAATGCAGGCAAGTTTACAATATATTTTTGCTTTAATACTGCCAATAACTTAAGGTGGCGAGGTCTTACCACATCTTTTCTTCCATCACATGTTATATAGGCCTGTACTACTTTTGCCAATTCCGTCCATGGTTCTCCCAACGATGCTGGTTGAACTTCTTTTCCTTTGACAACCAATGTCTGTCCTTCTTCCTGGAGAATGTTCATGGCTTCTTGAAGCCTGACCTTCTTATGAGTCCATATGGTTTCTTCCGCTGGTGGACCAGACACCTTTGTGATTATTTCATCTGTTACTGCTATCTATCTACCTCTAACCATGGAGTAACCTTCCTAAAAATTATGTAAAAACTCGATAGCTACTGTTTCATGAGGTTGTTGTAGCCTTGTGAGGTATGTAATCCATCCCAATTTTTCCATAATTTCTCTTGTAGCATCAGAAACAACCAGCACCTGCGGCTCACTGCGAATTGGTCGACCTCCCATATTCTCTGCACACTGTTAATTCCTTACGAATGCATAGGAATGCAACAGCACAACACAATATTTAGTAAAAATCAGAATAATACCGTTAAGTTTTTGTTATTACCAAGAATATAGGGATTTGAATCGCGTGTAGGTAAAGAAATATAGGGATTTGATCTATATGCAGTCATTAAGAGGCATCTGCGCCCCCCTGAAGGATGATAGGTCATCCTCGACCATAAAATAAGAGAGGAAAGTACTTCACAGCAGTTGTACAACAAGAAAAAGCATGCATACTTATGATACAATCAATCAAATTATTGCATTACTGAAATCTATGCGTGTGATTAAATTGCAAATAGATATATAAACGTTTGTAATGATTCAAAGATAAGGAAAAGGGATAGCTGATATGAACATGTAATAATGCACTTATTACCCACTCAAACTAATGTGATCGATTTATGATGAATTTCATGTATAATAGGTTCAAAACCAAGGGTTTAGGAATCATACTTTAATTTGATATTTAGATAGAGATATAGGAAAAAAGGTTTAACATTACTATTGAGTTGTAAAAATGTGACTCCAATACCATCAGCAGAGCTCTGTTGCCCACAGGTGTCCATAACCTTGACAAAGTTGCTTTCTCACCCTTGGAACCATTATCCTTTATTTATGCCTATGGAAGTGTTGTGTGATGTCATAATGGAGGCCATTATGCTGGCTTGGGGACCAGATAAATCACAATGCCATTCACCGAAAAGAAGTGAAAAGTGGGCAGGCCAGTTCGTGATGAGACCTCCTGTTCCAAGGACATTTTAGTTTTTTTTTCAATTGTCCATTGGACCATATCGCCGGTGTGGTGGCCATGATGGGAATGCCACTTCACTGCTTCCTTATGATCATGGTAGGATGGATCTTGATGAGACCCCCTATCCTCCATCTGCCATATCATAGAATTGTTAGTGATATATATAGATATTTTTTCTCTTCTTCTTTTATTTTTATTTTTTTTATATAGAAATTTCCTACATATATATAAAGGATGGCTCAGCACTCCTTTAGAGTAGGGATGGTGGAAGAAGTCTAAACATCTCAATAGAAAAGAATATTCCCTTATTCTTACTCAATACATAAAAATCAAAGAAAGTTATAAAAAATTGGGGAAGAACCAACACGATAAAGGTAATCGATCATATTAATTTTAGTGATAGTAAGACAGCAAATTAATATTGGTGGTTATGTCCTTTTTCTTTCTTCTTATCACTACAAAACAATTTCTTAAAAAATGACAATTTCTTTTGATTTTCTGATTCCAATAAGCTTTAATTTGTGTAATATTGTATAAATAGTATGTTTTCCTTTAAAAGATTCATTATAAATCCTCAACATGATGTTCTAAAACAAGAAAAATGCACTCAAAAAGTGCTTTTCCTTTGGAAAGGAATAGCAGAAACAACCTGTAGAAATGTTGTTCCTTTCAAAAGGAATAACAAAAACAATCTGCGAAAATGTTGTTCCTTTCGAAAGGAACAACAAGAACAATTTGCGAAACAACAAAAATAAACAGCATAACTGCTGTTCCTTTCGAAAGGAACAAAAAAAAAAATCACAACAATTCTATTGTTCCTTTCAAAAGGAATAGCAAAAATGTTGTTCCTTTTGAAAGGAACAGCGAAAATTTACAATAAGAAAATTAAGAACAGTTGAAGAAACAGAATTCCATACAAAAAAACAAGAAAAGTAAAAATAACAATCTTTATGTACAAATTTCAAAAGAAAGAAATGATTTAATGAATGGGTGCCGAGGAGGAGTTATCTCCTTCAGTAAGAATTTGCATGGTAGAATCTTCCCGTAGTTGTTGCTAGAAGAATTATCGAGTAAGCGGTTTATGGTAAAGTCGCACTCGATGACCATTTACTTTGAAGGAATGTCCAGATCCATCAATGGTGGTTAATATAATAGCGCCATTATCATGCACTTTTTGTATCTCGTAAGGTCCAAGCCATCGGGTCTGGAGTTTCCCTGGAAAATCCTAAAACCTGGAGTCATATAGGAGTGCCCAATCTCCTTCATGGAAGATTTTTTCTTTGATGAGGGCGTCGTGCCATTTTTCTCTCTGTTGTTGAATTAACATAGTGTGCTGAAGAGCAGAGAGCCTCATTTCATCCATCTCATTGATTTTTTGTAATCTTCTGACCTGAGCTTCATTTAAGTCTAAACCCACCTTCTAGGTTGTTCTTAATGTTTGAATTTCAAACTCTATTGGAAATATGGGCTCTTTTCCAAATACCAGCTGATATGGTGAATACCCCATAGTACCTCTCCATGTTGTTCGGTACGCCCACAAGGCTTTTAGAAATCTGTAAGCCCAGTCACGTCTGTGTGAGGCAACTATTTTTTTCAATATAGATTCGATCACTTTATTCGTACTCTCTACCTGGCCGTTTTCCTGTGGGTGGTATGGGGTTGTAATTTTGTGCTGAATGTGGTAATTCTGTAATTTTTCAGCAAGTTTATTACCTACAAACTGCAGTCCTCCATCTGTGATTATGTCCCTCAAGAGGCCATATCACACAAAGATTTGGAAAATGAATTGTATTACAGAGTCCTCTGTAACTTTTGAAAGTGCCTCTGCTTCAACCCATTTAGTGACATACTCGGTTGCAACTAGGATGTATGTTCTTTGGTTCGATGGGGGGTTAATGGGACCAAAAAAAATTGAGCATCCAACATTCAAATGGTTCAATTACTAATTGTGGGTTCAAAGGCATTTCGTCGGATTGTCCAAGGCGACCTGCCCTTTGGTAGCTATCCCAGGCTTGAATAAATTTTATAGCATCTTTAAAAATGGTTGGCCAATAGTAGCCTATTCGTAAAACCTTGTGGGCAGTTCTATGATCTGAAAAATGTCTGCCACATGGCCCGTCATGGCATGCTTTCAGAACATCAAATACTTCGTCCTCTTGGAAGCATCTCCTAATTTGCATATTTGACCCTGTGTGAAACAGGTAGCCCCCAATCCAAGAGAATCGGTTACTATGCTATATTATCTGCTTTCGTTAATTAAGGTTTAGATGTTTAGGTAATTTACCTATTGCCAAATAATTTGCTATACCAGCATACCATGGGGTTCTAACAGTAACAGAAAACAAATGCTCATATGGGAAGTGGTCTTCGACTGCTGCTGCATCTGTTGGCTTTGGCATTCATGACAGGAAATTAGCTACAGGGTTCTATTTTCTAGGTCAATATTTAATTGTAATATCGAATTCCTGCAATAAAATCAACCATCTTGTCACTCTTCCATTTGTAACAGGTTTATTTGCTAAAAATTTAATGGCAGAGTGATCAGTATATAAAACTACAGGATACCCAGTTATATAATGTCTAAATTTATCTATAGTATGAACTACAGCTAAAAATTCCTTCTCAGTCATAGTATAGTTTAGTTCAGCAGAAGATAGATTTTTTCTAATATAATGGATTGCATATGGTTTCTTATCCTCTTCCTGCCCAAGTACTACTCCAATCGTTGTGTCTGAGGCATAAGATGAAATTTGGAATGGCAAATTCCAATTTGGGCCCCTCAGCACTGGGGCTGTTGATACAAGCTTTTTCAGATCCTTGAAAGCATGGTCACATTTATCTGTCCAAATAAAATCAACATTTCCTGTTAGTGCATATAAAGGTGCAGCTATTCGAGAATAATGTTCTATGAATCTTCTATAATAACCAGAAAATCCAAGAAAGCTACATACCTCTGTTTGTGTGGTAGGTGTAGGTATTAACAAAATTATCTGAATTTTGGCTGGATCCACTTGAATTCCAGCTGCTGAAATATAATGTCCTAAGATAAGCCCTTCGGTCATCATCATATGACACTTTTCATGGCTTAAACATAGCCTAGTGTCAATACATATTTGCAACACCTTTTCTAATTTTTCTAATGCTGGCTCAAAATCATCTCTGTAAGGTGTGAATTCATCCATATACACTTCGAGCCCTTCATTTATTAAGTCTGAAAAGATGCTAAGAATGGCCCTCTAAAACGTAGTAGGGGAATTTCATTGGCCAAAGGGTAAGACTTGGTAGGCAAATGTCCCCCAAGGACAGGTAAAAGTAGTTTTTTCTTGGTCCTCAGGGGCAATCTAGATTTGATTGTACCCACTGAAGCCATCTAGGAAAAAAAAGAATTTATTTCTTGCCAATGTATCTAATACCTGGTCAATGAAAGGAAGGGGAAAGTGGTCTTTCTGGGTTGCTTTGTTGAGTTCTTGGTAATCTACACATATTCTCCACTTCTCGTTCTTCTTTGGTACCACCACTAATGGGGAGACCCACTTGCTATCAGATATTGGGTAAATGAAATAAACATCCAACAAATTTTGTAATTCAGCTTTTACAATATCTTTAAGGTGAGGGTTTAGTCTTCGTTGGGGTTGGAGAATGGGTCTCGCATCCTTTTCGGTGTAGATGTGGTGTGTACATAACTGGGGGTCAATTCCCTTCATGTCTGGATAATCCCATGCAAAGGATCCTTTATATTTTCGTAGTAATTGGACCAATTTCTCTTCTTGTTCAGCAGTCAGATTTTTGTTAATGTTTAAAGTTTTGCCTGGTTCAATTTCCACAATATTACTATTGTACACAGAAGTAATGGGTATTATTTGATCAGGAATGTCTTTCAGGGGATCTTCTTCTTCTTTATTATCAAATGCTTCCTTGATCATGTGACATTATAGATGGGATCTGATTTGTGGTTTGCTAATAAAACTATTAATGATATCATCCTCTGTTTGATCTTTAAAATTGAGGGCATCTTTTATGGTTAGTGGTGATCTCATATTTTCCATAAGATATGATACATGTTGCTTCCTTGTTTTGATTATTGATAGGCTTGGTTGGGCTGGGGGATATAAAGCTAAATTCTTGACATAGTTTCCCCTTGTTATTGTCATGTTTCCTTGTCGAAAGCCAATATAAGCATCGGCAGTTGCCAACCAAGGTCTACCTAGAATTAACGGGTGTTCATCTAACCAGTTCTTTGGGTTAATAACCAGGAAGTCAGCAGGGTATTCCCTGGAATCTACGAATACCATTACATCTTGTAATGTACCTTCTGGTTTGACTACCGAGTGGTCAACCAATTCCAATAAGGCTATTGTTGGTTCTAATGATGTAATGCCAAGTTTTTGACAGGTGGTGGTTGTTAGGATATTGATTGCAGCTCCCAAATCAACTAAGGCATTTGGGAAAAATTTCCCATTGATTTGCACTATCACTATAGGATTTCCTGGGTCTTCATATTTTATAGGTGTTTCCATTCCTGATAACAAGTCAGATAGAGTACCTACTATTTGTACAGTTGGGTTGGTTGTTATTCTCCTCTTTGGCTTATTTATACATAATTCCTTAATGGTTTTTGCATAAATAGGGATGTCTTGGATAGCTTGGAGGAGAGGGATTTTTATACATAAATTTTTTAATTCTCCCAGAAGATCAAAATCAGGATATTCTAATGGGCGAGGTATGATTAATCGTTCTGGGAATGGTGGAGAAGAGGTGGTTGCTTGTTGTGGAGTTTGATGTTGAGTTTGTTGAACCACCTTCTCTTTTTGCAATGTTTGTTCTACAGGTAACAGATCTTCATTGTGAACATTTTTGTCTCTCTCTGTTTATATTATGCGCCCAGACCTCAATTGAAGGTCATTACACTCCCTCAGTTCAGTTTCTAATTCTAGTGGTTCCATTATTTGGACAGACTGAACTGGCCTATTTTTTGGGTTTGGGTTGGGTTGGGCTGGGAGTTGTGGTCTTAAATTGATCTGGGGGTTTTGTGGCAATGGATAAGGAGCTGGAAATGTAGGTTGAGAGAGGGGAATTGTTCCCACTGGCTGATTTGCAGGTCTTTTCCAGTTTGACTGCCAGGCTTGACTCTGCAAAGTGGAGGGGGACAATTGTGTTGGATAAGCATTGTTTTGCCAAAACGGTGGGCAGAAAGGAAAATTTGGCCAATTAGTTTGGTTTATTTGATTTGTCCATGGTTGATGTAGGAAACGACTGTTGTGACCAATTGGGGAAAGGTGGCTAATTTTTCCACATTCCATTATATTGTTGAGCATTATATTGAGGAGGCTAAAAAGAAGAGAATGGATCAGTTGCATACCTGATTTTCGTGGCTACCATTGTCGGCGCTGATTAAGTAAGCATACCACTTCTGATTCTTCTTCTGCCTCTTTATAAACTGCTTTTAACCCAGGAAGTGAGGGACATCCTTCTGTGGGGTGATCTTTCGTGCAAATGGCACAAAAATTGATTATATCCAATGGGCACTCTTTGTGGCTGTGTTTCTTCCTACATTTAGGACAGAATATTGCCAAATTTTGTTTTGCTTCTGCTTGCTTTTTTTTTGCTTGCATAATGTCGAACTGCGTTGTTAGAGTTCCTAGAATATTTGTTTTAAAATCTTCCAGCAGATTGCCAATCTCTGCACGGGTTACACCTTCACTGGAGGTCTTATTATCCCTTGTGATCATGTCACATTCTGCTGATTTTAGCCTTGTATTTCCCCTCGAACTCCTGATACACAAATCAATAATGTTAGCATAGATTTCCTGATATATATCACCTTTTCTCATAATATTTAATGTTTCAACCCATTGATCCTTCATCCCCCTAATTAATGTAGTCTTTAGTACATTATCAAGTAAGGGTAAATATGCATAAGGAGATCTCTGGAGGTTGTATTGAAATCGTTCCACATATTCTTCCAAAGTTTCATTGGGTTTTGCTGTCATCTGAAATATTTCGTCTTTTAGTTCCTGTGGCCTACAATAATCCTGATATTTCTTTAGAAACACAACTTTCATCTGATCCCAATCATTTATAACACCCCCACCTAGCCCCATAAACCATCGTAAGGCTACTCCTTTTAATGTGGAAGGAAATAGTTTTTTTTTTTGGGGATCAGTGGTATAGTCATACCCCCTACATAATAAATTGAATTCAAATAGACATGCATTTGGATCTTCTGATTTCAAGCCATGAAACGTAGGAATATGTTGAAGAGGAATGGCTTTCATAGGTGCATTAACTGTAGTATCCACTATGGGATATTGTAGTGTGGAAGTATGCTGAGGTTTTTGCTGGTTCTGGTTCTGGTTCTAGGCCATTTGATCAAATATGTGCCAATATCCTTCTGGGATCTCAAGGGAATTCCTAGGCTGACTAGAAGGAATAGGAATGACCTTGACAAAACTCCCTTGATCTGTAATAATAAGGGTTCCTTGCGGGCCTACTATCTGAGGAGATTCAGGTCCTTTGTTTTGAATGAGGTTGATAGCGCTTCCATTGTCTGGGCTGCTCACTGTTTGTACTATTTCAAGAGGAGATTTTGGTTCTTTTGTTTCCCCTGTCTCCCCTTCTCCTTCGCAAAGATTACTAGAGTTCCCTTCTTGTGGAGAAATTAGGCAGGGATTCTCAATTTCTTGGGAATCTTTCTCAATTCCTTCTGTTTGACTATGTATCTCAGCAAAGGCTACAGATGGTGACTCTGTGGCCTGAAGGGAACTAGTAGGCTATCTAGAAATAACTTTCCTAGGTCCTACTGATGGCTGAGATTCAATTTTCTTAAGGATTTCGTCAATGAAAGTTGTTCGCCCAAGGATCACCGATCCCTTAGGTTTTTCAGATTTAGGAGGAATTTTTTTTTGTTTAGCTAGTCTATTCATTCAAAAAAACAAGCCTTCATTCCTACCTAAAGAAATAAGTTTACCCAATTCTTCTGTGAAGCGGGCTATGAGAAAGTATGTTCCTTGCTCGGTGCACAGGTTCTTACCTTCTGTCTTTAATACCCAATTCTTCACAAGCAGAAAAAAAATCAAATGTGCATCACTCCTTCTAAATGGCATACACTCTCCCCGGCAACGACGCCAAAATGTTGAGGTATAAAAGGTATATTTTTAACACCTATTTATTTCACATTAATTATCAATCCCATAACGAATTTTTTTTTCAAGAGTGTACTCTGTTTGAGGCTGAAATTTGAGCTAAGAGAAATGCTGTGAGAGATGTAGTATAGTATTCTAAATACAAGAGTAAACAGATGCTTTAAAAGAGATCTAATTACAATAACATAAATTCAAATACTCTGAAACTTAACTATTCACTCTGCAAAACATCAATCAAGGATATAGTAGCAATAACTCATTCCTTTAGAAATTGATGCAACTGAAATCAAACTAGAACAAGGCAATCAATCTGGGAACGGGGAAGCAATAACTAGTGTTCTCTACAGTTGACAGTCCTACTCTCAAGAAATCAAAGGGAAATCGAAATTGAACTAACTGTTGTTGAAAGTAAACGAAGAAGAACTCTTTTAAAATCAAGAAATAGAAATGAAAAGCAATCTATAATTGAATGGCTGTGTGCATAAACAACAAATTGTAATAATGTAAATAAACAATATTTCTGCAATCTAAAACTAATGAATCGTAAATGAACAACATACTGTAATTGGACAGCAAATGCTAACTAATGAATCTGAACCGCAACTCTGTACTTACTTAAAGGAATCAATTAGCTAATTCTGTTGAACACCAAACCCTGTCAACAACAAATGTTATTAGGTAGCAATTGAAATGAAAAACAATCCAATTGAACAACAAACAGAGTTACTATTGAAAAGAAAAGCTTTATAAGCGATAACAAGATAAATAATACAGGAATAAGATCCTTGTTGAAATGGAACATCAATGCAATTCATTAGCACACACAAAAATACCAATAAGCAATTCAACAATAATTAATTAACTCTGCAATCGTAATAAAACCAAACACAATTATCACACAACAATAATTAAAGGATAGAAATACAAAAAGCACTTTGATTCCACCAGGGCCGGGCCCTTAGCACCAGTGAAACACTTCTTGGTTACTTCAGAGCTTGAGAGATGAAGCGAAAACGCGTCTTTGTATTAATAAAACATAAAAAGTGTTTGCAGCGATCGCTCTCTGATCGAGAGTCAATAAAGTGCAGAATTGCAAAAGGAATGTTTTTAATCAATGATTCGACTCCTTTAATCTCTAAAGGCATTGCCTTATATAACAATTTCGACGGACAAGACAAGGAACAAGATAAGATTTGAACAGCGATCCCTCAGGATCAAAGGATCCTGAGGGATTCGCTTCCTTTCTTTCTTTAGTTATCACTCGATCTTCTTTGGCAGAAACCGTGTTGTCCCCTGCCTTCTCTTAGCAATAAGTTCAGATTTTCTTCTCTTTGGCAGGATTTGATCTATCAATGGAGGAATAGTAGTTACTCCTACTTTAGCCTCACCTCTAGTATAGCTGTTCACCTCGCTTGATTCCCGTTTTTGACAATAAAAGGTAGTTTTTAGTTACTTTTTACAATAAACATAAGTATTTGCAACTCTACCATGATTTTGAAATAAATCACCTTTCTAGAGTAAAAAGAGTTATGTTTAAAGTAAAAGAATGAGAAAACACATGGTGAATTCATACCTTTTCCAACGCTCAACAGTTCCCAATGCAGAAGTGAAGGATGTCCTAATGTAGACTGATCCAGAAGGCAGAAGAGGCAAGTGGATAGCAGCTATGTTAGAGTATGACCTAGAGATCAATCCCACAAAGCTAATCAAAGGTCACGGATTGCCCAAGCTCATGGTTGAATCAAATTTACATGCTCTTGACATCAACCTCATTTAAGTTTTGTCCGATGAAGAAGATGATGGCACACTCATACATTTATCTGATATATTTCTCTCATATCCTTGCTATTTCGAAATTACATATGTTCTTTAGCATCTTAATATACCTCCAGGCATGTCTAAAAGTAATGGTAGGTCATTAAAGTTTAAGGCTTCCAAATACTACATTTTGGGCAACGCTTTATATTGGAAAGAACCGAGAGGTATATTGCTGAATTTTTTAGTAGAAGATGAAACCAAGGAGATAATGAATGATTCCCATAAGGGATATTGTGTAGGTCACATGTTTTGGAAAAACATGGCAAATAAGGTGTTGAGGGCTGCATATTATTGGCCTACTCTTTTTGCATATTTATATAAAACAGTGATGAGCTTCCATGAGTGTCAGATATTTCAAGGTAAAAGGAAGATTATCCCATTACCTTTGTAGCCTATATCCATACAAGCACCTTTTCAATAGTGGGGCCTTGAATTTATTGGAGAAATCCACCCTGAATCATCTGCACAACATAAATGGGTCTTAACAGCCACCGACTACTTCACCAAATGGATCAAAGTGATCCCAACAAGGCAAGATACAAATTTAGTTATAATTCAGTTTTTGGAGACTAACATTTTGTCTCGTTTTGACTGTCCTCATAATATCATTACAGAAAATGTGGTTGCATTCAATTCAAAGAAAATGGTTGATTTTTGTGACAAGTACAACATCAAATTGGGGCACTCAATCGAATATTATTCACAAGGTAATGGATTGGCAGAATCTTCTAATAAACCTTTGATTAATATCATAAGGAAGACGTTGGAGGCAAACAAGAAGAACTGGAATAAAAATATTTTTAATGCTTTATGGGTAGACAGGGTGAGTAGTAAGAAAGGAATGTGTCATTTTCAGTTGGTATATGTATTAGATACTATTTTCCTTACACCACCAACAGTCTCAATTATGAACTTGTTACAATAAGCAGGTAATGAAGAGAATGATGTGCAGTATCAGATCAATCAAATGATCCATATTCAACAAACAAGAGATGAGGTCTTTCAGAACACCTCAAAGCTTCATGAAAAGATAAAGAAGGTATATGAATGCAAGAAAAAGGCAAATGATTTCAATATTGGAGATGTGGTCCTTCGTTGAGATGCAAGAAACGAGGAAAAAGGGAAGCACGATAACTTTGAGAACTTGCGGAAAGGACCATATAAGATTTCAGCCTCTCATAGATAGCATGATTTCCTATTGGAATAAATGAATGGAGAATATTTCTTAGGAGGATAAATCAATGGTAGGCTCCTTAAGCATTACTTTTTCTGATGCAAATTTCTGAAAATTTCCCAATTCCATTATACATATCAGTTTAATTTTTCTGCAAAGTGTGAATTGGAGAATCATCAGAGCTTGGAGCCCGAAGTGAACGCCATAAAGTTCCATTTATTTTCTATTGTATTCAAAGTTAGTCAAAGTAAATTCAGTCTAGTTTTGATTCAGTTTATTATGTCAAAGTTTTCAGTATTCAATCTAGTTTTTATCTTTTGACTCTATGCCCAATGGTTAGGCTAATTGGTCTACAGTGTTCTTGACACCAGCTGGAGCCAATGTTAGTGTTAGTCTTTGTATCCTGTCACTAGTAATAAAATGGACTCTTATAATGTCTAAATAGGGTCCCTAAGTCAATTTTTTGTCATTTCAATAAGTCTTCAAGCCAAAATTAGGTACTGGGCATTAGGTGTAGGACTGATTCCACTCTTTCCAAAATTTTGTATTGCTAGTTCATGTCATCAAACAAGTTGAGTGTATCATCATTCAGAGTTTTTCATCATCATTTTAGTAATCTCCATCATGATTCCATTTAGTTAGAGTCTCCATTAGGTCATTAGGGTTTCAAGGTCACCAAACTTCCATCTCATGTATAAATCCAACAATTGGAGGAGTGATAATGGGCGAGTATCTTCAATAAAAAAATTGATTTCAAATGTAATTTACGTTTTTATATGTAATAATGTTTCTAAGGTTTCAAAGTTTCAAAAAGGGTACTAAAGTTCGAAGTGCTAAAAGGAAAGGTGAATTGGTGAGGTGGGCCATCCTACCTCATTAATTACTAAGAAATCAAAAGAAAATTATAAAGGTCTATGGAAGAGCTAAAGTAAACTTATTTTTACTCTTCATGTCTTTTTCTCCCCTTGACATCAGTGTGAAAATTGAGAGAAGGAAAAATTTCTGAGAAAAGGAGGGTTTTTTTCTATATTTTCAAAGAGTCGTGACCCTTCTACGACCCATCTGTCAGACGCTACCTTTTCACAACTTTTCTGACCAGGCAGGACCCTTTCGCGACCCTTCTGTGGACGCGACCCTTTCACGACCTTTCTACGAAATTGCCAAGGTTCTCAAATGAAGATTTTCTTCATGGATTCACGACCAAATTCAAAGTTTTTCTAGCCTCCAAATATTGTTCAAAGATCCATAAATCTTATACAAACAATAAGTGGTCATCTACACCACCCTTTAGAGCAATTTCATCAAGGATAAAGTGCTTTCTTTTCAGGGTTTTCTCCAGCAAATGTTTTAGCAGTTTTCATTCTCCATTGTTCAAAGTGAAGGAACCCTAGCTTTCATTCACTTACACTATCACATATACTTCATGAAAGCCCTATCCTACTCACTTCCTATCACTCAATACTATATTTACCATTGGTTTCATCAAACCCTAGCCTTTTGCTAAGTTTTCATTGCATAGTTTACAAACTCCTCACTTCCCCATATTCATCTCACTAAATAGAATTATTGTTTTAACAATCATACTTCACCCTCCTTCCTCAAACCTTTGAGGAAACTCCCACATCATCATTACACTCAGCATTTCTTTCAAATAATTGTGACCTATTATCCAAACCTTAAAACTTGGCTAGATTCTATCATTCAACAAATTTCATGGAGAGTGAAAGAGAGAGTGAAAAGAAAGTGCACAAGGGAGGGTATCATTCAATATTTGAGCCAATCAATCTGAATGAAATAAATTCTTCTCCATTTATTAAAATATTTTTTGTAAATGCTGGTTGTATGATTTTTTGTGAGATGATCACAAAGGTTGGCTCTATTGTTCCTTTCACCAACCACTTTGCCCAAAATTTTCACATAGATAGAGGTGTTATAGTAGGTGTAGAGTTCATTTTTTTAGCAGACTTCATTTCCTTAGCCACAGGTATTCCAAATCAAGGTGAAAAATGGTTTAAGGGATGGAATTACAACTTGATGACTATAATATGTTCCTAAAACCTAACATTAGAGATGATCCTGATCATGTTTTTCCTTTCATATTTCTTTGTGAAAAGTATTCCCCTTTGATGAAAATCATTATGAATTTTTTTACATGTGAAGGGATATTTTCCAAATTATACAGGTATCATGTTAGGTTTCTCATGCACTTCACCTCTACCAAAGCACTTAATTTGTCCAACTTTCTATTTAGGAGTGTGGTGAAGATGACTAAAAAAAAAGAAGACCAGGGGACAACCTCATATTAATAATATATTTCACCATAGCCTAATCAAGATTTTGCTTATGCATCAACTTTCAGCCAATCAAATCACTGGGAAAAATTTCTGGGATAAACTAAAAATTGCTCCTGGTATTACTCCCACTATTTCTCCTAGAAAAACAACACCACGAGGGTCAATGTCTACACAGCTAATGGAGCTTGTCCCATCAAACAAACAAGATGAGGTCTCAAAGAGGCCTAGGTCTGAGGTTACTCTCACCTATCAAAGAGGGAGGAGGCTTGTGTTTTCTCCTCAGAAAGAGGAAGGGGCAAGCCTATTTCATTACAGGGATCACCATCAGCTTTGCATGAGACTTCCATGCATGATGAGGAGGAACATGATTTTGATTTGGTTAACCTGGAGGAACATGATGACCAATAAAATTTATAGATGGAAATCAAATACAAGGATGCTCAAATCAAAAAGCACAAAGATAACTTAGCAAGGGCTCAATTTGTCATCTCATTTCTTGAGCAGGAAAACACTCAATTGAAGACAAATAAATTGATTTTGGAGAAGAGGTTGTTTGAAGAAAAAAAATAGGTAAAGGAAAAAATAGTGGCTAAAACTGATGAAAATTAACACCAACTGAAGAGGACGAGGCCAAGAACTATTGGGTCAAGAAGCCCCTGTAGAAAAACAAAGAGCAAAACCCTACAGATGAGCTGCTAACTTTTGAGGAGAGGATGGCTAAAGAGATCAATGAAGAAAAGGAGTTTTGGATTGAAAAGGAAAACATTAACATGGAAAAGCTCTCAGAGAATTAAAAAAAAGGAAAATAAGATTCACAAATGCATTGTTTCCCGATATCAAAGTAGAAATCATATTGCACAAGTAAAAATTGAGCAATTGAAAAGAAAACTGCAAGAGGTCCAAGACAAGGAAAGGGAGTCAACAAAAAAAGGTCAAGGACTAAAATTGATGGATAAAACATCCTTGGATGTTTAGCCTATCATCCATAGTAGTCAAGAATTTTTTTTGAAAATTTTGGAGAATTTTGAATGTTTTTGAAATTTTGCAGAAAATGACCCATAGAAGCGTCGCGTAGAGGCGCAAACCTTTTTCCCTAGGCATCCAAATGAGCTATTGTCTACATGGATGGATAGAAATTGATGGGAATATTCCATATATGAATTGTTTTTTTCATGTCAGCTTCTATATTTGATAAGAAAACTTAGAAAACCTCACATTTTTCATGCTTCTACCACTAAATCTGGATTGGCGCGGCACTTCTAAGTGAGGTTGGAAAAATTAAGTTTTGGAGGCCTTCCCGTGGGTAGTTTTTGGAGCTTGATAGTTAATTGGAAAGTAGACACGTGGGGCCCAGATTTTAGAATGTATTTTAGACTCCTACAAGTAAGCCAAAATCAGCTCTCAATTAGCACAACATTTTTGCGACCTTTCTGCTAAATTCATGTTTTGGTGCATGCTAGTGCGACCCTTTTACTCCTGGTGCGACCCATCTGGTCTAGAAACTTTTTTGAGCATTGAACCCTAGAAAATTAGATACCTTGTAATCAATTAGGTTTATTTTAAGATTCTTATTTGGTTTTTTCCTCACTATATGAGGAAATTTGTAATTAATGAGGAGATAAACTCTCCTAAAATTTGTTTAAAATATTGGAAATTGTTTCAACTATCCTAGTCTTTAGGTGAGGACTCATCAAAGGAATTTATGATGAGACTTGAATATTATTTTATACCTGATGAATTTTCCTATGATGTATTTTACTATATGAGATAGTTTGTAATCATTTCCAAAGGTTGGATACTGTGCAATTGAGCTTGGAACACTAGTGTATTTTGTGATTTTTGGCAGGAACTAATAGACAGAGTTTGCAGCTTTTGTGGTGGGATTCATGTGGTATGAGTTTTAGCATTTTTTCTTCTTCCATTATCATATGTTTGAAATTATTATGCCTTCCATCTTCATTTCCATGTTTTATGTGATTGATTTCTAAGTTTGATAAGAAGAATTCATTAATTCAATGCACTGTTTTGGAGAAGCTTTCACATTTATGTTCATTTTCTTTTGATATAAGTTAATTCATGATGTTCATGATCATTTTGAAACCCTATCAATATAGAATATTCACCAGGATACCTTTAAAGTGCTAAAGTGTGTGCCTACCTTGCCCCATTACATCTCTGCAAATATGATTTTCAGAGCCCTGACCTATTTTTTCCTAGACATTCACCATCCAACACAAAATCAAAACAATAAAACCCTAGAAAATATTGTAGCTAGCCTAAAATATCCTTGATCTAGTAAAATTGGCTGTGATATCATTAAGAGATCCCTCTCAACCTAGTAGGGCTATATATTAGGTCAAAGTGGTTTGTGGTTACCTTTATTTGTCTCCTTTTCAACCTTCGGAGAACCAGTGGAGTGCTAACAGCTAGCATTTTATTATAGACATGAGATGTTTTCTCCTCATTTCACCATGACCATTATCATCATCCCCATTATGATCTTATGAAAATTGAGCTCTCTCCACTAGTGATCTCATTATTTTTCTTTTTCTTTCTGTTTTTTTTGTCGCATCTACCCATTTTGGAGAGAGGAACCTTTGTCTTGTAGGTACAGGATTTTTGACGAACCCTCCCAAGGAGGAGGCCTGCCAAAAATAGCTACAAGGTCTCTCTACATGTATAAAAAATTTAATAAAATCCATCCTTAGGTATATGGTGATATTACATATGTGCTATACTTCTATGTTTTATTTATAATTCGGATATATAATAATTCCATTAGATTTTAGGTTTTGGAATCTCTAGCTCTAATAATTTAATTGTTGGAATATTTACAATCCATATCATAGTTCTTTTTACTAACCCTTGTTGCAAAAAAATTCCAACATAAACCCTAATTTACCCTAGAACCAAACAAATTATTTTAGGGTTTTAAGCATTGTCACAATAGAGAGACATGACTAGTTCCATATCGATATAGAATTAATGGAGATTGGGAACATACAAAATCGGGGAAACTTTTAGAGAAGAAAAAGAATTGAGACAAGTTAACATAATTACCCTAAGGTTGAACTTTCAAGGATAAATTAATGGAAGGATCTAACATGCTACTTCCTCAAATCCTTGGAAGAAGGGTTAGCTTTTCAAGGATAATGAAACAAATACCAAGCTAACATTATTAATAAATGCATCATCCATTTGTTAATTTTTCAAAGGGATATATTGTTATTTTCTTTGATAATTTCATTTCTTCATTAACACCCCTTGACATCATGAAATTATTCATATTTACATCATTATTCATAAACATATGCAACAATTTAGAAATAAAAATATCATCATCATCAATGAAATGAAACTTAAAGGAATAATAGAATAAAAGCATGCACATATAGAGACACCAGGATTGGTCAGAGACTAGGGCAAAACCCGCTATGGTGAAATCCTTGCAAATTCTTCTTCTTATATATTGCCATCAAGTGATTCAAAAAAATATAGTACAATGATCCATATCTTCACAACAACCATAACATCCATGAAATGAACCTAAACATTCTTGTATTCAAAACCCTAATTTTAAGGATTGTAATGTATTACCACTATCTGTAACCTATTTTTGAACACATCTATCACAAAGCGAAATCTTACGAGTATTTGAAGTTTCATATTTTAGTCTCAGACGCATGGAGCAGGCTACTATGTGAGTGTCCAAGGCTTCCCAGATGCACCGTTGACTAATTTGACGGTGTGCTTGGGGACCAAAGTAATATATCTACTTAGAAAACCTTGGGTGCTCCCTCTAGGCTACTGTGAGAGCGTTAGATGCTTCCCAGAAACACCCTTGGCCACTTTGTGTGTGTGTCTATGGACCAAACTGCCCGATCTGCTTTATAAACCCTAGACGCTCCCTTCAGGCTACTGTGCAACCTTCTGAGGCTTCCCAACCACACCCTTAACCAATATGTGTGTGCATCTGGAGACGAGAATGCTTAGTTAAAAACCAGCGTCTGAGAAACAAAAAACTCAGATTCGTGCCAGGTTCAATCCTATAGTTTTAGACCCTAGTGTGAACTTTCTCCGTCAGACCTGTGCGAACCACGAAAGTAGAAGAGAAGAGAAGATGGCTTGATCAAATGTGTCCAAATGAGCTTGCGGTCTCTTATATTTATAGGCTTCCATGAGGGCCCACTTAATGTTGAGGCTGACCTATCCAATTGTACAAATGTATAGGGCTGACTTGATCCAATATACATGTGTGGGAACATAAATTCAAAAACCAATTTCTGCTTATCCAAATGTGGTGATATTTAGGTCAATTTTGGTCCTCTCGAAAAGAGGAAGCTATTGCAATTATTATATTAATCATATGAGTTTTCCAAAGTATAGTTTTACCACAGCAGCATAATTTTAACACTCCCTCTCTACTAGGAAGAATTCAAACTGCCAATATCTAACCATCGATCAACATGACATATGTCTCATCTCATGTATCTCATCATATCAAATCATCAATGTACATATCTTTCTTATTCATTCTTATCTCTTGATTTTTCCTACTCATATGCTGAATATTATTGAATCTAAAGGAATAATAATTTGTTACCAAAGGGGAGCTTAAGCTACCACCCTCTATTTATCGAGCTACAACCCAAAATCTCTATCAACGGGCTACTACCTAGAATATCTGTCAGTGGGCTACTACCCAAAATATTTGTCAACGGGCTACTACCCAAAATATCTGTCAATGGGCTACTACTCAGAATATTTGTCAATGGGCTATTACCTAGAATATATGTCAGCAGGATACTACTTGGAATATCAGTAAACATGCTACTACCCAGAATATCAGTCAGCAAGCTACTACCCATAATATCAATCAGTAGGCTACTACCTGTATCAAAATTGAAGAGCATATCATCATGGTACATAAATAAACATAGAACCACATCGGGGAGCTACGAATCAACCTGAAATATCATGGGGGAGCTACTACTATGACCCCATATCAAGAAATGGGTGAAATACGGGAGCTACTACTCAATCCATCCTATTGCCTACCAATCTTCCCAGCAATGAACCTCAATAGTCATGTGGTAGAACATCTGCATCATAATACTAGCTTAGGAGAGATACCTGAAGTACCAAAGGTAAGGATCTCACACCCCCAAGCCTCCTCAGGCGTTTTCCATACGAGGAGGGATAATCCTAACAACCCCAACTTATGGGTATAATGCCAACTAGGGTATACTCTATAAAGACCAAGATAGGGTGAGCTACTACTCCAACCCTATGGGTAACAGATAGGGGTAATATCCTATTTTCCATAATTCCCTAAACCCGGGAGCCCTCTATCTTCATTCCATACCCTAGGAGCTCAAACAAGGGAGGGAGAGCTTGGATAAGTTTCCTCGATTAGATTTTCTCTCATCATACTCATATCATAGTACTTGTATCAAGTAATAATCATGTATTAGTAGCATTTTTCTCTTTTTTGTACATGAAATCAAATAAAATATCATGTTAGAACATAAATAATCATACAAATCACAAAAGGATACCATAATCATCCTCCCTCACAAATATTTTTCAAACAGAAGCCAAGGATTTTCTTGTACAACTGCATTATCTGAATATATGAAAGTATCTCAGTCTCAACTATATATGTGGGACTCTTTGCCTCTCTATATCATCACAATGTATCCATGTCATATTCAAAACTTTCTCAAAAATTTCTTCAAACTCTTCTTCATCCTGCTTCATAACTAGCCATGCTAGCAACATCGTACTCAACCTCGATCATGCTACAAACCTCTCATCATGGCAGATAGCATACCAAGGCAACAATCATATGTGATCATCTCATCAATAATGATCCCAATCAACATCAACATATCCATACCATCATATATCATAGGAATAATATCTCAGACCAATAATATATCATCTCATGCAAACATCTCAAAGGATTCTTAGAGAAAACTTAATGTGTATGAAGCATCTCTATCATGAAATGCTTCAATCAACTATCAGTTGAAGATTTAATCAGAGTGTCCAAATATTTGCATTTCCTCTTCCCAATTTTAGAAATCGATTCATCACAACATGATTTCTTATTTCAAGCTTCAGAAACCATCCCCTTCTTACTTAGATCATTATAGGATCATCACCTGTCAAGATTATACCATCAGTATATAAAACCAAAACCAAATTCATACCTTGGAACATTTCTAAAGTAGAATTGTGGATTAACACATCATCCTGGATTCACCAGATAACAATCAATGCAGACTTGGGGATCTTTCTTCATGAAATTCTATTTGCAAATCAACTTGCTCAAATTTTCATAAATAAATGTAGATCATAATTAATATAAAAAATCATCAATATCACAGTATCAAGCTATTTATACCAGGTGACAGGTAGAGATCATATCAAGTCTTGACTTCATCTATTATCACACAATATCAAACTTCATTAAGTCATTCTCATGTTCATAATACAAGTCATTTTTGTTACTAGATGAAAATGCACATACCAAAGATAGATAATGTAGGTTCCAAGCATACAACTATCAATACTTCAACCAATGTGATAAGAACAAGAAGCCCAATACAAAACCATTATGAAATACCAATATAAGTCATGTCATAACTCCCAACATTGTTCATCTATATCAATAAGCCAAAACATGCCAAAATCTTGTAATACAAACTTCAAACATAATGACGTATTTGTATCCCAGTCACTTGCAAACACAATTTCATTATAAATATTCATATTATAGTAAAAATTCAAACTTCCTTTCTCTCATATATTTTTTATTTATGCTACACATATGTAGAATTGGCATCCTCTAGGTGAACATCTGATTTCATGCACAAGATATCATTTTTGTGTCAATCAAGCATACTCGCACCCATAGGCCTTCCTATGTGCGACTGGGACCCACAATCGCACTCTTCAATATGATATGCGAGCGAATGTTATTGGAACAACCCAAAACTTATCTTCAATTCCTTGGTCACACCCTGTATCCTTTCTTTCGTGTGATTGAGGCTTTGAGTGGGATAAAACCATATTAACTTAGTTCAATCCTCTTATTTAGATCAACAATGTTAGATACCCATAAATCATACTTAAATATTACAAAATATACATATAATACAAATAGTAATATGAGTAAGAATTTTGAGGATATATTCTCCCTCTGAATGGGATTCCACTTCATTCATCTTCTTTCATGTCATCAACATGTCTATACTAGAGTCATGCAACAATATATCTGTTAGATCATAAAATAAAACATATATCCATCATGGTCATCAACATCATGAAACCAATCCTTCATTAGGTGATTAGAGTCGAGTGATTACGGTATCAAACATATGTAACAATATCAAGTAAATTCATCAAGTTAGGACAATTAGTTTTGCCATATTCCATAGTTACCCATCACATCAAGGCATGGTCGTAGTTATTAAAAATATCTAGAGTATCAACCTCATAGTTATACCTATATCAGCAAGGTTACCATGCTTATCATTATCAATATGATCAATAAAAGTCATTTTATCAAAACAACAAGAGTTTCAACTCTTTTTCCCATAATTCGATCATGTTCATCACAACCATTATAAAGAGTCAATCAACTATCCTTCTATGTGAAATGCATGAAAAGTATCAAGAGTATCATCTTTAGGGTGCTAATATTATTCACTGAATCAGGATATTAAAAAACAATAGATGTTAGCCAAACAAAAAGTTACCACTATATCCAAGATCAACAATAAGTAGTCTCATAGAATTAAGAATATCATCATGATCAAAATGATCAATACCAGGAGCACCATTTCATCAAAAGAACCATGGATTCGAATCAATTTCATATGCATGGATTAGCCATTTGAGAAGGAGACATTCTCAACATACCATATGGCTAAACTTTCTATTCAATATTACAACTTAAACATAACATTGAAATAATATACCATGCATACCTTGTAGTATTCAAATATCTGTTCACATTCACATAGGAAGCTTGTAGTGCTCATCACCTTTTCATTAGGTGCCTCTTTAAATTTTCTAGATCTAGATTTTTTTTCTTGCATCTCAAATGATCCTCAAGAAGGATCCACTTATCACATCTCATCAAGGAGGTTAGAAACATCCAAGTACTCAAATATACATGTAGGAAGTATAGGAAATGATAAAAAACAATAATCATAATAATAAGATCCGTAAGTCTAAACAAGAGTAAAGACACAAAGAAAAATTATAACTCAAGGAATACTTATATTCAATGAGAGAATATCCTCTCCCTATTGAACCAACCTTCAAGAGCCATTACTATCCATAGTCCAAATAACAATGTTGCCTTCAATCAAATTTATCAAAAACTAGGCCTTCTAGAGACTATCCCATCTAGGGCTTCATTAAATATGTCATAATTTCTTGAACATATTGACTTTGACCATGCTACAGTTTCATATATACTATCTCAATTCTTTTCCATAAACCAGGATTTCTCTCAAATCCTAACAATAAAACCCTTATGCACTAACTACCTAGGGTGTCCTTCATACCCTAGAATTATTTTAGGTCTCCACCATCCTCTTCTTTCTTCCATCAATAGTGTCTCCATGGGGGTGATCTCCATGAATTTTCTTCAGCCCATATCTAATACCATGTTGATTTTTCAAAGGGATATACTTTTCTTTTCTTTGATAATTGAATTTATTCATTAAAACACCTTGACATCATGAAATTATTTAGATTTACATCATTATTCATCAGCATATGCGACTATGTAGAAAGAAAAATATCATCATCATCAATGCATCGAAACATAAAGGAATAATAGAAGAAAAACATGCACATATAGAGACACCATGATTGGTCAAAGACTAGGGAAAACCCCACTATGGGGAAAACCCTTGCAAATTATTCTTCTTATAGATTTTCATCAATTGATTCAACAAAGGAGAGTAAAATTATACATATCTTCATAGCAACTAGAACATCCATGAAATGAACCTAAACATTCTTCTATTCAAAACCCTAATTCTAAGGACTGTAATGTACGATCATAGTTTGTATCCTACTGTTGAACACTAGTGTCACTACGTGGAATATTTGTAGTAATTGAAGTTTCATATTTTAGTTCCAAATGCATGGATCAAGCTATTGTGCAAGACTTCCCAAACATACCCTTGACCACTATGTGCATGTGTCCAGGAACTAGGATGCCTGATCTACTTCAGGAACCCTGGAAGCTCCCTTCAGGCTATTGTATGAGTGCCTGAGGATTCCTAGATGCACCCTTGACCACTCTATGCATGTGTCTCGAGACTAGACTACTTGATCTACTTCAGAAACCATGGACACTCCCTTCAGGCTACTGTGCGAGTGTCTGAGGCTTCCTAGACACACCCTTGACCACTTTGTGCATGCGTCTAAGGACCAGATTACCTGATATTTTTCAAAAGCCCTGGATGCTCCCTTCAGGCTACTGTTTAAGTGTCCAAGGCTTCCCAGATGCACCCTTAACTACTCTGTGCCTGTGTTTGGGGACCATACTGCTCGATCTGCTCCACAAAGCCTCAACACTCACTTCAGGCTACTGTGTGATCATCAGGCTTCCTAGACGCACCCTTGACCACTTTGTGCATTTTTATAGGGAAGAAAATGTTTATTTACGAGCTAGAATACAAGAAACATAAACCCTATATTGGTGCGAGCTTTGATCATGTAGTTTCGAAGCCTTGTGTATGAACTTTCTATGTCAGTCCTGTGTGAACCAAGACAATAGATGTTAGGTCCCTATATTACTATTATATTCCCTTATTGTTGTTAGTGTAACCCCCTTATTGTTATTATTATACCCCGGTAACCTCCATATTGTTATTATTTTTCCCTTAAATTATTATTGTTAGGTCGGCTAGGATTACATTGTGGCCCCACTAGGATTACATTGTGGCCCCATGGACTCCTATATATAGAAAGGAGGTTTTGTAAATTTTATCATCCAATAATTTTTCATTAATGTAATGTATTGGAGGTTGCCCCCTAGAAGTGGCTTATTTCTAAGGTGTTGATATCTCTTTTCTTCTATTTTTGGAGCTAGTTTCACAACATTTGGTATCGGAGCTTTGGATTCTAGGGTTTTGTTGCTCCAAACAGGTCATCATGGAATTTTCGCTATAACGTTTTTTCCACGAAGGTTAAGAAGCTTAAATTTTTAGAGTGCGAAGCTGAAATCCTAAGGAACATTTTCACAAAATTTTATAGCTTGGTTCACAATATTTTCAGGGATATGGTATGTGGAAGTTAGAGATGTTTGCAGGCTCCTGAATTTCACTTAAAAACGTCATCGCAGAATTTTCACTATAACTTTTTTCTACGAAGGTTAAAAAGATGAAATTTTTAGAGCACGAAGCCGACATCCTGAGGAATCTCATCGTAAAATTTCAGAGCTTGGTTCGTAGTATTTTCAGAGATATGATCTGTGGAAGTTAGGTCTTTTGGAGGCTCCCGAATTTCATCTCAAAGAGGTGATCGTGGGAAAATCTTCACAACTTTCTCTCTGAGCATCGGATTGGAATTCTGTAAAAATTGACTGGAAGTACACATAATGCAGTTTCCTATATATAAATTAGAGCCAAAGGAGAAAACAGTGGCATGTGGCAAGTCGTATAAGTTCGCTCTACTGAAGCAGTCCATAATTAGGTCATTGTGGGAGATTGGACATAACTTTGTCTTGAAGAATCCAAATCAAGTCAAACCTGTGGAATTTGAAAGAAGCTTCAAAGGACTGCTACAGGGCCAAATTGCAAATATTGAGGATCTACAAGTATAGAGATAATTCAATTTCAATATCGATCTCCTCAAAAGCAAGTAAAAGGTGTGTATTTTTTTTCCAAATTACATAAGTATTGTTTGAAGAATCAATTTGAATTGATTCTAAGGGAATATTGTAGAATAGATATCATTATTAGATTTAAAATGGCCCCTAAAAATAATTCAACACCCATTAAGCCTTTAGAAGGCTCTACTATGACTCATGAAGACAAAGAATGCCAACATGACATATCAAAATTACAAGAGCAAGTGCAACAAATTTTGCTATTGCAAAGAGAAACAAAAAATGACATGGAAGTTTTGAACAAAGGCATGGAAACTAAGATGGATGATTTGAAGAAAGGCGTGGAATCTAAGATGGATGGTTTGAAGAATGGCATGGAAGCTAAGATGGATGGCATGGAAGTTGGCATGGAATCTAAGATGGATGACATGGAAGCTAAGATGGAAAACATGAAGAATGATCTAAAAGTAGACATGGAAGTTTTGACAAAGTTGATACAAGATATGTTTCCTAATGGTGAAAATATAGTAGAGGAAACTCATGATGAGAACAAAATAAATGTTAATCGTGATTTCATAAACTCTAATGTTGGAGGGAAGAACCACCATATTCCAAAAATGGATATGAGGAAGTTTGATGGAAAGGATCTCGTAACATGGATACTACAGATGGAGAAATATTTTGATCTCAATAATGTGCAAAACACACAAAAGGTACGCATTGCAACTTTACATTTAGAACAAAATACATTTGTATGGTATCGATGGCTTTGCTCCCGTAAAAAAATTGTCACTTGGTTAATTTTTATGGAGGAAATGATAGCACATTATGAGGATACAAAGAGAAACACCTTCTTTAGCCAATTGATAAATCTCAAACAAAAGGGTTTAATGGGGGAGCACGTTGAGGACTTCCAAAAATTGAATATAAGGGTAACTGATATTCCAGAGGAACACAGGATTGATCTCTTCATAGGTACTTTAAAGGATAACATCCAACATGAAGTTCACATTTTGGAACCTGATTCATTGGAGAAGGCATTCAGGTTGGCAAGAAAAAATGAATGTAAAATTATGGCGACAAGGAAGCCTACCACTCACTTCTATAACTATGGAAGTGTTGCTACTCCTAGATTTCCACAACCTACAAGGTTGACACCACAAAAATTGGAAGAAAAAAGAGAAAAATGGCTTTGCTATAGTTGTGATAGAAAATACACTAAAGGTCGTAAGTGTGCTGAGAAGAAATTATTTTACATAGATTGTAAAGAGGAAGAAGAAAATGAAAAAGAATATTCAAAAGAAGAGGATATACACCAGGAACCAGCCCTAGAAGTGAAGAAATGAGTCTGACCATATCGTGTAATGCATTGGAAGGAATTACCACTCCTCAAACTCTTAATATAGAAGGACATATCAAGAAGAAAAAGGTAATAGTGTTGATTGATTCAGGTAGTAACCGTAATTTTATTCATTTTAAGGTAGCCAAGGAATTGAATTGTTTCCTATACCCAGCACCAAAATGTCAAGTGATGGTTGCAAATGGAGGAACTATAAATTTATCTGAAAAGTGAATTAATATTAAGCTAACCATGGGGGAATATGTATTGAATAGTCCAATGCTTTCCATTCCTATGGGACGTGCTGATGTTGTACTAGGAGTACAATGGTTACAATCTTTGGGGATGGTAGCTTTTAATTTTCAAGAAATTTTCTTGAAATTTTTTTCAGAAGCAAATGAAGTCGAATTATGGGGTATTTCAGGGAAGATGGGAAAGATACTAAGCTCTAATGTCATGACAAAGCTTCTAAAGAAAGAACAATGAGGCGTAATTGCACAACTATGCTCGCTAGAAGTTCCAACATCAAAATCATCTATTTCTGTAGATCTCTAAAAAGTCTTAGACAATCATTCCAAGGTTTTTGAAACTCCCAAAGGAATCCCACCTATTCGTGATCATGATCATGCTATTCATTTGAATCCAGGAAGTGTTCCTCCAAACATCATACCTTATAAATATCCTTATGTCCAAAGGAGAGAAATTGAACGTATGATTGCAGAAATGTTAGAGGTGGGTATAATTCAACCTATTCAAATTTCTTTCTCTGCTCCTGTAGTATTGGTACACAAGAAGGATGGATCATGGTGCATGTGTCCGGATTATAAGCAGCTCAATAAGCTCACCATTAAATATAAATTTCCCATTCCTGTGATTGATGAATTATTGGATAAATTACATGGAGCAATTTGTTTTACCAAGTTGGATCTTTGTTCAGGATATCATCAAATTAGAATGAAGACTGAAGATATTCCAAAAAAAACATTTTGAACTCATGAGGGTCATTATGAATTTTTGGTCATGCCTTTTGGCCTTACCAATGCACCTTCTACATTTCAATGGTTGATGAATTCCATTTTCAAACCCTTCCTTTGAAAATTTGTGCTAGTATTTTTTGATGATATACTAATCTATAGTAGGTCTTGGAAGGATCATGTTTAACATGTTGACAGGGTGCTCAAACTATTGCAGGAGAAACAATTATATGCAAAAACATCCAAATGTTTCTTTGGAGTACAAGAGGTGGAATATCTGGGTCATATTGTATCTCATGAGGGTGTTAAGGTAGACCCTAACAAAATTAAATCCATTAAGGAATGGAAATTATCCACAACCATAAAGCAGTTGCGAGGATTTCTCAAGTTAACAGGGTATTATCACAATTTTGTTAAGAATTATGGGAGAATAGCAGCACCTCTAACAATATTATTGAAGAAAGATGCATTTTCATGGACTCCTAAAGAAATTAAGGCCTTTGAACATCTTAAAGAGGCAATGTGCCTAGCACCGGTCTTAGCTACACCAGACTTCACAAAAACCTTTATTGTGGAATGTGATGCCTCAGGAAATGGAATTGGTATTGTTTTAATGCAAGAAGGAAGACCCATTGCTTTTTAAAGTCATCCAATCAAAGGAAAGTATTTACAAAAACCCATTTATGAGAAGGAAATGTTAGCAATACTGCATGCACTAAAGAAACGGCGAACTTACCTAATGGGAAGACACTTCAAGATAAAAACTGATCATGATAGTCTTAAACACTTTTTGGAAAAAAGACTATCTTCAGAAGAGCAATAAAAATGGGTCACAAAGATGTTGGGTTGTGACTTTGAAATAATGTACAAAAAAGGGAAGCTAAATGTTGTTGCAGATGCACTCTCAAGAAAGAATGAAGAGGTGGAATCATTGCTTTGTGCCATTTCTATTATCCAACCAGATTGGATAACTGAAGCAAGAGATGAATGGAAGAAGGATGAAGAAGTGTGGACACTCATTCAAAAGTTGCAGCAAGATCCTAGTACATCTAATACATTTAGTTGGAAAAATGATTCCTTATGGTACAAAGTTCACTTATATCTTTGTAAGAATTCCCAACTAAAACAAAAGATTCTTTTGGAATTGCACACTTCTCCTTTAGGAGGACACTCAGGATTTTTTAAAGCTTACCACAGGGTGAAGAAAGAATTTTTTTGGGATGACCTAAAATCTGATATTCAAAAGTTTGTGGCGGAATGTTTAGTTTTCCGACAGAATAAAGTTGAGACAATTAAGACCCCAGGTCTTCTACAATATTTATCCATTCCAAGTCAACGTTGGGAGGAGATTTCAATGGATTTTATCACATTTTTACCTAACTCCGAAGGAAAGAGTGTCATCATGGTGGTAGTTGATAGACTTACCAATTATGCACACTTTTGTGCATTATCTCATCCATTTAAAGCAAGTACAGTTGCTACTACATTTATGGACACAATTCAAAAGCTACATGGAAACCCAAGGTTTATTGTGAGCGACAAGGATCCCATTTTTACTGGAAATTTTTGGATGGAGTTATTTTCTTGTTTGGGTACTCAATTAGCTCATAGCTTATCTTATCATCCTCAATCTGATGGTCAAATTGAGATAGTAAATAAATGTTTGGAAGGATATCTTTGTTTTTTTGTATCTGATAAAAAAACACAATGGGTCAAGTGGTTACCTCTCGCTGAATGGTGGTATAACACTTCCTTCCATACTGCAGCAAAAATGAACCCATTTATGGTACTTTATGGATATCATCCACCATCCATCACATCATCTTTAGGATAAAATTTGAAGGTTCAGGCAGTGGAATATCACATCGAGCATCAACAAGAAGTTCTCCAACTCTTAAAGGATAACCTGAATTTGGTATAAAATCGAATGAAACAACAGGTAGATCAACATCGCGGCGAGAGAAGTTTTGCTGTAGGAGACTGGGTATTTTTATGGCTACAACCATACAAAAAAATGTCCCTCGGGCAAGCTAAGAAGGATAATAAATTATCACCAAAGTACTATGGTCCTTACAAGGTGTTGCAAAAGATTGGTACTATGGCATACAAATTGGAGCTTCCTACTTGTTCATGAGTGTATCCAGTTTTCCATGTTTCATGCTTAAAGAAGGTTATAGGTGAAAATATTCCAGTTCAAACAATATTTCCATAACATGGTGAGGAAGGAAAAATCATATTGGAACCTTAAGCGTTCATGGAAACAAGAACTCGACAACTACGCAATCAATCAATTTCAGAGTATCTCATCAAGTGGAAGAACTTACCCACTGAAGTTTCTACATGGGAGGATGAGAGTTTTATACAGAAGCACCCAAAGCTACTCAAGCATTGAGGACAACATTTTTTTGAAGGAGAGGGGCATGTTAGGTCCCTATATTACTAGTATAGTCCCTTATTGTTGTTAGTGTAACCCCCTTATTGTTATTATTTACCCCTATAACCCCCATATTGTTATTATTGTGCCCTTAAATTATTATTGTTATGTCAGCTAGGATTACATTGTGGCCCCATGGACTCCTATATATAGAAAGGAGGTTTTGTAATTTGTATCATCCAAGAATTTTTCATTAATGTAATGTATTGGAGGTTTCCCCCTCGAAGTGGCTTATTTCTAAGGCATTGATATCTTTTTTCTTCTATTTTTGGAGTTGGTTTCACAATAATAGAAGAGAAGAGAAGATGAATTGATCAAATGTGTCCAAATGAGCTTAATGCCTCTTCTGTTTATAGGCTTACATGAGGGTTCACTTAATGTTGAGGCCGACCTGTCCAATTGTAAATATGCATAGGGACGACCTGATCCAATATACTTGAGTGAGAACATAAATTCAAAAACCAAATTATTCCTGTCCAAATGTGGTGATCTTTAGGTTGGTTTTGGTCCTCTTGAAAATAGGAATCTATTGCAATTATTATCTTCATCATATGAGTTAGCCAAAGTGGAATTTGAATGTAGTTGAATAATTTTAATACCATCTAATAAAACATGAAACCAAGATAAAATAAGTTAAACTACTTATTTTACCATGCATTCATCCAAGCTTCACCATAAAAATCCATGAAAGGATATCAAACCCACATCCAAGATGACTTCAAGTGAGTCACTCAACTAGTGCCCCACAATGAACTAGAGAAAATATATGTAGCCCAAGTGATGTGTGTTTCTTAATTTTTTCAATGAATAAATGAAATAAGTGCTCCCCTATTCTATATGAGGGAAACCAAGCGCTTTAACCAAATTAGGATAAAATCCCCTAAAATATAAAAACCCATGATACATGGTGGATAGGAAATCAAATTGACCACCAATATAACATCAAATGTCAAAAAATAATTAACTAACATGAAAAATCCCCTAAAAAATGCACACATGTGGGTGTAGATACATAAAAGTGTGATTTCATCCTCAAAATACATTTCCCTCCATAAAAAGGTGTAATTAATGGTCTGAGGGGCATGTCTCCTCTTTAAATGATACATCTCATCATCAAAGGTGCTCTCTCAAGCCTAACATTATCCTCCTCAAGTCCATGTCATGAAAGGAGGTGACATATTATTAGTGCATTATCATCAATGAGCAATATCCTATCTCCATTGGGTAGCATCCAAGGTATTATAGGTGAAGGAGTGTCTCAAGGTACATGCCAAATTATCATCAAGCTCAACATCCATCAACCTATGTGCAATGTCCAAGTTACAATGGAAGGCCCTCCAAAGGACGTGTCATCAATGTCCAAGAGATATGAGTGAAGAATCATCAATGTACTCCAAAGGATTATAGATCATCATCAAAATAAATCTCCAAATAATCAATTAAAGGTCTTCTAATATTAACACAAGATTCATTGAAGCAATAAAAAGTGGACCATATTCAATGTTAGAGCCATAAATTTATATGAACACAAAGTGTCATCTTCAAACTTCACACTAGCTTATGAACTTATACATGTTTCCATTTTTAAGTATGGAAGAATTATCAAATTCCCCTATCACATGATCCCATCCCTAAGGGGAGAAAACACTTTATTCAGTAGGTGTGAATGATAAGTGATATGGTTTGAGGTGCATTTCATGAGAGGTATCATAGTCTTATACATGGGCTATGCAAGACCATCATGCATCAACACCTTTGTGGTGGGAGAATTAGCATTCCTTGAGTTACCTTTTCCTTGGCACTACTCTTTGCACCCTTAACATAGAATTTTTCTTTGCTTTGATTTTTATTTCTTAGAAGAATTTTATTTTCATTTCAATCCCCTTTTATTATGGGAAGTTCATCTCTCATAGAGGTTAGAATGTTTCGTTAAGTTCCTTTTACTTTGACAAGCATGGGACTATGATCATGGCATCATATGAGGGGGTATAGATAAAGTTACTTGGAATTTAATCATCATTAATTTCTTGCCATTTTTTTTCATTTTAAAAATTAGCATATGATTATATAATTCCTTATTTTTATAACTACATCAACATCTAAACATTTTCTAAGACCATCTTCATGTACGATCTAGAAAATGAGGAACCAATACAAGCGACTGCCGACAAAAAAATAAAATAAATAAAATTGGATCAAGGATCAATGGAAAGTGTTACATATGAAGGGGTGTGTTCACACTACATAACTCGAAGCCTCTTATTTGTGCCCCTCCTAGAAAATTAAAAAATCCATAAGGAGTTTGCACTTTACAAGAAGAAATATATCATTATAGGTTTTAACCTTATACATTAAATTATTGTGAGCATATTCTTAATCCATAAATAAAAATAAAAATTGAAAGCACACACATAAACATGCATATTTTATCATAACAATCAAAAAATGAGACAAGACTGATTTTTTGATATATTTTTTTTACAATATATATATATATATATATATATATATATATATATATATATATATATATACATATACATATACATATACATATACATCTACATATACATCTACACATACACATACACATACATACATTTATCATGTATTATAATACAATCATAGTTCCTTAATTGGAGCTACAAAACCATGGTCAAAATCGCCATGTGCAACAAAACCACTAAAGGTGAAAATTGTGTGTTGATAACCGTAAGAAAGGGACATAGAAAAACCTCATAATTTTTTTTTCATGGGTGATGCTCTTGAAACCCAATGCAATGGAGATTTCTCCCCTATATGACACCCCCACTTGTTGTTTTATTTACACACAAGGGGTAAAATGAGTACAAAATCAAAATTACAGGGAAGTAATTCCCATTGTTTCTCTACACCAAGAGAAATTATTAGTGCTCAGAAAATTTGTAATGAATATGCCGCATTATTCAAAATGTCCACCTTCAGTAGCAACACCTTTTCTTCAACCATATCTCTCACATAATGATATTAAACATCGATATTCTTTATCCTAGAATAATATGTTGGGTTCTTTTCTAGTAATATTGCACTCTATTTGTCACAATTTATCCTTACAACTCATTGTACCATCCCAATACCCAAACATAATCTTTGGAAGCATACAATTTCCTTTCTTATATGAGTGGTTTCCATGTGTTCAATTTCCTTAGTTGAAAGTGCCACTATAATCTATCTCTTGCTCATTGAACTGATTGTCCCTCCAAATAGGTTAAACACATACCCACTTGTAAATATTATACAATCTAAATATCCATTCAAGTCTGCATCAACAAATCCATGTATGTCCAACACTATATATAATCCTAATATTTCTTGGTAGCACAATCTATAACCAGTAGTCCATGCAAATGCTTGAAAACTCCCTTTACTGCTATCAAATTCTCCTTCCCTAGTTTTGGCATAAACCTGCTCAATGCTTCCACTACATATGCAATGTTTAGTCTAGTGAAAATGATTGCATACATAATACTTCCAAACACACTAGCATATGGAATATGAGACATGTATTGGGACATTTTTATACATATAACTTTATAGCTACATGAATAGGGACCTTTACCTATTTACATTCATTTGTATTAAAACTTTAGGAAATTGTCTCAAAATATTTGCTCTGATTTAAGGAGAGTTTCCTATTTTCCTGATATCTTTTAATTTCCATGCCCAAAATAATTTTTTTGGCTCCAATATGCTTCATGTAAAACTTAGAGGACAACTGGGTTTTCACTTTCTAAATGACTTCCTTTTCATTTCCAGGTAGCAACATATCATCCACATATAACACCAAAAAATTAATATGACCACTAATTAATTTGAAACACACATGGTGATTTTCTTTGCTCCTTATGAAGCTAATTCCCAATATATAAGTATCAAATTTTTTATACCATATAATTGGTGATTGGCTTAACCCATATAGGGACTTTTTCATACTGCATATAAGATCTTTCTATATTTTAACAACAAAACCTTATGACTACTTCATGTAAATTTCTTCTTCTAGATCCCCATGTAGGAATGATGCCTTCACATCCATATATTCTACTTCAATATCAAAAGTAGCAACAACATATAAAATAAACCTATTAACTTGGAAATAACATAAAATTATATATCACCAAAGTAAATTCCCTCTACTTCAGAATAAGCTTTTGTTGTTAATCAAGTTGTGCACTTCTCCACCTTACCTTCGATGTTCAACTTCTTCTTAAATGCCCATTTGTTGTAAATGGGCTTTCTTCCAACCAAGAAATATGCTAGATCCCAACCCTCAGTTTTGTCTGACATCTCCATTTCTTCAACCATGACCTTTTTCTATTGTTTTCTATCCTTTGAATCCATTGCCTCCCTAATATTTCTAAGATCATCATCAATAATAAAAAATAAGAATTTGATGAAAATCGAGTGGATTATACCTTTCTAGCAACCTTATTTCTCAAAATAATCTCCTCAATTCCAAAGTATGTGGTTCTTCTTATTCTAATTCATCTTCTTCTGTAGATCCTAATTCATCCTCTTTCAATCAAACTCTATCTTTTATAGTTGTTTCTCCCTGGGTAGGAATTCCTATTCGACAACATCTTTGACTTCTCATATACTTGATTATACACCACCTTCTTATTTTTTGGGTTGCAGAGCTTATAACCTTTCATACCATCTTTATATCCAGTAAAGATATGCTTTTCATCTTTCTTATCTAGCTTACTCCTATTCTCCTTTTAGATGTGTACATAAGCATCACAACTAAATAACCTAATATGTTTAAGAGAGGGTTTCATATCAATCCATACATAATGTAGAGTCTTGTCATCTAAAGCCAATGATGGTGATCTATTTACTAGGTAACATGAAATTTCCATTGCTTCTACCTAGAATCCTTATCCTAACTTGACATCACTAAGCATGTTCCTTACTTTCTCCATCAATTTCCTATTCATCCTTTTTGAAACTACATTTTGTAGAGGTGTGTATGGTCTTTTTCCTTGTTATATTTCACTTCTTAGAAAATTCTTCAAATTCATTTCCACAAAATTCTCCATTGTTATTTTTCCTCGTCACCTTAATTTTATTCTCAATTTATTTTCCATAAGAGCCTTAAACTCTTTCAATTTCTCAAATGATTTATATTTCTTCCCGAGGAAATAAATCCATTTATTCCTCAAGAATTCATCTATAAATGATACATAGTAGACATATTTACCTAGGTTCAAACACGTTACTATGCACCAACTGTAATGTTCCCTCTAACCATGTATAACCAGAGGAGAATATTATCCAATTTACTTCCCATATAAACAAAATTCACATAAATCAAACTCTAGCGAGAAATTAGATATTCCTTCTACCATACATGTTAGGTCCCTATAATACTAGTGTAGCCCCCATATTGTTGTTCTTGTGCCCCATATAATCCCACTTTTGTTATTGGGTGCCATTACATTATTATTTTTATGTAGGATCTAATTATATTTTAACCCTTTAGAATCCTATATATACCAAGGAGATCTTGTCATTTGAACAATCCAATAATTGTTCAAAAAGGAGGTTTCCCCGTCGAAGTGGCTTATTTTCAAGTTTATGAAAATATATATATTTTTATCCAGTTTTTGAGGCATATTATCCTTTTGGGTTGCCAAAAGAACCGGCCATGCCGATTTTTATCACACGGGCAACTTGATTCGAATTTTGACACAACTCGTTCCCTAGAAGTCAGAATTAGTTCATCTATATTTTCATCTATTTTTTGGAAATTGGTTACATAACATTTGGTGGTAGAGCTATAGATATTAGGGTTTTGTTGCTTCAAACAAGACTTCTTGGAATTTTTTCTATAATTTTTTTGTGCGAGGCTTTAGAAGCTAAAATTTTGACCACATGGAGCAGAGATCTTGAATAACATCATGTAAAAATTCCATATCTTGGTTCATTAGATTCTCAGAGTTATGGTTCATGGAAGTTAGGGTTTTTGTGTGCTCCAAAATTTAGTCTCAAATAGGTGACTTGGGGAAATCATCATAAATTTTGTTTCAGACATCCAAATTTAATTTCATAAAAAATTAATGAAATTGTATAAAATGTAGTTTCTTAGGTACTATTTTCAAGGCTTAAGGTGGAAACAATGACATGTGGAATTTTGTACAAGTTTTATTTACTAGACCAGTCCATAATCAGGTGATATTGGGATATTTGGTTTAAATTTAGCTTGAAAAATCCAATCTCATAATAACTAATGGGGTTGGAAATAGGACATAGAGGGCTACCACATGATGCTATTTTAGAACTTGGGACACAGAGTACCACAGGATGCAATTTTAGACCTTGGGACACCGAGGGATACAAAAAGAGGGATTCCTCTTCCTCACTAAGCACCTCTAATGCATGTCCTAAGTGTTGTCCTCCCATTTAAGAGAGAAATATGACTCCTTTAGTAAGGGATGTAGGTTCTTCAAGCACAACTTCTGTGGAATACTTTTTTGAGTCCCTAGACTGAATTTAAGATCTATGCACCTATTGATGGGATGTGGGTTTCAGTGCATGGTGTGGCACTACATGGTGTAGTGGATATGGTTGGTGATGTTGGTATTAAACTGTGTCCTCTACTTATGAATCTATCCCTAGAATCTCATTCTCTATACATGCATTCTAAATGATTTTAATATGATTTTAAGTATGCAACTATAGAATGAATGCATCTAATATGATATACAAATAAAAAATAAATAACTATATATACTTCCTTAACAATGACACCAAAGTGTTGGGTAATTAAATTGATGTTTAAATTACTTTATTAATTGTCAACCAAGATTGATGTACTTGTGAAGTGCATGTGCATAATATATGCTAGGAGTTAAATTTTTTATTTTAAAATATGAAACCGAAATAAAATTTCTATTGAAGAAAAGTGTAACTAGATTAACTCATATCATTCCCACACACATTTTCTTTCCATCAAAATTGTCTTATTGAAAGAAAACTAGTCTTAAAGGAGAAATTAATTTGGAAAGTTCTATATTTATCAAATTGAGTTGAAAATTATTCTAGTTGAAAATAATTAAAATTTACTCTATTGAACTTAATTGAAAATATTATTCTAATGAATATAATTGAAATCTCATTCTACTTCCAAAAAATTGAAATGCTATTATAAGTACTGGAAATCAAAGCCTTTACTTTATTTAACAGAAAGAAAACTTTAATATAAATGCTTTAGAATTATATAAAGAAAAAAAACTTGAAAGTGATGATCCAAAATACAACTTTGAGGAAATAATAGTGTATGTAGTTGTGATTAGAATAAATCCAGTCATTAAATCATAAATTTAGAAACAAAACAATCAAAATAAGCAAACTATGGAAGAAAATATTTTTGTTCTTTTAACATATGTGAGCACTCGACCTATGCAAATCAATCAATGTTAAATCACGAAAAAATAGAGTACTGAAATATAATGTAAAAGGGACTACTAATAAAATGAATTAATACAACAATTAAATTAACTTACTACTCTCTAGGGGGGCCTCCTGTTGAACGTAAGCATGAAAGGACTTCAATTAACGAGTTATTCATCCACACATTTAGTTACCAAAGGAATAGATTAATTGTATTAAAAGTAGATGTATTTAATATGAAAACAATTATAGAGCTTAAAGATGTCCATTGTCTCGCTCCAAGGATTTTTATAATCATCTGTTAAGTAAAATTTCTGAGTTATAAGGCGAGAGACTAGTTTATACTTGAAAACCAAGAGATTAAATCAAAATAGGAATCATTTTTCTCATGATTTTATACAAGAAGAGAAAATCATGAGAAGATTTTGATTTGACATATCGTAGCCTTTGATTTCAAATTCTTCTCCTTCAATCCCACGCTTGTTTGACGATGCCATAATATTTCTTCAAATTCCATGCAAGGTTGGAGTATTATAACTAGAGTTGACTTCTAGTTTGACAATCAGATTTCTCGAACCTTGTGAGCTGCTAGATAAGTGTAATAGGTGGATTTCCATATGTAGAACATTTTCCATCTACCTATATCCTTTATTCCTCTTCAAACGTGCTAGAACCTATCTAACCATGGATGTAACTACAAAATATTTAATTTTCTCCATAATGAGTGCATTTCGATAGCTATAAAAATGTTTTAATTAAATTTAATAAATAAGAAATAGACTATAAGCCATGGATGAATGTTATCTTTTATTATGTTTGAGAATATCTAAGGTGACCTTTTAACTTTAAAATGTAGTAAACTATCATGGAAAGGATGGAAATGAAGGTAAGAGGATATAAAAAATAAGACAATTCAGGACTTCAACATTCCCCCACACTGAAGGTTTTGCATGTCCTCATGCATAAAAACTTCAAAATTGGAAAAGTGTTTTATTTACTACATTATTTCTAAAGCTTAGATTAGGACATCCAAACTAGCGTTTTCTTTTCGAATCTTAACATTAAGTGCTAGTTTTGGTTTCCTCGTTAAGATCTTACTCCACAATCCTCTGAATTTGTTTATGAAAATCCTATTGTTGGCCTTGAGTTTCTTTCTTTTCTTATACTAGTGGCACAAATTCAATAGAATACTATCATCTTGAGTCCTCAAAATTTCATTTTGTATTTTTATTCCCTCATTTTATTCTTTGAGATGTTTGCTTATTATTTCCACCTCATATATCTCTTGTTTCTGATCATCTTCAATTTTGTGTTCTTTTTTAGGATTGTCATCAGTTAAGGGATCCCTTTCATTAAAAATGTCTTCATATTCACTTTATGGAGGAGAATTGACCTGTTGTTTTTATCATTTATCGAATGTTTCCATGTAGTCATAGATATGTTGTTGGATAGGGTCGATTTCATGTGTCTTCCTGGTTGGACTTGAGGTTTGATAAAATGGTGATGCTCTTTCTTCTTCATTCGTGCTATGATATTCCTTCTTGAGGTAAAATTTTTTGGGGGGCTGTATGTTTAAACACTCAAAATTGTTTTTACTCCTCCTCAGCTTCAATTTTGTTTCCTCTATCTTTTGAATATTCCTTATCTTGTTGTCTGGCTTGCTCATTTTCCCTTGTTCCTTTTCCACTAGCTTTGCTTATTTTATTTCTTTAGTTTCCTTAATGCTTTAGCTGGATTTCTTTCTTATAACATTTTGTTTTTCATTTTTCTTCTAAATTTTCTCTAGAAACTAACAAAGGAGGGTGTCATCCTCTGATTCCTATAATGAAGCTTCCATATGATCTCCTTCATTGATAGTCAAATCCTCCTCTTCATTAATGACCTCAGTGTTAGAGTTTGAGATTTTTCAACACTGGCTTATTTTGGTTTTTGTTACTACTTACTCTTCTGGAGCCTCTACAAAATGGTTTCAAACTAAACAACTTTTCCAATTATCTCCCTTAGTCCTCAAATGTACTTCGATAAGAATTTTGTTCAATGCATGATGATACAGGGCACTGTCAAGGGTTTTAAAATCTCGTTGTACACTAGAAGCCATTTTATTGAGACTAAAAAGTAGAAAATATGGTAAATTCAACTAATTCCCATCAATGAAGTGCATTAAAATATGAACATGATAGAAAACATTGTGCCTTATCCTCCCTCATAAGTTTTTTTTTTTTTAATGATTAACAAAATATTTCTCCAATTGGTTTTCAATGCAATGGATGGAATCCATTTTTTAAAAATTAGGTATCCATACCTGAGTTTTAGAGGAAGAATATCCATTATTTTTCTTTGGTTTTCTGTTTTTGAACCAACTCTCCCCATTTATGGGTAATATTATTTCCTATGCCATTATGAATTATGTAATTATGAGATTAATGTTTCCATTCTTCGCCTCTACTCCATTAAATGGCCATGAAAATGCCTTTGTAACCTCTGTCTCATGCCCATCAAATTTCTCAAAGAAATCGAGCCAACCCACTTTATGAAATTGATCTTTGACTTGTGAAAGTGCTTGAAGAAATTTAACCCCATTAGGCTCTGATATAACGATGACACCCATGGTGAAGGAGGAGTTTCGATCGTGAATTGCTTCATGTTGATAAGGGTGATGGAGGTTATGGATGGCTGGTCGATAAGGCTGAATTGTTTGATGTGGTCAAGGTTAGGAGAAATTGAAATATATCACTTATGGCAGTGTTCAACACATAATAAAATTTCTCCTCTTGTGTAAGTGATTCCCACGATTCTTAGATCCATTTTTGTATATAATGGAAAGATTTTGATGTGAAAGATAGGGATATGATGACAAAATAAGGTTATGATTGTAGTAAGTGTTATAAGGTCTAAGAGTTTGCTCAATTTTTATAATGTATGTATTGTAATCATTCGACGAGTTTAGAAATATAATGTTCTTAAATGTAAGATAATATCACACCCGATTTGCATACCTTGGCACATACCTCCTTATAATTTGATGTATTTTCCTTTTTTGCAGTTCTGGAGTGCTCTAATGTTTCCCTCGATATAGATTTATGTGAGTTGCAAAATTTGAAGTCGACTACAAAATGTCACTGATTCAAAAATTGTTCCCTTTAAAATTTTACTGATGGTGATGGAATCGAATTTTATTATTGTTGTTTCTTCCTTATAACACTTGAAGAATACTAGGCCTAAAACATGTTTCTTCAAGCATCATAAGGAAGAAACAAGGAATGTGAAAATCTCAACTGCCAAGAATTCTTAGTTTTCAGTTAATATTTCTGTATAGAAATGCCAACGTTGTTGTTTTTCATGTCTATACTTATTATCAATTTTATTTTATTTTTTTGTTTATTTTTTTTAAATTGAGGAAATAAAATTACAATTTGGTTGAGAAATTAGTATAAAAAACTCCTTTCTCAAACAACTTGAAATCCGAATCATTTTGAAAATATTTGATAAACTATTTTCGTGTCAAAGGTTTGTGATATAACCTTAATCTATGGTCATTAACAAAGAAGGTAAAATTTTCTTCATCAATAGTCTTGATTCTAATGGCTTCATTATCAAAGATAATATATATCTCATAAGTAATAATCCAATAAGTTTGAAATTTTCCTTGAAAATATTTAAATTTAGAGTAAAAAAGAAGAGTCCAGTCACCTAGTTTGAATTACTTAACTTTGATGAATTTTTCATGCCATCTTGATATTTGTTGTTGGACTATGTTGGTTATTTGGATAACATCTTTTTGGATTTAATCTAACTCATTCAATTGTGCTAACCTTTGTTTTCTAGCTTCAGATAGATGAAGGGAAAATTTTAATGTTGTTGTGAAAGTCTCCATTTGGAATTCATTTGGAAGCAAGACTTGCTTCACATAGACAAGCTCATAAGGAGTGTGTCTAGTAGTATTCCTCCATTTGGTACGGTATGCCCAAAGTGCCTTTGGAATCCTTACTACCCAATATCTTCTATGCAAGTGTATAGTCTTGGTTAGAATTTCTTCAAGTACTTTATTGGTAAATTCCACTTTCCAATTAGCTTGTGGAGGAGATGGAGTAGACTTACGATGTTTTATTTTGTATTTCTCCATTGTTTTCTGCACCAACTTGGATGTGAATTGAGTATCTTGATATGCCATAATTTCCCTTGGGACACCAAATAAAGTAAAAATATCCTCAAAAAGTAACTAAAAAAACATTTATTGCCAGTGGTTTAACTTCTACCCATTTTGTAACGTAATATGTACAAATAATTATATACATTTTCTACTTAGATGGAGGATTGATTGGACCAACAAAATATAGAGCCCATTTTTTCAAAAGTCTCTACAAGTACTTGAGGTTGTAGAGGATTCTCGTCTGATGGAATATGTTTTCCTATTCTTTTGTAGCTATCACATCTCTTGACATATTCCTTGACATCTTTAAATAGAGAAGGCCAATAATATCCCAAAAGAAGAACTTTATAAGCAATTATTTTATCATAAAAGTATCCTCCACATGGTTCATCATGGAAAAATTTCAATATCTCTAGTGCTTCATCTTCTCTAACACATCTCCATATGATTAAGTCAGGTCCAGTCCAATAAAATTCTCCCTCTATCCAAAAGTAAGGTGCATTGTATTTGATAAGTTTATTTTTTTCTCTAGCTGATGATTATGGGGGGAACTTTCCTGAAGCCAAATATTTAGAAATATATGAAAACCAAGGAGTTTTGTTAGATACTGCAAAAATATATTCATCGATAAAATTATCTTTTACAAGAGTATCATTGTTATCATTCTATATTCAAGAAAGGAAATCAACAACTGTATTTTCTTTTCCTAGCCTGTCTAGAAAATTAATATTGAATTCCCGTAAGAACAACAACCATATATTGAATCCTACCATTTGTAATTGGTTTATTAATTAAATATATAATAATAGAATGATTTGTATGAATCAAAGTTTCATAAAAAATGAGATAATGCTGAAACATATTAATGGCATGCGCAACAACTAAAAACTCCTTTTCTGTTACAGTGTAATTAAACTTTGCAGGATTAAAATTTTTACTTGTATAATAATTAGCTTAAGGATTTATAAATTTTTGTCCCAACACAACTCCTAAAGTTTTATATGAAGCATCAACTTGAATATGAAAAGGAAGAGACCAATTAGGTCCTCTTAAGATTGGTGCTTTAGTGATTTTATGCTTCAATGCTTCAAATTATTTCTGGCAGTTAGAATTCCAAACAAAATCACAATATTTTGTAAGAAGTTTAAAGAATCGAAAGGATATTTCTATGAAGTTCTCTATGAATATTCTATAATATCCTATAAAACCAAGAAAACTTCTAACATCTATTTGAAAAGTAGGAACTAAAATTTTATAAATTACTTCTACCTTAGATGTTTCCACCTTAATTCCACCACCTGAAATACGGTGGTATAAAAAACAATTCTCATTAAACATCATAAAACATTTCTCATGACTTAATTAAATATTTGCTTCCTTACATCTAATGAGAATTTTTTCTATTTTTTTAAGGGAATCTTCAAAAGTATTTCCATAGACATTGAAATCATCCATGAAAAATTCTACAAAATCATGAATTATATCAGAAAAGATACCTAATATTTCTCTTTGAAATGTTATAGATGCATTACATAACCCAAAAGGAAGTAACCTATAAACATATGTACCCCATGTACATGTAAAATTTTTTTCTTTGGATCCTCTAGTGCCAATTGGATTTGGTTTTATCCACTAAAACCATAAAGAAATGAAAAGTTTTTCTTCCCTGCTAAGATATATATTACCTGATCTATGAAGGACCGTAGTGAAAAATGATATTTTAAAGTAGCCTTATTCAGTTCCCTATAATCAATGCACACTTTCCATTTTCCATTCTTCTTTGGAACAATCACTAAAGGTGAAACCCATTGGCTATCTGATATTAGAGAAATGAAATTCACATTAAGAAACTTTTGTAATTCCTCAATAATTTCTCTCAGATTGGGATTCAACCTTCTCTGAGGTTGTCTAACTGTTTTTGAATTTTCTTGAATGTAAATGTGATGCATACATGTATTGGGATCAATTCCCTTCCTATCAGTATATTCCCATGCATAAGTAGAAGAATTTTTTTGTAGCATATTTATCCATTTTCTCTTTTAAAATTATTCTAGGTTATTGTTAATGTTTAATGTTTTCCCCAGAAAGATTTCTTCTAAGGAGTTGCCAAAATTTTCCATAGAATGTGAATCCATTTGATGATATGATAAATTTTAAATATTACATTGCCCTTGAAAACTTTTATCTTGCTCACAATATGAAGAAGAATAATTATTATTCATCAAATTTATTAATTGATATTTCTCGTCTATTTGTGAAAGAGTAAATATTGGTTGAATGTCATTAATGTCTTCAATATCATCATCTATTCAAACTTCACTTTCTACTTCAGTTATTGTTTTTGTAGGTGGGTATAATGTGAATTTATTAGTAGAGCTACCATCAGGAATATACATATCACCATATGTACAACTTATGAATTCATCAGTTGTTGCTAGCCAAGGTCTAACAAGGATCAATGGATGGCCTCCTAAATTATTCTTTGGATTTAACATCATAAAATCAATAGGATACTCCCATGAATCTAAAGGCACGGACACATCTTCCAATATACCATCTGGTTTGATAACATATCTATCTTCTAATTATAGTAAAGTTGGGGTATATTGAAGATTGGGAAGCTTTAACTGATCCATTTAAGGTTTCACTGCATCATTTAAGGTAAAAAATTCATCATTGACTATCAGAGTTCCAAGGGAGGTCATTTTTACCTACTATCCTAGTCAAATGCAAAAGAGTGTCATTTTAAGCTTCAAAGATATCTTATTTGTTTTGAAGAGTCACTATCCAATGCGAAAATCCAAAGGTGAAAGATTTCAAAGTTTTTAATAACAGTCTTGTTCTCTCATGAAAAGGAGAATTTTTTTTCTCATTGTCTCAATTAAAATGCCAAAGAAGGTCACCTCAAGTGTCAAACAATGCAAAGGGGGCTAACTCTTTCCTCTCATCTCACTTAAAGAATCAAAAAGTTTTTGTTCAAGTGCAAAAGGGTTAAAATTCAGTGTAAATTTCATTGCAAAAGGTAAGGGTCACCAATGTTTATAAAAGAGTGAGAAAACATCATTTTTCATTTTACCCTTTCATGTGAGTGGGGGGGAAATGTTTCTCTACTTAATTTACCATTCCACACTCACAAAACCCTCTTATAACCCTCAAAGAAACACCTTTTGTTACATTTCTGTGTGGAAGAAATCCTTTTGTTACGCTTCTGGGTGGTGTAAATAGCCTTTGTGTTACACTCCTATGGACTTAACAAAGCGATGTTTATGCTTCTGGGTGGTGTATCGGGCTCAAGTGTTACGCTCCTGTATATTAGAGTGTTCAGTTGTTATGCTCATGTGTGAAGGAAAACTTAGTTGTTACGCTCTTATGGTCATGCTTTCCGGTGTTTTTTAAACCCACCAAACTCTCTATCTTGGTCTCACTCGTTGGTCTAGCTATTTAACAAGGTAAGTTTCCATCATTTCCTTATTTTGGGTTAGATTTTCATTGTTTTATATATCATTTAAGTCTTCTCCATGTCTCCATTGTCCCCATAATTTTATTTTTTTTGTAAAAACCATAACCTACCCTATTCAACCTAAACCCTAACCTATCACACAAACTACATGCATGCACCCCCATGCTCATCTACATTCCTATCACATTACCCTCCATAACATGTCAAAAACAATAAATTCCTAATATAATGATATTTTACACAGTGAGAGCAGTGAAAAAAATGAAACAATAATTGACTGTGTTTTAGGGTTTTGAAGGACCTAAACTTATCCATTTTCCTTCATTCCACCTTCATTATGGAGACAAACACCATCCTATTCACTATATATATATATATATATATATAGATTTTTATTTTTATTTATTTATTTATTTATTTTTAACTTTTTTTTTTTAGAATTTTTATGCAACCCCATCACCCCTATTTCACCTCACAAACTTGCCCTACTATTGCACGGGCTATTTTCACAGTCAAAATTGGGGATTTCCTATGTTTTAAACATTTTGACAGCTTTCAATGATCTAATTTCTCTCATTCCACCTTCAACTTGAAGTTGACACACAACACTACCTACTCAATTTTTTCTAGAATTTTTCTCAACTTCAATGCCCTCCATTTCATCCACCAAACTCACACCTTCATACACTCTATTTTCTAGATTTCCATTCATTCATTCATTTCATTGACATCCTAGGGTTTTCATCATTCCAATGACCAACACCATGGAAAGTGACAAGAATAGATTCAAAGGAGGGTGCCATCTTAGACTTGAACCATTCACCATGCACGAGATTAATGCTTCACCATTGGCCAGAAGATGCTTTCAAAGAACTCAGTGTTTAAAATTTTGTGAAAGACTTATGGAAGTAGGGTACCATCTTCAGTTGTCTAGCCTTTTTGCAACCATATACAATATGGGAAAACAGTCACTCTTGTAGGTATGGAGATCAGCTTATCATCTGACCTAATTGCTTTAGCTACAAGTATCCCTTCTCATGGAGAGCAGTGGTTCAAGGGTATGGACTTAGACATTGAAAATTACAAGCAGTTCCTAAAGCCTCATGCCAGGGATGATCTAGAATTTATTTTTCCTTTCAGAAATATTAGAAACAAGTATGCACCTTTGATGATTTTTATAATGAATTACTTTACATGCAAAGGAAGATTCTCTAGGCTATATAGGTATCACATTAGGATTTTGATGCATTTTACCAGAGTCAAAAAATTTGATTTTCCTAATTATTTATATAGGAGATTGATTAAGATGGCTAAGAACGTTCAGAGCAAAAGAGAAGATCATCATACTAGTCTCTTTCATCATGGCCTAATCAATATAATTGTGTTGCATCACTTGTTTTCCATAAACATGACATGGGAAGACTTCTTAGAGAGATTGTCAGCAACACTTTCTATCTTGCCTATTACATCATCACCACAGCCAATGGGGATTGGCTCTTCTAGCATGCCTTTTTAAGCTATTATATGTCCCTAGAGTTGTGGGATTTTCTCACACATATGAGAGAGGGATGAGACAAGTTTTTGTGCCCAAGTCTACCAGGAGATTTCTTACACTTGGCACCCATGATGAGAAATGTTAGATAAAGGAGAAACCTCTTTTGCATTAGTATGATTAGTCAGTGCCATTGGAGCCTGAGGTATCAAAACATGAGGATTTCAGATCAATTGAAGAAATCATCAAATATAAAGGTAAAGATATTGCAGAGTTGAAAGTGGCCTTCTCCATTGAACAATCCCGAATTACTTTCCTTGAGCGGGAAAATTTTCAATTTCCAATGCATCAAGTCCTACAACGTAAATAAAAATAATACATGGAGGAAAATAGAGGTAAATGCAAGAATATTGTTTTTTTCTTACCAAGTGCGAGATATGGAGGTTGAAGCACATACAAAAATAACAAGAACAAAAGGCCTCATAAAGGTACTGGAGCAAGAGAGACAACAAATTCATCAATCTGAAGAGTTGACATTTGATGAGCTCATTTCCATGGAGAGAAATGAGGATAGATATCTTTGGCTATCAATATTTAATAGCATCTGGAGAAGTTATTGAAGAAAGCTAAAAGGGATAACAAGCTACAAAGGCACATGACAAGTCATTATCATACCAGGGATACCATTTCTCAAATAAGGCTGAAACAAGTCAAAAAGAGGCTTAAAGAGGCGCAAATGAAGCTCAAGGAGCAGGAAAGCTTGGATTTATTTGTTTAAGCTTAATTAGTTGCGTAGCCTATCACTTTCAGGTGTCAAAGAACCAATTTTGAAGGCTTTGGAGCAATTTTGGTATTTTACATGATTTTTGGCAGAATTACGGAAACTTTTCATTACAGAAGGGTAACAAACACTTATGAATTTTTGTTTTGGAGGCATCCAAATAGTGATTTATTTACACAGATGGATGTATTTTTATTAGTACATCATATATCAGTAACCCTTCTGGCATGATAGGCTGCAATTTGGGAGAAAAATCTCAAAAACAACTATTTTCCATGTTTTTGCCTCCTTTTTAGACCCTTTGTTATGCTTTTGAGTGACTCTGGGAGAATGGATTTTTGAACGCCTTCCTGTGGTCCATTTGGAAAAATTCAAGACGTTCTAGAAACTAGGCACAATTTTTATTTGACCATTTTTTAGAAGTGAATTTGGATTCTCAAAGTGCCTCCAAAGTTCTGTTATGCTTCTGCAAATTGTTTTTAAAATCTTCAGTCAGAATTGTCCAAGATCAACATTGGATTCCCTTAGGACATTTGTCAAGCTCAGAAATGGTCACAAATTCGAGGCTATGAGTTGTCATTAAATTTATTTGGTTGGTTTTTTCTTCCTATTATGATGGAATTCTTAATTAATGTAAGGTACAAACACTCCTAGTTTGTAGCTAAAATTCAGGGAATGGTTTCTAACCTCCCTAGAAACTAGGAAATGACTCATATCTTGCAAGTATGATCTATTTTGGATGGGATTTAGACCTGATGAGGTTTCATGGTCTATATTTTCTATAGTATACTCTCTTTTGTCTTGTTTTGGGTTGGATAGTCTCATATTTTTCAGTGGAGCTCTTATAACCAGCTTGTGGAATGAAATCAGAGATAGGTTTGCAGGAATTGTGTTGAGATACTTGTGGTATTATTTGGAACATCTGTGTTTCTCATGTTTTATTATTATATTATGCTTAATACCATTTATAATTATTCATATATGTCTATCTTGTAAGTTTGAGAGCAGAATTCATGTTATGCATGCTCTATTTTAGACAAGATTCACCATATTATGTTTATTTGCTTCTTAAACTGAATGGATTCACCTCAGTGCTCATTAAAACCCTACTCCATCTTCATACTATACTAAATGATTGATTAATATGTTTCCAAACTACCTATCTTGCCTCACACACTCTCTGCAAGTTCACCTCAAAGTTCAGACCTAAAAACCTCATTTATAGTCCATTCACTAACTTTCCTATCCATCATTCAAAATATCAAACAAATTTTACTTATTTAATATTACATATCTAGCCTAAAATCTTATGATACTCATCCATTCATTTTATTTTTTAAAGTGACAAAGAGAGAGCCCTCTTTGGTCTGAGTAGGGCTAGCTACCTAACCTAAAGTTTGGTTTGTGGTTAGCTTTCTCCAATCCTATTGCCATCCTTGGGAAGTTGGGGAGAGTGATAAAATTATTGGTGCCGTTTCCAGGGAAATATTGCTAAACATTCCCTGGGAGTATTTATTTAATCCTATAAAAGTTAGACTTGTAGGTGACAAGCTTTAGCATTCAAAATAGGTTGAATTCTAAAATCTGAGCCAAATTCTAAAATTCCTATCTTGAGTTGGCTCTTAAAATACATACTAGATCAAATCCAGACCCAAATCCCTCACCAATTATGTATTATCCTGAGAGTATTTTTAGAAAACATAAAACCAAGTCTCGGAATGTTGGAAGAGCTATTCCTCCACTTGTCAAATCAAATTCTCTACCGACAAGATTTGTTCCATAAGATTTGGTCTATAGTCCAGAATATGAAAAATATTTGTTTAGAACCAAGTCTGAAACTTTTATTTCAGAAGTCACCTTTGATCCTTTCAATTTTGATTCCTTTGCACCATTTTCTGAATCTTTTGAGTCCGAAGTCGATAGTGAAGTCTGGTCTAATTTTCATAAACTCAAGGGCTTGGTAGAAAATTTTCAAGAAACTTCAGAGAAAGCCTATTTTCAATATCAGTAGCAAAAATTTGCTCCACTTTTCATGTCACCTTATTATAAAGCTACACCATCAATCCCTCCTTTCATTCTGTCATTACCTCTGCAAGTTTTCACTCCATCAACACCTCCACCACCTCCTCCATTAGTCATGTCTAGATATTCTCCACTGATCCTACCACTTTAGCTCACTCCACTACATCATAATTATGGTCAGAGGCTTCCTCTTTTTGATGGAACATCAGAGCTTAAAAATGATCAACATGTTTACAAAGTGAACGACTTCATATATCTTTAAGAGATCGACAATGATGATGCCAAGATGTGCATTATTGCATAGAGTTTCTCCGGAGAGGTAAAGAAATGGTTTTTCTCACTCATAGCTAGTTCAATAAGTACCTTACAGAAGCTTATTGATTTCTTATGGTGAAATGGGAAGAGAAGAAAAATCCATTTTAGATCCTAGTTGATTATAATGCCTTGAAAAGGAATCCCAATGAGTCTGTCCAAGACTTCATAGCTAGATTCAACAAAATATATGATTCAATTCCAAATAATATTAAGCCTCCTCCAAGCCTTGCATTACTTCATTATCATGATGGTTTTGATCCCAACATGGCCCATCAATTGAGGGAAAGAAACCCATCAACTCTTGAAGAAATGCAGAGAAACATAGTGAGCGTGGAAGCCAATTTGATCTTCAAGGAGTCTAAAATCAAGACAGAAAAAAGACTCACTATCAAAGAAGAAACATTCACTTCATATGAAGGCAAATTATATACCTTGATCACGACCATGGAGAATATGATGGCTAAAATTTCCATCGCTGATCGACAAGTTGAACCCTCCATTAGAAATCCCAATTTCATGTTTCAAAATCAGTAGCCCCAATACAGGATCAAGCAAAGGGAACAGAGTGGTCAGGATCCACAAAGTTAGCAGAAAATTCACACTCCATTTCAGCAGAATTATACAGAAGGCCCTGGTGAAGATGATGAAGAATAAATTTCTGGTGAGAACCATTTATTTGAGGAAAATCAGTAGCCTATTTTCCTCATTGAAGAAGATCATTTTTTTGCAGAAATTTGTACACCCGATGATCAGTAATTTGTATTGTAAAATGATGACATATTACTAGTATGCACTGAATATTATCATAGGGGATATTAGAATTCTCTTTCTCAAGTACAGAGACAGTATGGATTGAGGAATATGAATTTTCCTATAACTCTAATTAGAAAAAACAAAACACTCAAGTAGAGGCTCATCCCAAAGAAGTCGCTGCCCCAAATCAATGTAAAGACAAGGGACCTGATGTTTCTAATCATGTTAAAGGCAATGAAGTTTCTTCCAGTGGTAAAATGAAAGATAAATAATTCCAAGAAGGAGGACAAAAGAAAGAGTCTTCCCACAAAGATCAACCCAAGAAGAAAGATGCACCATTTAAAGGGGTAGAACAAAATTATTCTCTTTTTCTCTTGAAAATGAAATTGCCAAGTTGAAAGTCTCCATTCCTCTAACTGAAATAGTTAAGAATGATCAGTATAAAGTTCAATTTGCTAAGTTTCTTTTATTTGATCAAATTTCAGAAATGGTTAATGTGAGTGATGATCATATTGAGCTTCTTTTTGGTCCTATTATTGATGGCGATTTAGAAGATAGTGAACTCCCTTCATTTTATCTAAGCCTCAAAAACCATGAATTTATCCTCCATAATAAAATTCTTGATTCTGGAGCCTCTCAAAACCTCACGCCTAAGGTCATTATGGACATATTAGGACTAGACATCACAAGACCTTATCATGATCCTTACTCATTTGATTTAGGGAGGGTAAAATGTCTTGGCCTCATCAAGGACCTAGTGGTGTCATTAGAGAAAATCCCAGCCAAGAATGTCCTCATGGACGTTGTTGTGGCTGATACCCCACCCAGATATGGAATTCTACTTTCTCAGTCATGGGGAGCAAAGCTTAGAGGTAACTTACAACTTGATTTCTCTTATGCTACCATTCCTGTCTTTGGACAACTTAGGAAACTATACCGGGAAAGTAAGATGAAGCACATGATCAGTAGCCAGGAAAAGCCAAATAACCATCCTATACATGTTTTTCATATATATTTAGAGTCCTTATCTTGGTCAATGATGAATTTTCAGTGCCTTCCGAAGATTTTATTGAAAAATTTGCATAAAATTATGAATTTTCAAATTCTGTTTTAGAAATAGAAAATGAAGAAATTTGTAATGAAGAAATTTGTAAAAAAGTTCCAAATGATTTGGAATTGAGTGCATCACCTCCAAAAAGTGATGTAACAATGAAAGAATCAGAATTTTTTGGTACAACAGAGGTCTCTCAAACAACAAGAAAAGTTCAGCAATCTGATTTTCAGTTTCTGAATGAGGAAAGTAGTTTGTGGACTATGGAATTTGATGGAGCTTTAGGCAAAGAAGGGGTTGGAATTGGAGTGTGGATTCATAGCCCTGTAAATCAGTCATTACATCCCTCCCAATGTTTGAATGTCCTCCTACAAGCTGGCCTTTGAATGTTCAAACAATGAAGCTGAGTATGAGGCTTTGATAGCCAATCTGAAAAATTCTCAAGAAGCTGGGTGAAAAGAAGATTTTTGTATATGGCGACTTTGACTTAGTGATAAAGAAATTCAAAGGCGAATACTAGGCCAAGCATCCAAATATTTGATCTTACTAAAACACTGTGCTAGAAATCATCAAGACATTTTCTGAGTACACTTTACCTTTGATTCCAAGAGACAACAATATTATTGCTGATTCTCTAGCCACTTCGGTTAGCATGTTCAAAATTCCATTGTATCCTAATAAGAAGTATGAGATAAATGTAAAACACAGCCATGTAGTCCCAGATAATGTTTATTATTGGCAAGTATTTCAAGATGATAAACATATCAACAACTTCTTGCAAACAGAAGAAGAGTTTGTAAATTCTCAAATGGACAACTAGTGCTATGAAGGTGACCAAGAAATCCATGCAGTAGAGATGCAAGCGCTTCAGCTGAAAGATAACTCCATTCCAAGAGGTTTGGTACCTTTGGAAGAGATTTTTGATCAATAGGATGTTGCACACAAATCAACCATGTTACCAACAGAAGTGGGAGTGGAAGATCTCAATATTAGCACTCCGAAAAAGCCAAAAATGGTAAAAATTTCAAAATATTTGAGTGTAGAAATGAAAGGTAAATATGCAACGCTTATGTCTCAATTTTCTGATGTATTTTCTTGGGAATATTCTTATTTGAAATTCTATGATAAGAGCATAATTTAGCATACCATTCCCTTGAATCTAGATCAAAAACCTTTCTGTTAGAAGCTAATAATAATGAATCCCAAGTTGCTTCCCTCTATCCAGGAGGAGGTAAGTATATTATTCACTAATGGTATCATTGTGCCTCTTCAATTTTCAAATTGGATGTCTAATCTAGTGCTAGTAAGGAATAATACATGTGAGATTTGCTTGTGTATTGATTTCAGAAATCTGAACAAAGTGTCATTAAAGGACAATTACCCACTACTGAAGATGGAATATATTCCACAAAGGGTAGTTGGATATTCTATACTTTCAGTGTTGGATGGATACTCCAGTTATAATCAGATTCTTGGTCACCTAGATGATCAAGAAATGACAACCTTCACAAAACCTTGGGGTACCTTCATGTATGCCAAAATGCCTTTCGGATTGAAGAATGCAGGGGCTACTTTTTAGCGAGCAATGGACATCTATTTCGCCAATAAAAATGACATATTTTTGGTCATTTATCTTGAATATATCACTATTTTTTCCAAGACGGATAAGAAGCACTTGAAAACAAGCTTCCAGAGATGTAGAAAGTTTGGCATATCGCTGAACCCAAAGAAGAGTCTTTTCGCTATGGAGGAAGGTAAATTTTTGGGCCATATCATATAAAAAGATGGAATTAGGATAGATCCTTCAAATATTGAAGAAATTTAGACCTTGGACTATGCGAGGAGAAAAAAGGAAATTCAATCATTCAATGGAAAAATCAATTTTTTGAGAAGGTTCGTTCCTAATCTTGTTGAACACTTAAGGCAGATTACTGACATTCTGAAGAAAGATAGTGAAGTAAAGTGGTATGAAGAGGCAAAGAAATCATTTAATAAAGTTAAGTTGACTTTATCTCATGCTCATATCCTCATTAGTCCGGATTATACACTTGATTTTATCACTTTTTCATTTTCCGCAGAGCATACTCTTGCTACTATCCTCATGCAAAAGAAAAATCAGAACACAGAGCAACCCATCACCTTCTTCAGTAGAATCGTAAGAGACATAGCCTTGAAATATAACATCAATGAGAAATAGGCCTTGGCATTAGTCAAAAAATTGAAGAAATTTCGAGTCTACATTCTACATTCTCATGTCATTGCATATGTTCCAAATGCTGCTGTCAAAGATGTGCTTACACAGAATGATCCAGAAGGGCGGTGAGGTAAATGGATCACTGCCATGTTAGAGTATGATTTGGAGATCAAGCCCACAATTCTGATCAAAGGATAGGGCTTGGTGAATCTCATGGCAGATTCAAATCTTCATGCCTTGGACATCAATTTTATTGCTGCATTATCTGAAAAACAAGATGTTGAAACATTACATGAGGTAGCTGAAATTTTCTCTCTATCACCTTGGTATGATGATATAGTACATGTTTTGCAACATTTGAATCCTCCTCTTGGCTTTCCAAGTAGTAAGACTAGATATTTAAAGTTAAATTCTCTTAAGTACTGCATTCTTAATGGTGTCTTATATTCGAAATATCTGAGTGGAGTATTGTTGAATTTTTTGGTTGAAGGAGAAAATTAAAAAATTATGACATATTTTCATAAAGGTGACTTTGGTGGTCATCTTTATTGGAAGACTACAGCTAATAAGATCTTGATGGCAGGCTTCTATTTTCCAAGCTTATTTTATGATGTTTATAAAACAATCATAAGCTTTCATGAATTTCAAATATTTCATGGAAAAAGGAAGCTCTTGCCTTTACGTCTTAAACCAATTGAAGTACAAGTGCCATTCCAGCAGTGGGGAATTGACTTCGTAGGTGAGATTCATCCTCCATCATCAACTCAACACAAATATATACTCACTGCCACATATTATTTCACCAAATGGATTGAAGCCATCCCCACAAGGCAAGCTACAAATATTGTTATCATTCAATTTCTTGAGAATAATATTTTGTCTCGTTTTGGCTGTCCACACAAGATCATTGAAAATGCATATGCCTTCAAGTCTAAGAAGATGATTGAATTTTGTGACAAGTATCACATTAGTCTTGGTCATTCAACATCATACTATCCTCAGGGCAACGGGCTTGATGAATTGTCAAATAAATCTTTTGTGAACATAATAAAAAATATGTTGCAAGAAAAAAAGAGGAATTGGTGTAAGAAACTCACCTATGCTCTATGGATGGATAGAGTTAGCACTAAGAGATCAATCAACGTTTCACCTTTCCAGCTCATCTATGGTTTTGACACAGTGTTCCCTTCTTCTCTAGCTGTATCGATGATGAAAATCCTGCAAGAGATCGACAGTGAACCTAATGCCATTCAATGAAGAATCAACAAAATGATCCATCTACAACATTCAAGAGATTAATTCTTCATCCATACTTCAAAGCTTCATGAGAAAATAAAAAATATTTATGATAGGAAGACCAAAGTGGATGATTTCAAGCTTGGTGATGTTGTTCTTCGTTGGGATGCCAAAAATGAATATAAGAGTAAGCATGGAAAGTTTGAAAATCTATGGAAATGACCTTAAAAGATCACTACATTGAGAGGAAACAATGCATTTTTACTAGAGAATCATGAAAGGCAAGAAGTTCTGGGAGGACCAATCAATGGTAGGTTCCTCAAACACTATCTAACTTGATCATTGAAGGATAAGTTCACTGTCATTGTACATATCATTTTAAATTTTATGTCCCAGCAAATAAGGAAGTTGTTGCAGAATTTTGAAGCATGAGGAGAAGGCCAAAATAATTCTACATACAACTCATGTTTTCTTTCAAAAAGTCAAAAACGTATTAGTTAGTTCTCAAATCAGAGGGAAGTCAATTGTTTTTTTTTTGTCAAAGTCATTTCCAGAATTAGTTCATCATTTCCATTTTTTCAAAGTCCATTTTGATTCCATCACCCAATGGTAAGGTTACCTGAACTATGGTGTTCTTGACACCTCCTGAATGAGATGCCATCCCTAGATGGAGCCAATATTAGCCCAGGTATGTCAGTGATCAAATGAATCTTTCAGTTGTTTTCCATTAAGTCATAGGTCAAAACTTTTACTTTTTCAAACCAGTTCTCAGAAATAATTTTTGTCACTGAATAATTCTAAACCATGTATGTTGCTCCTTCATTTCATTTATCATCACCATGGTCAAGATCATCTCCATCATTAGTTTCAATGTCACCATCTCCATCATCATCATTCAAGAGGTCTAGGGTTATGTCATTTCATTTCATTTAGGTCAAGTCTAGGTTCAACCCTGCCTTTGGAAAAAATTTCAAATTTTCACTAAGCATAAGGTAGTAATCCTCCATTTCATCCATAAAACCCTAATGAAGGAGAAAACAAGTTTATGAAGTTAAAATAAATCCATCTCTCTTGTTTCATATGGCTTAAGTTTCAAAAAAAATTCAAGCATTTCATCTTTGTCTCACTGTTTCATGAAAATTAAAGAACTTTGTCTCATTGCATCATTTAAGGTCAAAAAGTCATCATTTACTGTCAGAGTTCCAAGGGAGGTCATTTTGACCTATTTTCCTATTCAAATGCAAAAGAGTGTCATTTCAAGCTTCAAAGACATCTTATCTATTTTGAAGAGTCAGTATCCAATGCGAAAGTCCAAACGTGAAAGATTTCAAAGTTTTTAATAACAGTCTTGTTGTCTCATGAAAAGGAGAAAGTTTGTCTCTTCGTCTCATTTAAAATTAAAAATAAGGTCACCTCAAGTGTAAAATAATGCAAAGGGGGTTAACTATGTCCTCTCATCTCACTTAAAGAATCAAAAAGTCATTGTTCAAGTGCAAAAGGGTTAAAAGTCAGTGTAAATGTAACTGGAAAAGGTAAGGGTCATCAAAGTTTATACAAGGGTGAGTAAACTTCATTTTTCATTTTACCCTTTCATGTGAGTGGGAGAGCAACGTTTCTCTACTTCATTTACCCTTCCACGCTCACAAAACCCTCTTACATTCTTCAAAGAAACACCTTTTGTTACGTTTTTGTGTGTGGAAGAAATCCTTTTGTTACGCTTCTGGGTAGTGTAAATAACCTTTGTGTTACACTCCTGTGGACTTAACAAAGATGTGTTACGATTTTGGGTGGTGTATCGGGCTCAAGTGATACACTCCTATGTATTAGAGTTTTCAGTTGCGACGCTCTTGTGTGAAGGAAAAATCAGTTGTTACACTCCTGTGGTAACACTTTCCAGCTGTTACGCTCATGTGGTTACACTTTCTGGTGTTTTTCAAACCCTACAAACCATCCAATCTCTCAAGCTCAAGCTCACTCATTGGTATAGCTATTTCACAAGGTAAGTTTCCATATTTTTCTTGTTTTGGGTCATATTTTCATTGTTTATATATATATTTAATTCTTCTCCATGTCTCCACTGATCTCATCTATATATATATATATATATTTGTAAAAACCATAACCTACCTTATTCAACCTAAACCCTAACCTATCACACAAAATACATTCATACACCCCCATTCTCATCTACATTCCTATCACATTACCCTCCATAACATGTCAAAAACAATAAATTCCTAATATAATGTTATTTTACATAGAGAGATCAGTGAAAACAATGAAAATATAATTGAATGTGTTTTAGGGTTTTGAAGGACCTAAACTTATCCATTTACCTTCATTTCACCTTCACTATGGAGACAAGACACCATCCTATTCACTTAATTTTTGTCATAATTTTTACTCAACCCCATCACCCCTATTTCACCTCACAAACTTCCCCTACTATTGCACAGGCTATTTTCATAGTAAAAAATGGGAATTTCCCATGTTTTAGACATTCCGACACCTTCCACTCTTCCATTTTCTCTCATTCCACCTTCAAATTGAAGATGACACACAACACTACCTACTCAAATTTTTCTAGAATTTTTCTCAGGTTCAAGACCCTCCATTTCATCCACCAAACTCACACCTTCCTACACTTTTTTTTCTATATTTCCATTCATTCATTCATTTCATTGACATCCTATGGTTTTCATCATTCTAGTGAAGATCTTCAAAGGAGGATGCCATCTCAAACTTGACCCATTCACCATGCACGAGACTAATGCTTCGCCATTGGCCAAAAGATGCTTTCAAAGAACTTAGTGTTTAAGATTTTTTGAAAGGCTTATGGAAGGAGGATATCATCTTCAGTTTTCCAGCCTTTTTTCAACCAACTACAATATTGGAAAGGTCACTCTTGTAGGTATGGATATCAACTTATCAGATGACCTAATTGCTTCAGCTACAGGTATCCCTTCTCATGGAGAGTAGTGGTTCAAGCGTATGGACCTAGACATTGAAAATTACAAGAAGATCATAAAGCCTCATGCTAGGGATGATCCAGAATTTATTTTTCCTTTCAGAAATCTCAGAAACAAGTATGCTCCTCTGATGATGTTTATAATGAAGTACTTGACATGTGAAGGAATATTCTCTAGGATATATAGGTATCACATCAGGTTTTTGATGCATTTTACCAGAGTCAAAACACTTGATTTGCCTCATTATTTATATAGTATATTGATTAAGATGGTTGAGAGGGTTCATAGAATAAGAGAAGATCATCATACTAGTCTCTTTCATCATGGCATAATCAAGATCATTGTGTTGCATCACTTGTCTTCCATGAACATGAAATGGGAAGGCTTCTTGGAGAGATTGTTAGCGACACTTTTTGTCTTGCCTATTACATCATCACCACAACCAATGGAGACAGACTCTTCTAGCATGCATTTTTTAGATTTTAGATGTACCTAGGGTTGTGGGATTTTCTCACACATATGAGAGAGAGAGGAGACAAGTTTTTGTGCCTAAGTCTACCGGGAGATTTCTTACACTTGGCACCCATAATGAGCAATGTTAGATAGAGGAGTAGCCTCTTTTGCGTCAACACGATGAGTCAGTGCCATTGGAGCCTGAGGTATCAGAACATGAGGAGGTCAGATCAGTTGAAGAATTCATTAAGGAGAAATATAACAATATTGACGAGTTGAAATAGGCCTTCTCCATTGCACAATTCCGAATTACTTTCCTTGAGTGGGAAAATTTTGAATTGCAAGTGAATCTACTCCTGTAAAGTAATTACAAATTATATATGGAGGAAAATAAAGGTAAAGGAAAGAATTTTATTATTTTTGACTAAGTGCAGGAGATGGAGGCTGAAGTACATACAAAAATACCAAGAACAATAGGCCTCAAAAAGGTACTAGAGCAAGAGAGACAATAAATTCATAAATCTGAAGAGTTGACATTTGATGAGCTCATTGCCATTACGATAAATGAGGATAGAGAGATTTGGATATCAAGGGTTAATGAACATCTGGAGAAGTTATTGAATAAATATAAAAGGGATAACAAGCTACAAAGGTGCATGACAAATAATTATCGTACCAAGGATACCATTTCCCAAATAAGGCTGAAATAAGTCAAAATGAGGCTTAAAGAGGCGCAAATGAAGTTCAAGGAGAAGGAAAGATTGGATTTATTGGTTGAAGCTTCATTAGCTGTGTAGCCTATCTCTTTCAGGTGTCAAAGAACCAATTTTGAAAGCTTTGGAGAAATTTTAGTATTTTACATGATTTTTGGCAGAATTCTGGGAATTTCTCATTGCAGAAGTGTAACAGACACTTATGCCTTTTTTGTTTTGGAGGCATCCAAATGGTGATTTATTTACATGGATGGATGTATTGTGATAATTAAATCATAGACTAGTAACCCTTCTAGATGAAAAACTGCAATTTGGGATAAAAATCTTAAAAAGTATCTATTTTTCATGTTTCTGCCTCCTTTTTGGACCCTCTGTTACACTTTTGAGCGACTATGGGAGAATGGATTTTTAAAGGCCTTCCTATGGTCCATTTTACAAAATTCAAGATGTTATGGAAACTAGACACATATGGCTAGTTGACTATTGTTTCATAAGTGAATTTTGACTTCTCAAAGTGCCTCAAAAGTGCCTCCAAAGTTATGTTACGCTTCTGTAAAAAAAAATTAAAATCTTTAGTCAGAATTGTCACAGATCAGCATTGGATTCCCTCAGGACACATTTCAAGCTCATAAATGGTCAAAAATTTGAGGTTATGAGTTTTCATTAGAGTTATTTGGTTGGTTTTTTCTTCCTATTATGATGGAATTTTTAATTAATGTAAAGGACAAAAACTCCTAGTTTGTAGCTAAAATTCAAGGAATGGTTTCTAACCTCCCTAGAAACTAGGAAACGAATCATATTTTGCATTTATGATACATTTTGGATGGGATTGTGACATGATGAGGTGTCATGGTCTATATTTTATATATTTAGACTCTCTTTTATCTTATGTTGATAGTCTCATATTTTTGCAGTGGAGCTCTTGTAACCAGCTTGTGGAATGAAATCAGAGACAGATTTGCAGGAATTGTGTTGAGATACTTGTGGTATGATTTGGAAAATTTGTGTTTCTCATGTTTTCTTATTATATTATGATTAATACCATGTATTATTCTTCATATATTTCTATCTTGTAATTTTGAGAGAAGAATTCATGCTCTTCTTATGCATGCTCTATTTTAGACAAGATTCACCATATTATGTTTATTTTCTTATTAAATTGAATGAATTCACCTTAGCGCTCATTCAAACCCTACTCCATATTCATCCTATACTCAATGATTGATTAATATGTTTCCAAACTACCTATATTTCCTCACACACTCTTTTCAGGTTCACCTCGAAGTTCAGACCTAAAAAATTCATTTAAAGTCCATTCACTGACTTTCCTATCCAGCATTAAAAATATCAAACAAATTGTAGTTATTTAAACTTACATATATAGCCTAAAATATTATGATACTTAGCCATTAATTTGACTGTTTAAAGTGACAAAGAGAGAGCCCTCTCTGGTCTGGGTAGGGCTAGCTACCTGACCTAAATTTTGGTATGTGGTTACCTTTCTCCAATCCTACTGTGAGCCTTGGGAAGTTGGGGAGAGTCATAACATGTGGAATATGGTTTTTGAAATTGAGGATACTGGAGATTCCTACTATAATATTTTTCCAGCCTTATGCCCAAGATGGGTTTTTATGTTGAAGTGGACAAGGTTTCCAAGGCATATGTGCATTCCAATTTCTCTATGGTTGTGCATATGATTGATATTGAGTATTAAGACCTTGTGCCATACCTTGTTGTTGAGATTACCATGGCATTTTGGAAATAAAGCAAATTGATTCATCTTGGATTGATCCAGCTTCATCCTGAAAGACAACCTCAAGCCCAGATATTGAAGGACATTTTTTTTTATCATGATTGTCAGCACATATGACACATATCTCTACACTATCAAGAGGAAATTCTCTTAAAAAATGTTTTTTCCTACACCTAGGACAAAAAATATATAATGTAGCATTCTATGATTTTTTCTTGTTTTGTATCTTTATAATATCTAGTTTTTCACTAAGATTTCCAAGGATATTTGTTTTGAAATTATCAATAAAATTGCCTAATTCTTCTCTACTTATTGTTCCGGATGAAAATTTAATTACTCTTGACATGGTTGTATCTCTTGGATTCTTACCATATCTATCCTTAACTCTCGAAATATGCTTACACAATTCACAAGTTTCATTAAATGATAATTGGGAAACATATACTTTTCCCATTAAATTAAGAAGATAAATCCAATCATCTCTTATAGCTTTCACTACAAGAAAAAAGGACATTAGTGAGGGGCGAAAAATGTCACCATAAGCTCATTGGTGACTGTCAAAAGATCCTTTGTCGCCAAAAACTAAACGTCACCAAAGGTGGCGTCACCGAAAGTATAAGTGTTGTGGTGACGTTCAAGATTCGTCACCAATAATTATTTATAATGATGGATAGTGGTTTTCACCATTTCATATGAGCAACGGTGATGGACAATAACTTCGATCACCAAAAAACTGAACGTCACCAAAGTTTACATCATCGAAAGTATGTGTTGTGGTGACATTCAAGGTCCGTCACGAATATTGATTATATTGACAGATAGTGACCATCACCATTTCATACGAATAACAATGATTTATTGTGATGGACCTTTCATGGGCGTCACTATTGGTGCATATATATGGTGATGTTAGTTTACTGTCACCATTTCATATTTGGTGAGGGTCAAAAAGCTGTCATGATAAGCTCATTGGTGACTTCAAAGTCCATCATGAATAATGACTATAATGACAAACAATGACCCTCACCATTTCATGTCAACTACAATGATTTATGGTGACAGACCTTTCATGGTCATCATTATTGATGCGTATATATGGTGACATTTGTTGACCGTCACCATTTCATATTTTGGTGAGGGTCTCAAAATGTCACCATAAGCTCATTAGTGATGGTCAAAATATCCTCCGTCACCAAAAACTAGTTGCATCCATCCATATGAATATCAGGGCACGATGGAATCAAACCACCAACCTCCTACTTGTAAATTAGGTGCTCTTCCATTGAGCTAGCACCCTTTAAAGAATTGGACTTTTAAAAATTATATCTTGAAAGTTTATAGATTGTAAATTCTTCAACTTTCGATAAATAAAGTCTCAACAATATTTTTCTAAACAAGAAAAACATCATTGAAGTTGTAGGTCCCTACCTAATTTTTATGGAATTTATGAAAAATGGGTGGAGGGAAAAATAGTTACGTATAAGAGACTCAATATGTTGAGTTAAATACACAATTAGAATTGAAACTTTGAAGACATTTATAGCCTACAAATGACCTATAACTCACAAATGCACCAAATATTGCAAAGAAACTGTCATAAGTGGATAGAATATGGAATAAGAGCATTGATGAAGAAAGATCCAATATGTTACATGTTGAATGAAAGAAAAATCTCAATGTTGTTGTTGTTGGGTGGTTTTTTATAATTGAGACATTTGCCTTTCCTTTATCACGTAAAAATTCAAATTAAAATTAGAAATTTTAGATATCTGAAAGATATCTAAATTTTTTTGAAAATGTAACACAGATCTCCACGGAACCACAGGGAAAAATAAAAAAATAATATATATATATATATATATATATATATATATATATATATATATATATATATATCCCCTTCACATAAAGTGACATGCGATTTAGAATTTCACAAATCCACATTCAAAACATGACAACAACCAACAAATAAAAAAAATTGATACTTATCATAGTAAGAGTATCTCTTTTCAACGGTGGACACCAAATAATAACATAGTAATTAGTTCACTTTAAGTCTGAAAAACATTGGAAAAAAGTAGTGTTCAATTATCTACCATTACAAAATGGACTTAATTCTAATGAAGCAAAAGATTTTATACTAAATCACAAATAGTTATGTATAAGATACTCAATGTTTTCGGTTGAATACTCAATTAAAAGTGAAACTTTGAAGACAATTACAACCTATAAATAACCTATATTTATAAAACCTAAAATCTGCAATTATACTAAAGATTGATTTCTCACCTTGTGAATCATGTAAAGTTGTTGTGACAACTTTAAAATCTACCGTTAAAAGGCTGATTTGAATGCCAAAAAGTAAAAAACAATGAGTATATATGACGTAGTTATGAATATTGGCAAAGATGACGATCACATTCATAGGATTCATAAAGAATAAGATGTCTTATATTGTTTAGATTTGAAATATCAGCAACAAGCCTTCCAATTTTCCCATCACTACTGATGGCCTCTTGCAACAAACCATGTTTGAATTTGACAGATTGCATTAAAATAATGAATTGATCTATGAAGAAATTATTTCCAGCTAAGAAATTTCAATGAAAAAAATATGAAAATATTCATTAAGTAGAAATATTATTCTATCATAATATCATGTTAGAAAGCCTAAAGTATACTAAACATCCTTTATATAGAATATCGCCTCAAATTCAACTATCTCTTTATGCAACATTCCTTCAGGCTCTACAATTTATCTCCTTGATTCAGTAATCTTAATACCAAAATAAAAGGATCCAGATGTGGCGATTTTTTGTCCTATCTAACAGAGAAAATTAAAAACTTCTCTAAACAACATTTCCACTTTATCTGCAACCTATACATTTGCATCAAAATGCACATTAGTTTGGATCTAGGGTGTCCTATGCCATAGGTATGATAGGCATATAAATTAATTATCAAACATCTACCCATATGTATAATTTGTGTCGTAATGTACCTCTGCAACTTACTTTCTGAACCAATCTTGTTGATGTGGATCATGGAACTCTAATTTTGAAGGTGGCAAATGTAATGACAAAACATTTAGGGAGGAATATCATAAACATGAAATCATACTGCAAAACCTCTCACATTGAATTTGGGAAGAACATAGGTCCAATATATTAGTATAGAATAGCCATTAACTGTCATACACCATCATGGTTTCTCCAGAAAAATCATGAGTTACATAAATTATGTAAGATATCACAAGGTCAAAATAAAAAAATAATATGAAAACTTCTTCCAAAATATAAGGCAGCCAAATTCAGTGGCATAAGAAGAGAGAAAATTGTGGCAATGATTTAGGTGTAGCTTTAAATTTTACATCATGGTTTAGCATATTTCTTAAATAATGGTGGTTGAAATGGCTAGAAAATGGTAAGTGGAGAGAGGAGTCAACACTGCATGGTAAATTTGATGAAAAAAAAATCAAAAATTTTACAAGCTCACAGAGGAAGCTTTGACGCCATAATTTGAAGAAGTTTCTGTTATCTTAGATGGAGAAGGCAACATATAATTGGAAAGAGACAACACTTCTGGTGAATTTGGAGAGGGTATTGTAGATCCATAGGGAATATACAACGACATCCCTAATGTAGAATGAGATCTAGATGCAGTTCTTAAGAAAAACTTTCTCAAATCATATGTGGTGTGTTTTAGTGGTTCTCCCATTTATAACACCTACAACTATTATGATAAAGAAGTTCATGGAAAAATAAAGCAGGCTAAAAATGAGGGTTGATAATTATGGTGAATGGCCTTGTCTTGGACATCTTTTGGTAGAAATTCAATTTGATCATTGAAAAATGAGTCGCTGCCTTGTGTCCATGTCCACATTCAGGCACCACTCCAGCTTGAGGTTACTCTTGTAAATTTAAATAGTGAAATCAATAGTGAACAAGTGAATGTTAGAAAAAAGGGAGAATGGTCAGAGAGAAACATATAGTTGAATTTTCTGGCAGAACTGAAGAAAACTCTTATGGTTAAATCATCTCAGCATCTCTTAGGGAGTAGTAGACAAGAAATCCATTTTGAATTTCAATAAGAGTGGGGAGCTAAAAATGACACTCAATAATTTCAATAATTTACGTAACTCATGATTTTTATGGAGTACCCATAATTATATTTCATACACAATTATGGGTACTCCATTAAAATCATGAGTTACATAAATTATGTAAGATGTCGCAAGGTCAAAATAAAAAACAATATGAAAATTGCCTCAAAAATATAAAGCAGTCGAATTCAGTAGCATAAGAAGAGAGAACATTGTGGTAATGCTTTAGGTGTAGCTTTAAATTTTACTTCATGTTTTAGCATATTTCTTAAAGCATGGTGCTTGAAAGGGCTGACAAAGGGTAAGTGGAGAGAGGAATCAACACTACTAGTACATTTGAAGAAAGAAAAAAAAATCAATTTTTTTTACAAACTCACAGAGAAATCTTTGAGGCCATAATTTGAAGAAGTTTTTGCTATCTTATATGGAGAAGGAAACATACAATTGGAAAGATACAACACTTCTAGTACATTTGGAGAGGCTACTATAGATCCAGTGGAAAGATACCACGACAACCTTGATGTAGAATGATATCTAGATGCTTTTCTCTAGAAAAATAGTCTCAGATCACATGTGATGTGTTTCAGTGGTTATCCCATTTATAACACCTACAACTATTATGATAAAGAAGTTCATGGAAAAATAAAGCAGGCTAAAAATGAGGGCCGAGAATTATGGTGAATGGCCCTCTCCTGGACATCTTTTGGTAGAAATTGAGCTTGATAATTGAAAAATGAGTCACTGCCTTATGTCCAAGTCCACATTCAAACACCACTCCAGCTTGAGGTTACTCTTGTAAATTTAAATAGTGAACTCAGAAGTGAACAAGTCAATGTTAGAAAAAATGGAGAATGGTTAGATAAAAATAATTTAGTTGAATTTTCTGGAAAGACTGAAGAAAACACTTGTGGTTAAATCATCTCAACATATCTAAGGGATTCGTAGACAAGAAATCCATTTTGAATTTCAATAAGAGTGGGGAGCTAAAAATGGCACTCAATAATTTAAAAAATTTATGTAACTCATGATTTCTCATGAGTACCCATAATTAGTTTTTCATACACAATTATGGGTACTCTAGAAAAATCATGAGTTACATAAATTATGTAAGATGTCACAAGGTCAAAATAAAAAAAAATAATATGAAAATTGCTTCCAAAAAATAAATGTTGAATTAAGTGGCATAAGAAGAGAGAACATTGTGGCAATGTTTTAGGTATAGCTTTAAGGTTTACTTCATGGTCTAGAATATTTATTAAATCATTGTGGTTGAAAGGGTTGGCAAAGGGTAAGTGGAGAGAGGAGTCAACATTGCATGGTACATTTGATGAAAGAAAAAAAAATCATTTTTTTTACAAGCTCACAGGGGAAGCTTCGATGCCATAATTTGAAGAAGTTTTTTCTATCTTAGATGGAGAAGGAAACATATAACAAGAAAGAGACAACACTGTTGTACATTTGGAGAGGGTACTGCAGATCCAGCGGGAAGATACCACGACAGCCTTGATGTAGAATGAGATCTAGATGATTTTCTCAAACAAAATATTCTCAAATCATATGTGGTGTGTTTCAGTGGTTATCCCATTTATAACACCTACAACTATTAAAATAAATAAGTTCATGGAAAAATAAAGCAGGCTAAAAATGAGGGTCGAAAATTATGGTGAATGGCCCTGTCCTAGACATCTTTTGGTATAAATTTAGTTTGATCATTGAAAAATGAGTCACTACCTTATGTCTAGGTCCACATTCAGTCACCACTCTAGCTTGAGGCTACTCTTGTAAAGTTAAATAGTGACCTCATCAGTGAACAAGTGAATGTTATAAAAAAGCGAGAATGCTCAGATAGAAACAATGTTGTTGAATTTCTTGTAGGACTGAAGCAAACTCTTGTGGTTAAATCATCACAACATCTCTAAGGGAGTAGTAGACAAGAAATCCATTTTGAATTTCAATAAGAGTTGGAAGAAAAAAAATGACATCTTTAGTGAGGTACTGGCAGATTGTTGAGATTCAACAAGAAGATTCAACACCCACGCCTAGTGCATTAAGAACCTGGATGCATTTAGCACCTAGTTGCATTAAGCACCCAAACTAGGGTGGGGCCCACAGTGCTATTTTTGGGTGCAAGTATATTTTTATTATCCCTTAATTTAGATGGGAATTAAACTGTAATATATTCTCAATGTGGAATTGAAATAGTTAACTAAAGTGGAAAATTCAGTTATCTAGTGAATTGCAAGTTAGAGGTTGGTTGGTGGGACATGTAGAGTACTTCTAGTTGTAATAGAGTTCGAAGTGCAGTGGTGCATGAGTTAGTGCAAGTTGTAAATCAGTTTAACTCAATTAAGTGAGTTAAACTTAGTTGTGCTAGTTTTAACTAAAGATACACTAGTGAGAGATCTAGTGAATTAAATATTAATCAATTCACAATCAGTGATCTCACATGCAACTAAGGCTTTACTATTATTAGCTACATGTGTGTCAAATCCAGTGGAGACCTAGTTGAGTTCTAGGTGAAAGGGAGGTTTACTATCAATTGTGACATTATATTCTTGCACACATGCATGAAAACACCCATTAGAGTGCCCATGATACTTTCGCAGTCAAGGAAGGCAGTAATTCCTATCTTTTAGGGATCTTGACCATCAGGGGTTGTGTAAGAAAGACAGGTTGTCAAGAGGCTGGAAATTGACTCAGTATTGGTTTTTTTTTGTGAGGATAATGAGAGACAGATAACTGAATGTTGGAGGCTCTTGTGAGAAGAGAAAGACATTATATTTGTTTCATGATTTGTGCTTAATATAAAATAGAAGATAGTGGGGTTTTTAGTTGTAAGCTTTCCACGGTAAATTATATGTGTTGTGCGTGATTGATATTTCTTCATGTTCATGTGATTAGCGATTGTGTTTTTAATTCCGAAAAAAATTTGTAGAAGAGATTCAGTATTTAACTTTAGTACATTGTTAGACCGGGTGAATCCTAGATATACATGCTTGTTGTATAATTTATACATGGCATCATAGCACAGGAAATTGCAGAAGTGAAGTAGGAGCCGAGTTTGTGACTAGATAGAATTCAAATTTGGAGAAATAATTTCTTGGTGCTACAGTTGATTCAAGATCGAAATGGCTTTCAATGGCTTGAGGTTAGAGTATGAACTTGAGGGCAGCTCGAACTACATTTCTTGGAAGGACAGTGTTGGCTTGAGGGGTCCTGACCCAGGTTTGGAGGTTAAGTTTTGCCAACAAACCCCTATACTACTAGCCCTTTTGGCAATGACCTACTTGTGCAGGCTAAGGTCTCACCCGAAGTAGTATGGGAGGGTGCTGGAACTAGGTTTCCGCACCCTGGGAGAGAGTAGGTAATTTAAGGAATATCTGTGTTGCAGCTTAGTAGGTTCGCACAGAATGAGTCTATTCACAGCTCTTTTAACAGTATAATAAACACATATCCATAACAAATCTATTATTACTAACAGATATAATCAATACATTCGCATCCATGTGCACATTAGCAAATACCATCACAGAACATTCTAATCGTAGTCAATTCCAGATCACAGATACATTCGCAACTTAAGTAAATATCAAATATGTGCTTCAGCAGTGAACACAATCAATCCAGATAACTCAAAGGTACTTCAAATATATTCCGCATTCATTAGCATCAGAAATCCAATTACAACCCAAACAGAGCCCGTGCACATAGCTTAGCAGGGTTCGCACATAACAGGACTGAGGATCTCTGTGCACACAGCTAGCAAGAATCCTTACCCAAAACAACCTAGACAGATCTTAACAATTCACACATAGCATCAATATTATGACTTCCTACTTACTAGATCCAACTATCTATCTATTTATAATATCGTAGCCTTCACTATCCTATGGTCTGCAAAACTGTGGTTTGCGGACCCTAGAGCTACCCTTTAACCCATTACAAAACATTAGGGGCTTTGACCCACCCCAAAACCCCTACATAGGATCGACTATTACAAAATTATACAAAACACGGGTTAGGTAACCCTGTTCCAACATGCCCCCAACACAATCTTGTGACTCATCCCGAGTCACTGCGGCCGTGGGGTTTGCATCTTTACCTAAAGTTGCTTGATCGCATCAACCAGTGGGGGCAACACTCCTTTGCTTTGCGCAGCAGCATCCTGAGCAATATCCACCAAATTCCACAAACTTGGACCTTCAGTAGTAGCCGTGACACTTTCCAATGTCTGGTTTAGTTGTTTGACCATAGCATCTACTTCCTGAGAGAGCTTGAGGGCTTCATCAACCCAAGGCTTAAGGTGGTCATTGGGAACCTTGTTTTTATGGTGGATCTCTTCAATTTCATCTCTAAGTGTATGGCTGGTACGTAGTTGTGCGAGGCGCTGAGATGGAACCAAAGTGGACATAGTACCTTCGAGTTGTTCAAACTCTTCCTCCTTGTGGCATAGATCTTGAGTAAAATCACGGAGCAGAGGTCGCGTTGCACCTTAGACCATAGCTACATGGATGTCTCCAAAAACTCTGCATCTTGAGAAATCTGAGCGGTAATCATATTGGTAGCCTATGTGACTAGCGTAGCTCACTGGGCTCTTACTTTAGGTGGAGTTTTTGGCTGCAATTTGGCTTGTAAGGCAACAATTTTCTATTCCATCTTTGTCTTAACCATTTGAATTTCAGCCTTCGAAGCCCTTAGCGTGGAAACAAGCCCCTCAATCTTGGCTTGGGGAGTAGCAGAAGCTGGGATATCCTTAGTGACATCTGCGCACAACCTACTGATTAGTCGTTCGAGCTCGGTTTGCTACATGGTGGCAAGGGTGCATGCATCCTGCGCTTGGGACACCTCAATAGTTTTCTCCACAATCGTCTACTCAGCTGTATTAAGTTGTTGGTGCACTTAGCGGTCTCTATGTTGAAGCTCCTCAAACAGGGATGCGTGGAGGACCTGTAGTGGTTCGTGTGGAAGTCGGGCTAAATCCAATTGTACTTCTACACAGGCCTACACTTTCGCTCCTGAGATAGGTGGGCTCAAGACGAAGGTTTCACTTGGAAGGGGGCATGGGAGGCTTTCCGTTGTGATGATCAATTCGTTGCCTGTCGTTGGGGGAAGCCTTGTCTGAATCATACTCGTTTGTAGAGTGTCCATTCTGAGCTGTAGAGCTCGAAGCTCTAACTGAAGTGTAGTGACCATGGCCTTCTACTACTCTTCCAAAGCCAGCCATTTCTCTTCATAGGTGAGGGTGACTGCATCCACTATCTTCTCCAAGTATTCCTCTATTAGAGTTACTTCGGTCTCCCAACTCAGCCTTGTAGCTCTTCATTTCTTTCGTTGGACTTTAACAAGGTCACTAGTCTGTTTCGTACCTCGAGGGGAGTCAGCACCCTCCGCATCCAGACCCTCAGCATCCAGATCCTACTGTGAATCCTTCTATGATTCTGGCTCCAAACCCTTCTCAGCATTCTTTCCCTGTCCTTCAATCTCTTTGGTGGTGTCGGGTGGGGTGACCTTCTTGGTGCTCATACCGGTAGTGTCTTGTGTACCTAATTTGAAGCCTAGTTTCGAGTGTCGAGGCCAAGTAGCAATAAGGCGGTCAATCTCCTCGTCAGTAACCATATACGGCAGTGATACCCACATTGGATCCTTGCGGCCTAGGATTTGCACATTGTGCATTGTGACTTGAAAAGCTGCGATGCTCTTGTACTTGTCGTAGATAATTGGTGACAAGCGCAGTCGGGAGTGGATGGAAGCTACGATCTCCCTGAAATAGGACCCAGAAGACCTTATTAGCTACAATGTGTTTTTCATCCTTTGAATCCCACAGATTCGTATACTATGCCCCTTTGGACATATCTGGCTCGAGCTCAGGGAGGACTGAATCTTCCAGGGCTTCCCATGTGACCAGCACGATGAGGAGCAGCAACCAGGAGTAGCAAAATGTCCTTCCATGATCCTGGGCTTCGCGCACGTTCTCCAGAAATTCATTGCATAGGAACTGGGAACATTTGAAGCAGACCCCTTTCTCGCAGTGGCCAACCAACTGAATCACATATGTGAGGACCATGGCAACCTAAAATTTTCATATCATTTTTCACGCTAACAACAAGGTGCCCATGCGCGCACCGGGGTCACTGATAATGCTAATCATGAACCCTCTAGTGTTTCATTCAACGTGGTAATCATCACGCACCTTACTAGAAATCTGCTGCTCATATTTCTTGCTAACGCACTCCATGGGATTCAACCCTTTCATGGGAAGACTAGTGATACGATGAATGAGCGCTGCATCTATGGGGATGTGGTCCTAGATCCATAAGTAGCCATCATGGACCAGAGATAGCAGCTGACGCACGAGTCATTTAGTGACATTGTAGTGGCCAAAATGAGGCATCCATAGCAGATTTAATAATCCGGATCCATCCAATTCACTGGCCCACGGAATAGAGACTACATTCAATACATCATTCTCCAATACCCTTTCCAGATATAATTTCGGTGCCAATTCTGGAAAGGCCTCTAGGTTGGCCAGGTCATGATCGTCGAATTTGACCATGTGGAGCTTAACAAAGGACTCTTCAATGATAGGGACCTCACCCAGAATCAGAGGCATCTGCAGATAGGTGTGCATCCCATCGATATTCTTGGGTGTGCACACCAAGGGCCTGCGAGGCCGAACATAGGTTGCTAGCCAACTTATTGGTTCAGTGATCTGGGCCTCTTCTTGAGCAGACAGAGGTCTATTTGAAGGGCTAGGAAATCATTCCTACAACACTTTTCGCGGGGATTTCACGTTTCGTGGGGAGGTACGTGCCTTCACCTTGGCCCATTTCGCAGTCCGCCCCGGCCCTTGCTCCTGGCCTTTTCCCTTCCCCTTCTTCTTCTCTACTTGCTTTCTATTGCTCAGTGTGGAGACAGCCTCCTCAACCTCAGGGGTGACCTCTTCAACCTCATCAGTAGAGACCATGGTCTGCGAAGATTCGGTCGGATTAGTTGCCATCATTCTTGCTCAAAAGATGAATTTAGGATTGCTACTATTAGAAGGAGTAGCTCGCCTAGACATTAGCAAAGCACAATAGTCATGGAGTTTCACAAAGCACAAACTGTTCAAGATGCATGGAACCACCTTCTGATCTACCTATTTTCTTTTGTAGCCTTGGAGATCAACCAATAGTTGGATGAGGCTTATCAGAAACTTACCATCAAGTAAATGGTAAAAAATATTCAAAAATCGCCTCATTAATTGCTGACCACCCACTCCTTTCAAGAGTAAAATTTGTGTTTTACCCAATTTTACTATTCCAATAGCTATTTTTTGCAGCTATATATTACTCCTATGCTTCCAACGCACCTCCTGCTCTCCTAATGCACTCCTACACTCCCAACACATATTTTTGGGCTGCAATCGACCCCTACGCTCCCAAAGCACTTCCCCAGGCTTCCAGACCTGCGAATAATCCCTGCGCAGATAACAGATTTTCCTGTGGTTTTCTTCCGTCCTGCGTGTATGCCACCCAATATAGCTTTGCTGGCCATATAGTGATTTGGTCCAGTACGGTTTGCGCTGGTTGCCATTGAAATATCCTGGTACCATATCACTGTGTAGTGTGTCTAACCATACAGCTCTGCCATCAGTGATTTCCTTTACCAGATAGGGACCTAGCTAGTGCCGAAGGAACTTCCCCAGGTGCTTTGCAAACCGACTATCATATAGCAGGACCAATTCTCCCTCTGTAAAATATTTTTCCAAATATGTCTGTCATGCCGTGCTTTTTCCCGGGCCTTTTGGGTTTGTTAATGGAGGTTAGCAATAAAACAATATTCTTCCAAGGCCATGAGCTATGCTAACGGATCCTCTATGATATTATGCTCCACCATGTTTGTAAAGGCTACGATGCGCAGGCTAGGAACAATATACTCCATGGGCATAATGGCCTCCTATCCATAAACCATCCGAAATGGTGTTTTCCCAGTCAGTTTATTGCAAGTGGTTCGATAGGCCCAAAGGAATGACGGGTTGCGCACATCCTAGTCATTGCGATTGACATTACAGACCTTTGTCAGTGCATGTTCCAAGATTTTATTAAAATCTTCTATAGCTCTATATTCCTGTGGATGATACAGGGTGATTTTCGCGTGGTGGATTTGAAACTCTTCAAGAAAGGCCTGTATTGCTTCATTAACAAAGTGTGTACCTCTATCACTTGTCAAGATATTTGGGCAGCCAAACCTGGTTAGAATTTGTTCAAAAATGAAGTGTGTAGCGATATCTACAGTGCAATCCTTCACAGCTTGAACTTCGGCCCATCTGGTTACATAATTAGTTGCAGTGATGATGTAGCGTGCACCTGTCTTCTTCCCTAGCGGGTTGATGGGCCCAACGAAGTCGATGGCCCATTTTTCAAATACTTTCAGGTCCATCTGTGGTTGCAGGGGAATTTAGTCTATGTGCGACAGCCTTCCGGTCCTTTGGCATGTGTCACAGGCTTTACAATAGTCGTGAGAGTCACTCTGCAGTGTGGGCCACCATAGCCCAGCTCTCAAGATCTTCTGCGTCGTTGCTTTCCCTGCGTAGTGACCTCTTGCAATGCCTCCGTGGGCTTCTTCTAAGGTGGTGTGTCTTTCATGTTCCAAAACATGTCTTTGCAGCACCTCATCAGCTCCTAGTTTGTACAAATGGCCCGATATGATGGTAAAATCCACTGCGCAGGTTACCAGCTACTTCTTTTGTTTTACTGAATACTCTGCAGGCACCATCCCCGTAGTTAAGAAGTGAATGATGTCGGCAAAGTGCACATCAACTACCTTAATAGCAAACAATTTTTCATTAGGCAGTCCTTCTTCTAGGTTGGTTGGCTCTTCGCCACTTTTGATTTGGGATAAGTGGTATGGTTTGGCATTTAGTTTTCCTGGGTTCAAGATAATCTCAAAGTCATATTCTTGAAATAGCAGTAGCCATCAAAAAATATTCCCCCCAACAAAAGCTTATTCACTAGGTACTTCAAAGCCGAGTGATTTGTAAACATCTTGAATTTCCCTCCTAACAGATAATGCCGGTATTTTTTCAGGGCATATACAATGGCCAACACCTCGTGCTCAGTAGTGGAGTATTTGCACTCTGCACTAGAGAGTTTTCTACTAGCAAATGCAACTGGGTGGTCGATGTCTCCGTCCCTAGGCTGGGTAAGGATAGCTCCCAGGGTGATCCCTGATGCATCTACATGAACATGAAAAACCTTCGCCCAGTCAGGGAATACAAGGATAGGCATAGAGACCATCTTCTCCTTGAGTAGTTCAAAGCTCTTTTGACACTCTTCATCCCAAAAAACGAAACATCCTTATTTAGCAACTTTTCCATGGGTGTTGTGATCAACGCGTACCCTTGAATGAACTTCTTGTAGTAGCTTGTATGTCCGAGGATAGAGTGCAGTTGTTTCTCAGTTGTAGGGACTACCAAGTTGATGATAAGTGCTACCTTGGTGGGGTCAACCATCAATCCTTGTCGACATACTATGTGGCCTAGCAAGATCCCGAAGGGTACACAAAATATGCACTTCTTAATATTCAGGGAAATCTGGTGCTTTCTACAAGAATCCAACATCATGCGCAGGTTTGAAACGTGCTACTTTACCAACCCAAATACGGTCCAATCATCAAAATATACCTCCAAAAAATTGTGGATGAATTCCTTGAATACTATGACTACCACCCGCAAGAAGATGGCAGGGGCATTCTTGAGCCCAAACAGAATGATAGTGTACTGGAAGGTACATCATATAACCGATTCTACCAGTTTTCTATCTCCCCGTCAAATTCAAAGAGGCATTCACTATCCTTCTCCCAACAAATCACACCATCAGCTATAGGATTGATCCAATCCTCATCCCAAGTGGTTAATTTATAGATGTAATCCACGTCCTCTTCTTCGCGCACCGGTTATGTATACCACTCTCCTTCCATAGGTTCTAGTGGGCTATCACCCTTATACCCTCATTCTCAAAGACCATGCTACTTTTCTTCAGGTTGATAATTCCTCCCATGTCTATCTCCCAATCTAGTCCGAGGAGCGCAGGATAAGGGTCCGCATCTTCCACAATCTGAATTACCTCAAAGTCGGCACGTACCTTAACTCCTGTGATATCTACCATAATATTTGACAACCTCCCCAATGGTATGATCTTTTGTTGGTAACCATGCGTGGCTATATAGTGGACCATTCCAGCTTAGGTTCTCCCATTTTCTACCATGTTTTCTTAGGCAATACGTTTGCATCTGATCCCAGATCCAACATGACCTGATCCATTTCATAGTCGTCGATCTGTGCTATTAGCCGCATCTCCTGCCTTGTGTGCTTCTTGTGTTTGTACAACTTGTGAACATCTCTAACCACTATAAAAGGTTTACTTCTTTCCGTGCAAATATCTATCATTATTTGAAGATTTTCTACCGCCTTCTGGTTTCATAGTAGCTTCATACATGCTTATAGGAATGGTTTAACTTCATCGTGCACTCTTAGGTTTGTTGGAGCCTTGGAGGTGGATGCCTTATCCTTGGCAAAGTCCTTGCGGGCTGCGAAAATAGTTTATTTCTCCTTCTGTAGGTCCAAGCTTTCCTTTTTGATAGCAGCCTTCTGGATAAGGAGTTCAGCCGTAGCTTTCTCCTCAACTCCCCCAATAGCCATGCCACTGTGCATTATGACATTAATAATTGGTCCCTCATCGCATGGCTCCACCATAACCCTCTTCAAATTCTGCATTGGCGTCTATTATTTTTCCTGTATTTTTGCTATCTGTATAGGGAAATATTCGATCACGTGATCCAACTGTCTAAAATATCGGCAAGATTTTCATGGAGGGTTTAGACAGTCCCTTGTGAAGTGCCCTATTTCTCCACAGTTGTAACAGATCAATTTCTCTCTTCCCTGACCTGCGCCTCCACCCCTTCCCCCTCCCCTTCCTCTTGCTGGGGAACCTCCTCTTTCTGAGGGAGATAGTGGTGAAAAATGGTCAGTCTATACCCTATATAGGTTCCCTCGGTCTATCATCAAGTCATAGTTCTTACAGTTATGATCGCCATGTCCCACAGAGCAGAAAAATTGACACCACTATTGATTTAATTCTGGAACATAAGCACCAAGATGGGGACAGTGGTTGGTGTCATGTAGTCCAATAACGTGACAATTAGTGCACCATAACGTTGGACCACTCGGCCCCATAGCTTCTTTAGGGTGCAATGGGTTGGGTCCCCCAGCCTACATGTAGACTACCAGCAGAGGGCACTAATCCTTGGTGTGGCCAGACACCCTGCATCGTATGCACCATATGTCTAGGCTAGCTTCTTTCCCTTGTTCGTTTCATAGATTCTGGATTTCAAGGTGCATTGCCTCCAACTGTCCCTAGATCTGTTGTACCCCAAACTGGGCATCGTCCCTTGGCACAGCTTCTAGTTTCAAAGCAATCTCCAAGGATTTCTCTTGCATCTCAATCGTCTATTGACCCATAGGTACACGCAAGTGAGGTAGCATCATAGCGATAAAACATTCCTTGTGTTTCCTATCATCATACTGGAATTCCCCATATATGATAACCTTCTTTAACCGCTGATTATCTTCCCATACAAACTCAGTGGGTCCTTGTCTAAAGTCTTTTAGGTCAGTTACTAGCTGCGAGTAGGACTTGGGATTCTAGAATTTATATTTTAAATGTTTCTTAATCTCCTGAATATATGGATCTGCTGCAAGCCTACATACCCCATATACTGGTCCAAGGTCCTTCCTTCAAATTCGAGGGACAGTTACGCTCTCTTTACAACATCGGTAGCCACATTCTGTGCAACCCATACTGATTCAGCTACAAACCAAAATCAGTCCATATCTTCATCTCATACACCTTTGAAGGTGGGTAGCTTCATGTGTGTCACCATATATTCTTCTAGTGGCGGCGGAGGTATGGGTGAGTTTTTACCCTTATGCTAACTTGAAGGTGGTGTAGCTGGAGGAATATTTCCTACGTGCGCAGCCGATTCTATTAATGGACTGTAGATGGATCTATCCCCTTTTCATTTGGTTCAGTAGTACGTACCACTTCGTGTTGTACTTCCGCTTTGATCAGAGGTCATTAATTCGGTGTGGCTGCACATAACGACTTTCTCGCATAGTAATATATTAATTAGAAATGGCAGTGCTCGCAAGAACTTACCTCTGAAATCTTTGAAGAACCTCCTCTCTGCCTTAGAATAGGATACGAACTGATCGATTGCGAATTCTGTTACAAATTCCCCTAGCACATTGTCCACCAAATGATCTACCATACGGGTGATCGTATTATCAGTCTTCTCCCCTTTTTGAATCAATTCCGACATCCACTGTGTAACCTGATCATCTTTCCAACACGTCTGAAATTCCATGAGCCACGCTCACCACTCCTAAAGCTCGTGCGTAAAAGTTACAAAGAAAATTTCATATACTTTGGTGAAGATGTACTTATCCTTCCACTTCTCAGCTGTTAGCTTCATGCTATGATTCTCTTTTACAACAAATTATTGAATCTTTCTTTCAAACCAGTCTTCGAGTTCTGGTTTCTCAAGTCTCCAACGACCTCATGGCATTACCCGATCTCTCTCTCAAAATTCTCCTGGTCGAGGCAACGGAACCATTTTCTGGCTTGAGGGGTCCTAACCCAGGTTCAGAGGTTAAGGTTTTCCAACAAACCCCTATACTACTATCCCTTTCAACAATGACCTACTTGCGCAAGTCATGGTCTCACCCGAAGTAGTATGGGAGGGTGCTTGAACTAGGTTTCCGCACCCTGGGAGAGAGTAGGTAATTTAAGGAAAATCTGTGTTGTAGCTTAGTAGGTTGGAAAATAATGAGTCTATTTGCAACTCTTTTAATAGTATAATTAGCACATAACCATAGAAAAAATATTATTACTAACATATCTAATCAATATATTCACATCCATGTGTGCATTAGAAAATACCATCACAGAACATTATAATCGCAGTCAATTCCAGATCACAAATACATTCACATCTTAAGTAAATATCGCATATGCGCTTCAGCAGTAAACACAATCAATCCATATAACTCAAAGGTACTTCAAATATATTCCGCATTCATTAGCATCATAAATCCACTTACAACCTAAACACAGCTCGCGCACACAGCCTAGCGGGATCCACACATAGCAGGACTGAGGATCTCTGCACACACAGCCAGCAGGATTCCTTACCCAAAACAACCTAGACAGATCTTAACAATTCGCACCTAGCATCAATCTTATGACTTCCTACTTACTAGATCCAAATATCTCTCTATTTATAATATCGTATCCTTCGCTATCCTATGGTCCACAAAACCGTGGTTTGCGGACCCTAGAGCTACCCTTCAACCCATTACAAAACATTAGGGCCTTTGACCCACCCCAAAACCCCTACGTAGGGCCAACTATTACAAAATTATATAAAACGTAGGTTAGGGAACCCTGTTCCAATGGACAGGATGGAGTCAGTACTCGAAGAAAATGGCTTGAAGGAATTCATTGAAAAAGATGTTCCTAAGCCAGATGTTGTAGATGCTGCAAATCTTGATGCATGGAAAAATAAAGTGGCAAAGGCGATGAGGATCCTGTTGGAGGGAGTATGAGACGAAATTTTCTCAAGCCTCGATGGGAAAACCACACCACATGAAATGTGGAAGGCTTTGACAGATCTATTCCAAAGCAACAATGACCATATGAAATTGGCGCTCAAAGATAAACTCAGGAACATCAAGATGGAAAAGGGTGACACCATTCCAAAATATCTCACGAAGTTTGTCCAATGTCGGGATGAGCTGGGGAGTGTGGGAATAAAAATTGTTGATGATGATTTGGTGAGCTTAGCACTCCTAGGACCTTCTAAGAGTTGGCACAGTTATGAATACTTTGTCAACGTACAGGAAAAATTTCCAGATTGTGACAATCAATCCAGATAACTCAAAGGTACTTCAAATATATTCTGCATTCTTTAGCATCAGAAATCCACTTACAACCCAAACACAGCTCGCGCACACATCCTAGCAGGATCCGCACATAGTAGGACTGAGGATCTCTATGCACACAGCTAGCAAGAGTCCTTACCCAAAACAACCTAGACAGATCTTAACAATTTTCACCTAGCATCAATCTTATGACTTCCTACTTACTAGATCCAACTATCTCTCTATTTATAATATCGTATCCTTCGCTATCCTATGGTCCACAAAACTGTGGTTTGCAGACCCTAAAGCTACCCTTTAACCAATTACAAAACATTAGGGCCTTTGACCCACCCCAAAACCCCTGCGCAGGACTAACTATTACAAAATTATATAAAACGTAGGTTAGGGAACCCTGTTCCAACAGACAGGATGGAGGCAGTACTCGAAGAAAATGGCTTGAAGGAATTCATTGAAAAAGATGTTCCTAAGCTAGATGTTGTAGATGCTGCCAATCTTGAGGCATGGAAAAATAAAGTGGAAAAGGCGAGGAGGATCTTGTTGGAGGGAGTACGAGATGAAATTTTCTCAATCCTTGATGGGAAAGCCACACCATATGAAATGTTCAAGGCTTTGAAAGATCTATTCCAAAGCAGCAATTACCATACGAAATTGGCGCTCAAAGATAAACTCAGGAACATCAAGATGGAAAAGGGTGACACCATTCCAAAATATCTCACGAAGTTTGTCCAATGTCGGGATGAACTAGGGAGTGTGGGAATAAAAGTTGTTGATGATGATTTGGTGAGCTTAGCTCTCCTAGGGCCTTCTAAGAGTTTGCATAGTTATGAATACTTTTTCAACGGACAGGAAAAATTTCCAGATTGTGAACGACTGTGGTCGGATTTGTTGCAAGAGGAGTTTAGACGGAACACCAGAGATGACTCTTCATCTAACCATGATGATGAAGAGGATTTTTCTTTGGCTGCCAAGGTGAAGAAGAGGAAGGGGAAGAAATTCCATTCTAAATCTAAGTTCAAAGGCAAGAAACATGACATGTCCAAGATTGAGTGTTTTCACTGTCAGGAACACGGGAATTTTGCTACTAACTGTCCAAAAAAGAAGAAGAACAAGAAGGTTGTTGGATCTGTAGCTGGTGAGGCCCTTGCCTCACACTTTTATCTTAACTTCTCCTTGATTTCATGCATGGTTTCAAGTGCATTGGGATCATTTTGGTATTTGGATAGTGGTGCTTCCTTTCACATGACCAGGATAAGGAACTTTTCAGTTACTTGGAGGAGAAAGATCTCCAGATGCATATTGATATGGGAGATGATGGACAACACAGTGCTACCAGGATCAGTACCATTACCTCTTAGACGGAGTTAGGTAAATCATTTCAATTAAAATATGTAATGCATGTACTAGGTCTAAAGAAAAATCTGGTCTCAATCGCAATGTTGGAGAACAGAGGCTATGACATTTTTAGTAATGGAAAATATTTCCTGCGACATAAAAAATGGGTCAATCAAAGAGGATAGGGATTTGAGTTAAGAATATCTACAAGATGGAGATAGATGGTTGTTCTGCCATAATGGGCCAAGCTAAAAAAGTGGTGAGATGGGATGAGGGAGAATTATGGCATAGGCTATTGGCCCATCTTCAACATGGATCCTTGAAAGTCATGCAAAAAATTTCTATTGTACTTCCAATGGGAACACTTGTTCAGTTAGATCAGTCCAAGAGTTGAACCATGGGGAGGTATGTAAATTCCACCTTTCATGAGAAGGAGAAATGAGCTTCGGGGATCCTTGAGAGTGTTCACACAGACGTGCGTGGACCATTCTCAGTTGCTTCTAAAACAAAAAATAAGTACTATGTAATCTTTGTTGATTACTTTTCTTGTAAATACTGGATCTTCTTCATGCAGAAGAAAGATCAAACATTCTCTAAGTTCTGTGAGTCTAAGGCATTGTTGGAGGAAGAGTCAGGGAAGCAAGTGAAGGCTCTTATGAGCGATAATGGTGGAGAATACATCTCTAATGAATTCAATAACTTCTAAATCAAAGAAGGAATTCGAAGAGAACTCATAGCACCTCATAACCCATAACATAATGGGGTCATGGAGAGGAAGAACAGAATGATTGTGGGTGCAGCATGAGAAATGTTTCATAATCAGGGTCTACCAATGCATTTGTGGGTGGAAGCATGCAACATTGTGGTTTATGTGCAGAACAGTTGTCCTCATAGAGTACTTGGCATGAGTACACCTGAAGAAGCTTTCACTGGTAAGAAACTTGATGTTTCAAACTTTAAGATTTTTGGCTCATCTGTTTATGTGCATGTGACCAAGGATGCCAGGAAGAAGCTGGAACCAACAACTGAGGTTGGGATTTTTTTGGGGTAAACAGAAACACCCCATAATTATTGTGTGTATTTTCCAAACATCATAATGACTCTTGTGCAATGGTATATAAAATTTGATGAGGGGAAAGCCATGTGATTGTCCCTTGAGAGGGAGCTGGACTTGCATGCAGAGGAGGAACTGCTGGTTCCAAAATATGGTCTCAAGATGTGGATCAACCACATGAGTAGGTTCATGGAGTGGAGGAAATCACTCATGCAGAGCCATCCATCAGAAATGGCAGGAGGCATACCACGAAATTTGATAGGCTGAGACTTGATGCTCCAAAGAATGTAGGAGCCCCTACTTCACAGAGCAGACAAAGACAATCTCCTAACTGATTTACTAGATACATGGCTCTTATGAGAAAATTCATTGTGACTGAACCATATTCCTTTCAGGAAGCAGTGCAACAGCCTACTTGGGTTGATTCAATGGTGGAGGAGTATGACTCCATTGTCAAAAACAGTGCATGGGAAATTTTCCCAAGACCGGTTGACAAGTCAGTGGTAGGTTCGAGATGGATCTACAAGGTAAAACAATATTATGATGGGAGTGTGGATAAATACAAGGCCAATTTTGTGGCCCAGGGTTTCTCACGGATCGAGGGGATAGATTATGATGAGACTGTTGCAATTGTCGCAAGGTACTCTTCCATAAGATCCATCCTTGCAATCTTAGCGCATATGGGCTAGAGCATTCATCAGATGGATGTGAACACTGAATTTTTCAATGGGATCATTGAGGAAGAGGTGTACATAGAGAAGCCTGAAGGTTTTGAGATCTTCAACAGTGAGTCTCATGTGTGTAGACTCAAAAGAGAGATGCATGAGTTGAAGCAAGCACCCCGTGCTTGGTACACTTGGATCAACAATTATTTCACCGGACTAGGCTTCACCAAAAGTGAAGCATGTGCAAACCTGTACCAGATTTTGGTTGAGGGTAAGATATTGATCATTTTTCTTTATTTTGATGATTTAATTTTGACTAGTGATGAGCAGTTGATACACTCATGCAAGGAGGATCTTGCAAGGTAGTTTGAAATGAAGGACATGGGACTTCTTCATTATTTCCTTGGATTGGAAATATGGCAACGAGATGGTGAAATTTTTGTGTCTCAAGGTAAGTATGAAAAGGAGATACTGGGTAAGTTTAACCTGGATATTTGCAAACCCATGGATACTCCTCTTCTAGGAAATTGGAGGAAAGAGGATGCTACTTCAAGAGATGTAGTGGATGCTACTGTCTATCGATAGTTAGTGGGTTCGCTAATGTATCTAGTGAACATGAGACCGGACATTTTCTACGTAATTAACCAGCTGAGTCAAGCTATATGGTTAAGCCTACCAAGCTCTTTTAGAAGGCGGGGAAGCATGTCCTAAGATACTTGAGGGGCACATCAGAGTATGGTCTATGGTATAGACAGACGGATGGAGTGAAGTTGCATGGCTTCATGGATGTAGATTGGGTTGAAAGTCCATTGGACTGAAAGAGCACATCGAGGGGGATCTTTAGCATTGCGTCGATAGTAGGAAACAATGATCCATGGCAGTAATTTTAGCGGAAGTGGAATACATGGCAACAAGTCAAGCTACATGTGAGGCTATCTGGATGAGAAAGATCTTGGTTGGTTTGTTTGATTCTTAGATGGATCCAACATTGATTCATTGTGATAATCAGAGTTGCATTAAACTCTCAATTAATCATGTGTTTCATGATAGGTCCAAGCATATAGATATCTAGTACCATCATCTCAGAGATTCTGTGCAGAGAAGAATCATGTTTTTACAGTACATTCCCAAGAAAGATCAAGATGCAGATATTCTGATGAAGGCGCTCACCAGGAGAAAATTCGAATACCATAAAAATAGGATCAAGGTGAAGGATAATTTCTTTCTTTTTGGGAGGGAGCATTGAGATTCAACAAGAAGATTCAGTACCCACGCCTAGTGCATTGAGCACATGGTTTCATTTAGCACCTGGTTCCATTAAGCACCCAGACTAGGGTGGGACCCACAGTGCTATTTTTGGGTGTATGTCTATTTTTATTATCCCTTAATTTAGATGGACATTAAACTGCAATATATTATCAATCTGGACTTGAAATAGTTAACTAAAGTGGAAGATTCAGTTAGCTAGTGAATTTCGAGTTAGAGTTTGGTTGGTGGGACATGCAGAGTAATTCTAGTTGTAACGAAGTTCGAAGTGCAATGGTGCATGAGTTGGTGCAAGTTATAATTTGGCTTAACTCAATTAAGTGAGTTAAACTAATTTGTGCTAGTTGTAACTGAAGATACACTAGTGAGAGATATAGCGAATTAAAAAATAATTAATTCATAATCAAAGATCTCACATGCAACTGAGGATTTACTATTATTAGCTGCATGCATGTCAGATCCAGTGGAGACCGAGTTGAGTTCTAGGTGAAAGGGAGGTTGACTATCAGTTGTGACATTATTTTCTTGCAAACAAGCAGGCAAACACCCATTGGAGTGCACATGATATTTGCGTAGTCAAGGCGTGCAATAATTCCTATCTTTTAATCTTGACCATTAGGGATTGTGAAAGGTAGGGAGGCTATCAGGAGGCTGGAAGTTGACTAAGTATTGGTCAGTTTTCTGTGGGGACAGTGAGAGACAAATAGCTAAATGTTGGAGGCTCTTGTGAGAAGAGAAAGACATTGTATTTGTTTCATGATCCATGCTTAATATACAATAGAATATAGTGGGGTTTTTAGCTATAAGATTTCTTTGGGAAATTATCTGTGCTGTGTGTGATTGATCTTTCTTCATGTTCATGTGATTAGTGATTGTGTTTTTAATTCCACAAAATATTTGTAGAAGAGATTCAGTATTTAACTTTAATACATTGTTAGATTGGGTGAATCCAAGATATACATTCTTGTTGTATAATTTCTACACAGATGGTCGTGAGGTTGATGATATTCATTCCAGCACTATGTTTTCACGCAGACACAAAATTTATGAGGATGAGTTTCTTCCTATGACAAAGGCTTGACCTTATCCTATAAAACTTGAATTAAATTTTAGTAATAAAAACCAATGTTGCATGCTCCAACACAGTTGCAAGGGAATAATTTCAGTTTTGGAGAGATATTCATGGGCTAGAAGTCTTTATGATGGTCATTTGCAAAAATTTGCACTTAGAAGTTATCTCAGTTTTTAAGTATGATGGAATTTATGTTGGGTTTCACACCCATCAATGTGGGGTGCGAAAAAGATATCTAGACCCTATTCATGCACAGGGAATTGAGGATGTCCTTGAATTGAGGATTCCACACCATGTTTTCATGTAGAGAAAAAAGTTATGAGGATGCATTTATTCCTACGACAAAGACTCGACCTTATCCTACAACACTTGAATTAAATTTTAGAAAGTAGAGCCAATACTTTATGCTCCCAGATAGTTGCAAGGGAAGCATTTAAGTTTTGGAGAGATATTCATGGGCTCAGAGTCCTTATGATGGAGATTTGCAAAAATGTGCACTCAGAAGTTATCCCAATTTTTAAGTATGATGAAATCTATGTTGGGTTGCACACCCATCAATGTGGGGTGTGACAAAGATATCTCAACCCTATTCATGCACAGGGAATTGAGGATGTCCTTGAATTGAGGATTCTAGCACTATGTTTTCATGCAGTGAAAAAAGTTATGAGGATGAGTTTATTCCTATGACAAAGGCTCTACCTTATCCTACAACACTTTAATTAGATTTGAGGCTGTAGAATCAATATTGTATGCTCCCAGATAGTTTCAAGGGAAGAATTTCATTTTTGGATAGATATTCATGGGTTGGCTGGAAGTATTTATGATGGCCATTTGCAAAAATTTGCACTCATCAGGGATTCTATTTATAACCACTTGGTTGTTTATATATCCGAGCTGGGCACATCTAAGGAAATGTATGATAATTTGGCTGGCATGTTCAGGACTAGCAATGCTAATAAAATTCTCTTTTTGAAGAACAAGTTGAATAACATCAAGTTGGACAAGAGAGAGTCCATCCAATCATATTTCATGACGCTCACTAAAATCAGGAATGATCTCTTAGCTATTGGAGAGGTCGTAGTTGATCGAGAGATCACTCTCATTGCCTAACCAAGAGCTCACTCTCATTTCTCTTGGAGGACTTCCATGACCATGGTATTTATTTAATACTACTATTCTCAATAATAATATAATTCTTGATTTTGATGAATTTTTTATGAGATGCACTCAAGAGGAGACAAGGATTACGGAGAGTGACCATCCCTCAAATGGGAATGGAAGTGACCCTACTACCTTCACCGCTCATGCAAAGAAGAAGAACAATGTTGGTCCGAGAAATAAAAATCATGGAAGAGCGGGGATCTAATGAAGAAAAGGAAGATGTTACAATTGTAACAAGTTTGTTAACTATGCAAGGGAATGCCCGAATAAAAGGGACTATCCCCGAGATGATGACTACAAAAACAATAACAACTTCAGTGGGAATGGAAATTGAAAGAACAACAAGTTCAAAGGAAAGAGGAAGGCTCCCTCTGATCGAAATGGAAATGGAAATGGTCAACCTTTCAAGAGGTCAAGGAACTCTAGGTATGATGAATAAAATGTTGTGCACTATCAACACAAACTTATCCTTACCTTACATCACATTCAATTTTGACTATTGCTTTCCCCCACCTATGAAAATCGACTTCATCAACAACTTCTTCATTTATTCACTCCACCCACAACTTCTCTAAATCTAGTTTATGTAATATTATAGATAAATTTTGTGTGTATATTTACTACTGTCTTACATTTCGAGTGGTCTCACCACCCATCATCAAGGACACATTCTTTGGCAAGTTATCAAAGATTTATTCCTTCATAACCTTCATTCATGGTGACTCGCATGCCCTCTGAGCTCCACAACTATTAACAAATGGTTTTATGGTGATGATTGTAAAGCTATATATAGAAGGCTCAAATATGATCTAGACCTTCATCCCAAGATAGCCACAACCACCTATAAGGAGTATAATTGACCTTACATGGAAGAAACATAGGTTCTTGAATTGTCTGTTAGCCACCTATAAATTTTGTTATACCATGTGGTGGCTAGTCTTGTCTTTAAGCCTTCAAGAGATAATTTCCTTTGAAAACTTATCATATTTTGAAGTCTTACGATGATCATTACCCTTTGAGTTAATCTGCACTGTTGTTTTACTATTAATCCTAAAGTACCTGCTATTTACAAAGAAAAATACTGCTTAAAAAATCCATTCTTCATTCATTCACTTCACCATTTGACTCCTATGAGATTCCATTTTCCACTCTTAAACAATTCTAAAATCCCTCCATCAACCTTCATTTTAACCTTCAAAGTGTCAAAAGCCTTTTAAAACCTTATATTTCCCCCTTATTTGGTTTTAAATTCCCTTCTTTCATCTATCGGAACCCTCATTTGGCCTTTAAAATCCTTGTTTTAAGCCTAAAAATGGTCTTTGGTACTATTAATGTGTTAAGCCCCAGAGAGCCTATAACCTTAAGATCTCCCCTCATATGACCTAAAGCCCCGCATTCGGGCGCTAAAAGGCCTAACAACCCCGTCATAACCTTACCCTCCGTTTAAATCCTCATTCCCGACGTTGTGGTCTTAAGCAAATCTCAACCGTTGATCTCTACAAATCAAC